>CM052363.1:28342127-28942127 GCA_028551485.1 Casuarina cunninghamiana | reverse complement strand
ATAGTTGTGAGACTTAATCTAGATGATAACGAGAGAAAAAGCCCAATTTTAGGAGTCCCATTAATGTACCTTAATACTCTTATGGTAGCATCTATGTGTGATCACTTTTAGGCAAACATGAATTGATTAAGATATTGAACCGCAAATTGATATTTGATCTATTGTGGGTCAAATATAGTAGTCTACCAATCATTCTTTGATATGAAGCTGAGTCCTCAAGAATGGGTTGTCTTCTTCTCATGGTCGTTCATATTACATTATGATAATGTCAACTTTATGCTTTGCTTCATAAGAGTGATGGTTGGCTTCAATCTTGCAGGGCTGATCTCTAAAACTAACTCTAATGTGTACTTGCGCTAAGTACGATATATACCTTTTAGCAAACAAATCTTAATTCCAATAAAATACTTACATTGTCCTTAGTCACTAAATGCAAGTGTCTTTTAAACTTTGAAATTGCAAAAGTCTTATATGTAATGATAAAAATGTCACTAATTTGCCAAGTGAACAAGGCATAATTATGTCATGATTGACTAAATCCAATTGCAATGAAAGCCATTCTAAATTTTGCATACTATCATCTTGGAGCTTGCTTTAGCCTTTTAATGAGGAAAACCTTAAGCAATTACAGGTAAACTTTCTCATCAAATTCTCATGCAAGAAAATATTTTGTACATCAAATTGGTGGAGCTCCCAATGTCTAGTATTAACTAAATCTATCACTAATCTCATTGTAACTAACTCAACAATTGGTGAATAAGTCTTTTTGAAACTAATCCCCTTTGATTGTGTATACCTTTTGGCCACTAACATGGCTCTATACCTCTTAATCATACCATCAACATGATATTTTACCTCGTATACCTACTTTCATCTTATGGCCTTATGACTAGGTGAAAGTATATAATATACTACATGTAATTAGCCTTGAAGGTCACTAGTTCTTGATCTATAAACTCAACCTAGTGGCCATCCTTAAGTACTTGATGATAGGTCTTCAGTGTGGTGACAATAGAAATGAAGGCAGTGGAGTGTTGGTAATTTGGGAAGAAAAAGTCAATTGAGAAATGATATAAAATAAGGCAACAACTGTTCAACCTTCTGGAATGGTTGAACATTTGTAGTTGATAATCCAAATAAAAGGTTGTGTAGGTCAAGATGACCTTTAAGGAGTTAGAGGTGGCTATTTTAAAGAAGCCCTAGTGAGAGATTAGAAGATTGTTTAGGAGGTGGGTCAAAAGATTATTCAAGTGGCGTAATCATGGGATGATCATGTATAAGGTCTAGTTATGTAAATCCAAAGGTGCTTTTAGTGTGATTGGAGGTAAATCGCATGTTTGAATGATGTCTAAAGTGGTTGTTTATTGATTTGAGGACTTATCACAAATTGAGTCTTAAGGGTGACTCATTGACAAGGAGAACTCACATTCATAAAATAAGACATTTCAATTGACAAATATCTTACCATTATTAGGATCATAAACTTAATAACCCTTCTATAAAAAAGGATAACCAAAGAAGATGCAAGAGATAGCTTTAGGCATGAACTTCTAATTGGGACATAAAATAATGACATAACACTTACACTTGAAAACTCTTAAATGATCTAAGGACTATGGTATGCCATGAGATAACCCAAAAAGGAGATTGATTTCTAAGCATTGTACTTGAGAATTATTTAATGAGATAGGCTGCTGCCAAGATGCAACGCTTTCCTCCAAAAAAAAAAAATAAATAAATAAAATCTAGGAATCTTACCTTGAAACATCAAGGCTTGTGATACATCTAATAGGTATTGATATTTTAAGTTCTACCACATCATTTTATTCGAGGGTATATTTGCAAGAACATTTATAGATAATATTAAAAGAAGGTAGAAAGGAAGTGCAGAAAATTGAAAAAACACTTAGCGTCATTATTAGAGCAAATGTACTTAATTATAGTACCATATTATATTTTAGTCATGCATACAAAATATTGAATGGTAACAAAAACTTAATCTTTAAAATATAGAAAATAGGTCCAAGTTTTAGTGAAAAATCATCCATAATTATTAATTAATAGTGTGACCCATCATGATTAGGTTCCTTATGTGGTCCTTATAAGTCTATGTGTATGAGATCAAATGTGACATAACTAATGTCTTACACTTTGGAAAGACAAAACAAGTTTGTTTGGCAAATGGGTAAGCTGAACATCAAAAGAACTTTAAAGATGACACATGCTTGAGAAATGAATGACATATATAAAGGAGTCACCTAAAAGTAAACATAAATGTTATTTTTCAAGTAAATATTACTTATAAATTTGTAGAACTTCTAGTATCACCATCTAAGTACTCATAGAAATTTGTATTTCCTCTATTTGCACATAAATTTTTTTCTTAATTTTAAATTCTACGAGCTAGTGTAGTAAACATAAATTACCACTAAAGATTAACATCACCCATATCGAAGTCATCATGATCACTAAAGAGAATATATCACACTAGTATATCATCTAGTAGCTAGCTACAACTACTTATAGTAGATACTTGTGTCATTGCATGTTCTCCCTTAACACTAGCTCATAGTGGGAAATATCTTGTGGAATTGGACTTCTCCTAAGTACACCAACTAATACAGTAACCTTTTATGTTAGTTTTTCTTTAACTATGGGTTTATCTCATTCTCCTTTAAAGAACACTACATTTACAAGCATACATGTCATAAGCAGTCTTATAACTATCATATTTTATTATAAAATAAATAATTGGCCTTGAGGTTTCATACACTTCGAATCCTTTATGGGTTCATTCATCTTGAATCAAGACACAATCTATAATAGTGTGAACTAGCTGGTCCAAACATGTAGAATCCAAAATAAAGAAAAATCATCTCTATATTCTCTATATGTGTATTGTTACCTCTTAGAAAGAGCTAAATATTTTCCAAGTTATGACTATACTTTTGAGCACAACAACAATTCCTAAAATATCTTGTTATCCTAGGGTTTTAACAATGCAAGAGCATATCTTTTTCTTGCTTTTGATATCTTAACTCTATCCTTTTTCTTTTTAACTATTGTTAACTAACAATATAATAGCCTTTTATAATATTAGTCTTCCTTTTAAACCTTATGGTTAAACATATAACTAAAAGATCCCAAAGAATTGCATAATAGATTGAATTATCTCCTCTATACCACTATTATCAAACAAAGATGAGGACACTAGATAAAGAACACTTCTCACATTCTCAATCAAGAGTTTAGTCATTAATTTCTTGGAATGTTAGTCTTTCATTAGAATCCTATACATTGGCCAAATGCATAACGAGCATGACCCCACATACCTAATAAAGTAGATAATAAAATTAGAATAATTTGATGCAAGAAAGTCTAATAAAATCTAGTAAAACATCTATAATTTCTTTTGTGAAAATTTGATTAGTAACATACAATGCACAAAATATATCAAGATAAAAGTACTAAGAACATGGATACCAAGATATTATAATTTCATCTTCATCATCCTTGATGGTTGACTATGTCATTTATTCAACGCTAAACTAATCTAAAATTCACCATATATACAACTAGGTCGAAAAGGCTAATAAAAAAATTCATCAATTTTTGGAATTACCTAGACCTTGGAATCATAATCCGAAACACCATTAAACACTACTTCAAATGTGTTAAAAGACTAACCAAAATTACGAAGAAAATACTAGCCAAAATTAACCTGATTCAAAATCCACTTCTTCCTCCACCATCCTTTATTATAGATTTTGATGTTTCTCTACCACACACCAAGCTCCACTAAGCCCATATACCATTTCCTCCCTTCAATTGCAATGATCTACTACTAGTGATTAGATTTTTGCCATCATTTGCATTTTCTCTACCTAACCTAACTTTTCTAGGCAATTGCCACCTCCTTTTACCATAATCTTACTTAATTAGGACTAAAACATTTTGTAGATTAACAAGTGAGCACTCTTTTGCCACCAAATGTGGTAAATTAGAGCATGCATGTGAACTTCTTCTCAATAGGCTAGGGAACTACTGTTTGGTAAAATTTTACATACAAGTATAAATGTTGAACAAATAATATAAAAATAAGTATAAGTATCGTTCCACAAAGACTGATGCTTATCTAACCAACCAAAAAGATAAAACATGGACTAAACAACTAAAATTTAACTTAAACTTCATAAACAAACATGTTAGAACGTCCGATTTCACCTAACTACTAGGTACGAATGTTAATTATTTATGCTAGTAAGATTAATTCTATTTATATGATGGTGAAATTTTCTAATTTATTCATTATCCTATGTTTAAGTACAGCAAACCTATTTTGGGTTTATTGCATAAAATAAAAAAAATATGCATAAATATAATTAAATACAAATATAATTTTAAAAAAATACTTATTATATATTACCTAAAATTATCAAAATAACTCTATAAGAAATAGAGTTATTAGCTACACATATCTCTTTAAGGTATTGGGTTTGGGCCTGCATAGCTTGACTTCTTGTTGCTTGGTCTATCATCTAGGCTAACCTTGAGTCTAATTCTACCGAGTTATCCCTCGGCCTAGTACTATTTGCACTCATCTCAATATGGGTCCTTCCATCGGCTGCCCTCGGCCACTTTAGACCACTTTTGATGACACATACACCATCAAAGTATAGACCAAGTAGTTAAGATTTCATATCTGGCCTTAATTTCACAAAACACTCATTTTCTGTTGTATACAAGTGAAAAAAGGTTTTGGAAACCAATTATCCAACTCAAATGAAACCTACTCAAAGGTCAATCAAGTTTTCACATGAAAGGTTAGATTTTTAGAATAAAAACCACTAAGGAGAAGAACACCTATCTCTTATTTAGTGCCAATATAGCTTGACCTTACGTGTGTGATGCTTCTAAGCTTAAAACCAAAGCTCTAATCCCAATTGTTGTAGAAACAACCCATCACACAAATATACAAATGTATAGATGAAGTTATAAATATACAAAAGACAAAAGATTTAAGGTGGTTCAAATCAACATAATGGCTTATACCCCCCAACACTAGTATAGCTACTAGCCTCTTCTCGTTTTATTAAGTTTTCCGAGAGAATACAAAAGTGTTATTTACAAAACCTGCACATAGCTCTTATATGGTTATTCTCAACACTCATAGTAACTCCTTCATCAAGCTACATTTGCAGTACCTAAGTATTGGTCTCTTTCTTAGCTAATGGCTACAACACAAAATAACACCCTTTAGTAGGTGCCCTAACAATATAGACCACTAGCTGCCACCCTCAAAACCATCGTTAGGAAAACCAACTAACTACCCACAACATAAGTATGATAATTAATTGACATATTTCCCCTTACTTTCACACTTGAATGACCAATCTAACTTTACTAATTTTCTCTCCAAATTTATAAAATTAACAACCTCTAATAATTTGACAGTATTTTCTGTTACTTGCAATTGTAACTTATTCTCAACATGAATCTATCAAAACAAGAATTTAATCTTAATTTGTGAGAACCAACTAAAGCCGTGCGAAGGATAGACAAAATCCCTACTAATAGGAAGGCACGAATACGCCATACATTTTGATTGGCGTACCTGTTAACACGTGGGAATTAGCAGACAACTACCTTTCTTAGTTTGCGTTTCAAAGACATCTGTCGGAAAGTATACATTTAAATCTTAATGGAAGACCATTAGTTCGCTTTTCATTGTAATATGCATCTTTAGATACCATCCGGACTATCTGCCGGGAGGAAACACGCTGAAGTTTTGACGCAGCTTTCTACACAAAATCTTTTACTATTCTAGAAACTGGAGTTCTTCGCTTCTGTACAAATTATGGCTAGACTTTTATGTCCAGGTTCTGATAAGAATAGTCTTACCAAAGGAAGATGCTTCTGTACAAATGATTTATTGACAACGATTGATTGTTTAAGGTTCGAGTGTCGTTTACTTTCTCGAGTTCCCACTTCACAACCATTAATACTGGATGAAAAGCGAGTATAAACTCATTTTTCTTTTTTACTACAAATGATTCACGTCTCATTATAGTAATAAAAGCCGCGCGTTGAATTCAAGGTGGGACCAACACCTTACCACTTGGACCAACGGAAATGTCGACGAGAAGACGCAGAAGCCACGGCCTTGTCGACGGCTATAAGTACTTCAAAGCTCACGCTGGCTGTTCACACCTACCACCTAAACAGGCACTAGAATTTCTTAATTAGCAATCTGCGAGTTGCAGAAAGATGAGCTGCAGAGTCTTCCCTCTTCTCGCTCTCCTGCCTCTCTTAATCTGCCTCTGTTTGCAGTTCACCAATGCTAACGCCATTGATAATATCCGACCAGGCCAATCGCTAAACACGTCTGAGTTCATTTCGTCGGCCAACGGAAGGTTCGTACTCGGTTTCGCTCCCCGCGAGAAGGTATTACCTGGTTATCTCCATGGATATTTTTCACAACAATATAGTTTGGGTTGCGAACAGGGAACATCCGTTCCCAGATCCCTCCGCTGTTCTTACCTTCAACCAGGATCGCAATCTTGTAATATCCGATGGCAAGTCGTTGCACGTGCTAAGTAACACTTCAGCTGGTAACGATACCTATGCCAGGCTATTGGATACGGGTAACCTTGTACTGACAAACAGTGCGTTGGATGTTTTGTGGCAAAGCTTCGACTATCCTACTGATACTCTGATGCCCGGAATGAAGCTTCAAGACGCTAACACCGGATGGTCATTGGCATCATGCAAAAGTCATAAAGAATTCACTCCTGGTCCTTTCTCGCTGCATGTGGGTTCTCGGAAAGAACTAATCCTGACAGAGGGGTCGCGACCGAACTGGAGCAGCCCACTCGCTGGTGATCTAGCTGCTCTATTCGTAGTCGAAGGGCAATACGTTGCATGGCGAGAAAACTACAGTAATGTAATCCTAAAAGTGGTGTTGGATATGTCGGGGAACCTTGCGCTGTGGACCTGGAACCAAGGCGATCAGTGGTGGAACACGAATTACTTGTCTAAGTGTAGGGCTAATGCTGTCTGCGGTGTTTTCAGTATCTGCAATGAAACTGCAGGTTCTACGTGCCACTGTTTGCCAGGATTCAAACGAAGAATCGCTGGATGTGAGAGACAAACTAATTTGCAGTGCCAGGATATTGGTAATTTCAGGAAACATTGGTTTCTTCGCGTTCATAAGGTACATTTGCCTGACCATCCAACGCGGTTGCTAGTTGACAATGCTTCGGAGTGCAAATCAGCCTGCTTCAACACCTGCTCTTGCACTGGTTACGCTTATGACCAAGAGCATCGCTATCTACTATGGGATGGCCGTCTTTCAAATCTCAAACAAATCTCGGCAGATGAGACAAACCAAACTGATTTCTATCTAAAACTTGCTCCTCCGGATTTCACCAAAGGTTAGAAAGAATAAAACTTGTTAGCTGTTTGCGACTATTATTGCCGTTCTTGCGTCTTTTTCCATGAACTAATTTATTTTCCGATTGAACTTTTGAAAAGACACCTCTAGGCATTGCCGGTTTATCTATCAATATATAATGCGTTGCAGAACGACCAAATTGACTGTTTATCTTGTTTCTTTTTTCAGAAACGAACTCCACAAATCGAAAGGACTCGAAGGTTCTCCTCCTGGGAATTGTCATTCCGGCGGCTTACATTGTGGGGTTCTGTACGATGGGGCCTTTTATTTTTTACCATGGGTGGAGAAGCCAAAGAAGGAAGGGTGAGTAAAGAATCGTTAAGAATGTTATATTACAAACTAAATTTCTATCCTTAAATGTTTGTTGTTCACCATTCAGGAGAAGATTTGCGGTTATTAGATTTGGCTACGGCCCTAAACGCCAATGATTTGGAGCAACGAAATGGTAGAAAAAGAGGAGTGCAAATGCCATTATTCAGTTTTGAGAGTGTTTCCGCTGCAACTGTTAATTTCTCAGCTGAAAACAAGCTTGGAGAGGGTGGCTTTGGACCTGTTTACAAGGTAAGGTTCCCGTAAACTTCTACCGTGGTGAGGTTTCAGAAGCAAAGTTTTGTATGGTGTACATTGGTTGGTGCATGCTAGCTAATTATCCATTATAATATCATAGACGGGTCAGATGATAATTAATCTTTTTTTTTTCTCGCTAAGCATATGAAAATTAATCTTATTTTCGCATCCTGTTCTTGCTTCTTGAAATGGACTGCTAGCTTTTGAATTTAATAGATTTACTCTTTATTATCTATAATGAGATTTTTATCTACATAGGTTTCACCTTTTGCTTTTGTGTTCCTAAAAATTAAAAATTTAGGGAGGATTACTATCAGGAGATGAGGTGGCTGTAAAAAGGCTTTCAAGAACATCTAGACAAGGTTGGGAGGAGCTAAAAAATGAAGCAGTGCTCCTAGCCAAGCTCCAACACAAGAATGTTATCAAGCTTTTGGGTTGTTGCATTGAACAAGATGAAAATATTCTAATTTATGAGCATATGCCCAATAAAAGCTTGGATTGTGTCCTCTTTGGTTTGTAATTTCTTAATTGATTACTATTTCTCATTTTTTAAGTGTTTGATTTTATGTTTCTTTATATATTGTCTACTAATCATAAATATTCTTATGTGTGTGCAAAATAGACCCAAAAAATGGTGAAATATTAGATTGGAAGACTCGTGTCTAAATTATTGAAGGGATCGCTCAAGGATTGACTTATCTTCATCAATATTCTGGGTTTGTGATTATTCATAGAGATTTGAAAGCAAGTAATATCTTATTGGATGTTGCTATGAATCCCAAAATATCTGACTTTGGAACAGCAAAAGTATTTGAAGGAAATGAGTTACAAGCAAATACAAATAGGATTGTGGGCACTGAGTAAGTAGATTGTAGAGAACTTTTGAACCTTAAAACAAATCCATAATATCCATGTGCTTGGACATATGCATAAGACATGCTAATATTTGTTTTGCTTGATGATGGTGTGCAGTGGTTATATGGCTCCTGAATATATTTCCGAAGGAGTTTTTTCAATCAAATCTGATGTTTTTAGCTTTGGGATTTTGGTGCTAGAGATTGTGAGTGGCAAGAAATGTATTGGTTTTTATCACACCAACTCTATTCTACTTACTGGATATGTGAGTATGTTATTTGCATTTTTTGTTGTAGATATTTAAAATAATTACCTAGAATTCATAATGACAAGAAATTGAAAGAATGTGCATTCATTGTTGCTGAACTAAAAATAAGTAGTAATTTTGGGAACGAAAATAATACATATTAAACATGTTTTTAAGTTAAAAACTTTAGAAAAATTTAAGCTATACTTATTTGTTCAAAAAATTAAACTGACAAGAAGTTATTATCTTTTTCTGATTTTAAGGCATGGAAATTATGGACAAGTAATAGAGGATCGAAGTTGGTGGATCCAATGCTCAATGACATATCCTCCATGTATTCAGTACTAAGATTTGTACATATAGCTCTCCTTTGCGTTCAAGAAAGTGCAGAAGATAGACCAGAAATGTCTGAGGTTGTCACCATGCTTAACAATGAAAATATACCTATACCTTACCCCAAGGAACCTGCTTCCTCGAAAATAAGACGCATGGAAGAGGCGATCCGAGTTAATATGAACAGGCTAGAAATCCTTTCTGGTAATGATGTAACGGCTTCAACGCAAGGTCACTAACATCTGGAAGTTCCACCAAAAGGTTCATGCTATTTGAGAAAGCATCAGTCATCTGGTCTAGAACAGTCCCCGTCTTCTTTCTTTAATTTCTAGATTTACGGGGGAGAATAAGTTTTGTAATGGAGATTTGGGTCTTAACCCATAAGGTCCGCTGTAACAGTTTGCGTTTTGTTATAATTCTAGATGCAAAACGTATTTGATGTATCGAAGTTGTTTACGAACGACAATATAATAAATAAAAAGCGCAGCGAATAATTCAAATAAAGCTTAGCAACAAGAGACTACATTTATATGAAAGACTCTTTAATGTGGAGGAAAAAACCACCAAGTGAATTGACCGTAAATAATTTCAACAATGAGCAATTTGGACTTCTTTTTTTCCCCCTCCTCAACTCTGAGTGGCAGATACTTCAGAACGTAAAGAAACCCTAGGGACTCTTATTAGTCGGGTTTCTGACCCAAAGCAAACCAAACTAAGGAACATCATGTCTTTCACGTACTAGTTTTGGTCTTCACGTTGTACAAAAAAAAACGAAAATCATGGTGTCCGCCAGAGGAGAAAATGATGAGAAAAAGGAAAGCGTAATGTAAAGGAGCCGAGAGAAATACCCCTTGGTAGCAAAGTTCAACAACGCAGACGGAAATTGAAAACCGCAGCACAACATGCTCGCTTCCTTTTCATTTTTCACGCCAACGCTTCACCCGTTTCTTCTTTTCGATTTTCGCATTTTCAGTGTGGTCATTATCACCGAAATTGGCTCCACTGCAGCAACATAGACGAAAAGGTTTCAATAAGGTCTTCAATCGAATTTTCGGTTCTCTGACAGGCGCCCGCATCTCCATAACCATCATCTTCCTACAGTTAGAAGAATAAGTTCTACAAAATAATTAAATTTTGTAGAGAAATTCTTAAACCGAATTAAGATCCGTAGACAAGAATGTTGACACAATATGTGAGATAGTATTTGGAATTCAATGATCAATATCTACAAGACTAATCCTATATATAAGAGTGACTAATATCTCTAACTTAAGAAGAAAAATAAAAACATAAATGATAAATGATTATTACAAATTAGGAAGACATTTGAATGTGGGTTTATCTAAAACACAGAACTGTGCAATAGTGGGTTGCAAGCAGAAGCTTATAAGGCCAGGCTCTCCTGTCGTCTTACCTAATGTGGGACTGGATATTTTAATCCTCCAATAGTGGCCAATGGTTTTTTTTGGAAGATTTCGTTGATGGAGAATCCGAGAATCTTGCTTGTTGATGTTGTGAGATTGTTCTTTTAACACCTACATGTTTTGTCCCCGTATAATGTGGCTTATTATTTCATGAGTAACAAGATTATATAGGCAAATAAATCCTAGAAATAAAATGGAATCAGAGGATACATGAAATAGTAAAATTACAAATCATCTAGAATCAGCTACAAAAACTGAGATTCGCCGCATATTAGATTCTTTAGGACAATGGTTGGGACTGGGGCGAATAATAAAGCGAAGGAAGCGAAGGATTTACAGAGATGGTTCAACATCTCCTTGAATCATTTTTACAAAAAAAAAAAAAAATCAATTTAAGATTATTAGTTAGATTTTACATTATTTCCTTTGAGAGGTTGATAAAAAGGAATAATATTAAATAATCAAATTGAAATCATTGAACAATTCAAATAATTTCCTAAAAGAACTTAAAAATATAGAAATCAATTTATAAATATAATTTGATATAAAAGGTTTCATGGTATGGAGCTGAAGAGTTCTCTTCAAACTAAGGCTTACTCTTATCTCAGTTTGCTATAAAATTGCCTATTGTTACAAAATTTTTCATAAGGATCTTCTACCAATTAATGAAGAAGTGGATTGCTATAATCAAATTTGGAGAGTGGCATCAGTAAACAAAATTTCAATGAATGACTAATTTTTCAAAATAGATATTTTATAACAAAAGAAATTATATGATAACTTACTTTAATTAACTTATATTATGATTTATATCCGTCTTAGGTAGAAAACAAGAGTCATGTCTTTTTTTAATGTACACGTTCAATGGTGATTTGAAAGACTATTTTTACTTAGAATAGAATCCAATGTCATATTGGAGGATATAATGAAGAATTACAATTGATGATTAAAATAATTAAAGGAAGAGATTTAGTTGCCAAACTTCTTAAAATATGTTTTTTAATATGCATTTACTACATATAAGCTGAACATAATAAAAAAAGATTTTAAAATCCAACTAAAAAAAAGATTTAGCTACAAAACTTCTTAAAATATCTTTTTAGTTTGCAATTATTGTATATAGAACACAATAAAAGAATATTTTAGAATAAAACATATAACATCCCAATTCTATTGGCAAAAGTAAGGAGAAGTGTATAAAGAAGAGCTTTTTTATTTCTAAATATAAAATTTTATTAAAGAAATATTATTTTGAATGAGATTTGGAGACTTATAACCTTCATCCTTTCATGACTCTTATAACTCTTGTAATTTTGAGGTATTCTTTTATTCTTTTATACACTAATTTTCATTAAGACAAACTTACATTTTCATTAAAAAAAAAAAATTCTTTTTCAAAGTCATCGTTGGAGAGGTCGTGATAGTGGACACATTCGCTTTAAGCGCAAGCGAGAGCGTGTTTTTGGCCGTGTAACTTTTTATCATGAGTGGTTGACGGAAGATAGATAAAAAAGTGGAAAGGCTCATGGTAAGTTGTTATGAACCTGGTTATCGGCGAAAAACTATTTACCTTTTCATTAAAAGCTATACCCTTTAATAGGTTTTATAAGATGTGAAAAGGAAATATAACAAAAACGAATGCAATTAAAAGAAAAACACAAAAAGATAAATAATGTTGAAAGAAAGACAATCATGATTCTAAATGCTCATGTTACTATTTTTGACTAGTGAGATATTCCTATACTTGCAAATCTCTTCAAAACCTTGTAAGATATAGTCAAGATGGTAAGGAGGACTTATATAGGATATTTTATAAAGTAGGTATCTTAGATTCACATTCCTTCAACTGCATTATTGATTGACCTGAATATACTTTGGGACAATCTACTTTCAAGTTTAAGCTATCAAGTAATATTTGATGGAAGTTTTGAGTTATTAAGGAAAAAGAAAAAATAAATTCCTCCAGAATAAATAAGAGCCATATCAATTTAGTGTCTTAAAGGCAATTTGGATCTACATTGAATTTGTGGCCATATTTTCTATTGCATAAATTACTAATGAAAAAAGAAATCCAAACATAAAATTCATGCATAAATTACTAATTAAAAGGAAATTCTTATTTAAAATCTAGCCACGTAAGACAAGTGGAGCTTGGTCGAACTCTACACCGTTCAAAGGCCCTAGCAGAATTACATATAAAATTGGATCTACATTGACTTTGTAGCCATATTTCCTAGTACATAAATTACTAATTAAAAAGAAATCCTAACATTAAATTCCTACATAAATTACTAATTAAAAGGAAATTTTTATTTAAAATCTCGCCACGTGAGACAAGTGGAGTCTCGTCGAACTCTACACCGTTAAAATGCCCTACAAGAATTCCACAGAGAAATCTAAGCAGCAGAGCCCCCTGAAGCAAATGACTCGTAGAACCTCCCTCGTCGTTGCTACCCTGCTCCTTTTATCCTGCCTTCGTTTGCAGTTCACCAATGCTAACACCAACGATACTTTTCGGCCAAGCCAATCTCTAAACACCACGGATCTCATTTCTTCTGCCAACGGATTGTTCAGTCTTCGTTTTAGAGATACGGTAGATGGGAAAGTATTATGTGTTGAAACAAATATGGATAACCAAATAATTTGGATTGCAAATAGGGAGCAACCATTCGTAAGTTCCTCCGCTGTTCTTACCTTCAACCGAGAGGGCAATCTTGTTATATCTGATGGGAGATCGTCGCACACAGTGACAAACATTCCAGCCGGCAACGACACCTACGCCAAGCTATTAGATACAGGTAATCTCATACTCACAAACAGGGCTTCCGATGTTTTGTGGCAAAGCTTCGATTATCCGTTTAATATTCTCATCCCTGGAATGAAGCTTAAAGATGCTAAAACGGGATGGTCATTTGTATCAATGATAAGTCATGGCATTCCTGGACCTTTCTCTCTGCATCTGGGTTCTCGGAAAGAGCTAATCTTAACGAATGGGTCGGAACCATACTGGAGTAGCCCACTCGTTGATGATCTAGCCGCTGTATTCGTGACTGAGGGGGAGTACGTTACATGGAGTCGTAACTACACTAACATTACCACACAAATACAGTTCGATAGGGACGGGAACCTCGACGTCTGGCGGTATACAAGGGATCAAAATTGGAAGAAAACTTTATTATCTAAGTGTGCGGGGAATAATGTTTGTGGTCCACTCGGTGATTTCAAAACATGCAATGAAACTGCAGATTCTCTGTGTGACTGTCTGCCAGGATTCAATAAAGTAGACTCTGAATGTGTGAGAAAAAACAAATTGCAGTGCAGCGATGGTACTAATGTTCAGCAAGCTTCGTTCCATCGCATTTCTAGAGTTGTTCTGCCCACCAATCCACAGCGGCTGCAGTTCGGCAATACTTCAGATTGCAAATCTGCATGCTTGAGGAACTGCTCTTGTACCGGCTATGCTTATGATCAAGAGGATTACTGCCTAGTTTGGTACGACACTCTTGTAAATCTGAAACAATTGTCAGCAGCAGATATTGGATATAAAACAGACTTCTATTTGAAACTTGCTCTTCAAGACGCCCCAGAAGGTACAAAAAAACATCAAAAACCCGTTACATGGTGACTATTATTAAGGTTCTTGTGTCTTCTTCCTCTAATTAATTTGTGTTCTAGTGGAGAAGTTCTGGTAGAGATACCTCTAGGCATCGCCATATTGGATACCAATCCATACTGCATCGGGCGAAGCCTATATTATCTGTTTCTTTGTTTTTTCTTCTTCTTTTCTTCACCCTATTTTTCTAATTTCTATTTGTTTTTAACAAGAAAGGGAAACTGACATCTGTACAGCATTGATTGCAATTGTTGTTACTTTGGGTCCTAAACAAATATGGATAACCAATCCTAGTTGCATTTAAGACTACACACTAATACTTTATTACAATATTCTCTACAAAATCATTCACAAGATTTAGTTGAAAAGCTAAGTATTGTTCTCCCCATAGTAGTTAGCTCTAACTAAACTACTTTTATAAAGGAACATTAGATTTTTGAGAATATTATGTTTTGTCAAAAACTTCTTCACAATTATCAGAAGAGGAATAAAGGTAAGCGTGCCATAAAAATTAATCTTATGAAAGCATATAATATAGTTAAGTGGGAAGTGGTATTAGTAGCCTTAAAAGCTATCAATACTCCTCAATTCTTTGTTAATCTTACAGGTAAGTGTATTATTGCAAAAAAATTCAGTAGATTTCAATGGAGAGCATGCAAATTACTTTGGAAGTACTAATGAACTAAAACAAGGGGACCCATTATCCCAATATATATTTATATTGGTTGTAAAGATACTTTAGATAATTATTATTGTAAAGACCTTTACTGACAATGCAAACTTAAAATCATTTATTTGTGTTTTGCTAATAATTTGTTCATTCTCTATCATGGTGATATAACTTCAATGCTCTATCTCGTAAAAGCCTTAAAAGAATTTACTAAATTCACAAGTCTACATTATAGCCCCGAAAAATGTGAAATATTCTTCTCAAGATTATTAAAGCATGAACAACTTCTTATTTTAGATCACTTATCATTCCTTACAAATGCACTCCTTATTAAAGTTTCTCATATGACAGAAAGACTAACTCATGTTAGTTGCAAGGGTGTGATATATAAAATATTTAAAAGAATAAAACATTAGGGAATAAAATATTTAAGTTATGCAAGAAGGCAATAATTGACCAATTTAATCCTAATTTTCACATGTACATTTTGGATGCAAGTATTCCTGTTACCATAAAAAAAAAAAAAAATTATGATATTGAAAAAAGATAAGGAACTTTTTATAGGTGGAGAAGATAGATATACAACATTCTCACAAAATAGATTAGCAAATAGTTTGCTAACCAAAGAAGGGGGGGATTAGGGCTACCAAATCTTAAAGTTTGGATAAAGTCCCTTTGAAACATATGCTTTGGAATCTCATTAATCTCATGTGCTTTTTCTTAAGGAATAAGTATATTTGCAATACAAAATGCAAAGAAAAAAAAATCAATATGGGAATTACAACTTATAAATTGTAATAAGCTTTTACAAAAAACTTTGAAAATTTTCAAATCTGGTTTTGAGTCTAAATGATAATGATGTAATTTTTTAAGAATATTATATTCCCTTTGTTGATATACAATACTAAAAATTTCACTAAAAGAAAATACAAAAGAACTCCAATAATATAGCTTGATATAAAAGGTTTCATAGTCTGAAGTTGAAAAAGCCTCTTGAAACTAAAACTTACTCTTACCTTAGTTCTCTATAGAATTATCTCATAAAGAAATTTATAAGTTCCTTGTAATGAAGACGTGGATTGATATGATCTAATTTGGACTAATGATATCAGTAAACATAATTTCATTGGATGGTTAGTTTGTCAAAATAAATACTTTATAACAAAAGAAATTATATAATGACTTCCTTCAATAAACTTATATTGTGATTTATATTAGTTTCAACTAGAAAACAAGAGCTATCTCTTTTTTGAATGCACATGGACAATGATAATTTGAAAATCATCTTTGCTCATAATGGAATCCAATGTCATGTTGGGGGATAGAATGAAGAATTGTAATATATGGCTAGAGCAATTAAAGTAAGAAATTTAGCTACAAAACATATAAAGATATCCTTTTTAGTTTGCATTTACTGCATTTAGGCTGAATGTAATAGAAGAAAGTTTTAGAACAAAACATATGACATCCCAATCCTATTGGAAAAGTAAGCAGAATTGTATAAGGGAAAGCATTTTAGTTCAGAAATATAAAATCCTCCTAAAGAAACATCATTTTAAATGAGATTTGGAAGCTTCTAACATCTATTTTTTCATAAATTTTGTAACTCTTGTAATATTGAAGAATTCTTTCATGTTTCTATACACTAATTTTTATTAATATAAAATTACATTTTTACAAATAAATAATTTAATCTTTTTCAAAGTCATCGTTGGAGAGCTTGTGATAGTGAACACATTCACTTTAAGCGCAAAGGAAAGCATGTTTTTCGCCGTGTAGCTTTTGACTGGCAAACGAGGAGAGGAGTATAGGCTTTCGCCAGGTTTATACCATGTTTATACCATGGTTATCGAATAGTTGACGGAAGGTGGATGAAAATGTGGAAAGGCTCATGGTAAGTTGTTACAAACCTGGTTATCTACGAAAAAACTATTTACTTTTCATTAAAAGCTATACCTTTGAATAGGTTTTATAAAATGTGAAAAGGAAATATGACAAAAACGAATACAATTAAAAGACAAACACAAAATGTTGAAAGAAAGACTATCATGATTCTAAATGTTCATATGTTATTATTTTTGACTAGTGAGATATTCCTACACATGCAAATCTCTTCAAAGCCTTGTAGGATATAGTCAAGATAATAAGGAAGACTTATATAGGATATTTGGAGAAGTAGGTAGCCTAGATTCACATTCCTTCAACTACATTATCGAGTGAGTTCAACATATTTTTGTACCAGTTACTTCCCAGTTTAAGCTATCAAGCAAAACTTGATAGTTGTTTTAAGTTATTAAGAAAAAAAAAAAAAGAAGTAAATGGCTCTAGAGTAAATAAGAAGAGCCTTACCAATTCAATGTCTTGCAAGCAATTTGGATCTACATTGAATTTGTAGCCATATTTCCTACTACATAAATTACTAATTAAAAAGAAATCTCAACATTAAATTCGTACATAAATTACTAATTAAAAGGAAATTCTTATTTAAAATCTCGCCACGTGAGACAAGTGGAGTCTGGTCGAACTCTACACCGTTAAAAGGACCTACCAGAATTCCAAAGAGAAATCTAAGCAGCCTAGCCGCCTGAAGCAAATGACTCGTAGAATCTCCCCCGTTGTTGCTACTATGCTCCTCTTATTCTGCCTTCGTTTGCAGTTCACCAATGCTAATACCAACGATACTTTACGGCCAAGCCAATCACTAAACACCACGGATCTCATTTCTTCTGCCAACGGATTGTTCAGTCTTCGTTTTAGAGATACGGTAGAAGGGAAAATATTATGTGTTGAAACAAATATGGATAACCAAATAATTTGGATTGCAAATAGGGAGCAACCATTCGTAAGTTCCTTCGCTGTTCTTACCTCAACCGAGAGGGCAATCTTGTTGTATCTGATGGGAGATTGTCGCACACAGTGACAAACATTCCAGCCGGCAACGACACCTACGCCAAGCTATTAGATACAGGTAATCTCATACTCACAAACAGGGCTTCAGATGTTTTGTGGCAAAGCTTCGATTATCCGTTTAATATTCTCTTCCCTGGAATGAAGCTGAAAGATGCTAAAACGGGATGGTCATTTGTATCAATGATAAGTCATGGCATTCCTGGACCTTTCTCTCTGCATCTGGGTTCCCGGAAAGAGCTGATCTTAATGAATGGGTCGGAACCATACTGGAGTAGCCCACTCGTTGATGATCTAGCCGCTGTATTCGTGACTGAGGGGGAGTACGTTACATGGCATCGTAACTACACTAACATTGCCACACAAATACAGTTCGATAGGGACGGGAACCTCTACCTCTGGCGGTATACAAGGGATCAAGATTGGAAGAAAACTTTATTATCTAAGTGTGCGGGGAACAATGTTTGTGGTCCACTCGGTGATTTCAAAACATGCAATGAAACTGCAGATTCTCTGTGTGACTGTCTGCCAGGATTCAATAAAGTAGACTCTGAATGTGTGAGAAAAAACAAATTGCAGTGCAGCGATGGTACTAATGTTCAGCAAGCTTCGTTCCATCGCATTTCTAGAGTTGTTCTGCCCACCAATCTACGGCGATTGCAGATCGGCAATACTTCAGATTGCGAATCCGTATGCTTGATGAACTGCTCTTGTACCGGCTATGCTTATGATCAAGAGGATGGCTGCCTAGTTTGGTATGACACTCTTGTAAATCTGAAACAATTGTCAGCAGCAGATATTGGATATAAAACAGATTTCTATCTGAAACTTGCTCTTCAAGAAGGCCCAGAAGGTACCAAATAAACTTCAAGAACTCGTTACGTGGTGACTATTATTATGGTCCTTGTGTTTTCTTCCCCTAATTAATTTGTTTTCTCGGGGAGAAGTTCTAGTAGAGATACCTCCAGGCATCGCCATATTGTATACCAATCCGTAATGCATCTGACGAAGCCTATATTATCTGTTTCTTTGTTTTTTCTTCTTCTTTTTTCCCCCCTATTTTTCTAATTTTCTATTTGTTTTTAACAAAAAAGGGAAGACTGACATCCGTACAGCATTGATTGCAATTGTTGTTACTTTGGGTCTTTTTGTCACTATGGGCCTTTTTGCTTATCGTGTGAGGAGAAAGCTAAGAAGGAAGGGTGAGTAAAGAATCATTCACAATGTTCTACCAGTAATCTAAATTTTGCATATTTATAGATATTTGTGTTTTATCATTCAGGGGAGGATTTGTTACTCTTGGATTTCACCATGACCCAAAAGGCCAACATTGCAGAGCATCAAGACAGTGGGAAAAGAGATGTCCAACTGCCCTTATTCAGTTTTGCAAGCATTTGCATTGCAACTGATAATTTCTCAACTGCAAATAAGTTGGGAGAAGGGGGTTTTGGGCCTGTTTACAAGGTATGGTTCATTGTTTATTAACAAAATAGTTTGGGTAAGAAACTTTTTTCAAGATTGACGTTTGCAACTAATAGCAAACATAGTACATCCATAGAAATTTCAACTATTAACTTGTTAATTCACTCAACTTACCAATTTAGATAAACTTCAACTGCATGAGTCTTCCAAGAAAAACCTTTTTATAGTGTGTTGGTTAGTTATACTTTGTTAGTTTATAGGTGATTGGGTAATAACATTTACTAAAATGGGGACTGTTAGGCTTTAATCATAGCACATGAGGACATATCAAAATAAAATGATTTGTTTGTTGAAAAGGATGGTTATATTTTAAATTATAGAGTGTCTTCGAGTTCATAATGATTTTTTTTTTAACAAAGGTACCAAATTTTTATTATTTTTTATGTTTGCCACAAACTTATAGGGAACATTATTGAAAGGAGATGAGGTTGCTATAAAAAGGCTTTCAAAAAGATCTAAACAAGGCTGGGAGGAGCTAAGAAATGAGGCAACGCTTATAGCCAAGCTCCAACACAAGAATCTTGTCACACTTTTGGGTTGCTGCATTGAACAAGATGAAAAAATACTAGTATATGAATATTTACCCAATAAAAGTTTGGATTTCTTCCTTTTCGGTTCGTGATTTCTACATTTTTTAATTATTTTTATCTTTGGATTTTTATTTTTATGCTCTTTTTAATATATGCCACTAATGATTAATTAATGTATTTGTATAATAGATGTTGAAAAACGCAGAATATTAGATTGGAAAACTCGTGTTCAAATTGTTGAAGGGATTGCTCAAGGACTTTCTTATCTTCATCAGTACTCTAGGTTAAAGATCATTCATAGAGATCTAAAGCCTAGCAACATCTTATTGGACATCAATATGAATCCTAAAATATCAGATTTTGGAATGGCAAGAATATTTAGAGAAGATGAGTTGCAAGTAAATACAATGAGGATTGTCGGCACTTAGTAAGTGTTAAAAGAAACCAAATTTTGAAAATCAACATGATAATATTCATGTGCAAAAATTTACAAACAAAACAAGCAATTACTAACTTCCTTTTCCCTTGATAATGGTGTACAGTGGTTATATGCCTCCTGAATATATTCTTGAAGGTCTTTGTTCAATTAAATTTGATGTCTTCAGCTTTGGCATCTTGTTGTTAGAGATTGTAAGTGGAAGGAAAAACATTGGCTTTTATCTGACTGGCTCTCTTCATCTCATAAGATATGTAAGTGCTTATTTACATTTATAATTATAGAAAGTAAAACACCAACCATTAATTGTTACAAATAAGCCATTGAAAAGATATTTATTTATTTATGGATATATGAATTTATTCATCTAAGAATAAGATAATACAAAAGTTTAAAGATATATCATAACATTATAATTCATCAAAGAGAAATAAAAAGATATTTATTTGTTATTACCAAAAGTAGTTATGATTGAACAATGGCTATATTATTAAATCTATTTACCTAGAATGTTTCAAAACAAAAAGACTGATTTTAAGCTTTAAGTATCATTCTAATTCTCTACTATATTTTCTTTTTGAATTTTAAGGTATGGGAATTATGGACAAATGATAATGGAGAAGACTTGGTGGATCCAATACTTGATAACATACCCTCCATTCATATGATATTGAGATATGTGAACATAGCTCTCCTCTGTGTTCAAGAGAGAGCTGAAGATAGGCCAACCATGTCTGACGTGGTCACCATGCTGATCAATGAAGATGTAGCTCTACCCTATCCCAAAGAACCTGCATTCTTGAATGTGAGACGTATGCAAGAAAGAAATGCAGCTGACACTGTAAAGCCAAAAACTTGCTCCATGAATAATGTAACGGTTTCAATTATAGAAGGTCGGTAGATTTTGGTAGTCCAGCCACAAGCATCATCTTGAATGACTTATATACCAATGGTCTGTATCACTATTCATACTTCTTTTTTTGTTTTAGTTTTGTATTGGACTTTTGGGTCTTTGTTTGTAATCTGTTTTGATATTATTAAAAACTTTATTTTCTTTCTTAAAACCAAATGAGGTGAACGCATCCCTCATATCTTTTTCTTTTTCTTTTTCTTTTTTGTTCTAAGAAAAAAGGATGCCAAAAATTAAAGTTAATTACTAATATCATATTAAAATTTTATTTTTTCCCAAAAATCAACTTACAAGAGGAAGAAAATGTATCTATCATTTTCAAAAGGTTAGCAAGACAAGATTTAGATAACAAAGAATATATTACTTGGAGCCTCTTGTCATAGTAGTATAGATTGTAGGATAGAACAACACATGGAGCCTCTTAAACCTCAATGGGAAAGCATTGGCATGGCCATGGTGGACTTCTGTTTAGAAGAGCTTTTTTTAAAGCATTGCATCATGACACTCTACCATAAGTTTACCTTCTAAAGTACAGGACTTGCCAAGTCAAAAGAAGATTAAAGGAAAATGGGAAGCCATCCCTGTGATTTAATGGTGCAAAAGGAGGAGAAACTTCACTATATCTAATGGGAGTAATCATGTAAATGTGGCGCAGAATTCAAACTCTGCCAAAAAAGATTCAAAAAAAGAAAAGAAAGAAAGAACAGTTTTTGGGAAAAGAAGAAGCAAGAAGATTATGAAGGCAAATATATCCTAGAAATACATTAGAATCAGTACCCTACATGAAACAATAGAAAATTTACAAATCATAAAGAAACCAATATAGACTCACCTGCAAGTCACTAATCTAACCAGCTATCACATACAAAACACACAATCAACATTATATGAAACCAAGTGAAAATTTCCGTAAAATTGTCTTTACGTCAACATTACATAAGATGCAGTTTCTAAAAACCAAAATAAAAGGTTGTGTCAATAATTACAATTGATCTTGTTTTACTATTGTCTGCACTTTACTGTTGTTAGAAACTCCCAAGCGTTAAGCTAACTAACCTAAGATACCAAGTCAAACAAATTAAGACAGCAGGGTCATGGCTGCAACTGCAAAATATAACTAGCCACAAGTCCATAATACATCTTCACAGCGTTCATTACATACAAACACGGAAAGATGACAGAAAAGTAACAAATAGACAGAAATCTATCAGCTTTCCTAAGTATCACATTACATTGGCTTCAATACCATGTATTTGCAACTGCAAGCAATAATTAACTGTAAGAAAACGAGATAATGGGAGAAAGCCTATGAGTAAGCGAATGATTTTTATATTCTGTTGTACTGTTTCTGTACAATATTGTGTCTGCACTGATAGACTAGAAAACATAATCTATGTATGGCAATTGGTCTATTCTAATAATTATAGAGAATAAGAAAATTGTCACATAACACCTACATAATTACAAGAATAAATCAAGACTAAATATGGTAACTTCTCATACATTTGACATTGACACATCCTAATAAGTCTCATTGGCAAAAATACAACGGCAAAATCCAGATCATGTGTTCGTACGTGCAAGTAGAAGGGGCAATCATCCATTAAAACAAACAGCTCGGAGAAAACAAGCTATTCCTCGTGAGAAAAGGGTGACCAAACATATACAAAAGAATCTAAAGAAAAAATAACTAATCCCGATCTAAAATGAGGTTTAAACTTTATAGCCTAGTTAGCCCAAATGTCTCCAAAGATAACTGGAGTTTCCATTTAGCATTTGCACACATTCGGGAAAGAAAAAGAGTGCAAAATTTGCATTCAAGATGCTGCAGAAACTTCCAATTCAATTCAATGTTAATGGTAGAGGAAGCACTAGAAAATAATAGGAACTTGTAGATAGTTGCAAATTGCATGTTCTATAGTAAGAATCAAAACTCAGAGATATTCTAAAAGTTGAAGAGATCAGACAAAAAAAAAAGAATCAAATTGTATAAGA
The DNA here is from genome assembly GCA_028551485.1 of Casuarina cunninghamiana. Taxonomy (NCBI): domain Eukaryota; kingdom Viridiplantae; phylum Streptophyta; class Magnoliopsida; order Fagales; family Casuarinaceae; genus Casuarina; species Casuarina cunninghamiana. The sequence goes on along the minus strand of CM052363.1, from coordinate 28,918,705 downwards.
GTACCCATGCAGACTATCAAATTCAACTAATTGGAAAGCATTACATATTGGACATATACTTACCAGTCAACAAATCAGCATCATGGTCTCCTGAATGTGTGATGGCACACTAAATCTTCTGGTAAGATGCTTTCACAACCAAAGAGCTCTTGAAGCTTTGCATCAGATAGTATTGTCATCGGATTAATAGGATCCAAGAGATATATTTAGACCATAATTAAAAAAACGAATTGATCCATTTTGATGGCCAATTTAATGTCTATAATTTTATCAAGCATGAATAAGTGGCATAAATTTTGCCAATGGACTCTAGCTGAAATAGCATTTCCTTCACCTAAGGAAGACAATTGAATGTGAGCACGTGTGTCCAAGACCAATAGGGTGTATGTGTAGTGTGATAATCACAAAAACATAGAGGGAGGTGGGAAGAGAATCAAATAAGAAGTAGGAGTCGCTCGTGCAAGCTTTAGGCATCACACCAATGGTTTGGATTGAAATAGACAATACACAAAGCACACAGTTGCAGATAAAATTTCTCTAACGCATGTTCTGACTACTGAATTGGAAGAGTTGCATCATTATTTAGAGGAAACTCAGCCTAACTCTAGATTGTTGTTGTATCTGTTGTTGTTTTTGTTGTTGTTGTTTTGAAAGCACCAAATATGAAATCAGGCATATGCATGAAATCAAGCATACGTAGCACCACATCTATCTTTGGCTTCTTGGAACCCATCTGTTCTGAAAGCACCAAACATGAAATCCTTAATAGAAGTGCTAAATCTAAATGAAAACGCACTCACAAATAGGCATATGCATGCACCCATATGAACATAAACATATTAAAGTGCATACATGCATAAGGCTGCTTTTGGGTCATATACACACTCGTAGGTTCAAGAGGAATGCTATGTTTAGCAAGCAACTTTTCATCTTGCACATGTCTGTGCAGTCCATCTCAAGTACCACTCGCAGCTCGTCATTGATATTTTCCTTTTGTTACTTGGATCTTGAAGATTGTGTTTCCTTATTTAAGCCGATAGCTGCTTCACAATCTGAATGCAACAATATGAAAATTGAATAACTCCTTGGGGCTAACACAGAAAGATGAATAAAGCAGCAAGATCTTCGAAGTCACTCAATCCTAGGCAATTGGCTGGCCAACAGTAGCCTGAATTTCAAGTGAAATGCTAAAAAGTTTGTTTAGACAACCAGGCTTAACTTTTCTCTTAGTTGCTTTATTTTGAGCACTGCAGTAAAATGCCAAAAGATGAGTATATAAGCCCAATATTTCAAAAATTAAAAACTAAAAATAATTGCAGACGTTCAGAACACAATAGGCATCTTACTAAATTGATATACTAAGATTACAAAAGTGAATGAGGTTGCTGCATTTGGCATGTTCACTAAAAACTTGTTGAGCGGTGTATTGTCTTGTCTTAGAGATGTCTTGTGTAGTGAGAAGATGATCTGAGCACCATTGAGGAGCATGCCTAAAGGAAGGCCCCCAGTTTAAACTGCAAGAGGCACTGAAACCATGGTTGGTAGGCAATAGGTTTCGTTGACCATAACTAATGAAGGAGCCTCAAGCAAGCTGTAAAGCATTTTGTACAGCTCTCTAGAGGTAAGAAATTGTTGACAACAACAATCCATGAAACTCACACATAGTATTTTTCCTATGAGAAGCCCTTGTGTTGCTAATACTAGTGTTTTCGCTACGGCTGCATCTACCATCTACCATCATCCCACAGCTTGAAGCAAGTGTTTCACCATTTTGATTGTAGGTGCCTGTAGCTGTTACTCTACAATGTTGTTCTAACCTCCAGCATTGCGGTGGACGAGGTTATAATACTTGTAGGTAATCAAGGAATAACGTTAAGTTCTTCCTCTAAGTTGTTCTGAAATCCTAAACTTTTTTGCCAAATTTATCTTTAAACTAAACCAACTTTTTTGAGAACGAAGGCTTTGATATCATAGTCTCGCACAGGCAAGAAGATGTAAAATGCTCTTCATTATTAATGTTTCAGTTATTTGTTTGATATTCCTGAGTGCTGTTGAAGAATATCAACAGCGTAAAATGCCAAGGAAAAACACCAACAGGTTCAAATGATTATTGATGAGATTAGTACCCGGCGGATTTACTCTGCATCTGCAGATGAGCTGCACCGACCATAAGAAATGCAATGTGAACATATCTCAAATATATCCGAACGTCAGAAGGTAAGGGCTGATTAAATCCGCCGACTTAACTGGTGTATTCAGGCCGAAGGACATTGGCTTCGAGCACACCCAGAACCAAGAAAAAGATGCTGCACGAATTCGAACAATAGCGTTATAATATATAAGCTTTCAGGGTCGCCACCATTAAACCATTAAAATCAGGCATCTTTTAATATGCTGCTTTAAATCTCACATGGAGAGTATTTTCATCGATGTTTCTTTACAGTACATGTCCTGACGATGATATATTGTCTTATATTCTGGTATAGTCTTGTTTATTGTCTTCTTATTTTTCACTCCACAACCCAAAAGAAGGATGCAAAATAGAAATGGAATGCAACATGAGAGGTGATTGTAGCAACAGGGGATAGAAGAAATTGACCCTTTAAGTCATTCCATTTCATATTTTTTTGACAGGCAAGTGCAGCTTCCTTTGGACAGTACATAGACTTCTTTCTTCATTACAGATAATAATTTATATTTTTGCAGTCTTCGTTGGAGATCTCAGAGAGTGAACACCTTTGCTTTAAGCAAAAAGGAGAGCGCGTTTTATGCCGTGTAGCTTTTGAATGGCGAACGAGGGGTTGCCAGAAAATGGATGAAAAAGTGGAAAAGGCTCATGGCAAGTGGAGCCTGGTTGAACTCTAAGCCACTAAAAGGCGGGCAACGACACCTACGCCAAGCAATTAGATTCAGGTAATCTTATACTGACAACAGCTGTTCCTAACGAATGGGTCCGAACCATACTGGAGAAGCCCAGTTGTTGGTCATCTAGCAACTATATTTTTGATTGACGTGGGCGGGAACCTCTACCTGTATGCATGGGATCAGGGGTGGGGAGAAAATTTATTATTATCTAGTTGTGCGGGGAATGAAGGTGTCTATGGTCCACTCGGTGATTTCAAAATATGCAATGAAATTGCAGATTCTCTATGTGACTGTCTACCAGTTTTCAATGTAGGAAACTTTGAATGTGTGAGAAAAAATAAATTGCAGTGCAGCGATAGTACTAATGTTCAGCAATCTTCGTTTCATTGCATTTCTAGAGTTGTCCTGCCCACCAATCCACAGAGGTTGCTCATCGGTAATACTTCAGATAGCAAATTCAAACTTGTTACGTGGTGACTATTATTTTGATTCTTGTGTCTTTTTCCTCTGCTTAGTTAGTTTTCTGGCGGGGAAGTTTAGTAGAGATACCTCTAGGCATCGCCATCTTTGTATACCAATCTGTGATTCATTGGACGACGCCTACAATTATTTGTTTCTCTCTTTTTTTTTTTTTTTTAGAACAGAAACGAACTGAAGGGATGGAACTGTAATAGTTCTAGAATTCAAGAATAAAATATACTTATAGTGATTTCTAGGAATAGCTTAGCTTTTACATTAAATGGGGATTGTTAAGCTTTAATCACAACACATAAGGATAAGTCAAATTGAAATGTTTGGCTTCTTGAAAAGGATATTTTTTAAATTACATATTTTTTTCTTGGAGTTTATAAAGATTTTTTTTTTCTCTAACAGAGCTTCTATTTTTTTTAAAATTTTTTTTTTATGTTTCCCACAAACTTTTGGGAAACATTTTTGAAAGAGGATGAGATTGTTATAGAAAGGCTTGCAAAAAGATCTAGACAAGGCTAAAAGGACTTAAAAAAAATGAAGCAATGCCCATAACTAAGCTCAACACAAGAATCTTGCTAAGCTTTTGGGTTGCTACATTGAACAAGATGAGAAGATACTAGTATACAAATATTTACCCAATAAAAGTTTGGATTTCTTCTTTTTTGGTTCCTAATTTCTCTATGTTTTTAATTATTTTTGTGTTTGGATTTTTATTCTTATGCTTTTTTTTAATATATCCCACTAATAGTTAATTAACTTATATGCATGATAGATGCTAAAAAACACATAATACTAAATTAGCAAGCTCATGTTCAAATTATTGAAATGATTGCTCAATGACTTACCTATCTTTATTGATACTCTAGGTTAAAGATCATTAATAAAAATCTGAAGCCCAATAATATCTTCTTAAACATCAATATAACAATAAGTTGTTGAAAAGATGTTATTCATTATTACCAAAAGTAGTTGTGATTGAAGAAAGACTATATTAATATGCAAATAAAGAACCCAACTAATTCTACAAGGTCATAAAATTGTTCGTAAATGATGTAACAATTTCAATTATGGAAGGCCGATAAATTTTGGTAATATACTAATGGCCTGTATCATTATTTGCATGTTCTTTTTCTGTTTGTTGAATTCGAAAACTTGTTGAATACTCTCAATTTTGTATTGGATTGTTGGGTCTTTGGCTATATAATATAATATTATACTTCTGGTATTATTAAAAAATTTATTTTCTTTCTTAAAACCAAAGGAGGTTATAATACTTGTAGTTACTCAAAAGAATGACGCTGAGTTCTTCTGAACCTTTGAACTTTACTGCCAAATCTATCTTTAGACTAAACCCACGTTTTTTAGAACGAAGACGTTGATATCATTGTCCCACACAGCAAGGAAGTTGTAATAATCTTCTTTCAGGCATTGCAGCATAAGCGTGTAACCCAAGTAAGCGCACCAAGGGGAAGGAACTTTGGTACCCCTAACCGGTCGGATTCTTCCGACGGCTGCCGTCGGCTCTCCCGTTTCAACTCAATAGCTGGGCCATGTGACTTGGGCGAAGTCCTGGGTCACTTGGACCCTTAAGATGGGGTACAGAGCGAAGCCAGAGCTGGATTCTCACTTAGCAACTACTACCTTACTCACTCGGCTGGCTCAAAGGATAAGGATAAGGATCAGTGTCACCAAGGATCCACCACGGGCCGTTGGGCTGATCTCAGTTGGACCGTCACTTTTTTTTAAATTGCTTATAACTTCATAAAATGGCAAAAGAGCAACGCCGACAGGTTCAAATGCTGATTGATGAGATGAATCAGCATCAGCAAATGAACTGCACACCACAATAATTGAAGTGTGATCACATCAAATCAATTTTAATCGTACAAGGTAAAGGCTGATTCGATCGGCGGATCAATTGACGCGTTCAGGCCGTCAACATTGGTTGGTAGACTTGAAAATTGATTTAACCTTGGATCTGCTAATAGACACCGATTTCTTTTTCTTTGGGGAAGATGCTCGATGTTTCTTTATAGTGCATGCGCGGATGATGATTGTTTTATATTTTGCTAATGCAGCTTTCGTTTGTATGAATAGAAGAGAAGTAGCTTTCAGTTAAAGATTTTAATCTTTAACAACCCAAATCAACCTACTCCCTGACACAAACTTCTTGACTACGCAACATTAGTTGATAGACTCGAGAAGACTTGATGTAACCTTAAATTTGCTAATTGACGCCCATTTGTCTTAGGAAAGATGCTACAATGTTTCTTTACAGTCAATGTCCCGGTCATCATTGATTGTCTTATATTTTGGTATGGTCATATTTATTATCTTCTCAATTTTCACTTTATAATCCAAAAAATAGGATACAAAATAGAAATGGAATATAACTTGAGAGGTGATTAATTCGCTATAAATGACAGAAGAAATTGACCCTTTTAAGTCATTTCGTTTCAAATTTTCATAACAAGCAAATGCTACTATTTTTGGACAAAACATACACCTCTTTTCTATTAGTACCAAAGAAGCAACTTTCAATTAAAGATTTTAATCTATAAAATTATATGGTTCAACTATGGTAGAGATGGCTCAACATTTCCTTACATCAATTTTACATTTTGTTAAAGTCATTTTAAGATTATTAATGAGATTTAACATTATTTATTTTTAAAAAATTCATTAAAAAAACATTAATACTAAATAATCAAATGAAAATCGCTAAACAATTCAATTCATTTACTAAAAGAACTTCAAAATCTAGAAACAAATCTATAATCAAACATTAGTTAATTGTAATTATTCGCATCTTTTTCAAACTCTTCGTTGGCGTCCCCATGAGAGTAGACCCCTTCGCTTTGAGCGAAAAAGGACGCGTGTTTTCTACCGCGTAGCTTGTGAGTGGCGAAAGAGGGAGTGGTTGACGGAAAATGGATAAAAAAGTGGAAAGACTTATGGCCTTGTAACAATTAATACCTTTTTTAAACTCTTCGTTGCCGTGCAAATGAGAGTGGACCCGTTCGCTTTCAGCCAAAAAGAAGTGTTTTCTGCCGCGTAGCTTGTGAGTGGCGAAAGGGTTTACGGTTTAATATAACAAGTAGCAAGGAGTGGTTGAAGGAAAATGGATAAAAAAGAAAACTGGAAAGACTTATGGCAAGTGGAGCCTGGTCAATGGAAGACATCAGCGAGCCTACTAGTATTAGGCTAACAGTCAAAACTCTACACCATTAAAGAGAAATCTAAGCGGCATAGCTGATTGAAACAAATATGAGTCGTAGAATCTCCCCCGTTGTTGCTTCCCTTCTCCTTTTGTTCTGTCTTGGTTTGCAGTTCACCATTGCTAATGCTGCCGATACTTTTCTGCCAGGCCAATCACTGAACACCACGGATCTCATTTCTTCTGCCAACAGCCAGTTCAGTCTTCGTTTCCGGAAGATGAGCGACGGGATAAGCTTATGCGTTGTAAGAGAACTTGCTGACGAACATGTTTGGGTTGCCAATAGGGAGCAACCATACGTAAGTTCCTCTGCTGTTCTCACCTTCAACCGGGAGGGCAATCTTGTCATATCTGATGGCGGATCGTTGCGCAAGGTGACAAACATTTCAGCGGGCAACGACACCTACGCCAAGTTATTAGATTCAGGTAATCTGATACTAACAAATAGGGCTTCTGTTGTTTTGTGGCAAAGCTTCGACTACCCTTCTCTTATGCTCTTGCCTGGAATGAAGCTTAAAGATGCTAAAACAGGGTGGTCATTTGCACCAAGTGATAGTACGAATAGCCCAGCTACTGGAACTTTCTCTCTGAAACTGGGTTCTCGGAAAGAGCTGATCTTCATGACTGGGTCGGAACCATACTGGAGTAGCCCACTCGTAGGTGATTTAGCTGCTATATTTGTGATTGACGGGGAGGATGTTACTTGGCCTCTTAACTCCACTAACAAAACCACAGAAATAGAGTTCAGTCTGTACGGGAGCCTCAAGCTTTGGGTGTATACAGAGGATGAAAAGTGGAACAACACTATATTATCTAAGTGTGCGGGGAATGATGTTTGTCATGATTTCGAAATATGCAATGAAACTACAGATTCTCGATGTGACTGTCTGCCAGGATTCAATGAAGGAAACCTTGAATGTGTGAGAAAAAATGAATTGCAGTGCAGCAATAGTACTAATGCGACTGCTTCATTCCATCGCATTTCTAGAGTTGTTCTGCCCACCAATCCACAGCGGTTGCAGATCGGCAATACTTCAGATTGCGAATCCGCATGCTTGATGATCTGCTCTTGTACCGGCTATGCTTATGATCGAGAGGGTCGCTGCCTAGTTTGGTATGACACACTTGTAAATCTGAAACAACTCTCATCAAATATTGTATACCAAACAGATTTCTATCTGAAACTCGCACCTCAAGACATCCCAGAAGGTATAGAAAAACATCAAAAACTTGTTACGTGGTGACTATTACTATGGTACTTTTGTCTTCTTCCTCTAATTAATTACTTTTCTGGTGGAGAAATTCTAGTAGAGATACACCATACAATCTGTAATGCATTGGACGAAAGCCTATATTATCTTTTTCTCTAATTTTTTCTTCTTCTTTTTTCCTTTTTTTTTTTTTTTTTGGTGGGGTTGGGGGGGGGGGGTGTTTCAGGGTTCAAGAATTCAAAACCTGGAGGAAATAACAAAATACCGAGAAGTGCCATCCTTATAGCATCTACTGTAGTGGCTGCTACTATGGGCCTTTTCGTTGCCACAGGCCTTTTTGTTTGTCATGCGAGGAGAAAGCTACAAAGGAAGGGTGAGTAAAGAATCACGCACAAGTTCTTTCAGTAATTTAACTTTTGTATAATTAAAGATATGTGTTGTTTACCATTCAGGGAAGGATTTGTTACTGCTGGATTTAGGCATGACCCAAGAGGCCAACACTGAAGAGCATGGAGATCGTGGTAGAAGAGATGTCCAACTGCCATTATTCAGTTTTGCTAGCATTTGCGCTGCAACTGATAATTTCTCAGATGCAAAAAAGCTGGGAGAGGGGGGTTTTGGGCCTGTTTACAAGGTATGGTTCACTGTTTATAACAAAGTAGTTTGGATAAGGAATTTCATTCAAGATTGACACTCGCAGCTGGTAACAAATATAGGATCATGTCACTTTTGGTGGTGTTTATCTTGTTAATCCACTCAACTTACCAATTTAATAAACTTCTATGAGAGTTTTTCAAGGAAAACTTTTGTATAGTGTGTCAATTGGTGACTAGAGAGTTTATTACTTATGATTCCTACTAATAGTTTGCCATTTTACATCAAGTAAGGATTGCAAGGCATTAATGATAGTAAAATAGGATAGATCAAAATAGAATGTTTTGCTATTAGTTTTTTAAAATTATAGATTTTTGTCATGTTGTTTATAATGATTTTTTTGTAAGCAAAGCTTCCAAATTTCTATTATTTATTATGTTTTCTAAAAACTTGCAGGGAACATTATTGAAAGGAAATGAGGTTGCTATAAAAAGGCTTTCAAAAAGATCTAATCAAGGTTGGGAGGAGCTAAAAAATGAAGCAAAGCTCATAGCCAAGCTCCAGCACAAGAATCTTGTTAAGCTTTTGGGTTGCTGCCTTGAACAAGATGAAAAGATACTAGTATACGAATATTTACCCAATAAAAGTTTGGATTTCTTCATTTTCGGTTCGTGATTTCTCTTCCTTTTTTTAAATTATTTTTGTCCATGGATTTTAATTTTTATGCTCTTTTTAATGTATCCCACTAATTGTTAATTAACTTATATGCATATAGATGCTGGAAAACGCAAGACATTAGAATGGCGAATTCGTGTTCAAATTGTTGAAGGGATTGCACAAGGACTTGCTTATCTTCATCAGTACTCTAGATTAAATATCATTCATAGAGATTTGAAGCCAAGCAATATCCTATTGGACATCAATATGAATCCTAAAATATCAGATTTTGGAATAGCAAGAATATTTAGAGAAGATGAGTCGCAAGCAAATACAAATAGGATTGTCGGCACTTAGTAAGTATTACAAAAAATTAAATTCTATTAATCAACATAATAATGTTCGTGTGTATAAACTTACAAACAAAGCACACAATTACTAACTTTTTTTCATTTGATAATGGTGTACAGTGGTTATATGCCTCCAGAGTATATCAATGAAGGTCTTTGTTCAATTAAATTTGATGTCTTTAGCTTTGGCATCTTGCTGTTGGAGATTGTGAGTGGCATGAAAAACATTGGCTCTAATCAAAGTGGCTCCCTTCATCTCAAAAGATATGTAAGTACTTATTTACATTTTTTGTTATAGAAAGTATAACATCTACCGCTAACTTTTGAAAATAAGTTGTTAAAAAAATATTTATTCACTATTATCAAAAGTAGTTGTGATTAAACAAAGAATGTATTATTAAATTCATTTATCTAGAAAGTTGAAAATTCCATGTACAATAACAGAATGTTTCAAAGTATAAAAAGATGACTCAATTTAAGCATTAACTACCATTCTAATTTTATATTGTATTGTGTTTTTTAATTTAAGGCATGGCACTTATGGACAAATGACAATGCAATAGACTTGGTGGATCCCCTACTTGATAACAAACCTCCCACTCATATGATATCAAGATATGTAAACATAGCTTTCCTTTGTGTTCAAGAAAGTGCCGAAGATAGACCACTCATGTCGGATGTTGTAGCCATGCTCAGCAATGAAAATGTAGCTCTACCTTATCCCAAGGAACCTGCATTCTTGAATGTGAGAAGTATGCGAAGGATGAACTCAGTTGACACTATAAGGCCAAAAACTTGTTCAATAAATGATGTAACAATTTCAATTATGGAAGGTCGGTAACTTTTGGTAGTCCAGCCAAAAGCATCATCTTGAATGATTTTATACACTTATGTTCCGTATCATAATTTGCACTTCTTTTTATGTTTTATTTTGAAAACTTACTAAATACTTTCAGTTGTGTATTGGATTGTTAGGTCTTTGGCAATGTAACCTAATATTATAGTTTTGATAGTATTAAAAACTTTATTTTATTTGTTAAAACCAAAGGAGGTGTAAGTTCAAGATTTTGTATTTCAGACACTACCGGTAAGCCCACCGCTGCTACACAATCTTCAAGATTGTGTTTCCTTATGTAAGCCCACAGTTGCTTCACAAGTTGACACACAAAGATGAATGAAGTAGCAAGATCCTTGAGCCTCAACCTCAGTCCTAGGCAATGCTGGCTGGCCAACAATAGCCTGAATTTCAGATGAAAAGCTAAAAAGTTTGCTTAGACCCCAGGCCTACCTTTTCTCTTTGTTACTTTAGTTTGAGCACTGCAGTAAAATGCCAGAAGATGAGTATATAAGCCAAATATTTCAAAAATTAAAAATTAAAAATAATTACAGACAAGCAAGTGGAACGCAAGATGAAAGGCAATTGATTAGCAACTGGGGACAGAAGAAACTGACCCTTTTAAGTCATTCCATTTCGAATTTTCTTGACAAGCAAGTGCAAGTGCAGTTTCATTTGGACAGGGGATACACTTCGTTCTTAATTACAGATAATAATTTATATTTTTTTCAAAGTCTTCGTTGGAGTATTTATGAGAGAGTAAACACCTTCGCTTGAAGCAAAAAAGATATAATACGTTGCAGTGAGTGGTAGCCGGAAAATGGATGAAAAAGTGGAAAGGCTGACGGCATGTGGAGCCTGGTCGAACTCGACACCATTAAAAGGTCGTATTAGAATTTCACGAAGAGAAGTCTAACCGGCATATCTGAGTGAGACAAATATCAGTCGTAGAATCTCCCCCGTTGTTACTTCTCTCCTCCTTTTGTTCTCCATTGGTTTGCAATTCACGAGTGCTAATACCACCGATAATTTTCGGCTACGGATCTCATTTCTTCTGCCAATGGACGGCTACATCTTCGTTTCAAGGATATAACAAATATGACTGACGAAATAGTTTGGGTTGTAAATAGGGAGCGACCATTCGTAAATTCCTCTGCTGTTCTCACCTTCAACCGAGAGAGCAATCTTGTTATATCTGATGGCACATCGTTGCAGCTAGTGACATGACTCTTCAAGCCATTTATTTTGGTTCCGACAACCAATGCTACTTTTCCCCACATTTGGGTCAATCACTCGTAGAGAATATGAATGGAGTGAGTCTTTTACTAATTAAATACAAATTTATTGTTCCCATGCAAGCTCAAAAGAGTTATGATTCATATCTTTCTTTTCCTATTTTCTTAGATCGCGGGACATTCCTCAACAGTAATATGGGGGCCTACGCTGACATCTGATATGCCAGGATGGTTCACCAGTTTACCTGACATCTCCGGAATGTTCCAACGTCGATTTGAAGTGCAAAGCACGGCATCACTTGTGGATAGGGAAGCAAATTTGTATTATGATCCCGTAAGAGTTTTGCATACTGAGTACGACATGGTACCTAGTTGGGGATATGCGCTTTCATTGTTTATGAAGTCCTGGAACATCATAGTTGTCAGATGAGGGGAGAAATACATGAGGGTGATGAGAATGAGAATTTTAGTTCTACAATATTCCCCGTGTTTGTTTGCGAATTGGAAGTCCATAAAATAGATGATCGAAAAGAACCCATGGACAAACGGAAATATAGATTAAAGGATCCCAAGGTACATGTGTGTTATTTACCGGAGGAATGGAGGACTTGGGAAAAAGTTCCAAGGGAGTATGGTAGGACTTTTGGAAAGGTTCCTATAGCCTTTCGTGTCCCTAATATTCCGTCCGCTGGGAGAAATGGAGTCTGGGTATTTATAAGTGCCAGCTGCTTCGAACAAGCTGGTTTGAGATGGTGTGGGGATCTTGGGTTGTGTTCAATTTCAGTAAGGAGCCTAAACGTGGAGGTGAAACAGTGTGGGGGCCGTCTTGTTCTTAGGAACGATCGTTCAAAGCCTTTTATCTAAGACACTCGTGTGAGGAAAAGCTTAGGTTCTCCAGCCAGAAAGGAAAAAAAGGAAAGAGAAAAAAAAAAAAAATTGTCCCTCGTTGACTTCGTTGACTTCAAGTGAAATGTTGATGGCCAGGGACGTACCTGAGTTTAAAGCCTTTTATTTTCGTTACGACGGCAAACGTTACAGGACCTACCATTTGGCTCAATCATTTATAAATGATATGAATTCGAATGTTCTTGGTGGTTTTTTTTCACTTGGTATTCGGAAGTCGGGACATTTTGCAACAGTAACATGGGGCCCTACACTGACATGTGATATACCGGAATGGTTCACCAGTTTACCTGATACCTCTGGAGTGTTCCAGCGTCGTTTTGAAGCTGAAGCCCAAAGTGGCTTTCTTTCTCTTCCATGTGAGCCAGCAAGTTTGTATTATGACAAGCTGAATCCATTAGATATAGCCCCCATGGTCAGTACTTGGGGATATGCACTGTTCATTGTTTATGAAATCTTCGAATCTGATAGCTGCCAAAGGAAAGGAGAAATACATGAGATTGAGGTTGATGGGTATTGGAATTCTAGTTCTGCAATATTTCCTGAGTTTGTTTGTGAATTGGAAGCTTTCACGAATGGCCAGACTCCAAGAAAAGATCGTATAGTCTTCCGTGTCCCTGATATTCCTTCCGTTGGGAGAAATGGTGTTTGGGTATTTATAAGTGGAAGTTGCCTCAGAAAGGCCCGCCGCTTAAAATCTTGGTATGATGATGGGTTAGAATGTTCCGAGGATGCCGGGTTGTGTTCAATTTCAATAAGCAGCCCAAACGTGGACATAAAAGAGTGCGGGGACCGTCTTGTTCGTAAGAATGATAGTTCAGAGTGCTATGAAATTATCAAAAGCATTTCTTCGCATGATTTGGATTCAGAAACTCTTCAGGATGCCTCCTATGAGGGAGGTTTCAAGGTCTTTAGCAACGTTAAACCATGGGAAAACAGGAAAGAAGGGAAGGAGCGAAAAAGGGTTGACCATGAAGAAGGGGAAAAGAAAGAAGGCGTCAAAATCTACAAAGAAGGGGAAGAGGAAGAAGTTGTTGAAATTTGTTGTGTTTCTTATTTGCAGAAGCTTTTTTCTCTTCTAAATGTTGGTTTTCAAAGCAAAAGGGAAATTTCTGTCAATGGAAGTGAAAACAGTACCAGCAATTCTACTGACACGGAATCATCTTCCTCACTTCGGCCGCAAACTCATGCTAAACAGGTTGGGTTGACTACAACGATAGAAGATGTTCCTCTTGAAAAACCCATGCCGTAGCATCTACAGATACCGCGGCAACCCGTGAATGTTGGCCATCTACAAATGGACTTGGGATAGTCTGTTAGTGTTTGAGCTAGTGAAGGGAATGAGTGAAAGTAGGAGGAACACGAACGCACTGAACTAAATGGTTCTAGATCTTTTGATAATAGCAAACAAAAGCTACAAGGATCTTTAATGAACAACAGACAAGGATAGCACGTTATAGAGACATTCCTACGTGCTGATATTTAAGTAGCATTCCTACCTACTACATCCTAGGTGTCCATACTATAGGACTTACACAAAAGTCATGGCCTTTCTACTAGGCTTACACAAAAGTCATGGCCTCTCTACTAGGCTTACACAAAAGTCTTTCAGCTCCATAATTTAGTCACTTCTCCCTCTTACTTTACGTGCACTCCTTCCTACTTCATTAATTGGAGAATGCGTGTTCATCACTTGCATAGGGTCCATGCTGTGCAGAAAATTCTGTCAACTTCAACACCCTTCCTTGACAGGATTTGTGGTGACCCCAATCATCTCTCTCAACTTTTCATGTTGAGCTCGGGAGAGCCCCTTTGTGAACAAGTCAGCCATCTGATCACAACTTTTACAGAAGCTGAACTTGATTTCCTTAGCTTCAACTAATTCCCGAACATAGTGCACTTTGATGGAGATATGCTTCGTTCTTGAGTGATGACTGGGATTTTTAGTCATTGCAATAGCTGACTTGCTGTCACTGTAGATTGTAGTTTCATTCTTCTGCTCAAGTCCAATTTCCATAATAAGTCTTCATAGCCAAACAGCTTGGCATGCAGCAGAAGAAGCAGCAACATACTCTGCCTCTGCAGTAGATAAGGATACAAAACTTTGCTTTTTTGTGGACCAAGAAACTGCTGATGATCCTAGACCGAAGACAAAGCCACTTGTGCTTTTTGAATCCTTTTTGTTTCCAGCCCAATCACTGTCACAATATCCAACTAAAGCAAAGTCTTCTGCTTTGCTATAAAGCAAACCAAAATCAATAGTTCCACGGATGTACCTCAAAATGCGTTTAAGCTTGCACATATGAGCTCTAGTTGGATTCTGCATTTGCCGAGACAGTAAGGAAACAGAGAATAAAATGTCTGGGCGAGTGGCTGTTAAGTACAAGAGACTTCCTACCAAACTTCGATATTGGCACCATTGGAGTGCTAACTGGATTACATTCTGCCATTCTGTACTTGGACAGCAAGCTGTTAACAAATTTACTTTGTGAAATAAATATACCAGCCTCTGATTGACTAACTTCCAGTCCGAGGAAGAAATTCATAGTCCCCATGTCGTTCATCTCAAAGGCTTTCATCATGTGAGACTTGAATTGCTTCATACGTGCAGCATCATTTCTTGTGAAAATTACATCATCTACATAGATGGAGACCAAGAGAAATGAATTACCTTCATATGAAGTGAAGAGTGTTGGTTCACTTTGACAACGTAAGAAACCATTCTCAAGGAAATAGCTTGTAATCTTGCTGTACCATGCCCGTGGGGCCTGCCTTAGACCATATAGTGCTTTCCGAAGTTTGAGAACCTTCCCATTGTTTTCAGCTTCTTCATACCCGATTGGTTGATCAACATAAATTTCTTCTTCCACCTCTCCATTGAGAAAGGCAGCCTTTACATCGAGTTGAAGAACTTTCCAACCATGATGAGCAGCTACTCCAAGAACCAACCTTATGGTCTCCAATCGTGCAACTGGAGAAAACACTTCACCAAAGTCTGATCCAGGTATCTGGGAGTACCCTTTAGCCACAAGTCTGGCTTTATGTTTAACTATTTTTCCAGCAGCATCAGTTTTTGTTTTGAAAATCCATTTCAGGCCTACTGTTTTCTTTCCTGTCGGTAGATCAACAGGAAACCAAGTATTGTTTCTTTTGATTGTCTTCATTTCTTCATCCATAGCTGCTTGCCATTTTCTATCTTGTCTTGCTTCCTCATAAGTCATAGGCTCCAACGTTGCAAAGTTGCAACTTTCATAGATGTCATTGAGGTTCTTCATTCGGATAGGACTCATGTCAGAGAATTCTCGTTCAACCTCACTTGACTCTTTGGAACAGTCAATGGAAGGAGAAAATGAGTCACTGACATGGTCAAAAGGAGTGCATGGCTCTGAGTTCACTTCACTAGACGCTTCCTTCTCTTCAACCCTCTCACTTCCATTTGTGATGACACATGGTAGAGAGGGGTCATGCCCTTGCTGTATTTTTTACTCCCAATTCCACGTTGCTTCTTCATCAACCACAAGGTCTCTACTAATGACAAGTTTCTTTGTGAGTAGGTTGTACACACGGTATGCCTTTGAATCAAGGCTATACCCAAGAAACACTCCAACTTCTGCTCTATTATCCAGCTTAGTCCGCAGTTGCTTAGGGACATGTATATAACATACACTTCCAAAGATCTTCATATGATTAACCGAAGGTTTCCTGCCCTTCCATGCCTCAAATGGAGTCATTCCTTTTAAGGCAGAAGTAGGGCTTCGGTTGAGTATATAGACTGCTGTATTCACTGCTTCTCCCCAAAATTCTTTGGGAATATTTTTTTCTTGCATCATGCTTCGAGCTAAATTCAGCACAGTCCGATTCTTTCTTTCTGCAGTGCCATTTTGCTGCGGTGTGAAGCTAGCTGTGAGTTGATGTTGAAGTCCTTGCTTGACACAATATTTATTGAACTCAGAGGAAAGATATTCTCCTCCTCGATCAGACCGGATTGTTTTAATGTGCCTGCCTGTTTCCTTTTCTGCTTGAGCTTTAAACTGCAAAAATATTTGAAACACAGCAGATTTTTCTTTGAGAAAATAAACCCAGCAGTACCTTGAGGCATCATCAATGAAGAGCAAGAAGTATTTGTTTCCTTCTTTGGAGAGTATTGCCATAGGCCCGCAGACATCCGTGTGTATAAGCTCGAGCAGTGTTGTAAGCTTCTCACCAGTTCTTGTTGAGAAAGGTCTTCTAGTACTCTTCCCGAGATGACAACTTTGACAGATAGCTTTTCCACGTTTTATTTGTGGTAAGCCTTCTACCATTCCATGCTTGTAAAGTTCTTCAAGAGCATCAAAGTTTAGATGGCCAAATCTGCGATGCCATAACCAACTCTGATCTTCTTCAACATTCAGAGCTTCTTGACTGGTTTTTGCTCCATGAGTAGCATACTCAAAGGAAATTGAAAAGTTCCTTGAGCTCTTCATGTTAACGGTTGCAATTTCGCTTGCCATATTTGAGTCATCAAAGATTCTGCACGATTGACCTTTAAACAACAAGGCATACCCTCCTTCCATCATTTGCCCTGCACTCAATAAATTGGAACCAAGAGCAGGTACCAGCAACACATCCTTAATGACTCTCACCCCCCGAGAGGTCAAGACTGAAATAGCTCCTTTACCTGCTATTTCTACAAAACGATCATCCCCAAGTCTCACTCTTGACCTATAGGAGCGATCTAGTTGGCTAAAGATATGGTCATAAGGAGACATATGGTTTGTACAGCCGCTATCTATGAACCATACTCTATGATCTGAACATAAGGCTGACAAGCTAGCAAGAAAAAGGGTAGGTTCACTAGGTGCTTCTTCCTTTTCAACGAGTTTTGCTTGTTGAGTCTCCTTTGATCTACAGTTTTTTTCAATATGACCGAACCTTTGGCAATACCTACATTGTGGTTTGCCTTTATGCCAACAATATTTTTCTAAGTGATTGGACTTTTTACATATCCCACACTGAGGGTATTTTGATCTCCCTTCCGAGGACTGTTCAACCAATGTTCCTTCCTCCTCACTGCTTTTGGTTTCTCCGTACATCTTAGCCTTAAAAGCGGTTTCTACAAAGACTTTTTCTCTTCTTCTACTCACTCTCTTTTCAAATGCTTCCAACGAACCTACCAACTCCGATACTGGCATATTAAGAAAATCTTTGGTTTCTTCAAGAGTGGTAACTATGGCATCAAATTTTTCAGTAAGACTAGTAAGCATTTTTTCTACTATACGAGTCTGAGGCCACTCCTCTCCTAGGTTTCTGATTTGGCTTACTACAGTATTTACCCTTGAGTAATAGCCATTTATAGACTCGATTTCTTCCATTTTAAGCAGTTCAAAATCACGTTTGAAAGCTTGAAATCGAACTGCTTGTACCTTTGCAGTACCCACAAACTCATTTTTGAGAATGGACCATGCTTCATGAGGAGTGGTTGCATAGCTGATTCGATGAAGCTCGCTGTCTGCAACACCCATTTGAAGGACCACTAGAGTTCGAAGCTCTCTTTCTTGTTGCTTCCTAGTGCGTTCTCTCTCAGTAGGAGTAGGTTCAGATGTAGATGGAATTCTAGGTGCCCCACTTTCAACAATTTCCCACATTCCTTGACTTTTGAGGTAGGTAGTCATTCGAAGGGACCAAGTTTGATAATTGGTTCCATCAAAGATTGGCAGCGGAATATTAGAGCCAGGAATGAGCGGGGTAGATTGAGAGTTGGAGGTAGTTGAAGAGGAGGCACCAGAGGGAGTAGAAGCCATATCTAAAATCGGTGAGGACTTTCAGACAATATCAGGAACCTTTCGGCTCTTTGATACCACTGTTAGTATTTGAGCTAGTGAAGGGAATGAGTGAAAGTAGGAGGAACACGAACGCACTGAACTAAATGGTTCTAGATCTTTTGATAATAGCAAACAAAAGCTACAAGGATCTTTAATGAACAACAGACAAGGATAGCACGTTATAGAGACATTCCTACGTGCTGATATTTAAGTAGCATTCCTACCTACTACATCCTAGGTGTCCATACTATAGGACTTACACAAAAGTCATGGCCTTTCTACTAGGCTTACACAAAAGTCATGGCCTCTCTACTAGGCTTACATAAAAGTCTTTCAGCTCCATACTTTAGTCACTTCTCCCTCTTACTTTACGTGCACTCCTTCCTACTTCATTAATTGGAGAATGCGTGTTCATCACTTGCATAGGGTCCATGCTGTGCAGAAAATTCTGTCAACTTCAACATAGTCATCTCATAACCAGCAAGTCTTTGAGATTGGACAGTCATCACACCAGCAGACGTTCAAGCAGTATCGGTATCCTTTCCTTCAACCTAACACTGAAGAGAGTGAAGATTATGATTGGACGGAGTACGTGTCACCGGGAAGTCAGTCCGAAACAGACGTTGATTGAATTAGAAGGAAGTGGACCGCTTATTAAAGAGTTACAGTTGGCTTCGTTGTTCTTCTTGCATTTACTCCTTGCGATTTTCGTGTGCTAATTTGTTCTTCCATCTCTTCCCTTACTTCCTTCAATCTCAACAGTCACCCATTCCCCAACGCTTCCTACACTTCTTTCTCCCCGGGTACCAAAACTCTCATTGCTTCTGCCGGCTCATCACTCCAGCATAGCCTCCAACTTAACACTTAGGAGGTCTGCATTTAGACAATATTAACACCGTCCAAGACATGGAAGTCCAGCATTATCCATCCAGAGGGTCGTTGCACCCCTGGCCCACCATCCACGTAACTGTTCATTGAAGACTGAAGAAGATACTGAAGACTCACCTCCTCTGAAGACCAGCAAAGCTGGAGGTGCAAGTGATTCACTTAAAGGTAAGGAGGTTGCCGCCCCAGCGGTTAAGTAATGAAGGAAATATCTAGGAAGTTAATTTGACCATAAATAGAGCTCTACATGCTTACTTTTATATGAAAAACTTGGGCCTTATTTTGCTACTATCGTAAAATCTAAAGCCCAATTCAGCTTACAAGCTTTTATCTTTCACATTTCTTTAATTTTCTTCTCCCGCATGATATGGATGTAGACCTCACGGTGTGTCTAGAGCAAGCAGATGAATTCTTTGGTGTCGGTGCCGATCAATTCTTGCACACGTGGGACTTTCAAGATGGAACTTCCATGGAAGCTGCCAGAGAGTCTCTAAACTACGGGGAACATATCGTGGAGGGAGATGCTTGAGTGGGTGTTAATGGTTCGTGTCCAATCCAGCATGTAAACGGTCAATCTTCAAGCTCAGAGTCCGAATCCATAGGTTCATCGCATCAATCAGACTACATGGAAAGCTAAAGATCTGCAGGGCCCAAGGCTAATGCAGCTCAACTCATCTGCTCAACTGTTTCACACAAGTTGCTGGAGCTGCCGTTCACTTTCTGTTTTAGCGTAATTATGACACTGAGCCAAACCCTGACCGGCGAGTCCACCTAGTCGTGGGTTCGAATCCCCTCCCTCCCCCTCCCAGTGTGTGTGCGTTGTAATAAAAAATAAAAAAAAAATATATATATATATATATTGTTTTGCAAGTTGCCTGTGTCTTTTGTGCATATAAGAACACGAGCCGTAACGTTTTTAGATGTAGGAAGTTCAGATGCTTTGTGTTCTCTCAAAAGCAAGGCTTCCGTGATTTCATTTTGGTTGACAAACTAGAAGCTTTATCTCTCCTGCTTCGTATGTATTCTATCTCTCTTATCTATTCCTTTCCAAACCTCAACTTTCGTAGGGAAGCTGAAGAAGAGGAGGAAAGGGAGTAAGAAGAAAAGGAAGCCAAAAGGAAAAGAGAAAGTGGAGAAACTATTTTGTTGAGTGGCAGAGTCAATAGCTAAGTGAAAACCCAAAGAACAACATACGAATTGATCTCTTCCCCAGAAAAGACAGAATCATTAGCTGAAAGAAGGATGTGGCTATCTTGATGAAACATGGAGCCAAAAATACTGCAGAGGACCATTATGTTGATTTGGTGCACAAACTCGGTGTGGGATTTTGGAAGATGGCAACTAAAGGGACTAAGAAGAAGATCTAGTGGAGTATGATAGAATAGACAAAATTTAGGTATGCCATATTTCTGCCCCTGATCAAGTCTTACTTCTGCTATCTCCTTGATATTAGGAATATATTTCTTTCTCTTCTTTTAAAGTTGTAGTCTTTATGAATACATGGGTTTATAATATTCGAATGTTAACCCCACCCCAACCCCAACCCCAACCGGCCCCTACAATTTTATTGTTTTTCAAAATTTTGGAGTAATGCTTTTGATATATGACCCTTTGAATTTTTATTGCCTTTAATTGCATTAGATTTTGTATAGCTTTTTATCTTTTCTATAGCTTTATTGTGAAAGAGGTAGTATATGTGATTGTGACTTTTTCTTCAAATTTTTTTTATATACTCCCTTTAAAATTTTGTTTATTTTACTTTTTCTATACCTTTATTATGAAAGAAGCAGTATATGCTATTATGATTTTTTTTTTTTAACATTCTTTGATTTCTCCCTTTAAATTTTAACTATAAGAATATTCATCTTTCTAATACAACAAAACTAGGAGGAAAAATAGACAAAAAATCTCCTCTAAAGAAGTCATACCTCATATTATACAAAGGGGCATATGGATGAAAACACTGGAATAATAGTTTCAAGACAATAATCTTCTATTATAAGTTTAAGTTTAGGTTAAGAATGTTAAAAACTTCAGGTTCTATATATTAAGTGTTTTAAAAAGTTAGGAATTTGAATGCTTCAATCTTCATTTTCTTGTAGTTTTGGCACTAACAATTTAAAAAATTGCAGGGTAAAGAAAATGAAGAAAAACATAAATGGACATAGCCACGGATTGGCGAAGATCCAATTACCATTGTATTCAGATATGTTATATTTCTCTCATGTTTATAACAGTTAGAATTAAAAGACGTAATAGAAGATCATTAATCTATTAATTAAATGATCAATATTTATCTTTTTCCATTAACTAATTTTTTTATATAGGGTGGAAATCATAGACTAAATTTTTCAAATTGAAATGATAAGGCATTTCAAGCTTAGAGTGTTGCAATTTATCTTAAATATTTTTTTGTTCTTTGTATATTTTAATAAGAATCATTTTCATTACATTCTATCAAATTATCATTTGGTTTTTCTAATTATAATATTTCAAATGAATAGTGATGGTTGAACGAAATAGGTGTTATGTCAATTATACCTTTAATCAATAATAAGGTGTTATGTCAACATCATTATATCAAAAATATACAAAGTCCTTCCCTATTATATTTTAATGATATGTCAACATTACCCTAAAATATTCTTCTAAAACTATTTATAGGCCTGAAATGAGATTGTCATTGTCTATTTTCACCTGGTCTTAAAGCATCAATTTTGCTTAGCTCTTCTTTTAGCTCGAAGTTCATAAATAACAATTGTATTTGCAATTTCATTGTATGGATTACATTCAGTTCATTATTGCGTTCAATTTAAATGCAAAAAATATTACCAATGGGAGCTAAACCTTGTAACAAATTGATAAACTGATATTACTTCTCTTGATGTTGCAAACGATACTAGTTGCAATTAATGACCCATGTAGTGCGTTTGAGAATCATATAAAAATAATAATCAATAAATAAAACTTATAACACACTCTATACATTATTTACATCATTGGTAGCATCACACATTTTTTTCACAAATAATTTGTATGTTGAGGTTTTGAGGAGAGAGGATAGCAAATATTTCTTTATCAAGAGTCACAGTGAAGTATTCTTAATATAAGAAAAATCGGCAACCATCTCTATTTATAAACCTCAAAATAAGAGTCAACTTTTTTTTTTTTAATTTCTTTTAGATCTCATCCTTTATATACAACACTTTGGGTTGTCAAATTTTCATGGATTTTATTGCATGCCTTTATTGCCAAGATAGGTAAATTTACTTCTTCTTCTTTTTTTCTTTCTTTTTTGGCTAGGATGTGAAGTACTTTTTGTAGTTTTCTTAGCCCACTTTGTAAGACAGTCTCAACCATGTTTTCATTATACAAAAATGCAAGCCTGATCAACTCAAGGAAATTATGAAAAAAATTTAAATATGGACCTTAACAATTAATTTAATCTTTAATCTTTAATCTTAATAAATTGTTTGTTAGTTTTATATCCATTATCTTTGTAATATGTTGGATTGATCCCTCAAAATGTAATAACACCTATAAACATTATTATGAATTGAACAAGGACTTTTTCCCCTATTTGAACCCAAAAGAGCACCATGATTGACTTTATGAACTTTCTTTCAATTACTTAAATTTTACGATAATAATGCATTGATTTTTTTAATTTATTGAAGATATAATTAGGTAAACAATATGAAATGTATTTTGAAAAAGAGTATTGTAATAATGAAATATTTTGCGTTAAGATGATTAAAATTTTCAAGTTAAAATCAAGCGTCTAAGCTTTTAAGAGAGCACCGTGAAAAGCTCTTTTTTTCAACGACGCAGCATGTTACCAAAAAGAAGCGTCGTTGCTTTCACTGCAAATTTCATCCAGTTTTCCGACAAACCGTAAAGTCGGAGGAGGATCCCATGCACACAACAATAACCTAACCCACTAAGACTGGCTAGTCGGAGAATCCCATGTTACTACTGATATGACTAAAAGACAGCCTCTGCTTTACCTGCGGCACACAGTGTTGCTTCATTAATTCCTTCAAAAAAGAAAAAGAAAAAAACTAATCCACTCCACTTCTTACATAGAAGATAATCAACTTTCTTTTCAACTGAATAAATAAAGAAGCCTCTGTTCTTCGAGTTATTTTTCACGGACAAGGGGATAAACTATCTGTGTATTTTTGTTCACCGAAGAGAAACTACGTAACTGAAGCAATTTCGTTGCTTTCTGTTGGGAGAATTCAACAAGGTCGTATCATCCACATAGAGATTGAACACATAAATGTAAGAACGCACACACCCAAACACAACAGATTTAAGAGATTCGGAATATCATAATGTTCTACGTCCCCTGTAGTCTCTTCTCATTAGATTTTCTCATACATTCCCTCTCCTCAAATAGGTATCTCATGGATTCTCTCATCAACTAGAATCCATGAGAGGGGCCCTTTCCAACAATTAGCCCCCTATGGGAACTCTCTCACCTTGCCCACTGGGTTTTTCTATACTTCTCCTATTTATAAAGAAACCATAAAAAAAAGGGAGGAATAAAAAAAAGGAAGAGTAGGCCAAAGGAGAAGAGGAAGAGGGGGAACTATTTTGTTGAGTGACAACTCTAATAGCTAAGTAAAATCTCAATGAACAACATGTAAATTGGTCTCTTTCCAAGGAAAGATAGAACCATTAGCAGAGAGAAAGATCCTAAAGATCTTAACAGAGTCAGGAAATTGAACCAAGGCACTCAAGTACAAGAGTAAGAAATATTTGTGTCGCTGCCTAAAGATGAAAACTTTGAAGAAGCAAAGGACGAGGTGATCTTGATGAAACACATATCCAAAGGAACTGCAAAGGACCATTATGCTAATTTGATACATAAACTCAATGTGGGATTTTGGAAGATAGCAACTCAAGAGAATGAGAAGGAGATCTAGTGGAGTACAAAAGGATAAACAAAGTTCAGGTATACCAAATTCTTGCACCAGCTCATGTCTTGTTTTTGTTATTTTCTTAAAATTAAGAATGTATTTCTTTCTTCTTTTCAAGTTGCATTATCTTTGAAACACATGGTTTTATTTGAACAGATTCTTTTGCCTAACAACAATTATAGAATGATGGGTAGACCCGAAATCTTAGAATGTTAGCATAGAATCTTGTAGTTATTGCATTTGGTTTGGTCTTGAATTTTTTTCCCCATAACATGAATTACTATGTTTTCACGTTTTTTTTTAAAAATTTTTTGAAGTAATTTGATTGATATATGATTGGAAGATCTCTTCTTTGAACTCTTTGGATTTTTGTTATTTCTAGTTTCGTTAGATTTTATACAATTTTTTACTTTTTTTATAACTTTATTGTGAAAGAGGTGGTATATATAATTATGATTTTCTTTTTAACATTCTTTGATATATTCCTTTTAAAATTAAGTATAAAAATATTTATCATTCTAATACATTAAGACTGGAAGAAAAATAAACCCAAAAAATTGTCTTTAAAGGAGTCATACCTCACGTCTTATAGATGTGTGTATGAATGAAAATAGGTGAATAATAAATGTTCCCATTGCATAATAAACTTGTCAAAATTATAGCATTGATGATATAAGATCATCTAAAACTATATTTCATAAGTTTTAAAAATATTGGTTCACATAATAGATCATGAAACCTATGAAATCTAAGGATAGATTCAAGTGTGAAATGTTCTTCTTTTCTATATATATATATTTTTTTAAAAAGAATCAGAGCATTTATAAGAAGAGTGTTCTTTTTAATTTATTTATTTACTGGGTGATATAATTGCTCTAATCGTCACACTTTACAGAGACAATGGTAAGGAACCTACTTTTATTTGTCTTTCAAATGATCTGTCTTGAGTGGGTGAAAGTGACACGTGACCGAGGCAGCCATGAGTATGGTCTCACGTGTTTTGTGGATTTTGAGACTCTGAGTATGACAGTGCAGTGATCGAGCTGTGAAGTGATCGAGCTGTGACTTGACTTGTGAGTGGTGTGATGTGTCGAGTCAGGCGCAAAAGAGAAGTGCAGGCCGAACTTTGCTGGAAAGAAGAACAAAACTACCGCAGTGTAGTTTGCAGAAAGACTTCCACATTTGAGCTACTGAAGAACTGAAGAAGATTAGAAGATTGAAAGAGAAAATGAACAAGTAAACAGTGCAATGCAATGCTGCAGTTACAAATGCTTCTGCTTTGCCTTATAGCTAGTTGTTGACTGTGGCCGCCGGTGGCTGGTTTTCAACTGACAGCTGTGCCTGTGCCACCGTGTGCTGGTGCAGCGTAAGACTTCAAAGAAACTGCAGAAGCAGGACTGAAGCGGCGGTACGTGAAAAAGAATCCAAAGCCTGTGTTGATGTTGGAGGCGAGTTAAGCTCGTTTGCTTATTTTTTTGTTTCATCTGTTAGCCATTCGTTAACTGTTGGTTAGGCTTGGAAACCATAAGGTCATCTCAAAATTGATTGTGATTTCAAATTATTCCGTTGTAGATAGTATAAGTTTTTCTCTAGTGTCTTCTGAAATGAAAATGACATACATCAGAAAGTGTTAGTGATAGCTAAATCAACATGCTAAGCTCTTTAACTCTCTAAGACATATATACAGTTGGTACTCATTACATTCTTGGTCAATGAACTTCTAACATTTGTTATAAACTTAATCCTTTGAAGCTTGGCAAGCCTCTACATTACACAGAAAAGTGAGAAAACACTTTGTCCAATTTCTAATTAAGCAGGCCTCTAACCTCTAGTTGGATGTTCCTGGTGTTGCTTACATGTGCACCTTAACAAATAAACAAATAAACAAATGCTAATATTATTGGTGGATGTTCCTGGTGCTGCCAAGCCACCTTACATAGTTCATTTTGGTGGGGTGGCTCTAGGATTTTTCGTGATTCAGGTGTGACACGTACATACATTATCATTTGTAATTGATTGGATAAGCTTGTAGGAAGTGGAAGTCGTCTTGCTATTGTTTTGATTTCCGTGTTCCAAATATCCTCCCTATAGGGTCTACCCAGAAGTGACTAATGGAAAAGGCTTAAGCTTTGCTGCGGGACATAGTCAAGAAAGGGAAGACTCTAACTTCAAATAGCTGGGCCATTCTTGCAACAGGCTATCTGGATAAGCAAAAACATGGGGAAGGCTTTTGAATGCATGAAGGAAGCTCTGGTTGTACAGGTAGAAAATAAAGCATGGAGGCCTAAGTATATAGTGATTTCAAGCATATTGAATTGGCTCAGTGAAAGTTAAGACATTGAAAGTAAAGAAACTCTTCTAAGCTCCTTGAAGACTATTGTTACAATGGATAGGGAAATGTACCACGCCTTAATCACTACTTATCTAATTTTAATTTATAAGCGGATGGGGAAATGTTGCTGATTTTAATTTATATATTTGAAGGTGTAAATTAAGAGCAATAGTGAAACTAGAATGTAACTCACTAATCTAACATATGTTTCACAATAAACTAGAAATATAAATATAAAATATAAGTAAAAAGAGGATTCAAGTGGTTCAATCCAAAATGCTTTCGAACATACATTTGCCATCTTTAGAGCTCAACCAACTAGAATATTTCCACTAAGCTCAATCCACCTGGATTACAATAGATTTAATCCAAATCTCTTACACCAATTTTTCTAATCACTAAAAATTGTTGTACCTATAGCATAATATACATGCAAATCCAAGCTTAAGATTACTTGCTTAAGCCTAGTTTGCACCTTTGATTTTCTTTACAGAAACCTTAATTTTTCTTCTTTTCAATTATTGATCAATCCAAGCAATCAAAGTTGCCATGCTTATCACAGTAAATTCAGTTTTTTTGAAACATATTAAAGTTAAGTGTTATTTCATTCATGAGAAGACTATAAAGAGATTGATTAAGATAGTACATGTAAGAACTACAAAACAATTAGCAAATATATTAACCAAAGTATTAGGTGTCATATAGTATAGCTAATATTTTTTGGCACTTAGTGGCACTAAGCAAAATCCTATTATTTGAAAACAAATGTACCTGCAACATGGTAAACCTGTCAAAATTATAGCACTGATGATATATGATTATCAAAAACTATATGCCTTAAGTTTTAAAAATATTGGTTTACATAATAGATAAAATAACCTGTGAGAACTAAGGACAAAGAAAAGAGGAAAGCATTCATCATAAGAGTTGTTCTTGCTAATTTACTTATTTATAGGGTAATATAATTGCTCTAATCATCTCACTCACAGAGAGAATGACCGATGAACTTACTTTTATTTGTCTTTCAAAAGATCTAGCTTGAGTTGGAGAAAATAAGAAACTATGACTGCTGAGTGACATGACCAGGGGAGCTATGAGTATAATCTCGACGTGGTTTATGGATTTTGAGACTA
The DNA here is from genome assembly GCA_028551485.1 of Casuarina cunninghamiana. NCBI lineage: Eukaryota > Viridiplantae > Streptophyta > Magnoliopsida > Fagales > Casuarinaceae > Casuarina > Casuarina cunninghamiana. The sequence continues at coordinate 28,891,291 of CM052363.1, read as the reverse complement.
TGACAGTGCAGTGAGTAAGCCGTGACTTGTGAGTTGTGTGATTTGTTAAGTGAGGCGTGAATGAGAAGAGTGCAAACCAAACTTTACTGAAGAAGTAAACTTGTGCAAAGTAGTTTGTAGAAAGATAGAGATTTCATATTTGAGCTATTGAAGAAGAATTGAAGAATTATTAATTACAGTGGGAATAAAAATTAATTTTATGACAATTTATACTTGTTTTTAATATCAAAGATCCATTCATTTCATGTCTTACATTATAAATAAATAATTTTTTTTCAAACACTACAATTAACAATAAATTAACTAAATAGATAATTACAATCTGCAGAAGGTAATGACATACTTAGAAATATTGAAGAATAACCAAATTAGAATAGAGTATAGTCCACCAATCTGTATTTTACAGAAAAGAGGCATCAATTCTTCAAGCTATATATTTATTAAAAATAGATTTAATGGAGAACAAGTGGATAGACAAAGCTGTAAATACACCATCTTCTTCCAAGTACTCAATAGAGTAGGGTCTCAACTCTAACTTTTGCTCTTTTATTGAGAAATACGAATGTACGGATTGGCAAACTGAAGTTAGTCGAGTTAACATTTTATTGGATGGATAATTGAAATCAAAATGAGCTCTCAACTTAGTCTAGTTCAACTAAAGAAATCGAGGTGATTATTGAGGCTTCCGCGTTACATAGTAAACTAGAGGGGATCGAGGAATCTATTGATATTTGCATTGGCAAATATACTTGCGTGGCAGGAAATTTCGTCTTGCAGAATACTTTTTTCACACCACTGCTCATGCCTGCACTTTGTGTACCAAAGATCAGTCGTCTCTGCTTTTAAGCAAGCATCGTGGAAATGTCGTCCTGAATCCACTTTTACCCGTCTCAAAAGAGCAGCGTAATTGCTACCCACTAAGCCTTGCTACCAAACAACTCTGCTTCTGAGAAGGCATTGTGGAAATTTCATCCTGTAAACACCAAAAGCACTGTGGAAATTTTGTCTTGGAAACCACTTTTACGCGTTTCAAAGAGCATAGTTGCCCCCCACCAAGACTTGTCCCGTCACTCGGATTATCCTTCCAGAAAGAGGATGGAATCTCAAACCATCAAGAAATTTTTATGAAAATTAAAATCGACCCCACTGAAAGCTTTAAATTTAATCCACACTATGAATTCTCGGTCCACACCAAAAGACCAACCTACCAAGGATAAGCGTCTCTGCTTTGAAGAAAGAACCATGAAAATTTATTTTCAACGAGGCAGCTTGTTACCAAAAAGAAGCGTCCTTACTTTCCCTGGAAATTTCATCCAGTTTTCCACAAACCGTATGGCTGGAGAATCCCATGCACATGACAATAACCCAACCTACCAAGTTTTGATAGCTAACAAGCTTATGAATCTAGAACCCACTGACATCACATAAGGTAGGTGATGAAGGACAGGGCACATGAAGGGGATGCGTAGCATGGCCCAAGAAACAGATCAAGCTTTTGACTGCGGATGTAAAAAACAGGGTCTCTGCTTTTACTCGCCCCTTTTCATGTCGAGGATCGTTAAATGAACAATTCATTAGTGAAGGAATGAATTTGAAAGAGGGTCAGAACGTGGCCTATCAAATTCCTTTTGATTAAATAAAATCTATGGGTGAACGGACTGACATGCGCAAACAGCGAAGCTTGAAAGATAAGACTTGCGTCATTACATTACTGAAGATCGAAGAGACCAATATAAAACTCTTCTTTCAAGTTGAAATTTTCTCCAACTTTATTTTTTGGATAATATAAATATTACATGCATTATTAATTACAATGGATAAAAAACTAACTTCATTGCAACTTATACTTGTTAGCAATTCATATTTTCATTATCATAGGATCCATTTCTTGCATTAGAAAAAATTAATTTTCGTTTTAGACACTACAATTAATAATAAATTAACTGAATAAATAATTATAATCTTCAGAAAGTATTATCATACACAAACATCTTGAAAGGCAGCCAAATTAAAATTAAGCAGTGTGCACAAATCTGTGTTTTATAGGAAAGAAGCCTTTATTTTTTAAGTCATTTTCCACAAAAGTAGAAATCTTGAACAAGCAAATAAACAATATATGTATTTCTATTCTCTAAAGAGAAACTAGGTAATCAAAGGTGTCTCTTTGCTTTCTTTGTTATATTTATTTGAGGGAGATCTAAGGTAGAATAGGCGGATAAACAAATTTCAGGTACACCGTCTTCTTACAAATATTTGATAGATTAGAGCCTCAACTCTTCTTTTTACTCTCTTATTGAGAATATGTACGGATCGGTAAACTCATGTTTGTGGAGTTTACATTTTATTGAGATTCAAATGAGCTTTCAACTTAGTCTAGTTGAACTAAAGCAATGGGTGTAATTATTGATGCTTGGGCGTCATATAGGAAATGGGAAGGAATTGAGGAAGTCATCGATATCTGTGTAGGCCAGATTTATTTGTGTGGTAGGAAATTAGCATCTTTGCTTTACTTGCAAGCTGTCAGGAAATTTCATCCTGCAAAATACTTTTCCTCACACTACTCATGCCACATGCACCGATGTACCAGAAACAGTCGTCTCTGCTTTTCAGATGCACCAGAGAAAACTCGTCTGTGCTTTTTGTCGTGTAAACCACTTCTACATGTCTCAAAGCTCCTTGAAGACTGTTGTTGCCATGGATAAGGAAATGTACCACCCTTGATCACGGCTTATCTAAGAGGTAGGAAAGAAAAAAAGTGGATGGCCTTTTAGAGCCCATGAGAGCTGATAAAATAGATGGGAACGAGGAAACAGTGAAGTTATTAAGCTCAAGACAGCAAAAACCTGAAATGGTGGATGGCTCTCGATGAATACATCACATTAGTATGCAATTTATGGTCCATACTTACCGCCATTGATTAGTTCTAAAATTCCGAGCTGGTGCAACTAGAGGGTATATGGTAGTCATTTGTAAACATCAATGTTCGGAATGTGACATTAGAAATATTTTGGTTAATTTACTTATTTTTCCATATATTTATTTGGAAATATTTTGCACTTTAGGAAAGCTCAATTGTTTGAGGTGGTGTTGTTTCATTTTTTTCCTAATGCCAAAAGCTAGTTTCCAAGAGTACTAATCTTCTATTTGTACCTATGATATAGATTATTTTACCTATTCTTTCATTATTAATTATAGTGGGTATAGAAACTAATTTCATGACAATTTATACTTGTTAACACTATGTTTTTAATATCATAAGATCCATCAATTGCATTTCTTATATCATAAATAATAAATTTTTTTTCAAACACTACTATTAACAATAAATTAACTAAATCAATAATTACAATTTGAGAAGGTAATGACATAAGGAAACATGTTGAGGAACAACCAAATAAGAATAAAGTAGAGTTCAACAATTTGTATTTTATAGAAAACGAGCCTTTGTTCTTCGAGTTAATTTCCACAAAAGTTAAAATCTTGAACTAATATGAAAATTTATTTGCATATTTCTATTATTCAAAGAAAAACTAGCTAATTAAAGCAATGTATTTGCTTTCTTTGTTATGTTTGTTAAAGATAGATCTAATGAAAACGAGTGGATAAACAAAGTTGCAATTACACCAGATCTATTTGTGTAGCAGGAAAAGCAGAGACGTACCCAAGAACAGTCGTCTCTGCTTTTGAGCAAGCATTGTGGAAATCTCGTCCTGTTAACAACTTATACTTTGCTTTTGAGAAAGCATCGTGGAAATCTCATCTTGTAAACGTCAAAAGTATTGTGGAAATTTTGCCCCGGAAACCCCTTTGACGCGTTTCAAAGAGCAGCATAATTCCCACCCAACAAGACTTGTCCCGTCACTCGGATTATCCTTCGCGAAAGAGGATGGAATCTCGAGGCGGGTTTCACACGTCCACCCGCGGGCGTCCAGCCCTGTGAGTGGAGAGATACTCTCCGTCCATACCATTTTCCGGACCTTCCAGGGAACAGGCGTCTCTCCTTTTGATGAAAGCATCCTGGAAATTTCGCTGTGTAACACTCTTACACAGTGCGGAAGGCAGCAGAATCGCAAACAACAAAAACTTGCAACCAAACAACCGCCAAAAAGCATCTCCTTTTTCCGCACAATGGCTTCCCTAAAATCTCGTCATTCACACCACCACATTGTCTTTCACTTTTTCATAATGCGGATTGTCTATTCATGTTGTCACCTCAAACTTTCTTCACAATTGCTTAAAACTTCATAAAATGGCAAAGGAACAACGCCGACAGGTTCAAATGCTGATTGATGAATACAGAGAAGTAGCTTTCAGTTAAAGATTTTAATCTTTAACAACCCAAATCAACCTACTCCCTGACACAAACTTCTTGACTACGCAACATTAGTTGATAGACTCGAAAAGACTTGATGTAACCTTAAATTTGCTAATAGACGCCCATTTGTCTTAGGAAAGATGCTACAATGTTTCTTTACGGTCAATGTCCCGGTCATCATTGATTGTCTTATATTTTGGTATGGTCATATTTATTATCTTCTCAATTTTCACTTTCTAATCCAAAAAATAGGATACAATAGAAATAGAATACAACTTGAGAGGTGATTGATTTGCAATAAATGACAGAAGAAATTGACTCTTTTAAGTTATTATGTTTCAAATTTTCATAACAAACAAGTGTAGCTTTCTCTAGACAAAGCATACACCTCTTTCCTATGAATACTAGATAAGTCGTTTTCAATTAAAGATTTTAATCTCTAAAATTATGTGATTCAACTATTGTAGAGATGGCTCAACATTTCTTTAAATCAATTTTATATTTGAAAAAAGTCAATTTAAGATTATTAGTGAGATTTAACTTTATTTATTGTTTAAAAATTCATAAAATAAAAAAAATAATACTAAATAATCAAATTAATATCGCTAAACAATTCAATTCATTTATTAAAAGAACTTCAAAATCTAGAAACAAATTTATAATCAAACATGAATTACTTGTAACAATTCATACATTTTTCATCTTCAAATAAATATCTCATTTCAGTGACGTAGCTGTGAATGGTTGACAAGAAAGCGGAAACAAAATGGAAAGACTAATGAGCAAGTGGAGCCTGGTCGAATTCCACAAGAGAAATAGTCGGAATTGTAAATATTCCACGTGGATATGGATGCCGGATTCTTTAATCTTATTAATAGGTGGTTCCCGTTTCCGTTCAGATGTTAAGCTGCATAGTTGTCTCAAAAAAACATGAGTCTTAGGATCTCCCTCGTTGTTCTTTCCGTGCTTCTTCTATTCTGCCTTAGTTTGCAGTTCACCAATGCTAATAACACTGATACTTTTCGGCCAGGCCAATCACTAAACACCACAGATTCCATTTTTTCTGCCGACGGAGAGTTCAGTCTTCGTTTCAAGGAGATGAGAGACGGGATAAGCTTATGCGTTGTCAGAGAAATTTCTCACGAACATGTTTGGATTGCGAATAGGGAGCACCCATTCGTAAGTACCTCTGCTGTTCTCACCTTCAACCGGGAGGGCAATCTTGTTATATCTGATGGCGAATCGTTGCGCAATGTGACAAACATTTCAGCGGGCAACGACACCTACGCCAAGCTATTAGACTCAGGTAATCTCATACTGACAAACAAGGCTTCTGTTGTTTTGTGGCAAAGCTTCGACTATCCTTCTCTTATGCTCTTGCCTGGAATGAAGCTTAAGGATGCTAAGACAGGATGGTCATTTGCACCAAGTAAAAGTAATCAGGACCCAGCTCCTGGACCTTTCTCTCTTCATCTGGGTCCTCGGAAGGAGCTGATCTTAATGAATGGGAAGGAACCATACTGGAGTAGCCCAATCGTTGATGAGCTAGCTGCTATATTTGTGATTGACGGGGAGGATGTTACCTGGCCTCGTAACCCCACTAACACAAACAGAGATATAGAGTTCGAAGTGGACGGGAGCCTCAACCTTTGGTGGTATTCAGAGAATGGATATTGGATCAACAGCCATTATCTAAGTTCACCAATGCTAAGAACACCGATACTTTTCGGCCAGGCCAATCACTAAACACCACGGATCTCATTTTTTCTGCCAACGGAAAGTTCAGTCTTCGTTTCAAGGAGATGAGAGACGGGATATGCTTATGCGTTGTCAGAGAAATTTCTCACGAACATGTTTGGATTGCGAATAGGGAGCAACCATTCGTAAATTCCTCTGCTGTTCTCACCTTCAACTGGGAGGGCAATCTTGTTATATCTGATGGCGAATCGTCGCGCAAGGTGACAAACATTTCAGCAGGCAACGACACCTACGCCAAGCTATTAGACTCAGGTAATCTCATATTGACAAACAAGGCTTTTGTTGTTTTGTGGCAAAGCTTCGACTATCCTTCTCTTATGCTCCTGCCTGGAATGAAGCTTAAGGATGCTAAGACAGGATGGTCATTTGCACCAAGTAAAAGTAATCGGGACCCAGCTCCTGGACCTTTCTCTCTGCATCTGGGTCCTCGGAAGGAGCTGATCTTAATGAATGAGTCGGAACCATACTGGCGTAGCCCAATCGTTGATGAGCTAGCTACTATATTTGTGATTGACGGGGAGGATGTTACCTGGCCTCGTGACTCCTCTAACACAACCAGAGAAATAGAGTTCAGAGAGGACGGGAGACTCACCCTTTGGATGCTGTATACAGGGGATGAAAATTGGTATCAATATCCATTACCTAAGTCCACCAATGCTAATAACATCGATACTTTTCGGCCAGGCCAATCACTAAACACCACGGATCCCATTTTTTCTGCCGACGGAGAGTTCAGTCTTCGTTTCAAGGCGATGAGAGACGGGATAAGCTTATGCGTTGTCAGAGAAATTTCTCAGGAACATGTTTGGATTGCGAATAGGGAGCAACCATACGTAAGTTCCTCTGCTGTTCTCATCTTCAACTGGGAGGGCAATCTTGTTATATCTGATGGCGGATCGTCGCGCAAGGTGACAAACATTTCAGCAGGCAACGACACCTACGCCAAGCTATTAGACTCAGGTAATCTCATACTGACAAACAAGGCTTCCGTTGTTTTGTGGCAAAGCTTCGACTATCCTTCTCTTATGCTCTTGCCTGGAATGAAGCTTAAAGATGCTAGAACTGGATGGTCATTCGTTCCAAGTAAAGGTGACGATGACCCAGCTCCTGGACTTTTCTCTCTGCATCTGGGTTCTCAGAAAGAGCTGATCTTCATGAATGTGTCGAAACCATACTGGAGTAGCCCACTCGTTGATGATCTAGCTACTATATTTGTGATTGACGGGGAGGACGTTACATGGCCTCGTAACTCCACTAACACAACCACAAATATAACGTTCGATGGGCATGGGAACCTCGTCTTGCGGAAAGCAAGGAATCGATTGTGGGAATACTCTCTCTTATCTAAGTGTGCAGGGGATGGTCTCTGCGACGAATCTGATGATTTCAAAATATGCAATGAAACGGTACATGCTCGATGTGACTGTCTGCCAGGATTCAAACGAGGAACAACTGACTGTGTGAGGAAAAAAGATTTGCAGTGCAGCAGTAGTACTAATGTTCAGCAAGATATGTTTCTTCCCATTTCTAGAGTTGTTCTGCCCACCAATCCACACATCAGCAATACTTCAGATTGCGAATCCACATGCTTGAGCAACTGCAATTGTACCGGCTATGCTTATGATCAAAAGGGTCGCTGCCTAGTTTGGGATGGCCCTATTAATCAACTGAAACAGCTCTCAACAGGTGTTGCATATCAGACAGATTTTTATCTGAAACTTGCTCCTCAAGACATACCAAAAGGTCCAGAAAAACATCAAAAACTTGTTACGTGGTGACTTTTACTATCGTCCTTTTGTCTTCTTCCTCTAATTAATTAGTTTTCTGGTGGAGAAATTCTAGTAGAGATATCTCTAGGCATCGCCATATTGTACACCATACAATCTGTAATACATTGGACGAAGCCTATATTATCTTTTTCTCTAATTTTTTTTTTTTTTTTTTTTTTGGGAACTGTAACAGTTTCAGAGTTCAAGAATTCAAAGCCTGGAGGAAATAACAAAATACGGAGAAGTGCCATCCCTATAGCATCTATTGTAGCGGCTGCTATTGTGGGCCTTTTTGTTGGTACATGCCTTTTTGTTTATCATGCGAGAAGAAAGCTACAAAGGAAGGGTGAGTAAAGAAGTTCTCACAAGTTCTTTCAATAATTTAACTTTTGTATAATTAAAGGTATGTGTTGTTTACCATTCAGGGGAGAATTTGTTACTGCTGGATTTAGGCATGACCCAAAAGGCCAACACTGCGGACCATGGAGATCGTGGTAAAAGAGATGTTCAAATGCCATTATTCAGTTTTGCAAGCATTTGTGCTGCAACTGATAATTTCTCAGCTGCAAATAAGCTGGGAGAGGGGGGTTTTGGGCCTGTTTACAAGGTATGGTTTACTGTCCGTTAATCTACTAGTTTGGATAAGGAATTTTTCTTTCAAGATTGACACTTGTAGCTAATAACAAATATAGGATCTCTTGACATAAAAAGAAAAAAAAAACAATTTAGATAACTTCAATTGGGTGAGTTTTTAAAGAAAAATTTTGTATAGTGTGTGTTGGTTGGTGACTAGTGGGGAATTGTACTTTTTAGTTTATACGCAATTAGGAAATAACATTTATGAATAACAATTTCTAAGAATAGATTGGCTTTCTAATGGGGTTTGCTAGGCTTTAGTTATAGCATAAGAGGACAAAGGAAATGTCAATAGAATGTTTCGCTTCTTGAAAAGGATAGTTAGGTTTTGAATTATAGAGTTTTGTCTTGGTGTTTACAATAATATTTTTGTTAACATAACTTCCAATTTTATTACTTTTTATGTTTTCCTCAAACTTTCAGGGAACATTGTTGAAAGGGGATGAGGTTGCCATAAAAAGGCTTTCAAAAAAATCTAAACAAGGCTGGGAGGAGCTAAAAAATGAAGCAATGCTCATAGCCAAGCTCCAACACAAAAATCTTGTTAAGCTTTTGGGTTGTTGCATTGAACAAGATGAAAAGATACTAGTATATGAGTACTTATCCAACAAAAGTTTGGATTTCTTCCTTTTTGGTTCGTGATTTCTCTATTTCATTCTAATTATTTTTGTCTTTGAATTTCTATTTTTATACTATTCTTTATGTATACCCCCACTAATCATCAATTAACTTATATGCATACTAGATGCTGAAAAGTGCAGAATATTAGATTGGGGAACTCGAGCTCAAATTGTTGAAGGGATTGCTCAAGGACTTGCTTATCTTCACCAGTACTCTAGGTTGAAGATCATTCATAGAGATTTAAAGCCTAGCAATATCCTATTAGATATCAATATGAATCTTAAAATATCAGATTTTGGATTGGCAAGAATATTTGGGGAAAACGAGTTACAAGCAAACACAAATACGATTGTTGGCACTCAGTAAGTAGTTAAAAAAGAATTGAATTTTAAAATTCAACAATGCAAGTACTAACTTTTGTTGTGTGACAATGTTGTCCAGCGGTTATATGCCTCCTGAATATATTTTTGAAGGCCTTTGTTCAATCAAATTTGATGTCTTTAGCTTTGGCATCTTGTTGTTAGAGATTGTGACTGGCAAGAAAAGCACTGGTTTTTTTCAAACTCGCTTTCTTCATCTCATAAGATATGTAAGTACCTATTTACTTTTTTTACTATAGAAATAAAACATCTAGCCATAATTTTTATAAATAAGTTGCTGAAATGATATTTATTCATTATTACCAAAAGTAATTGTTGTTGAAGAAATATTTTATTATTAAATCCATTTATCTACAAAGTTCAAAATTCCATGTACAATAACATAATGTCTCAAAGTTTTCTTTTAGGAAAAAGAATTGAATTTAAGCATTAAATATCATTCTAATTCTATATTGTACTATGTTTTTGAATTTGAAGGCATGGGAATTTTGGACAAATGGTAATGGAGCAGACTTGGTGGATCCATTACTTGCTAGCACACCCTCCATTCATATGATATCGAGATATGTAAACATAGCTCTACTTTGCGTTCAAGAGAATGCAGAAGACAGACCAACCATGTCCGATGTTGTCAACATGCTTGGCAATGAAAATATAGCTTTACCTTATCCCAAGGAACCTGCATTCTTGAATATGAGAAGTATGCGAAAGAAGAACCTAGTGGACACTACAAAGCCAGAAAACTGTTCGATAAATGCTGTAACAGTTTCAATTATGGAAGGCAGGTAGATTTTGGTAGTCCAGCGACAAACATCATCCTGAATGATTTTGTATATCAATGGTCTATATCATAATTCGCTCCTTATTTTCTGTTTTATTTTGAAAACTTACAGAGTAGTTTTAGTTCTGTATCAGATTGTTAGGTCTTTGCTGTATAATATAATATTATAGTCTTGATACTATTAAAAACTTTATTTTCTTTCTTAAAAACGAAGGAGGTGAACATGTACTTCATTTTTATTTTTTTTAATAATATAAAACACTCTATTCTTAATATATCTATTTGTCTTGATAGAATACTACCAAAACTGGGGAAGGTTACAAATGTATTGCCTATCCCTTTTCGACTACGCTTCCATCTATTTAAACCTGCTTGTTACATACAGAATGAGGAAAATCTTCTACGCGGCCAACGAACTTGCATGCAGGCATACGAGTGCTCTGCTCTTGCAACGACGTGTGTTCTGAAGCCCAGTTGTTGGTCATCTAGCAACTATATTTTTGATTGACGTGGGCGGGAACCTCTACCTGTATGCATGGGATCAGGGGTGGGGAGAAACTTTATTATTATCTAGTTGTGCGGGGAATGAAGATGTCTATGGTCCACTCGGTGATTTCAAAATATGCAATGAAATTGCAGATTCTCTATGTGACTGTCTGCCAGTTTTCAATGTAGGAAACTTTGAATGTGTGAGAAAAAATAAATTGCAGTGCACTGATAGTACTAATGTTCAGCAATCTTCGTTTCATCGCATTTCTAGAGTTGTAGTGCCCACCAATCCACAGCGGTAGCACATCGGCAATACTTCAGATTGCAAATCCAAACTTGTCACGTGGTGACTATTATTTTGATTCTTGTGTCTTTTTCCTCTGCTTAATTAGTTTTCTGGTGGGGAAGTTTAATAGAGATGCCTCTATGCATCGCCATCTTTTGTATACCAATCTGTGATTCATTGGACGAAGCCTACAATTATTTGTTTCACTTTTTATTTATTTCTTTTGGAACAGAAATGAACTGAAGGGATGGAACTGTAACAGTTCTAGAATTCACGAATAAAATATACTTATAGTGATTTCTAGGAATAGCTTAGCTTTTACATTAAATGGGGATTGTTAAGCTTTAATCACAACACATAGGGATAGGTCAAATTGAAATGTTTGGCTTCTTGAAAAGGATATTTTTTAAATTACATAGTTTTTTTCTTGGAGTTTATAAAGATTTCTTGTTAACAAAGCTTCTAAATTTTTTTATTTTTTATTTTATTTTTATGTTTTCCACAAACTATTGGGAAACATTTTTGAAAGAGGATGAGATTGTTATAGAAAGGCTTGCAAAAAGATCTAGACAAGGCTAAAAGGACTAAAAAAATGAAGCGATGCCCATAACTAAGCTCAACATAAGAATCTTGCTAAGCTTTTGGGTTGCTACATTAAACAAGATGAGAAGATACTAGTATACAAATATCTACCCAATAAAAGTTTAGATTTTTTATTTTTTGGTTCCTAATTTCCCTATGCTTTTAATTATTTTTTGTGTTTGAATTTTTATTCTTATGGTTTTTTTAATATATCCCACTAATAGTTAATTAACTTATATGCATGATAGATGCTCAAAAACACATAATACTAAATTAGGAAGCTCATGTTCAAATTATTGAAATGACTGCTCAATGACTTATCTATCTTTATCGACACTCTAGGTTAAAGATCATTCATAAAAACTTGAAGCCCAATAATATCTTCTTGAACATCAATATAAGAATAAGTTATTGAAAAGATAGTTATTCATTATTACCAAAAGTAGTTGTGATTGAAGAAAGACTATATTAATATGTAAATAAAGAACCCAACTAATTCTACAAGGTCATAAAATTGTTCGATAAATGATGTAACAACTTCAATTATAGAAGGCCGATAAATTTTGGTAATATACTAATGGCCTGTATCATTACTTGCATGTTATTTTTCTGTTTGTTGAATTCCGAAAACTTGTTGAATACTCTCAATTGTGTATTGGATTGTTGGGTCTTTGGCTATATAATCTAATATTATACTTCTGATATTATTAAAAACTTTATTTTCTTTCTTAAAACCGAAGGGGGTTATAATACTTGTAGTTACTTAAAGAATGATGCTAAGTTCTTCTTACTGCCAAATCTATCTTTAGACTAAACCCACGTTTTTGAGAACGAAGACATTGATATCATTGTCCCATACAGCAAGGAAGTTGTAATAATCTTCTTTCAGGCATTGCAGCATAAGCGTGTAACCCAAGTAAGCGCACCAAGGGGAAGGAACTTTGGTACCCCTAACCGGTCGGATTCTTCTGACGGCTGCCGTCGGCTCGCCCGTTTCAAGTCAAGAGCTGGGCCATGTGACTTGGGCGAAGTCCTGGGTCACTTGGACCCTTAAGATGGGGTACAGAGCGAAGCCAGAGCTGGATTCTCACTTAGCAACTACTACCTTACTCACTCGGCTGGCTCAAAGGATAAGGATCAGTGTCACCAAGGATCCACCACGGGCCGTTGGGCTGATCTCAGTTGGACCGTCACTTTTTTTTAATTGCTTATAACTTCATAAAATGGCAAAGGAGCAACGCCGACAGGGTCAAATGCTGATTGATGAGATGAATCAGCATCAGCAAATGAACTGCACACCACAATAATTGAAGTGTGATCACATCAAATCAATTTTAATCGTCCAAGGTAAGGGCTGATTCGATCGGCGGATCAATTGACGCGTTCAGGCCCTCAACATTGGTTGGTAGACTTGAAAATTGATTTAACCTTGGATCTGCTAATAGACACCGATTTCTTTTTCTTTGGGGAAGATGCTCGATGTTTCTTTATAGTGCATGCGCTAATGATGATTGTTTTATATATTGCTAATGCAGCTTTCGTTTGTATGAATAGCAGCGAAGCAGCTTTCAGTTAAAGATTTTAATCTTTAACAACCCAAATCAACCTACTCCCTGACACAAACTTCTTGACTACGCAACATTAGTTGATAGACTCGAGAAGACTTGATGTAACCTTCAATTTGCTAATAGACGCCCATTTGTCTTAGGAAAGATGCTACAATGTTTCTTTACAGTCAATGTCCCGGTCATCATTGATTGTCTTTTATTTTGGTACGGTCATATTTATTATTTTCTCAATTTTCACTTTATAATCCAAAAAAATGGGATACAAATAGAAATAGAAGACAACTTGAGAGTTGATTGATTTGCAATAGATGACAGAAGAAATTGACCCTTTTAAGTTATTATGTTTCAAATTTTCATGACAAACAAGTGTAATTTTCTCTGGACAAAGCATACATCTCTTTCCTATGAATACTAGAGAAGCTGCTTTCAATTAAAGATTTTAATCTCTAAAATTATGTGATTTAACTATTGTAGAGATGGCTCAACATTTCCTTAAATCAATTTTATATTTGAAAAAAGTCAATTTAAGATTATTAATGAGATTTAACATTATTTCCTTTTTAAAAATTCATAAAATAAAAAAAGAATAATACTAAATAATCAAATTAAAATCGCTAAACAATTCAATTCATTTACTAAAAGAACTTCAAAATCTAGAAACAAATTTATAATCAAACATGAGTTACTTGTAACAATTCATACTCTTTTCAAACTCTTCGTTGGCGTGCAAATGAGAGTGGACCCGTTCGCTTTGAGCCAAAAAGAAGTCGTGTTTTCTGCCGCGTAGCTTGTGAGTGGCGAAAGGGTTTAGGGTTTAATATAATAAGTAGCAAGGAGTGGTTGACGGAAAATGGATAAAAAAAAGTGGAAAGACTTATGGCAAGTGGAGCCTGGTCAATGGAAGACATCAGCGAGCCCACTAGTATTAGGCTAACAGTCAAAACTCTACACCATTAAAGAGAAATCTAAGCGGCATAGCTGATTGAAACAAATATGAGTCGTAGAATCTCCCCCGTTGTTGCTTCCCTTCTCCTTTTGTTCTGCCTTGGTTTGCAGTTCACCATTGCTAATGCTGCCGATACTTTTCTGCCAGGCCAATCACTAAACACCACGGATCTCATTTCTTCTGCCAACAGACAGTTCAGTCTTCGTTTCCGGAATATGAGCTACGGGATAAGCTTATGCGTTGTAAGAAACGTTTCTGACGAACATGTTTGGGTTGCGAATAGGGAGCAACCATACGTAAGTTCCTCTGCTGTTCTCACCTTCAACCGGGAGGGCAATCTTGTCATATCTGATGGCGGATCGTTGCGCAAGGTGACAAACATTTCAGCGGGCAACGACACCTACGCCAAGCTATTAGATTCAGGTAATCTGATACTAACAAATAGGGCTTCTGTTGTTTTGTGGCAGAGCTTCGACTACCCTTCTCTTATGCTCTTGCCTGGAATGAAGCTTAAAGATGCTAAAACAGGGTGGTCATTTGCACCAAGTGATAGTGAGAATAGCCCAGCTACTGGAACTTTCTCTCTGAAACTGGGTTCTCGGAAAGAGCTGATCTTCATGACTGGGTCGGAACCATACTGGAGTAGCCCTCTCGTAGGTGATTTAGCTGCTATATTTGTGATTGACGGGGAGGATGTTACTTGGCCTCTTAACTCCACTAACAAAACCACAGAAATAGAGTTCAGTCTGTACGGGAGCCTCAAGCTTTGGGTGTATACAGAGGATGAAAAGTGGAACAAAACTATATTATCTAAGTGTGCGGGGAATGATCTCTGTGATGATTTCCAAATATGCAATGAAACTACAGATTATCGATGTGACTGTCTGCCAGGATTCAATGAAGGAAACCTTGAATGTGTGAGAAAAAATGAATTGCAGTGCAGCAATAGTACTAATGCGACTGCTTCATTCCATCGCATTTCTAGAGTTGTTCTGCCCACCAATCCACAGCGGTTGCAGATCGGCAATACTTCAGATTGCGAATCCGCATGCTTGATGATCTGCTCTTGTACCGGCTATGCTTATGATCGAGAGGGTCGCTGCCTAGTTTGGTATGACACACTTGTAAATCTGAAACAACTCTCATCAGATATTGTATACCAAACAGATTTCTATCTGAAACTCGCACCTCAAGACGTCCCAGAAGGTACAGAAAAACATCAAAAACTTGTTACGTGGTGACTATTACTATGGTACTTTTGTCTTCTTCCTCTAATTAATTACTTTTCTGGTGGAGAAATTCTAGTAGAGATACACCATACAAGCCTATATTATCTTTTTCTCTAACTTTTTCTTCTTCTTTTTTCCTTTTTTGTTTTTGTTTTTTTTTTTTTTTTGGGGGGGGGGGGGGGGGGGTGTGGGGGGGTTGTGTTTCAGGGTTCAAGAATTCAAAACGTGGAGGAAATAACAAAATACGGAGAAGTGCCATCCTTATAGCATCTACTGTAGTGGTTGCTACTATCGGCCTTTTCGTTGCCACAGGCCTTTTTGTTTGTCTTGCGAGGAGAAAGCTACAAAGGAAGGGTGAGTAAAGAATCACGCACAAGTTCTTTCAGTAATTTTACTATTGTATAATTAAAGATATGTGTTGTTTACCATACAGGGGAGGATTTGTTATTGCTGGATTTAGGCATGACCCAAGAGGCCAACACTGAAGACCATGGAGATCGTGGTAGAAGAGATGTCCAACTGCCATTATTCAGTTTTGCAAGCATTTGCGCTGCAACTGATAATTTCTCAGATGCAAAAAAGCTAGGAGAGGGGGGTTTTGGGCCTGTTTACAAGGTATGGTTCACTGTTTATAACAAAGTAGTTTGGATGAGGAATTTCATTCAAGATTGACACTCACAGCTGTAACAAATATAGAATCATGTCACTTTTGGTGGTGTTGATCTTGTTAATCCACTCAACTTACCCATTTAATAAACTTCTATGAGAATTTTTCAAGGAAAACTTTGTATAGTGTGTCAGTTGGTGACTAGAGGGTTTATTACTTACGATTTCTATTAATAGTTTTCCATTTTACATCAAGTGAGGATTGCAAGGCATTAATGATAGTGAAATAGGATTGATCAAAATAGAATGTTTTGCTTCTTGAAAAGAATAATTAGTTTTTTTAAAATTATATATTTTTGTCATGTTGTTTATAATGATTTTTTTGTAAACAAAGCTTCCAAATTTCTATTATTTTTTATGTTTTCTAAAAACTTTCAGGGAACATTATTGAAAGGAAATGAGGTTGCTATAAAAAGGCTTTCAAAAAGATCTAATCAAGGTTGGGAGGAGCTAAAAAATGAAGCAAAGCTCATAGCCAAGCTCCAACACAAGAATCTTGTTAAGCTTTTGGGTTGCTGCCTTGAACAAGATGAAAAGATACTAGTATACGAATATTTACCCAATAAAAGTTTGGATTTCTTCATTTTCGGTTTGTGATTTTTCTTCCTTTTTTAAATTATTTTTGTCCATGGATTTTAATTTTTATGCTCTTTTTAATGTATCCCACTAATTGTTAATTAAGTTATATGCATATAGATGCTGGAAAACGCAAAACATTAGATTGGCGAATTCGTGTTCAAATTGTTGAAGGGATTGCACAAGGACTTGCTTATCTTCATCAGTACTCTAGATTAAACATCATTCATAGAGATTTGAAGCCAAGCAATATCCTATTGGACATCAATATGAATCCTAAAATATCAGATTTTGGAATAGCAAGAATATTTAGAGAAGATGAGTCGCAAGCAAATACAAATAGGATTGTCGGCACTTAGTAAGTATTACAAAAAATTAAATTCTAGTAATCAACATAATAATGTTCTTGTGTATAAACTTACAAACAAATCACACAATTACTAACTTTTTTCATTTGATAATGGTGTACAGTGGTTATATGCCTCCAGAGTATATTCATGAAGGTCTTTGTTCAATTAAATTTGATGTCTTTAGCTTTGGCGTCTTGCTATTGGAGATTGTGAGTGGCATGAAAAACATTGGCTCTAATCAAAGTGGCTCCCTTCATCTCATAAGATATGTAAGTACCTATTTACATTTTTTATTATAGAAAGTATAACATCTACCACTAACTTTTGAAAATAAGTTGTTCAAAAAATATTTATTCACTATTACCAAAAGTAGTTGTGATTGAACAAAGAATTTATTATTAAATTCGTTTATCCAGAAAGTTGAAAATTCCATGTACAATAATAGAATGTTTCACAGTATAAAAAGATGACTCAATTTAAGCATTAACTACCATTCTAATTTTATATTGTATTGTGTTTTTTAATTTAAGGCATGGCAGTTATGGACAAATGACAATGCAACAGACTTGGTGGATCCCCTACTTGATAACAAACCTCCCATTCATATGATATCAAGATATGTAAACATAGCTTTCCTTTGTGTTCAAGAAAGTGCCGAAGATAGACCACTCATGTCGGATGTTGTAACCATGCTCAGCAATGAAAATGTAGCTCTACCTTATCCCAAGGAACCTGCATTCTTGAATGTGAGAAATATGCGAAGGATGAACTCAGTTGACACTATAAGGCCAAAAACTTGTTCAATAAATGATGTAACAATTTCAATTATGGAAGGTCGGTAACTTTTGGTAGTCCAGCCAAAAGCATCATCTTGAATGATTTTATACACTTATGTTCTGTATCATAATTTGCACTTCTTTTTATGTTTTATTTTGAAAACTTACTAAATACTTTTAGTTGTGTATTGGATTGTTAGGTCTTTGGCAATGTAACCTAATATTATAGTTTTGATAGTATTAAAAACTTTATTTTCTTTGTTAAAACCAAATGAGGTGAAAGTTCAAGATTTTGTACTTCAGACACTACCGGTAAGCCCACCGCTGCTACACAATCTTGAAGATTGTGTTTCCTTATGTAAGCCCACAGTTGCTTCACAAGTTGACACACAAAGATGAATAAAGTAGCAAGATCTTTGAGCCTTAACCTCAGTCCTAGGCAATGCTGGCTGGCCAACAATAGCTTGAATTTCAGATGAAAAGCCAAAAAGTTTGTTTAGACCCCAGGCCTACCTTTTCTCTTTGTTGCTTTAGTTTGAGCACTCCAGTAAAATGCCAGAAGATAAATATATAAGCCAAATATTTCAAAAATTAAAAATAATTACAGACAAGCAAGTGGAATGCAAGATGAAAGGCGATTGGTTAGCAACGGGGATAGAAGAAACTGACCCTTTTAGTCATTTCATTTCGAATTTTCTTGACAAGCAAGTGCAGCTTCCTTTGGACAGGTGATACACTTCGTTCTTAATTACAGATAATAATTTATATTTTTTTCAAAGTCTTCGTTGGAGTATTTATGAGAGAGTGAACACTTTCGCTTGAAGCAAAAAAGATATAATAAGTTGCAGTGAGTGGTAGCCGGAAAATGGATGAAAAAGTGGAAAGGCTGACGGCATGTGGAGCCTAGTCGAACTCGACACCATTAAAAGGTCGTATTAGAATTTCACGAAGAGAAGTCTAACCGGCATATCTGACTGAGACAAATATGAGTCGTAGAATCTCCCCCGTTGTTACTTCTCTCCTCCTTTTGTTCTCCATTGGTTTGCAATTCACGAGTGCTAATACCACCGATACTTTTCGGCTACGGATCTCATTTCTTCTGCCAATGGACGGCTACATCTTCGTTTCATGGATATAACAAATATGACTGACGAAATAGTTTGGGTTGCAAATAGGGAGCGACCATTCGCAAATTCCTCTGCTGTTCTCACCTTCAACCGAGAGAGCAATCTTGTTATATCTGATGGCACATCGTTGCACAGAGTGACAAACGTTCCAGCGGGCAACGACACCTATGCCAAGCTATTAGATACAGGTAATCTCATACTGACAAACAAAGCTTCGGATGTTTTGCGTCAAAGCTTCGATTATCCGTATAATCTTCCCTTGCCCAGAATGAAGCTTAATGATACTATAACATCTCTGCATCTGGATTCTCGGAAAGGGATGATCTTAATGAATGGGTAGAAACCATACTGGAAAAGCCCACTCGTGGGTGATCTAGCTGCTATTTTTGTGATTGACGGGGAGTACGTTACGTGGCGTCGTAACTATACAAGCACAATCACACAAATACTGTTGGATCTGAATGGAAACCTCTGGCTGCTTAAACCGACGTAGGTTACAGCTTTATTACCTAAGCGTGCGGGGGATGATCCTGTCAAGGCTTTGAATTCCAAATATACAATGAAACTGCATATTCTCTATGTGACTGTGCCAGGATTCAATAAAGGAAAGTGGGAATGTGTGAGAGAAAATAAATTGCAGTGCAGCAGTAGTACTAATGTTCAACAAGATGGGTTTCTTCGCATTTCTAGCGCATTTCTAGAGTTGTTCTGCCCACCAATCCACGCATCGGGAATACTTCAGATTGCAAATCCGAATGCTTAAGCAACCGCAATTGTACCAGCTATGCTGATGATCAAAAGCGTCGCTGCCTAGTTTGGGATGACCTTAGTTTAAACCTGAATCAACTCTCAACAGATATTGTATATCAAACAGATTTCTAGCTGAAACTCGCTCATCAAGTCATCCCAAAAGGTATAGAAAAACATCAAAAACTTGTAACTTTGTGATTAGTATTATGGTTCCTGTTTCTTCTCCCTCAAATTTATTAGTTTTCTGGTGAAAAGGTTCTTGGAGAGATACCTATAGACATGGCCATATTGTATACCAACCTGTAATGCATTGAACAATGCCTTTATTATATGTTTCTCTGATTATTTATTTATTTATTTGTTGGGGCGGCTAGGGGGAACTCAAGAAATAACAAAATAGGGAAAATTGTCATCCCAACTGCATCCATTGGAATGGTTGTTACCATGGGGATTTCCGTTTATCATGTCAGGAGAAAGCTAAGGAGGAAGGGTATGTAAAGAATCACTCACAATGTTCCTTCAGTAATATCAATTTTATATACTTAAAGATGTACGTGGCTTACCATTCAGGGGAGGATTTGCTACTGTTGGATTTGGACATGACCAAAAAGGCCAACACTGCGGAGTGTGGAGACTGAAGGAAAAGAGATGTCCAAATGCCATTATTTAGTTTTACAAGCATTTGTACTTTAGTTGATAATTTCTCAGTTGTAAATAAGACAGTTTCTAAAAACACACATTCAATATTATACGAAACCAAGTGAAAATTTCCCTAAAATTTTCTTTACATCAACGTTACATAAGACACAGTTTCTAAAAACTAAAATAAAAGGTTACATCAATAATTACAATTGATCTTATTTCCATTGTCTGCACTATACTAGTGCTAGAAACAACCAAGCGTTAAGCTAACTGACCTAGGATGCCAAGTCAGACAAATTGAGACCGCAGGCCAATGGGTCCAACTGCAAAATATAACTAGCCACAAGCCATAATACATCTTCATGGTGGTCATTACATACAAACACAGAGAGAGCACAGAAAAACTACCTAATAGACAGAAATATGTCAGGTTTCTTAAGCATCACGTTACATACTGGCTTCAGTACAATTTATTTGCAACTGCAAGTAATAATTAACATATCCTATTAACTCTCATCGGCAGAAATAAGGACAGCAAACTCCAGATCAAGTGTTCGTACATGCAAGCAGAAAGTATAGTCATCCCTTAAAACAAATGGCTTCCAGAAAACAAGCTACTTCCCCTGAGAAGCAGGTGGCTAAACACAGATAAAATAATCTAAAGAGCACATAACAAAACCCCATTTAAAATGAGGTTGAAACTTTTATAGACTAAGTTAGTCCAAATGCATCCAAAGATAGCTGGAGTTTCGAGCTAGCATTTGCTTTCATTCAGTCCAATGGGAGGGAAAGAAAAAGAGTGCAAAATTTGCATTCAACATTCTGCAGAAACTTTCCATTAAGTTGGATGTTTGAGAGCAGAGGAAGCAATAGAAAATAACAAAAATCGGCAAATAGTTGCAAATTGAGTGTTTTGTAGTTTATTTTGCCAATCGACCATTGGTAAACATAGGCAGTTCTTTAAGGTAAAAATTAGTTGATGGAGATGGACTTAATAGCAAGCAGACTATAGAACAATTTCTACAAAGAGTCTACCAACTCTTCTCGATCTTTAACAAAAATTGTAAATTTTTCCAACAAACCGATGGCTGCAAGTCACTTCATAAATGTTGGGTGGAAAAGCCACATAAGTCACAGAATCCTTAAATTAAAAGGTTATATCTTTTATATGAAAAAATAACCACATTTAACCCAAAACTCAAACAATCTAAAAGTTAAAGAGATCAACCAAAAAAAGAATCACATAGGATAAGAATACCCGTGCAGACTATTAAATTCAAGTGATTGGAAAACATTACATATTTTGACATATACTAACTAGTCAATAGATCATCATTGTGGTCTCCTGAATATATGATGGCGCACCAAAACATCTGGTATACCCAAAGCATAGATGCTTTCACAGCCAAAGAGCTCTTGAAGCTTTGCATCACATAGTATTGCCACGGGATTAACAGGATCCTAGAGATATGTTTAGACCAGAAACTAAACAAACCAATTGGTCCATTTTAGTGGCCAACATTTTATGTCTAATTTTATCAAGCATGAATAGTAGACAAATTTTGTCAATGCACTCTGTCTAAAATGGCATTTGCTTCACCCAAGGAAGAGAATTGAATGCAAGGATGTGTGTGCAATACCACAAGGTGTATGTAGTTTGCCAACCAAAATAAGGAAAGAAAAGGTGAGTAAAACCCAAAAAAAGAAAAAGTTTAACAAATTCTATAATAATGTTTTCAAAGATTCAAACTACAATAGATGTCCTAACTCTTTCTTGTCAATTGTTTCAACAACAAACACATACAATGCCTTCCTGATCAGATGCTCCACTGATATGTTTAAAATAAGTTAGAAGAATTTTTCTTTAATCAATCCACTATCAAAATGAACAATCTAGAAACACATCTAACGATGAAATTAAAATTGTGAGCCTTATCCTTATAGCCATCTTTTGTGCTGTAGAAACCAAATAGAAAGAAATTAGTGAAAATTAATAAAATTTTGTAATTTAGACACTACCAGAACTTGGGGAATTAATATAAATAAATGAACAATGTACTTCCAACCTTCACTGAAGAGACCTACTGAAAAGGTCACCAACAAGATCTATTACCTTACAGAGGCAAGCTAAATATGAACAAATGGGTGTCTACGTAAAATTGATGAAGAAAACAGTTATAGAAAATATTGAATACTCATTGCCCAAACAGTGTCTAAGTAACAAAAAGGTTAGGATTGGAGAGTAACAACAAAGTAGGGGAAGTTAAAAGTTGTAGATGTTCTGTATCTCAGGACACTTCCCTGGACAGCACTTCAATACTTGTAGTGTTGTTGCCTTAGGTTGGGCTTTGGTGGACAGAGAGGAAAAAGGATAGAGCTTAGCACAAAGATTAAAGAATGTAATACAGACTTTTCAAATATGGTGAGAGTGTTGAAAGCATATATAATCACAAAAACATAGAAGGAGGGGGGAAGAGAATAAGAAGCAAGAGTCGCTCCTACAAGCCTTATGCATCTCACACTAATGGTTTGAATTCCATTAGACAATACGAAAAGCACATAATTATAGATAAAATTCTTTAACGCATGTTTGGACTATTGAATTGGAAGAGTTATGTCATATGGAGCGGAATCTTAGCCTACCTAGACTATTGAGCTTTATGTATTCCTGAATCCTTCTTAAAACCTCTGACTGGTGCATCTCCCTTCCACAAACACCAAAGAAGTTTGCATGTGATTCGAATAATATTACAGAAGGACCATAATCACTACCTTTAATTGTAGGCTCCAAATCTAACTTTGGCTTCTTGGAACCCGACTGCTTTGAAAGCACCAAACATGAAATCCTTCATTGAAATACTAAATCAGAATACAAACACACTTGCAAACAAGGATATGCATGCACACATATGAACACAAACATATTCAAGTGTATGCATGCACATAAGGCTGCTTTTGGGTCATCTACACACAAGTAGGTTCAAAAGGAATGATATATTAAGCAAGCAACTTGTTTATCTTAAACATGTGTGTGCAATCCATCTCAAATACCCCACATAGATTGTCACTTTAGATTATTTTCACAACTGTCGCTTGGATTTGGAAGATTGTGTTTCCTTATGGAAGCCCACCACTGCTTCACAATCTAAATGCAACAATATGAAAATTGAATAGCCCCTGAGGGCTAACACACAAAGATGAATAAAGCAACAACATCTTTGAAATCTCAAACTTCAATCCGAGGCAATGCTGGCTAGCCAACAATAGCCTGGCATTCAAATAAAGCGCCATAAAGCTGGTTTAGACCATCATGCCAACCTTTCTCTTAGTTGCTTTAGTTTGAGCACTACAGTAAGATGCCAAAAAGTGAGTACATTAGCCTGACATTTCAAAAGATAAAAATTAAAAATAATTACAGACATTCAGAACACGATAGGCATCATACTAGAATGATATACTAGGATTACAGAAGTGAATGAGGTTTGTTGCATCTGGCATGTTGACTAATAACTTGTTGAGCGGTGTATTATCTCATCTTAGAGATGTATTGTGTAGTGAAAAGGTGATCTAAGCACCATTGAGAAGCATGCCTAAAGGAAGGTCCCTAGTTTAAACTGTAGGAGGCACTTAAGCCATGGTTGGTAGGCGACGGGCTTTATTGAGCATACTTAATGAAAGAGCCTCAAGGAAGGTCAACTAAGCAGTAAAGCATTTTGTACAGCTCTCTAGAGGTAAGAAATTGTTGACAACAAACAATCCAAGTAACTTACTCATAGAACTTTTCCTATGAGAAACAATTTTGTTGCTAAAACTAGTGTTTTCGCTACAGTTGCTTCAATGTAAACTGCTTTAAATGTCAAGTCGTTTAGCCAATTAGATGATTTCTGGTCTAACCGCTTCTTAACTGCGCAACATATGCATAGACTTGAACTTTGAAAAATTTGTTGATAGCGTGACGTTTTAGGTCCAGACCAGATTAAAGTCTCGGTGGATGTGACCTTAAATTTAGCAATACACAAATTTTTTCTTATTTAGGGAAGATGTTCCATTGTTTCTCTACACAATGAAAATTTTAATTTGTTTATTAGAAGAACTTTAAAATGTCAACACAACGTTATAATTAACATAAACAATAATTCTTTTTTTTTTATTTTTTTATTTTTGGAAAGCTCATGAAAGTTCACACCTTCACTTAAAACAGAAAAGAGTTTGTTTTCCGCTGTGAAGAAAAAGGCGAACATGCGGAGGAATAACGAGTAGCATCTCACTTTCATCTTCAAATAAATATCTCATTTCAGTGAGGTAGCTGTGAATGGTTGACAAGAAAGCGGAGACAAAATGGAAAGACTAATGAGCAAGTGGAACCTGGTCGAATTCCACAAGAGAAATAGTCGAGAATTGTAAATATCCCACGCGGATATGGATGCCTGATTCTTTAATCTTATTAATAGGTGGTTCCCGTTTTCGTTCAGACGTTAAGCTGCATAGTTGTCTCGAAAAAACATAAGTCTTAGGATCTCCCTCGTTCTTCTTTCCGTGCTTCTTCTATTCTGCCTTAGTTTGCAGTTCACCAATGCTAATAACACCGATACTTTTCGGCCAGGCCAATTACTAAACACCACGGATCTCATTTTTTCTGCCAACGGAGAGTTCAGTCTTTGTTTCAGGGAGATAAGAGACCGGATAAGCTTATGCGTTGTCAGAGAAATTTCGGACGAACATGTTTGGATTGCGAATAGGGAGCACCCATTCGTAAATTCCTCTGCTGTTCTTACCTTCAACGAGAAGGGCAATCTTGTTAGCACCATGTGTCGAGGACAAGTCAGCCTTATTAACTCACATGGAAATCACACAAGGAAATAAGAGACACATCAGCCCTCGGATGTCTTATTCCTACAAGATGTCGTTTCTACATTCTTTACCAACCACAATGAGACGTACCTAGACTGAATTGCGGAACCAAACGATTTATGGGCAAAGGAAAGGATTTCCATGATCATTCAATCATAGTCAATCAACTTCTAGAAAAGAAAATATCCTTACACGATTGGGAACATTTCAAAACATTTCCCAAAACTGTTGCTAAACCAAACCCTCTCCAAATCCAGTAGCAATAATGAAGATATAATCATGATTCTCCTTTATTGTATTTTCCAATTGTAACAATTTTATGTTAGCCTATAAGTAGAGGCTTTCCTATTATTGTTAAGTACCATTACAATTGTAATACAAGATTACTCCTTTGTTTTTCATCTAGTTGTTCTAATTTTCTTTTTTATTCAAATTTTTTGTAATCACATTAGTTGATTTCAGTAACTTTTATCTTAGTATCAACATTGCTAAGAGGTGCAAGCCAATTTTTTAAACTACCTTTTGCTCCGCACAAAAAATGGCATCCCAGTTTTTTGACTCATGAACTACGCAACCCTCTCAAACTTCTGCTAATGGAACTTTTTTAAGTTGTGCATGATGTAGTTTGGTTAGAGCAACATAACTATATCGTTTGGAAGACATGTATAGTGCCTTACCTAAGAGCAAATGAGTTGCTTTATATCGTGGATGGGTCTCTCCCGTGTATAGAAGAATATGCAACTCAAATAGAGGCTGACGGCACCATTGTAAGGGTGACTAATCCTGCTTATTTCGATTGGCTCAAGAAGGACCAAACGACCCTTCCCCTCATTCTGAACTCTTCTTCAAATGCAATCGTTACAGGGCTAAACAGTGCCCAAACTTCCAATGAAGCTTGGCGTGCACTGAGTGCTGAGTTTGCTACATAGAGTATAGCATGAGCATCCTGCCTTCGCCTTCGTCTACAGTCCACCGTGAAGGGGCATATGATTGTCACAGAATGTCTACAAGATATCAATGCATTGGTAGATAAGCTCAATGCAATTGGTGAATCAGTTTTCGACAATGGAAGTAGGGATAGCCATTGCATTTCATACAAGTACCTCCACTCTCACGAGAGAGGACCTTCGTGGCTTGCTATTAGCCTAGGAAGCTCACTTGGATGTAGTTAAGCACACTGCTAAATAGCCTTTGCTATTCTCTACCAACGCTAACTGTCATTCTGCCTAAATCGAGGACCCACCGAACTCGGGTTCCAATCCCAAATTGGGTCACTATAGCCCATGCAAGCGGCAAGCGCCCTCCTCTGCTAGCAGTTGCCTCTTCCACACCGACAAACGCTCTCATCCAGTCTACTGCCTACTTTACCACAAAGTGGATCATCAAGCACCTACCTGTCGAGCCCATTCCTCCCAACCAGAGAGCTACTCGGCTAATCTAGAAGCCAATCATACAGACCAGCTCTAGCCTGTGATTTAGCCCCCTTT
This sequence comes from Casuarina cunninghamiana, assembly GCA_028551485.1. Taxonomy (NCBI): domain Eukaryota; kingdom Viridiplantae; phylum Streptophyta; class Magnoliopsida; order Fagales; family Casuarinaceae; genus Casuarina; species Casuarina cunninghamiana. Next base: position 28,864,706 of record CM052363.1, on the reverse strand, counting down.
CGTTTTAATACTCCTCCCTCGGCCCAGGCAAATGCCGGCTAGTTCCCTAATTATGGGGCAACTACCCATGTTGCTACTTCAACAATAGGCCTAGAGAATGTTATGGACTACATTGGAGGTTAGGAGGTGACAACTGGTGGTGACATTGGCCTACCCATTATTCATAGAAGTAACCTAAAAACTCATATAATTTAAATATTTCCAAAGTTTTAGTTATTCTCTCCATTTTGAAAAATTTGTTATTTGTTTCAAAATTTACTAATGATAACAATTGTGTGTTCTCATTTTATCCCACTTTTTGTACTATATAGCATCTTAGTACGGGGAGGACCCTTTAAATGGGAGCAATTGATAGAGGCCTTTATCAATTAAAACATTTTCATATGAAGCAATCACCTTTAGCGCTTACAATTTCTATCAATATGCTTGAAAAATAACATAAAAGATTAAGGCAAATAGCCTATCCAAATGTAGTAAAATTGCTTCATGTAAATAAAGTTCATATTTTTAGAAATATTTCATCTTTTTGCTGTGATTATAGGGTGAGTAAGACTGTAAGAAATCATCATCCACTCACTAAGAATATTTCACAAACTCCACTTAAATTAATACACTTTGATATTTAGGGCCTTACACCCGCTTTATCCTCTCAAGGCAATAAATATTACATTGCTTTCATTGATGAATCTCGAAATTCTCCTAGATCTACACCTTTCAATCTAGAAATCAATTTTTTAATATTTTTTAGAATTCCCAAAGATTAGTTGAAAATTAACTCGATATGAAAATTAAAAATATTCAATGTGATGGGGTCACTGAATTTATGTCCATTGCCTTTTGTACCTTTCTCTAAAATTTTAGTACTCATCAATATATATCAAGCCCTTATGCCTCTTATCAAAATGGATTAATTGAACGCAAGCATAAGTATATTGTTGAGATGAGTCTTTCCTTTCTACACCAAGCACATGCCCCACTTTATTATTAGGGTTTTACATTTGAAACAATAATATATGTCATTAACAAGCTTCCAAGCCCAATTATTCAAAATAAAACACCTTAGGAATGATTATTTAATAATGTTCCCTCTATTTCTCATTTATGCACCTTTGGATGTCTTGTATATCACTATCTGCGTCCTTACACTAAACACAAATTTAACACTAGATCATGACCATATGTTTTTCTTGACTATCCTACCGAATACAAAGTATATCGTCGTCTTTGCTTAAAAATATGCAAAGTATATCGTCGTTTTTGCTGTCATAGATGCAGTTTTTGATGAATATACATATCCTTTTTCTGACCAAAGTAGTGTATATTCCATAAATGATTCACCTTTTATTATTTCTTTGCCTGTGTTGTTACCGCAATTATGACAATCTTTGGAGGCATCTCACCCCATGGAGTGATCTCCTCAACCCGAGTCACATCCACCCTCCTCTACAGACTCTCAATCCTTGATTCCATCATCCATAGTTTCTACCTTTGTGGGTCTTTTACAGCCTCATCTTCCAATGACAACTAGACTTAAGGATGGAACAATTGCAAGTGTACTATTACATGCAACCATACGTATGCCTTCATTACATCTACACACCCTTATAAGGAACCTTCTAGGTTTACCAAGGCTTTTACTAACCCTAACCGGCATCAGACTAAAACAAAAGAATACATTGCTCTTATCAAAAATAAAACAAGGGAGTTTGTTCAACTTCCTCCCATTGTTACACCCACTGGTTGTAAATGAGTGTACAAACTAAACTCAAATCTAATGTACAAACTAAACTCAAATCTAATGACACTCTCGAATGCTACAAATTATGTTAGTTGCAATGTTTTTTGATGTACATGTAAAGTCCCTATGCAACCTAAGAGGGGGTGAAGTAGGTTTCTTCTAACTAACCCTCTTGATTAAGCCCTTTTTAAGGTTCTAATTCGGAATTAAATTTCTATCTGCCAAATTATGTAATCATATAAATTATAGCAATAAAGTAACAATCAGATTAGTTCAACAAGGCACAAAATTGTAGATAAGACTCAAACAGAAGTATCAAACTCATCCAACCAGTTTGTAATCCGTTTATCAAGACAGCAAGCACTCAAGATCAAATTTAATTTAAGGAAATAGTTTACTGAATGATCTAAACAGTTTAATGTAACCAGAAAAATAAGCCATACACAAAACGTTTTGAGTGATTGAACCCAAGGTCCAAGCCACCTCTTTGACACACTGTCAAAAGGTCTTCTTTACTAATCGAAACTACAACATGTAATTTCTACACGATACACAGTTTTTGTATAGATTTTTGCAAGCTTCTCACAACAAGATGCCAGTTCAGCATTTAGAGAAAGCTTACGACTAAAACCCCCACAATAGTCCCAAATTTCAGTTATGAGGTTTCACATATCATACCTAACATATATTTTTCAAGAGATTCAAATGCCAGGCTCTTCTCCAGCTTTTCCTTCTATGCATGTCAGAATCAACCCGTTGAAGCTTCAGAACATTGAAGAACTCTATCAGTAGCCGTTGCTAATCCCTACAGCTTGACAACGATGGAGAAAGAGAGAGAGAGAGAGAGAGAGAGAGGAGAACAGTGATTTGCAGAGAGAGACAGAGGAGCGTGTTTGTTTTTCTGAGAAGGGAAAGGAAACTTGCGTGTGGCTTTTGCTTCTTGAAAGCTTCTAGATAGTGCCCTCTCACGGCATCGCTTGGTTAAGTGATCAAGGATCACGTTTTGCTTCATGAGGCCCATGCAGGGTTTCTTCTCTCTTTTTCTTTATCTAATTTCTTTCCTCTCTCTTCATGATGGATGTGCAGGCTTGAATGGTGTGCCAAAAGACATGAAGACTTGTTCAAACGCTTGGACAACTAAAGCAACGACCTCCCTTCTTTTGTTTTACCCCTTGCCCCTTGGTTGCTTCTTGCACACTACGTGGGAGCCTTCTTCTCACTTCCCCGTCCAGCAAGCCAATCCTCTAATCACCATGGGCTTCTCTTTTCTATTTTTGGCAGTCCAACTCCTCTTGGCCTTGGTTAAATCCAAACTAACAAATAGAATTTTTCAAAGTATTTGGTTCAATAAAATTATGCATAGAGGTCATATAGTAAATGTTTCCACAAGTATTTTCATAAGACCATAAATGTAATATTCCTATAAACATAATTTTGTATAGCCAGAAGGAATATTCTCTTTAAGAATTAATTAATGGTCATGAAAATAATATTTTTCCTAATAAGCACAATGTGATTAAGAGATAATATTCCATGAGTTTATCACGCTGAAATTACATATTATTCTTCATCAATATCATCATAAAAAATGTTAATGTTCATATATCCAATAGTATAATCCTCCTCTTGGTGATTATGAGTCTTATCAGAGATTGGTTGGAAAACTAACTTATCTTATGCACATCAGGCCAAACATTACCTACATAGTTTAACTCCTTGATCACTTCACTTATGTTTTGAAGTAGTCACATATGGAAGCTGCTATGCGGATTTAAAGGGACATTAAATGTTGCCTTGGTCTTGGTTTTTTTTTCTCATCTTTGTCCAAACTTGAGTTTATTGCATGCAGTGATGCTAGCTATGACACTTGTTCTATGTCATAGCATTTGACTATTGGCTATTGTTTACTACTTGAAATCATTAATTTCTTAGACAGCCAAGAAACAACACATTGTCTTCAAGTCTTCTATTGAAGCAAAATTCGAGCTATAGTGAGCACAACATATGAAATTCCCTAGATGATCAGTTTCTTTGGAGATCTCAAAGTTACTGTTCTGCAACTCTTATTGCTTTATTGCGGTAGTGAAGCTACTGCTCATATCGTAACAAACCCAATCTTCCATGTAAGAATCAAGTATATAGAGATAGACTATCATTTTATTCATGATAAGGTACAAGAGGGGTTGAAATGCACACACAACATCTATACTAAAGAACAACATGCAGATTTATTAATTAAAGCATTTGGTAACAGTCAACATCAACATCTATTATCCAACTTAAGGGTTATTAGTTTTTACACATGTCGATATTGTATGATAGTTATAGGGTGGCCCACTATACTTGGAGCCATTTGCTTATTTGTTTTACACGTGTCTCATTCTTTCAATAAGTGTACTACGACAGTAATGCAAAGAGCCCACGGGCATTCAATACCTCTGTGTTTTCTCATTTTCATCACATGTTGAGAAAGTTACAGGCAGTTATCCCACTTTGTTCTTTTGTTTGCTTCCAAACGTTTACTAAGAGGGGAAGCGTTGGCATGGCCATGGCCGACTGCTGTTTCGAAGAACATTTTTCAAATAATTGCATCACGATAGTGTACCACGAGTTTACCTTCTAACGTACGAGACTAGCGAGGTCAAAAGAAGAATAAAGGAAAATGGGAACCCATCCCTCTGGTTGAAAAATTTGTTGAGAAATTAATACATGTTTGAAAAATTTGTTGATAGCGTGACGTTTTAGGTCCAGACCAAATTAAAGTCTCGTTGGATGTGACCTTAAATTTAGCAATACACAAATTTCTTTTTATTTAGGGAAGATGTTCCATTGTTTCTCTACACATTGAAAATTTTAATTTGTTTATTAGAAGAACTTTAAAATGTCCAAACAACGTTATAATTAACATAAACAATAATTCAGATTTTTTTTATTTTTTTTTGGAAAGGTCTTGAAAGTTCACACCTTCACTTAAAACAGAAAAGAGTTTGTTTTCCGCTATGAAGACAAAGGCAAACATGTGGAGGAATAACGAGTAGCATCTCACTTTCATCTCCACATAATATCTCATTTCAGTGAGGTAGCTGTGAATGGTTGACAAGAAAGCGGAATCAATATGGTTGGACATTGATGAAAAAATGGAAAGACTAATGAGCAAGTGGAGCCTGGTCGAATTCCACAAGAGAAATAGTCGGGAATTGTAAATATCCCACGGGGATATGGATGCCTGATTCTTTAATCTTATTAATGGGTGGTTCCCGTTTTCGTTCAGACGTAAGCTGCATAGCTGTCTCAAACAAACATGAGACTTAGGATCTCCCTCGTTGTTCTTTCCGTGCTTCTTCTATTCTCCCTTAGTTTGCAGTTCACCAATGCTAATAACACCGATACTTTTCGGCCAGGTCAATTACTAAACACCACGGATCTCATTCTTTCTGCCAACGGAGAGTTCAGTCTTAGTTTCAGGGAAATGAGAGACGGGATAAGCTTATGTGTTGTCAGAGAAATTTCGAACGAACATGTTTGGATTGCGAATAGGGAGCACCCATTCGTAAATTCCTCTGCTGTTCTCACCTTCAACGAGAAGGGCAATCTTGTTATATCTGATGGCGGATCGTCGCGCAAGGTGACAAACATTTCAGCGGGCAATGACACCTACGCCAAGCTATTAGATTCAGGTAATCTCATACTGACAAACAAGGCTTCTGTTGTTTTTTGGCAAAGCTTCGACTATCCTTCTCTTATGCTCTTGCCTGGAATGAAGCTTAAGGATGCTAAGACAGGATGGCAATTTTCACCATGTAAAAGTAATCAAGACCCAGCTCCTGGACCTTTCTCTCTGCATCTGGGTTCTCGGAAGGAGCTGATCTTAATGAATGGGTCGGAACCATACTGGAGTAGCCCAATCGTTGATGATCTAGCTGCTATATTTGTGATTGACGGGGAGGATGTTACCTGGCCTCGTAACTCCACTAACACAACCAGAGAAATAGAGTTCGAAGAGGACGGGAGCCTCAACCTTTGGCTGTATAGAGATGAGTATTGGGAACAATATTCATTATCTAGGTGTGCGGGGAATGATTCTTGTCCATTAGGTGATTTCAAAATGTGCAATGAAACTAGAGATTCTCTATGTGACTGTCTGCCAGGATTCAATCGTAGAAACCGTAAATGTGTAAGAAAAAATAAATTGCAGTGCAGCGATAATACTAACGTTCAGCAGGCTTCTTTTCTTCGCATTTCTAGAGTTGTTCCGCCCACCAATCCACAGCTGTTGCACGTCGACAATACTTCAGATTGCAAATCCGCATGCTTGAGGAACTGCTATTGCACCGGCTATGCTTTTGATCAAGAGGATCGCTGCCTAGTTTGGTATGACACTCTTGTAAATTTGAAACAGCTGTCAGCAACATATATTGTACATCACACAGATTTCTATCTGAAATTTGCTCTTCAAGACATCGCAGAAGGTACAGAAAAACATCAAAACTTGTTAAGTGGTGACTATTATTATGGTCCTTGTGTGTTCTTCCCCTAATTAATTAGTTTTCCATTGGAGAAGTTCTAGTAGAAAGCTAAGAAGGAAGTGTATACTAATTTGTACTACTTCGGACGAAGCCTATATTATCTGTTTCTCTCTTCTTCTTTCCCCCCCTATTCTTCTAATTTTCTATTTTTTTTAAACAGAATACCTCAAGAATCCAAAGGATGGAGGAAATAACAAAAAAAGGAGAAGTGCCATCCGAACAGCATCTATTGCAATTGTTGTTACCATGGGCTTTTTTGTTACTACAGGCATTTTTGTTTATCATGTGAGAAGAAAGTCAAGAAGGAAGGGTGAGTTAAGAATCATTCACAGTGTCCTTTCAGTAATCTAAATTTTGTATACTTAAAATATTTGTTGTTTATCATTCAGGGGAGGATTTGTTACTATTTAATTTTGGCATGACCCAAAAGGCCAACACTATGGAGCACGGAGATAGTAGGAAAAGAGATGCCCAAATGCCATTATTCAGTTTTGCAAGTGTTTGCGCTGCAACTAATAATTTCTCAGCTGCAAATAAGTTAGGAGAGGGGGGTTTTGGACCTGTTTACAAGGTATGGTTAACTATTCATTAACAAAATAGTTTAAATAATGAATTTTCTTTTGAAATCTTGCAACTAGTAGCAAATATAGGATCATCTCACCTTTGGTGGCGTCAACCTATTAATCCACTCAAACTTACCAATGTAGATAAACTTCAATTGCGTGAGGTTTTCAAGAAAAACTTTTGTTTAGTGTGTGTTAATTAGTGACCAATGGGTAGTTATTCTTTGTAAGTTTATAAATAATTAGGTAAAAATATTTACCAATAATGATTTCTAGGAATAGCTTGGCTTTTTAGATCAAAGGGGACGATTAGGCTTTAACATAGATAAGGGGATAAATTAAAATAAAATGTTTTGCTTCTTGAAAATGAGAGTTAGCTTTTAAATGACAGACTTTTGCTTTGGAGTTTATATGATTTGTTTTCTTTTGTTGGGTTAACAAAGCTTTCAGATTTCTTCTTTTTTTTATGTTTTCAACAAACTTTGCAGGGAACATTATTTAAAGGTGATGAGGTTGCCATAAAAAGGCTTTCAAAGAGATCTAGGCAAGGTTTGGAGGAGCTAAAAAATGAAGCAACGCTCATAGCCAAGATCCAACACAAGAATCTTGTTAGGCTTTTGGGTTGCTGCATTGAACAAGATGAAAAAAATACTAGTATATGAATATTTACCCAATAAAAGTTTGGATTTCTTCCTTTTCGGTTTGTCATTTCTCTCTTCTTCTTTTTTCAATTACTTCTATCTTTGGGTTTTTATTTTTATGCTCTTTTTAATGTATCCCACTAATTGTTAATTAACTTATATGCATAATAGATGTTGAAATGCGTAGAGTATTAGATTGGGGAACTCGTGTTCAAATTGTTGAAGGGATTGCTCAAGGACTTGCTTATCTTCATCGATACTCCAAGTTAAAGATCATTCATAGAGATCTAAAGCCAAGCAATATCCTATTGGATAGCAATATGAATCCTAAAATATCAGATTTTGGAATGGCAAGAATATTTAGAGAAGACGAGTTACAAGCAAGCACAAATAGGATTGTTGGCACTCAGTAAGTATTGAAAAAAAAAATTGAATTTTGGAAATCAACATGATAATATTCATGTGCATAAACTTACAAAAAAAATATGTAATTACTAACCTTTTTGGATTGATATTGTTGTACAGCGGTTATATGCCTCCCGAATATATTCTTGAAGGTCTTTATTCAATTAAATTTGATGTCTTTAGCTTTGGCATCTTGTTGTTAGAAATCATGAGTGGTAGGAAAAGCATTGGTTTCTATCAAATTGGCTCTCAACACCTCATAAGATATGTAAGTACCTATTTACATGTTTTGTTATACAAAGTGAAACACCAATCACTAATTTTTAAAAATAAGTTGTTGAAAAGATATTTATTCACTATTACCAAACTAGTTGTGATTGAACAAAGACTATCTTATTAAATTCATTTATCTAAAAAGTTCAAAATTTCATGTACAACAATAAGATGTTTCAAAATATAAAAAGATGACTGAATTTAAGTATTAACTTTCATTCTAATTCTCTATTGAATTGTGTTTTTGAATTTTAAGGTATGGGAATTATGGACAAATGATAATGGAGCAGACTTGGTGGATCCACTACTTGATAACATACCTTCTATTCATATGATATTGAGATATGTAAACATAGCTCTCCTTTGCATTCAAGAGAGTGCAGAAGATAGACCAACCATGTCTGATGTTGTCACCATGCTCAGCAATGAAAATGTAATTCTACCTTATCCCAAGGAACCTGCATTCTTGAATGTGAGAGGTATGCAAAAGATGAGCCCAGTTAACAAGCCAGAAACTTGTTCGATGAATGATGTAACAGTTTCAATTATGGAAGGCCGGTAGATTTTGGTAGTCCAGCCACAAGCATCATGAATGATTTTATCCTATACTTTCATTTGTGTACTGGGTTGTTGGGTCTTTGGCTGATATTATACTTTTCATATTAAAAAAAAAAACTGTATTTTCTTTGTTAAAACCGAAGGAGGCGAAAGTATCCTTCATACAAAAAATTCTTAATATACCTATTCACCTTGAACTTCACACACTGAAAAAAAAAAAAAATCTTTTTTTATCCACAAATAAAAGGATGCCAACATTTGAATACTATTAGAAACATTATTTTCTCCATAAAATCGACTTATGAGAAAGAAAACATATCTATCATTTTCAAGAGAATAGCAAGACAAGATTTATATAATAAAGAATATATTATTTGTCACAAAAAGGTCGAGTAATCAAAAGAATAAGATCAGCTTGTTACACCCATCGACCAACAAATGGTGCAACATTATTCTGCGGCAATTCTGAAATTAGAAGCATTTATATATGTTGCAGATGTAATTTTCCTGCTGCAACAATTTAAGTGAAAATCTATTACACCATGATAAAAATACACGGGGAACCACAATGTCTTTAGCTTAGTTTTAGTGAAAATCTAAAAGATGTATTAGTCATAGCAGTATATACTATAGGATTGAACACTGCATGGAGCCTCTTAAACCACAATGGGAAAGCATTGGCATGGCCATGGCGGGCTACTGTTTAGAAGAGCTTTTTTCAAAGCATTGCATCACGACATTATACCATCAGTTTACCTTCTAAAGTGCAGTACTTGCCAGGTCAAAAGAAGAATAGAGGAAAATGGGAACCCATCCCTCTGTTTCGATGGTGCAAAAGGAGAAGAAACTTTCACAACGTCTGATGGGAGTAATCATGTAAATATGGCCCAGAATTCAAACTCTGCCAAAACAGATTCAGAAAAAACAAACTTTTCTGGAAAAAGAAGAAGCAAGAAGATTATGGAGGAAACCTATCCTGGAACTACATTTGAATCAGTACCTATATGAAACAACAGAAAATTTACAAATCGTGGAGAAACCAATATGAACTCACCTGCAAGCCACTGATCTGAACAGCTACCACTTTACATCAACATTACATAAGACGCAGTTTCTAAAAACTAAAATAAAAGGTTGTATCAATAATTATAATTGATCTTGTTTCACTAGTGTCTGCACTTTACTGGCGTTAGAAACTCCCAAGCGTTAAGCTAACTGACCTAAGATGCCAAGTCAGTCAAATTAAGACCGCAGGGCCATGGCTCCAACTGCAAGATATAACTAGCCACAAGCCCATAATACATCTTCATGGTGCTCATTACATACAAACACAGAGGGAGGACAGAAATATATCAGCTTCCCTCAGCATCATGTTACATACTGACTTCAGTACCATGTATTTGAAACTGCAAGCAGTAATTAACATATCCTATTAACTCCTGTTGACAGAAGTAAAAACAGAAAAATCCAGATCAAGTGTTCATACATGCAAGTAGAAAGGGTAGTCATCCCTTAAAACAAATGGCTTCCAGAAAACAAGCTACTTCCCATGAGAAGCGGGTGGCCAAACAGAGATAAAATAATCTAAACAACAAATCCCCATTTAAAATGAGGTTGGAACTTTTATAGCCTAGTTAGCCAAAATGCATCCAAAGATAGCTGGATTTTCCAGCTAGCATTTGAACTCATTCAGTCCAATGGGAGGGAAAGAAAAAGAGTGCAAAATTTGCATTCAAGAATCTTCAAAAACTTCCAATTTTGAAGGCAGAGGAAGCAACAAAAAAAAATAAAAGAACTTGCAGATAGTTGCAAATTGCGTGTTCTATAGTATATTTTACTAATTTACCTTTGATAAATATAGGGAATTCTTGAGGCAAAACTTAGTTGATGGAGATAGACTTGATAGCAACGCTTCACATGACCATTAACAAAAATTATAAATATTTCAACCAAACCGATGGATACGAGTCGCACCATAAATATTGGGTGGAAAGAGATTAAAAGCTTATATCTATTATAAGAAAAAATAACCACATTTAACCCTGAACTCAGATAGTCTAAAATTTTAAGGAGATCAACCGAAAAAAGAATCAAATAGGATAAGAGTACCCATGTAGACCATCAAATTCAAGTGATTGGAAAGAACTAGATATTTGACATATGCTAACCACTCAACAAATCAACATTGTGGTCTCCTAAATATATGATGGCGCACCAAATCTTCTGGGTATGCCCAATGCAAAGATGCTTTCACAACCAAAGAGCTCTTAAAGCTTTGCATCACATAGTGTTGCCGTGGGATTAGCAGGATCCAAGAGATATACTTAGACCAGAATTAAATAAAACTAATCGGTCCATTTTGATGGTCAACATTTAATGTCTATAATTTTATCAAGCACGAATAAGTGGCAAAAATTTTGCTAATGGACTCTAACTGAAATGGCATTTCTTCACCCAAAGGAAGACAACTGAATGTGAGCATGCGTGTTTGAGACCAATAGGGTGTATGTGTAGTTTGTCAATCAAAAACATAGAAATGCGAGTAATCCAAAAAGAAAAAGTTTACCAAATTCTGCAATAATGTTTTTGGAGATTCAAACTCTTGTAGATTCCTTAACTCTTCCTAGTCGATTGTTTCAACAACAAACATATACAATGCCCTCTTGGTTAGATGCTCCACCAATATGCTTAAACTAGGTTTAGAAGAATCTTAATCTTTGATCAATCCACTATCAAAAATGAACAATCTAGAAACACATTTAACAACGAAATTAGCATTGTGAGCTTTATCCTTATAGCCATCTTTTGTGCTTTAGAAACCAAACAGAAAAAGAATAAAAATAAAAATAAAAAATCACTTAAGCTTAATTAACAAGAATTTGTAATTCAGACTCTACCAATACTGGCAGAATTAATATAAATTAATGTCCAATATACTTCCATCCTTCACTAAAGACACTTAATGAAAAGGTCACCCCACAAGATCTATTACCAAACTGAGCCAAGCTAAATATAAACAAATGGGTGGAGGACAAAGGAATCAAATACTAAAACTGATGAAGAAAATTGGTAAAGAAAATGTTCAATACTCATAAAAGCTAATTTACTTGTTGCCAAAGACTATCTATGTAACAAAAGGATTAGGATTGGAGAGTAATGACAAGGCAAAGGAAGCTAAAAGTTGTAGATGTTCTGAGTCTTTGGACAGTTCCCTCGATAGCACTTCAATGATGGTACTATTGTCTCCTTAGGATGGGATTTGTTGGACAGAAAGGAAAAAATGATAGTGCTTGGCACAAAGATTAAAGAATCAAGTGCGGACTTTTCAAATATGATTAGGGTGTTGAAGGCATATATAATCACAAAAACATAGAAGAAGGCGGGAAAAGAATAGAATAAGAAGTAGGAGTCACTCCTAAAAGCCGTAGGCATCTCACATAAATGGTTTGAATTGCACTAGACAATACAGAAAGCACATAATTGCAAATAAAATTTCTTTAACGCATGTTCGGACTATTGAATTGGAAGAGTTGCATCATATTGAGCGGAAACTCAGCCTACCTCTAGACTGTTGAGCTTTGTGTATTCCCAAATACTTCTTAAAACCTCTGACTGGAGCATCTCCCTTCCACCAACACCAAAGAAGTTTGCAAGTGCTTCAAATAATATTACAAAAGGACCGTAATCACTACTTCTAATTGCAGGCTCCAAATCTACCTTTAGCTTCTTGGAACCCGACTGTTTTGAAAGCACCAAACACGAAGTCGTTCATTGCAATACTAAATCAAAATGAAAACACACTCGCAAACAGGCATGTGCATGCACACATATGAACACAAACATATTCAAGTGTATACATGCACATAAGGCTGCTTTTGGGTCATATACACACTAGTAGGTTCAAGAGGAATGATATGTTTAGTAGGAAACTTGTTTGTCTTGAACATGTCTATGCAGTCCGTCTCAAATACCCAACGCAGCTTGTCATGGCAGATTATCTTCACATTGTCACTTGGATCTAGAAGATTGTGTTTCCTTGTGGAAGCCCGCCACTGCTTCACAATCTGAATGCAACAATATGAAAATTGAAGAGCCCCTTGGGGCTGACACGCAAAGATGAAGAAAGCAGCAACATCTTTGAAATTTCAAACTTCAGTCCTAGGCAATGATGGCTGGCCAACAATAGCTTGACGTTGAGGTGAAACGCTACAAAGTTTATTTAGACCACTAGGCGTATCTTTTCTCTTAGTTGCTTTAGTTTGAGCACTGCAGTAAGATGCCAAAAGGTAAGTGCATTAGCCAGACATTTCAAAAGATAAAAATTAAAAATAATTACAGACATTCAGAACACGATAGGCATCATACTAGAACGATATACTAGGATTACAAAAGTGAATGAGGCTTGTTGCATCTGGCATGTTAACTAACAACTTGTTGAGTGGTGTATTATCTCATCTTAGAGATGTCTTGTGTAGTGAGAAGGTGATCCGAGCACCATTAAGGAGCATGCCTAAAGGAAGGCCCCCAGTTTAAACTGCAAGAGGCACTGAAACCACGGTTGGTAAGTGACAGGCTTCACTGAGCATACCTAATGAAGGAGCCTCAAGGAAGGTCAAGTAAGCTGTAAAGCATTTTGTACGGCTCTCCAGAGAGAAGAAATTGTTGACAACAAACAATCCATGTAAGTTACTCATGGAACTTTGCCTATGAGAAACAATTTTGTTGCTAAAACTAGTGTTTTCGCTACGGCTGCATCTACCATTCAACCACATCCCAGACCTTGAAGCAAGTATTTTACAATTTTGATTGCAGATGCCAATAGCTATTATTCTATAATGTTGTTGCTAAACCTCCGGCCTCACCCTTGGCCTTCAGAATATTTTTCCCCCAACACCAAGCTTACAGTGCTTCTAGCAAGTAAGCAAGTGCTAGCCGCAACACTTTGCGTCTGCTTTAACCCCATCAGCCCCGATTCTCAAGTACAGTCGCCTCTTGGGCATAGTGGGAGTGCCGAACATGGGAAGTCAAATGGCCACTGAGTTCCATGCAGCTGTGGAATGCAAGACCCTACACACTGGACGTGTTTCCAACACAAGATTTAAGTCTTGTGACATTACCAGCACAAGACTCCGCTTCTATCCGTACAAGACTCCACTGCTCTAACGACGCTCGTATATGGACCTCAAGGACCGCGTCGATTAGCCCCATGAACGGATTGCAGTAACATAACCACCCACAGATAATACCAACATGATTGAATTAAATCAATTATACCTTTCACATGACACCAAATTGATAGTTAGCTAACTCTATTCAAGTTTCGATTTCTATATGAGAGTTCATTTTGTTCGTGAAAATTAGAGTCAGGAGAAATTGTTCTGAAGCATTGTCCCAGCAGTGAACAACAGGCAGACATCTTAACAAAGGCACTCACTAAAGGTCCGCATGAAAGAATCAGAGAGCTATTTGGAGTTGCTAGAAATCCCATTAAGGTGGAGTGTTGAGGTAATGGAATTTATGTCTTATTTTGTAATATGGACACGTCAAGGTAGAGATGGTTGGCGTAATAGTGCCTACGCTAATGAGCAGTTTGAGTATGTGTCTGTAATCTGTGCTTCAAATTTGTGGAAGTACGGGGGTTAATGAATATAGGACAAGTTTAGTTTCTAGTTTTCAGTGTTACTTGTTGCTTACGTTATCCACCTAACTACTATGCGTGGTAGACACTTCAAGTTGTGTTGTTAGGTTTTGAAGCTTTTATAATTTCTTTTGTTGTATTGGAAACTTAGTTTGTGAATGTAGCTACAACTCTTGCTTCATTTCGTTTTGTTCCTTATCTTTGTTGATCATCCTCATTTTCAGTTAGTCTCTAATCTGCTCAATAACCGGTGTACTTTACTACAAAGAGCTCAACAATAAATACGAGTGTTCTTTCTTAGTTTTGTGTTTGTTTTTATTTGTTTCACAATCCCTTTTTTAACAACAAAAGAGTAAAGCTTATCACAAAGCATTTAAGAATGTAAAAATATGTTAGTTTCAGACCTTATATAGATCTTTAGAGCTTAGATAATCCTTCCAACAAAGAAGAAAGCCAGAAGATAAATGGAATCATTCCTAATCCTTCGATGTTATAGCTGAAGAGCAACATTCACCACTTCCCATTCCGCATGTACCCTCGGTTTCTTAGAACCTGATTGTTCTGAAAGCACCAAACGTGAAGTTCTTAATCCGAGTGCTGAATTCGAACACAAACACACTCGCAGATAGACAAATGCATGCCCACATGTGCACATCCATGTACATGAGGCTGCGATTAGATCATATGCATACTAGTAAATTCAAGAGGAATGATATGCTCAACTTGCAAACGATTTAGCTTGGACATGCCTGTGCTGTTTGTGTTAAATGCCAAACGCAGCCGTCACTGGAGATTTGTGCTTATAATGTAAGACCACAGCTGCTTCAAATTCCGAATGCATCAACTATGAAAACTGAAAACCTTTTGGGCTCAACGCGTAAACATGAATAAAGCATAAATAGATATAAGTCTCAAATTTTGGCATATCATTGTGGAATTTATGAGTGGGAGGAGAAATAATGATTTATATCAAATTTGCTCCTTCCATCTTACTAGAGATGTAAGTATATTACTAACATTTTTGTTTTTCTTGATGAACTATCAAATACTTTATATATCTTAAAATTTATAGTACAAAATAGTTTTGTCAATTACATATCACTTAAACTCAAAATAACATTTAAAAAATTCAAAATGTCTTGTAAATATTTATTATAATTTATAAGTTTTACACTCTTAATTAATAAGATTTTTCCTTTTGCATCATTTTTGATCTTGGCAATAATAGTAATATTCTTATTAACATTTTTTTGTTCTAAAAGTTCAAAGCACTTGTTATTAATTTAGAATCAACAAAAATTGAAAACTTCCATTCAAGTTTAATAAAGATAAATTAGCAGTGATTTAGAAAAGAAACTTCATGTGTTAAATTGTTTATTTCTTGAAATTTAGAAAAATAAACATTCTAATTGCATCAAAACTTAAGTGGAGAGTGAATTATGAACTTTGTACTTAAAATATAATTATCCATATCAACATGGGTGAACTAATTAGTAGTGATTTAGAAATGAAACTTTTCATGTTAAATTGTTTGCTTCTTGAAATCTTAGAAAAATAAACATTATAATTGCATCAAAACTTAAGCAGAGAGGGAATTATGAACTTTGCATGTGAAATATAATTAGCCATATTAACATAGGTGAAGAGTAAGAGTTTTAATCATAAATCCGCAGTATCTTATCTACATTTTTTGTTTTGGAAGTTCAAAGCACTTATCATCAATTTACAACAAAATTGAAAACATGTATTCAAGTTCAATAAAGACAAATGAATACTTAGAAAAAAGACTATATATATTTAATCGTTTAGTTCTTGAGATTTCAGAAAACAAACGTTTGGATGGCATCAAAACCTTAAAGGGAGAGGAAATTATTAATTGTGTCCTTAAAATATGATTATCCATGTTAACTAGGATCAATAAATAAGAGTTTTGATCTAAAATTGAAACTCTTTGTTGTAAAGTAAAAGAATTTATATATATATAATATTAATAAAAAAGGGTAGGTGCAATATCTCTCTCATCAAACCTTACAAAATATTACATTACATAAAAAAATGGTCTCCTTAAGTTTCTAAATATACTAAATAAACAAGTTTTTAGTTCTTTTGAGATCTTTTTAACACAATAAAATTTATCTCTTACAAACTTTTTGATTGCTTCAAAAGTTATACATTTAAAACTTACATTATTTATAAAAACCCTGTTATCCATTTTATTCTAAATAGCATAAATAAAATATGTAAAAAGACAAATTTAATAATACATGCCTTAAAGTTTTTTTCCTTTTCCATAATAAAAGAATTATAAATTCCTTAATTATCATGATAAGTATAATAATGTCCCATTAAATATAGTTATCAGTCCTATCCAAATTACAGTTGAATATGGACATGTTGATTCTCTTTTGGGAACTTAAGTGGTTTGATTATGCCTATTGTAATATAGGCTAATTTCTAAGTTATGAAACATTGTGACCTTTGATCGAAGAAAACAAGAAGACATTACATTGTCATTTCTCTTTTTTACAAAAAGTGCCGGGTGAACGTGTCATATCAATTCCAGTCATTAAAAAGTAAGGGCTAATTTTCCAACCTCCGGCAGGATCCTGGAAATCGTGGCAAGAACGTCACACTAAGAGGACGTCAGCTTTTTCCCAAGTCCAAGTCAATCTCTTTCCATCTAAGAAAAAGATATAAAATGTGAAAAGGAGAAATGACTATGAAATGTCTTCTTGTTTTCTTCGCTCAAAGGCTACGGCAAGGTCAGAATGTCTCATACGAAAGGATAATATGTTGAGGGTAAAGTTTAAAAAGAAATAATGATTTCAATTCTAGAATTAGCTAGGTTAAATTTTTAAAATTTCTACTTAGTACTAAAACTCAAATTGAATCTATTCTATCTTATATAATTTTGAACCAATGATATTTGATATGCAAATGAATATCTATAAAATAAAAGTTTTACATCAAAAAATCAGATTCTTAAAGTAAAAGTTTAAAAAAAAAATAAATGTTTAAGTTAAATTTTTAAATAGTTGCAATATAAAAGCTTTTTGAGTCTCCTCATCACACTATCAAAATCAGAGTTGTGAATCCGCTTCAACAGAGGACCTGAACGTTCCTTGGCTCTCTCTTTAAGGATATATGGGACCAATTTAAGCCGTAGAAAAAATAGTTTATCTGTGCTGACGTAAAGGCCTGTACGCACCATTTTCTCTTAGTGGAAGTTTGGTGATTTCTCCATAAAACCTATGTTTGGAGGGCCTGTTAGCAATCAGTTGGAATGTTTAAAAAAGCACACAGCAAGTCTACGAGACGGCTGCATGTTACCAGTATAGCCATATGGTGGTCTGCGAATAGGCAGATTAGTTTTTGTGCAATTGATACTCCAATGGGATCTTGTGTGGGACGTAAATGGTCACGATATGTCTGGTTTTTATCACAATACGCTGTTTTAAATGTCACATGGACAGTCTTGTAATCAATTAGATGAGTCCTGGTCTGGCAACTTCTTGACTACGCAACATATGTACAAACATCTCATTTCAGTGATGTGAGCTGCGAATGATTGACCGGAAAGATACGCTCGGTCATTTAAGGAGTGGAAAATTGAAGCAAAAATGCAATGACTCATGAGCAAGTGGAGCCTGGTCGAGTTCTACAAAAAGAAATGTAAGCTGCATAGCTGTCTCAAACAGAAATGAGTCGTACAATCTACCCTGTTGTTTCTTCCCTGCTTCTTCTATTCTGCCTTGGTTTGCAGTTCACCAATGCTAATGCCGCCGATACTTTTTGGCCAGGCCAATCACTAAACACCACGGATCGCATTTCTTCTGCCAACGGAGAGTTAAGTCTTTTTTTCTGGGATATGTTCGACGGGTTAAGCTTATGCGTTGTCAGAGAAATTTCTCGCGAACATGTTTGGGTTGCGAATAGGGAGCACCCATTCGTAAGTTCCTCTGCTGTTCTCACCTTCAACGAGGAGGGCAATCTTGTTATATCTGATGGCGGATCGTCGCGCAAGGTGACAAACATTTCAGCGGGCAACGACACCTACACCAAGCAATTGGATTCAGGTAATCTGATACTAACAAACAGGGATTCTGTTGTTTTGTGGCAAAGCATCGACTATCCTCCTCTTATGCTCTTGCCTGGAATGAAGCTTAAAGATGCTAAAACTGGATGGTCATTCGTACTAAGTAAAGGTGACGATGACCCAGCTCCTGGACTTTTCTCTCTGCAACTGGGTTCTCGGAAGGAGCTGATGTTCGTGAATGGGTCGGAAGCATACTGGAGTAGCCCACTCGTTGGTGATCTAGCTGCTATATTTGTGATTGACGGGGAGGACGTTATATGGCCTCGTAACTCCACTAACACAACCACTGAAATAGAGTTCGATGCATATGGGAACCTCCGCTTGCTGAATGCAACGGATACATTGGAGGACGGAATTGTATTATCCAAGTGTGCGGGGAATTACCTCTGCGGTTATGAATATGATGATTTCAAAATATGCAATGAAACTACAGATTCTCGATGTGCTTGAAGTGGCAAAAGGCAAGCCTCGAACTGTAAAAACTCTAAGATTGCGGTAGAAATTGCAGCAACACTATTCAAATCAAGTATGGACATTTCAGGTAAAACTATTGATGCTCATATGTTGGATAATGTTAGTGAAATTGATCCTAGTAAAGTAATATCTTAAAAAAAAAAAAAAAAAACTGATAGTGTAGTCAATAAAGTTTAGGAGAGTATTCATATCCCTGCAATATATTGTCAGAATAGTAATATATCTATTGGTAGAGCTAGTTGTCTTATAAATATATTGCAATGGATAATCTTATGAAAATAGCAAAACTAGACAATCATCCTCCTTCTAAAAGAAAAAATAAATTTATTACTATACCATCAAAAGTTATTGACGAAGCTAAAAGTCAGTTAGCAAATTTTGTTATGGGTTATGTCTTAACTAATAATTCTTTTTACTATTTAGTGAAGGATATTATGGAAATTGAACCATATATAAAAACACATTATTCCAAACTAATGAAAAAATGAAAATTGTAGCAACTCATGTTAAAAAAAAAAATTCAAGAACAAACCAAATGCAACAACTACCATGTTCTACACTAACATTCAGCCGTTTCATGTTCACCCTTCATTCTGTAATCATTGCAAGACAAAACAAAATTATTCAGGTAAATTAGTGTTTAGAAAAACACTTTCAATTTGAAAAGAAGAAAAATAGGCATTCCTAACTTTTAGAAGACAGGAGGTGTAGGAACATTACGTACCCGAACACTTGTATTCTCCAGTACTCCACTGGATCTCCTTTTTAATCCCTTCAATTGCCATCTTCCAAAAGCCCATATCTGTGCATTGAATCAGCATAATGGCCCTCCACATTTGTCTTCGGCTTCATGTTTCTTCAAGAGAACCACATCCTCTGCTTCTTCAAAGTCTCCGTCTTTTTGTAGCAATGCATGTCACTTTTTCTTTTTTAAAACAAACCTATAGAAAAGAAAAACACTTCCACATACTAAAAACAAGGTAGATTTCAACCCCTTCTTCCTCTTCCCATTATTCACAGATTTAAGCCTCTTCCTCTCCCCTTCTTCCTCATCCCTTTTTTCACAAATTTGAACACCTTCATCTTCCGCTTCTTCCTGTTTGCCGTTTCCATAGATTTCAGCACCTTCCTCTTTCTCTTCTTCACAACTTTCAACACCTTCGTGTTCCCTTTCTTCCTTCTTTCCTCCTTCACAGATTTCAATACCTTCCCATTCCTTTTTTTCCTCTTCCTCACAGATTTCAACACCTTTCTCTTCCCTTTCTTCCTCTTCCCCTTTTTCATAGATTTCAACACTTTCTTCCTCTTTCCCTACTTCCCGCTTTTCCCGTCCTTTAATACGGCCACTGACCCAAAAATTTTCCTGACGCCCAAAGATATTCTCAAGTGTCTCTGGATCCAAACCATGTGGAGAAATGCTTCTAATAATTCCATGACAGCGAAAAATATCAAGCCCGACTACAAGACGACCACTACACTCCTTTACCTGCACATTTAGGCTGCTAATTGTAATTGAACACGAACCAATATAGCTCAAACTTCCCGGAAGACATTGAAAGCAATTATCATTTATTGTTATCCAAACTCCATTGCTTCCATCGGAAGGGATTTCAGGGACACGGAAGACTATTGGAACTTTTGGGGAAGTCCTGCATTGACCCTCTGGAGCAAATGGATGATCTTTACTATTGACTTGCAATTCACAAACAAACAAAGGAAACATTGTAGAACTAGAATTCTCATTCCCATTAATCTCTTGCGTTTCTCCTTTATAAACAATAAACATCGCATATGCCCAAACACAATGATAACGCACGCTGCCAGGCTCAACATATGCATTCACATCAAAATCAAATCGATGTTGGAATATTCTAGAGATGTCAAGATCACTGGTGCTTCTCTGGTTGAAATATTCAGGAGTATCAGATGTCAATGTTGGACCCCATGCTACTGACGCTTTAACAATGGCCTACAGAAGGGGGAAAAAAAGAGGAAAAAAACGTGTATCATAGTTCTTTTAAGCTATGAGACAACAATAACTTTGTTTTCTGTTAAAAAAGATAGTAAGACACTCACTGTCGATTCTCTACTAAATGCTTCACATGTTCGAGACAGATGTACGATCCCCTCATGTCTGCGGCTGTAGCCAAAATAGGAGGCCCAAAAAGATATACCACCAGCCACCAATATTTCACTTGAAGTCCATATATCCCCTGGGTCAGAAAATGTAGTCAACCGTGGACAATTGTCTAGTTCAAGTGCGTGAAAACTCAATGGGAAGTTTGGTGGCAAGGCTTTAAGCCTCCTACAATTGTTCAACCGGAGACTTCTAAGTTTCGAAAGTTGGGAGACACCACCTATTTCTCTAAATTTATTTCCGGATAGATCTAAATCCTCAAGTAAAGATAAATAACCAAGAACATTAACTAATGCTCCATCTAATAAATTACAATAACTCAAATTTAATTCTCTTACAGATTTTAAACATAAAGGCAAACCACAAAGTGAAAAAGTAATAGACCTTGACAAATTACCACCAACACACAAGATATTGAGTTTCTCCAAAAGCAAGAAAGAGGGTGATAATTGTTTTATTCCAGTTCCTTTTATATTGAGTTCTTCAAGATTTGTAACTCCACTAAGGTCTGGCATCTTGACCAAATTTTGTGAGTCCCTCAAATCAATGTATTTTAATTTTTCAAAATTCTGCAATAAATTAACAAATTGTTAGCTATATAAACAAAATAAAATAAGAAGAAAAATAAAATAAACTTGCACAAGTTAAAATCTTACCTTTTTTGCATCCCACAGTTGTTTGATGTTACTCATGGGCATTTTTAGCTCAACAAGATAGTTAGCTTCAAAATTAGTCGGCAAGCATTCTAATGGATATCCCCACCATTCTATAACTCGTAACTCATTGCTTAACATAAGTTTAGAATGATCTCCATGCCATGCAATTGTGCTTAAATCTCCATCATTGTTGGGACGAATTATAAGCATTCTCAACTTCTTCATCTTTGAGAAACCTTCAAAACTTAATTTCTTTGGTTTTGGTAAAGGTAATTTTAAGAAAATTGCTTCAATCGCATCAGTTCCCTATAGAGCAAGAAAAATGAAATTTATATGATCAAAATTTCTAACAAACATTGAAAAGAATATATATTAATTATGCATTTCAATATTCACCTTTGTACTAATATACTTACAATGTCATTTTTCAATACATGAAGGATATCTTCTTTGCACCATAATCTACTGCATTCACTAAGATTTGCCAAAGGCTTTCCATGAACTATTTGTTGTCCCATTTCTTGTAACAAATCATGCATGCAAAATTCTTCGTTAAAGACCTTAAGGAGAGATCTATCCTTAAGAACTTCAATATTTGAGATTGGATGACGACCAAGACTTTCTAGCTTTTGGATAACATTATCTACCTTCTCTCTATTGAAGAAACATGCAATATCTAAAAATAATTCTTTCTGCAAATTTGACAAATCATTAAAACTTATTTTAAGTTTATCCAAGATCTTACTATCTTGCTCTACTTTCAATTGTTCTAAAACACTCATCCATGAATTTATTCCTTTTCCAAATAAGAGGGAACCAAAGACTTTTAGAGCTAATGGAAGGCCTTTAGCATAAGATACGAATTGTTTTGACAAATCCTTATAATCATTTGTAGGATGATGTTTCTTGAAGGCTTTCAAACAAAAAAGCCTTAAAGCATCATCATCACTTAACTCATTAACTTCATAAGTCTCATCCACAAATGTCTTCAACAAATGTTTGTCTCTACTTGTCAAAAGGATTCTACTTCCTTGTCCAAACCAATCACGACCTTCAACCAGTGCTTCTATTTGGGTTACTTCAGTGACATTGTCAAGAACAATGAAAACTTTTTTGCTTCGCAATCTATTTGCTATCACTCTAATCCCATCATTACAATTCCATATTTCTATATTTCTATCCTCAAGGATCTTAGAAATAAGTTGTCTTTGTACATTAACTATACCTGACTTTTTAACTTCTTCACTAATGTCATCAACAAAACAGCTAGCTTCAAATTCAAAATGAACTATTTCAAAAATGACATTTGCTAAAGTCGTTTTACCAATACCTCCCATCCCATAAATTCCTATAAACTGAACATCATTAGCATGTACACGTAGCAAGCTTATCATTTTCTTCACTTGAACTTTTATTCCCACAATATCCTTAAAATTGATTGATAAGCGACGATTCAATCCACCAAATATCTTTGTACATATTTCTTTAACAATTGTTGATTCATACCTGCAAAAATAATTATAATTTAGAGCCAATGATTAAAAAATTAGAAGTTCTTCTTGTTCAATTCAACATTTAGAAGAAATAAATTTTTTCGTGCTAATCTAGATGCGGAAAGTTTAAGATAAAAAGTTAAAATGATGATACCTGTCATAAACATGCCATCCAGCAATGTTACCTACTTCCTTCAAAGCATTGCTCCATAGCTTTGTGTCTACCTCAAATGCTTCTTCATATTTGGCAAAGGCATTAGCAAAAATCCCCTTATAAGGATTTCTTATGTCCGAAGGATCCACATGGTAAAAGACGGGCAAAACTGTCAATTGGTTCTCTCTTTTGCAGTTTACGATCTCTGTTAACTCTTTTAAACACCATTTAGAAGAAGCATAATTCTTTGAGATAATAACGACCGCATATTCAGATTCTTGTATTGCCTTCAAGAGTTTTTCCGAAATGAATTCTCCTCGTTCCAATTCCTCATCGTCTCTAAAGGCAAAAATGCCTTTTTGTTTCAGAGCACTGTACAAATGATCTGTAAAATCCTTACGGGCATCTTCACCACGAAAACTAAGGAAAACATCGTATTTCCGTAGAGGCACCGAAGTTGAATGATCTATCTGAGTGGTCACAGACGCCATGGAAGAGTCAAAAGTGAACCGTATTTGTTTCCACACATTCAACCACAAATATAGTATCACGAAATCAAACAAGAAAGGAGTAGTGGTGACTAACCTGAAGTGCCATTTAAGGAGAAGATTTGTTCACAAATACAGAAATTTCTCTCACACACAAAGCAACTTACATATGCACGGAATGAGTTTTGCACATTGATGGCAGCACACTTACACTCTCACAACAAACCCTAATACACCTCTTAAATGAGAAAGGCTTACATAACGTGGGCCTGGGCTAACATAAATAAAGAATAATGGGTCCGGTATTGATGCTGGACTCTTCAAAAAGCGCCCTTCCAGGGCAATAAAGACTAAAAAATGAAAACAAAAAGGTTTTAATCACTGTTATATTGCTTCAAGGTGTCGGCGAAACTCAGAAGTATCAGTTTGTCGTGGTTAACAAGATGAAATTTCCAAGTTGTTTCTGGTTAATTATGTTCCATGCATGTGGGTGGTGGCGTGCGAGCATAGACACCTCCGGATTCCATTTCTGTCTTCCGACAAATTATCTGAGTAACGTGACGTGAACACCATCAATAATCATCCACATTTGTTGATCGTTTTACTTATATTAAGATAAGATAAGATACAATATCATGGGATTTAATTAACTTGGTAAACTAAATTGTGGGATACAATGCAACCTAACATTATACTTTCTTTCACAACTGTCTCGTCTTTGCCAACCCTTGAGATGCCGTTAGTTTACTTATCTTTTCATTTACTGGTTCCTTGTAATGCAACCACTTTTAATATCTGTGGGATGTCAACCGATGACATTGTCCCGGCTCTAGTTAATCATTGATGGCCACTACACTAAATTAATAATGAATATGGTAGTTCTACGATTGTTGCCTTCTAACACTTCTGATGGTGGCTTGTTAACAGTTTCTAGGATGACTAGTTCGAATGTGATTATAAGAGCTTGGCAATTGATTGAGAATGATTGCTTTGTTTGACACAGGTTTCAAATTTTATTTCTTTACTTCAAATTTTTTCGAGTACCATAAATCAGTTTCACATAGAATATGCGTTTTGAAACCAATGTGATTTGGCTCATAAGAAGCTTATTCCCGATTCAATTTTTGTTTTAAGACTTCTTTTTTCTTTTTTCTTTTTTATTTTTTCCTGTATTTATAAATATAACTCAAGGAATTCAACGCAATATAAATCTTTGTCAATATGTAGGGAGTTATTTGGTTAGCTTATTTTTTCTCTACCAAATTAATGTGAAACTTTATGGACATTGATGAAACTTTAAATACTTTGAGTCAATCTATTAAGGAAATTGATTTTTCCACTTGAGACTTCATAACTAAATATTCTTTGGTAATATTTTAAGTGGCAACTTAGAATATAACTTCAAAATTTTTATAGATCTAGATCCAACTATATCTTATTGATTTCTTACATTCACTACTATTATTCATAACATGACTTAATTGCTTAACCAATCATATGGTCATGATCTTTCAATTCAATGAGGGCAGTGATAGGTAGCTTTTGATTTCGTACTGCCTTTTGATTTATTTGACTCGGTTTATTTGACGAATTATTCAAGCTCTGCAATTATTTAGGTACTCATCTTTGGAATACAAACTTATTTGATACAAGTTTCAAATTTTATTTCTATACTCAAATTAGTTTGAGTACCAAAAATCAGTTTTGAGAACCAAAAATTAGTTTGGAAGGACATATGGGTTTTAAAGCGCATTGATTCCGTTCATAACAAGTTAATAGAGTATTTAAGTAAGATTAAATTTCTTTTTCCCTCATCCAAATCATGACAAGCAAAAAAAATCTTTTTTCCTTTAATTACTCTCCATTTAATTAAAGACTTCAACAAAATAGAATATTTATTATAAATCTACGCTTACTACGGATCTATGTTTTTGAAGTCATAGTAAACCTATTTAACATCTGTTCTGGACATTGAAAGATTGAGTTCTCCTACCCAAACCTCATTAGCCCCCAATATGAAGCTTTTTTAAAATAAAAAATAAAAAAGTTGTAAGTCACCATGTTTCATTGCTTCAATTTGCCGGGGAAACCTAGAATTATCAGTTTGTCAGGTCAACAACAGGAAATTTCGAGGTTGCTTCCAGCTTATTATATTAGATTCATGCAGATGGTGGTATGAAAACCGTGACGCAAACACCATCAATAATCAATAAACATTTGCTGGTTGCTTTAGTTATATTAAAGGTAAGATATGATGTTCATGGAATACGGTGCACTGAACTATGGTTACCGATCAATATTTTTAATTATTTCTAAAGATACGAATCTTATTCTTAAGAATAAAATAAATTTATTTGCTTTTTAATTTTTCTTTGACCATTACAGATCATTGCCAACTCTTAGGACGCACGTTAATATTTTTGTTTTTCCATTCATTGATTCGTTGTAATACAACAGCTTTAAATATCCTATGGGGTGCCAACCATCGTTTTTCTCTCCACTTTAATTAATTATTAATGGTTACTGGACAGACAGAACAGCATCTCTGCCAGATGTTCAAAAGTGTTGCATTCCGTTGAGTTACTGGACAGACAGAAGTGAATTGAACTGCGTCTTAAGATCAGAGAACGAGTGAGAGACTTCGAAGCTCTGAATTTCGGAATGGTTTTAATATCATACAATGCTCATGGATTTCAACTAACTGCACTGTGGGTTATAATAAAATATAGTATTATACTTCGTACAATTAATATGTTCAATATGTAAGAATTTTACACTTACAAAATAACATATATTAATTAATATATCTCATTTTTTTATTTTTGTCAGACAAGTTGCACGTTGATTAACTTATATTCTCATTCATTGATTCGTTGTAACGCAATAGCCCTAAATATCCGGTGGGATGTCAAGCTCGTTTTTGTCTCAATCCTATTAATCATTAATAGCTACTACATTTGATAATGAAAGTAGTAGTTGTACTTTCGTTGACCAAGAGGGGAAGAAAAGAGCGTAAGAAGAGGAGATAATTTTGAAAGTTTTGAAACCAATTTGATTTGATTCATCAGAAGCTTATAACACATTCAACCATAATTATATTTTCTTCCTCATCCAGAAAAAACAGGACTTCCTTTTCCTTTCATAACTATCAGTATAGCTTGAATATTTTAACACCACTTGAAATCCTCATCACTATATTAAAAGTTATTTGGTTAGTTCTTTATATATATATATACCAAACTTTAGGAGAAACCTTTTGATATTTGGATAAGTTTTAAGTAGTTTGAATTGATTTTTTAAGATTTTGTGTTTAGAATTTTGAGAGTGATAATTGAATATTCTTTTAGTAAAGATTTAAGTAGCAAATTAGAATGCAACATACTTTCAAGCTTTTAATGGCTCTAAATCTAATTACATTATATTAATTTCTTACTTTCATTATTATTATATTAAGACAAGCTATGATGCTTATGGATTTCAATTAACTCCGTAGACCACCAAGTTAAAATGAAACATGATATTATATTTCGAACCAATCAATATGATTAAGTCAAATATCACTTTTATTAAATACGAATCTTACTCTTAACTAATAAACTAAATCTTTTTTGTAAAAAAAAAAAAAAAAAGGCCAGATCGTTGCTAGATCTTAAGACACAACTGGTCTTTTTATTTATTGATTCGTTGCAAGGCATTAGCTCTAAGTGCTCGGTGGGATTTCAACAATCGCTTTTGTCTTTAATAACAAAAATAGTAAATTGTGTTATTGTTGACGAACGGAGAAGGTAAGGGAGCGTAAAAGTGGACATTTCAGACGGAAGATACGGAGAAAGGCTCATCGGGGTGGTTGTAAGTAGCTGACTCCTCACAAATATTTTTTGATATTGTCTTCTGACTGTTTGATGGTGATGTCTAATAGTTTTTTAGGATTGACTAGTTTAATTTGTAGAATAATTTGATTGTATATGGCAATTGATTGAGTACACGCCTCAGGAGGGGAGCCTTATCTCTTCATTCAAAGGTGTGCAAACATGGTCCCAATAAGAAGAAACAATAAAAATAAAAATAAAAATTGATAAAGGGAGAAATTTCTGTGGCTGCAAATGAGTTGGTGACACTCTTTGACTTATTTATAGAGAGAAAAAAAAAAAAAAAAGAAAGTGGTGAAGAAAGGGAACTAGATTGCTCGAGTTTATTGATAGAAAAGCATGAAGCATTCTTGTTTTTTGGGTTGCAAAAGAGAATATCTCATGGTTTGTGGTTTTTTTTTTTTTTAACAAGAGATAGGAAGGTTATGGTTGTCGAAAAAGAAGGAAAAAAAAAAAAAGAAAAAAAGATAGGTTCTATTTTGACGAAGTGGAAGATAAGCTCACAACTTTTGCCCTTCTTGACCATCAGGGGTGGGAAGATAGAGCAATGAACAAATTTTGAAGAGAGCGTTCCAAAGCAAGTCTTCTTTTGTTTCATATTCATAAAAATGTGAGTAAGATAGTCTTATGGTGAAAAAACCGTTTTTATTCTAAGTGATACTTAAAATCAACTCTTTATAAAAACAAATATAAAAACATTTTTTTTTTATATAAGCTTTCAATCAATTAAACCCAAATAAAAGGTTATTGACAATCTCACACCGTTCTAAAGCACCAACATTATATATTTTTCAAGAGCTATAAATTTCAATAGCAAACGTAAAATTAGAAGACATAAAACATCAAGCAACTAACTCCATTAACGCTATTTGCCACTACAATCTACAAACATTAATTTGTACATTCTTTTCTTCAAATATGAACACCAACCCCAACACGAACTGATGATATTGAAGTAAAAATTAATTTTCATCTAAAACTAAGAATGAACGTATCTACAAAAAGGCAATAAAGTTTGGGTAAAATTTTAAATTTCAATAAAATGCCCAATAGAGCCTACACTAAAATCTTGCCCAACGCATGGCTCTATTCAAATTTATACATTAGAATTTGACACCTTCAGTATTACTCATTTCGAGATTTACAATAAAAAAATAACAAAAAATATATGTGGCAAAAGGAACAAATACAGAAGATATATAAAGATAAATCATTCTAGGAGCGAAGTGAAAAAAGTGATAATAAGTTGCTAACATTTTCCATCCACCCTTCATTCTATAATATTTAGATATGTTGATCATTTATAAAAACCCATGTTTAGAAAAAACATTTCCCAACCACCATTCACTCTATAGTAATTAGAAAACGGGGATACTTGAGTATCTATAAAAACAAACGTTTGGAAAAATAATTTCTCCTTCAAAAGAAGAAAAGAAAAACGGAAAAAGAAAGGGTACATTCCTAATTTGTGTATCACCCCATCAGATGTCTCTAATAAATATAACAAAGAAAGCAAAATGAGACTGCTTTGCATATGGTGGGGCGAAGACATGGAGTGAGTGAGTATTAGACGAGGGAAAACTTGGAATGATTGAGCAAGCATAGGTCAGGATAGCGGCAATTCAAAAAAGTAGGTTTTTTTTCCTTTCTAGAGTAAATGTGTGAATGGGTCGCGCCCAATCAATCCCAAAATTGCTTTTTTGGTCCAAGGGTCGAGATCATTAATTTGTGGAAAGATATCAGTTAACCAACTACTATTGTAGCCCATTTTTGCTAAAATTATTTTACAGTTGGATTTTAATCATAAATGAGGTTCATAGTTATCTAATTGCATTTTAACCTCTCCCACCTCATATCATTGAACTCGGTTTCCCAAGTTTCATCTTTAGATTTATAATCTACTCTGAGACATTTTGCACATAATTGGCGCTGCAATGGAGATGAGAAAATTTGAATCACATACATACATGACTCACTTTTTAAGTGGTTTGGCTTTTTAGTTAAAAACCCATGTTTACCTCTTTTTAATCATTAATCAAATATTAAAAATTAGGGTTCTCCACTTCAAACCCTAAAATTAAACTTGCAAATCAATAAGAACGCTTGCACTGTTTATAGAAGAAATCAATATTAGAGCTTAGAAAATGACAAGTAAACTGTATACAGGATTAGACAAAGATTTTCAAGTGGGCAGCTGGATCACCGAGATAGCATTGTACAGGCGTTTTGAAATATTTGAAATCGGATGGCTCCTCAATTGGCTCGATTTAAGCTGAAACAATGCCTTGGATCGATGGTTAAATGGACAAATCGATACCATAGAACTCAAGGTATTCTGGCTAAGCAAAAGAAGAATGAGTTTCCTTTTCTGAGAAATAACATGCCAAAACGGTACTCTCAAGATACATCAAACATGTGATGCATTTTGTTTTAACAATTGATCAAAAACAGAAACAATACGATCGGCCCAGGATAGAAAGTACTAAATAGAGCGCACAAATGAACACAAGCCCAAGAAATTAAAGCCCAAACATAAACCTAATGATCAAAAGCCCAGAGAACCTGGACTCGGATCAACCGAACGCAAGTTCATCTCTCTCTACATGGTGCTATTTCTATTACAAAGGCATTGGTGATGCCTTCAGGCTGGCATATCCGGGATACGCTAAGGATAAAATGTGGAGGAAGATGGTTGTAGCACCTAAAGGTCATTGGGTTACTCCCAGGCATTTAAGAGCTTATTAAAAAAAAAATTGTTTTACTTAAATACTAACAACAAAATGATAATCATAATAAAAGAAAGAAAGTTAAAGCAACATTATATTGTTTGTTTATATTTCACTTTGTCATGTCAATACATAAGATAAAACATATTCTTGTACAATGATTGAACCAAACAACTTAGATGCCACCAACATTTTCTTAATAGGGCTATCAACAAAAAAGGAAGACAACTTAGAGCCAATCATGCAAATCAATCAGCAACATCCTAGAACACTTATAAATTCCCAAATGTTATTGCACATAACACGAGGGACTTTGCGGTCCTGAAAACTGAATGATAATGATGAGAAAGTATGATTAGCAAAAGCCTCCGCAAAAATCATCTTTTGATTTTGCACATCGGAAGGATCACATGATAAAACACAGGCAAAATCGTCAGCCATCCCTTTTTCATACATTCAATGATCTCAAATAATTTATTTAGACAC
Source organism: Casuarina cunninghamiana (assembly GCA_028551485.1). NCBI lineage: Eukaryota > Viridiplantae > Streptophyta > Magnoliopsida > Fagales > Casuarinaceae > Casuarina > Casuarina cunninghamiana. Next base: position 28,833,785 of record CM052363.1, on the reverse strand, counting down.
CATTTAGAGAAGGCATTATGCTTGCATATTACAACAATGGCATATTTAGATTCTTGAATTGCCCTCAGAAGACTTTTCGATATACTTTCTCCTTGCTCCAGCTTTTCATCATCCCGAACCCTGGCCGGTGAGTCCACCTAGTCATGGGTTCGAATCCCCTCCCTCCCCCTCCCGTGTGCGTGCGTCTTGTAATAAAAAATATTAAAAAAAAAATCATCCCGAAAAATGATGAGACCTTTCTGATTCAGGCCAGCAAATAGGTGGTCCGTAAAATCCGTGCGAGTATCCGTGCCGCAAAAACTAAGGAAAGCATCGTAAGTCCATCGATGAGCCGAAAAGATGAAGAAGCTACTTACTGCCGGCCGACTTAACTTTGAGTTACAATAACACAGACCATTACACTTACTACGGATCTGTGGTTACAGATCTTATTGCGACTTCATAAAAAGTAAGACACATCCAATTTGGATTAGTCACAGGAAATTAGTCACTTTAAGCAAACGCTATGAGATCAATGATATTCAGCATAAAATCACAAAAGAAGTTGAATTAAATCCTCTCTTCTTCTATTAATGGGTGCAGACACGAGGTGAAAACATGTCCCAGATTTTCTCTACTTTTATTAATATAAATGATGATATGATAGGTCAAAACAATCACCTAAGGAGTCTTTTTTACGATTTTTCTAACTTCTCATCATGTGTTTTTCGGTGTATGAATTTATTAAAGAATCACCCAGAAAGCAACAAAGGACTACAAAGTTTCTTGTCCTGGGTTAGGATTTTTTGAGGCTTGAAGCCCTAAAAATGGCTGGCTCGTTTCACAAGTTTTAAGTTTTTATTTCATGTTTTCATCCATAAATAGAACAATAGGCGAGAACGCCATTGAAGATTCACAAGCTTGTATGCCAGCAATGGTTGGAACGTTGGGTTGTTTCCACATGCAAGCCACTCTCCGGCCTTCCACAAGTAGTCACACATTGCTTTCATCGAAACCAGTAGGTAGTGAGTGGAGAATCTCGATGCGGAAACTAGCATGAAAAGCCCAGAGTCTTTGGCTTATGCAACGCGGATTCATGCGTATGTCGGAAGCCGCTTTGAGATTCTCTGCCATTCTCTCCTCTCGAATGCCCTATCCTTCAAAACCTACTTCACGTGGATGTCAATAACCATGCTGATTTCTCTAGTTTAACTATGTTAAAGCTCGATGCATCTTCGGATCTAATTATTCTTCACATCACGTAGTCAGTGGGCTTCATTTTTTTGTTTTTTAATATGAAAAGTTTAAGTTCTTCTAGGGAAAGAATTACCTTACAAGAAGGGGTAAATGTAATAAAATTCAAAAATTTTAAAAAAAAATCTAGACACTATCAAATTCCATTTCTTCCGCAAGATATTAGATGTAAGGTTTATGTGGGAGCTAATGTATTCTTTTACAAATTACTATAAATTATGAAAATTATATATTGTGTGTTTCCTCCTAAATTGAGTTCTAAGTGCTCAAGGACGCCATTGAAGATACACAAGCTTGTTTGCCAGCAGGGGTTAGTAGGTTGGGTTGTTGCCACATGCAAGCCACTCCCCAGCTTTCCTCGAGTGGTCAATGGACGTAATTTCCAAGTTGCATCTTATCCTTAATTGGTATATTTTAAGACCAACAGGCTTTCAACTTCTAGTTAATGTGAATTCGACACATTGAATGAGGGTATACAATAGTTTTCTATTTGGTGTTACAGTTTAATGTAGGAAAATTAAATTCAGATTTTGAATTATAAAAAATTACATTCTAATACGTGATTGAAAGTTAAACATGGATTAAAGATTATGTTTTGATTCTATATTCTATACTAAAAGTTATATTAGTTGTAATAGAATAAAATTATATTATTTATAAAAGAAAAAAGAAAATAAAAGGGGAGATTAAAAATACTGTGTTAAAATATAGATAATATTTTTTTCCAATTATTTAAGAAACTCAATTGTGGGTTCCATATTTTGTAATGGTGTATAACAACCTAATATCTGCTTAATAATGGCAACATATGATTCTAAAGAAACAAAAAACAAGTAATGTAGGTAAAAACAAATTAACAAAATTTTTTTTGACACAAAAGAGAATACCTTAGGACTTGTGGGAAACAAAACTATCAAAAAATTTAGAGATCATTAAATTTTATTTTATTTAAAAAAAAATATCTATTGACACAGGGATAGATAGAAATCAATTATATTTTTATTGGTTGAAGAAAAGCAAAATGAAAACTTTAAGAAATAAAGAAAAATAAACAATGAAAAAAGATCAGATTGAGTATTTGGTTCCCTTCAAGTTTGAAGCCTACTTTCCATGGAGGGGAGGAAAACTAACTTATCTTTTTTCCATGCCATATACAATTAAAAACTGGAAAAGAAAACAGCATGAAGGATCCGCACAGTTTCTACTTCCTGATTTTGTTCATGGGTGGATTGAACCCACACTTAAGATAAACAACGGAAATAATATTAAAAAAATTATGTTTTATTTAAGAATTGGAAGTAAAATAATGACAACAAAATAATGATAATAACATTTTTTAAGGTAAAAGAGTGTTGTAGGGGATTTGGGTCTTCAACGTGGGACCTTTTTGGACCCAGTTGACATCGAAACTCTGATAAATCCACATGCTTGCCAACTTTTTCTTGTTCCTATATTAACCCTTTTGCTATTATTGTTGGTAACAAGTTATGTTGATATTATCTCAACAAAATATATCTTATATCAACAAAGATTTGGTCACATATGGAGAACTCGTTGTTAGATGATGAAAATGGGAAGAAGGCAAGAAGGTCGATTGCAACCCAAAAGCCAAAGCCTGTTTTGCTTTTAGAATTGCCAAATTTTTTTCTTCTCAATCTCTGACCTTTGTCGGAGTAGAACCTAACTAGGTTAACTACCTCATTTACTGTTTGGTTGCCAATTTATGTGGCCTGCTAATTGTGTAATCAAATTTTGAGCATATTCTTACGGTGAACAACTTGCTTTAATAGCTAAGTACTACATGAGATCAACCCTTAATAAACACAAAGATTAACAAATTTTAGTTATGTAAGTTTCCGACCAACTAAACCCAAATAAAAGATCATGCTAGTGCGCACCAATATAAAACACTACATCATACATTTTTCAAAAGGTGTAAATTTCAAATGGCAAATGAAATATTTACAAGATGTAGAGCTCCAAAGCCACGGACCCTATTGGCACTAAAATGCCACCAAAATATCTAGACATCTAAATTTATTGTTTTCTTGAATATCAATCCCTAAAACATTAAATAATATCATAAAGAAAATCAATTTGCGCAAATGCTTTATTGTGTCATAGTTGGTGGATTCCAAATTCAATTTTTTTTAGATGAATTATAATGCTATGGTATATCCCTAAACTGTTGTACTCTCTTATTCTTTAATAAATAAACTCACATATTCATAAAAAAAAAAAAAAAATCAATTTGCATCTAAGTATTAGGAATGAAAGTAACTACAAGGAGATAATACCAATTGGGTTCAATTATAAATCTTAATACACTATACCAATAGAGTCTACAATAGAAAATGTGTTCAAATATAAACTCAATAAAACCTCCCCCAAGTCATTGCTCAATTCAAATTTCTTGATTAAAATTTGGCACCTTAAGCATTAATAATTTCAAGATTGATAATAAACAAGTGTAGGAAAGAGTAGAGATAAATATAGAAGCTATACAAAGACAGATCATTCCATACACAAATGAGTGAAAAAGGGCCATAATAGGTTGCTATCACTTACTTTTCAAAATCTGGATTTTTAATTCACCTCTACAACATGATTTTAACATTAGAAAAATGTTGGTTGAGTGTGCAAACATGAACCAATTTTCGATAATTAGTTTTGACTGGCAAACGTAGTAATTAAACCACATTAAATCATTTCATTCTCAAGCCAAACCAAATGGGTATCTTGTGTTCACTATCTAGTTTAGAAATACTTTAATATAGTAATTAGTTTCAATATAAAAGGATGCTGAATTAAAAGTTATGACTAACGCAAACCATCTTTGTCAGGAAAAACGTCTTAAAGAGTAAGAGTCGGAACAAAATCCAATATCATGTAGAATTTAATTGGACATAATGAACTCAAAACACTCAAGATGAAGAATTTCAATCATGCACCAAAAGGTTCAAGACCACAACAACTCATGTTCTGCAGAAACATTTCAAGACCAATCAAATGTAATAACTTTAACGCTCTATGCTAAAAATCAACCCTTTCCACTTCAGACTTCGTTCCACAACAAATTACAATTTACATAACCATAGGTGAGAAACACTTCCGATTTCTAACGGGAGAAAATAAAAGAAGAAATAACACATTCCTATTTCTCAAGAAGAAGGAAAGAGTACGACTTGAGTTCTTAGATATCTCTTGTGTTAATGCAAAAAGAGATGTACCTGAACTTGTCCAGCAAAGAAATTGCTTTGAAGACAATGGAAAGAAGACATTTCAAAGTCTCGGCCTTCTCTGAATATCAAGTCTAACATACTCACAAGGATGTGTAGGTGGTTGTAAGCCAGTCAGAAAAAATCTTAAAGGATATCCCTGCCAATCCCAAATACCTAACTCTTTGCTTAGCATAAGTTCTGAGGGATCTCCAACCCATTCAATTGTGTGTAAATCAGGGGTACTAAGATATTCAGCACTTATAACAAGCATTTTTAATCTTTTCATTTTTGAAAAGGCTTCAAAACTTAATTTTTCCAATTGTGGCAAGGGTAATTTTAGGAGAATGCCCTCAATTGTGCTGGTTCCCTAGAAATCAAGAAAAATGGAATTAGTTGGTTAAAGGTTTTTACAAATACTAAGAAAATTGATATTGAAGATGATTTTGAAATTTCACACTACATTAGTATACTTACAGTATTATTCTTTAGTACCCAAATAATATCTTTATGAGACCATAATCTACTACGTTTTCTAGGGTCATTTGGAGACTCATGATAAACTATCTGTCAACCCATTTTTACCAACAAATCATGCATTTGAAACTATCCATTGGAGATTTTTAAAAGGCATTTGCCTTGAGATCTTCCATGTAACTCTTTGAATAGTGACCAATACACTTTAGTTTATGTATGATATCATCTACCATCTCTCCATTGAAGAAACAAGCAATATCTAAAAATAACATTTTTGGCATATCTTCTAATCCTTCATAAATGATTTGAAGGCTGTCCAAAATTTCTCTTTTAGGAGTTGCTTGTAGTCTATCTCTAGTACTATTCCATACATCCAATTCTCTTCCAAATAAAAATGAACCAAAAATTTCAAGAGCTAAAGGAAGACCTCCAGCACAATTGACAATCTCCCTTGATAATTCCATATAATTCTTGTGAGGACAATGATTCTTGAAGGCTTTCCAACTAAAGAGTAGCAAAGCATCATCATCATTCATCAACTCAACCTCATAAGTTTTATCAACATATCTCTTCACTAAATGGTTGTTTCTACTTGTTATAAGGATTCGACTTCCTCGACCAAACCAATCATGTCTCGCTACTAATGCTCTAAGGCGTGCATCTTCATCCACATCATCAAGAACAATAAAAGTTTTTTTCTTTTTTAGCCTTGTTGATAACACTGAGATTCCATAACGAATACTTTTATCTCAAAATTCCTTTCCTTGAGAATATCATAAATAAGTTGTTGTTGTAGGCTTACTGGATGGCTGAATCTTTCTTTGACATTATTGATAAAGCAAATGTCTTTAAATTTGGATGAAACTCTAGCATAAATTACTTCAGCTAGAGTTGTTTTGCCAATCCTACCCATACCACAAAGCCCCAAAAAGTGAACATCATCACACCTTATACATAAAGAGGTGATGATATCCTTCATTAGGAATTATATTCCAACAAGATCATCACAAATTTTTGACAAGTTACGACTTAATCCACTAGAAATGGTACCACAAATCCCTTTAATAACTAATGCTTCATACCTATGAAAGAAGATGCTAAATTAGATACAACATCCAAATAAATAGAAAGCTTCTCTACTTGTAAAATTGGTCTTGCTAATCTATGAGAGGTATGGCCAAGACTAGAGTAATAAAAATAACCATACCTGTTATCTACATGCCATCTAGAGAGGCTACCCACTTCTTTTAAAGCAACTCTCCATTGCTCTATTGTAAGCTTGGGGACTTCTAAATGTTTAGCAAAAGCTTCTGCAAAAGTTCCCTTCTATTTTCGTACATGAGAGGGATCAACATGATAAAAAATGGGTAAAACTCTTAGTTGTGTTTTGATCCTACACTCCATGGTCTTGGCTAACTCAATCAAACACCATTTAGAAGAAGCATAATTCTTTGATATTATAACAATGACATATTCAGATTCTTCTATGGCTTTCAAGAGCTCCCAAGAAACATACTCCCCTTGTTCTAGCCTTTCATCATCTCTGAAGACCATGATCCCTCTTTGTATTCAAGCGGCATGTAAATGATCCGTAAAACCCTTGCGAGTGTCTTCATCGTGGAAACTGAGAAAACCATCATATCTCCATCCTGACGTTGACATCGAAGCCGCACAAGCTTGTTTACAAACAGGGCCGGGAAGTTGGATACTTGCCCTACAGAATTGATCTCCGGCTTTCAGTCTTCGCAAAAAGTGGTCCAACAAAATCTCCAGTTGCTTGCTTGAAGGTCTCATGCACTTGCTACTGCAGAGATGCCTCGTTGACGCACCGAGTAATTCTTCTTGTTTTGATTAAAATTTTAGACGCAGGTTGGTGGTCGGCGTTGACAGAGACTCCTGTGAGTGGTGGCACTGCAAGCAAAGAATCGTGTGAGAGGCGGAGTTAAAAGCGAAGAAGCGTGTGACTGATTGTTTGGTATTAAAAGCAGGGATCTAAGCGTGAGGTCTGTATTCTATAACACTGATTTGCGCGTATTTTCAGACGGGCTCATATAATGTAATCTAATCTATCTTATCTTTCATCTGTACCAGAAACCTTTCCTCTTGTCTTTAATTATTACCAACGACCTTTCACCTTCCATTTGGTGTTGTCTTTTGACTATTTTAATTGGGATCAATTAAGTCCGAAGAGGAGAAATTCAACCATCCACCAAAACAAATCCTCCAAACCGTTGAAGAAAAAAATGAAAACCATATTATTTCATGACCAACCCGAAGGCAACAACTACCATTTTCTTCTTTGTAACACTCATCGTTTTCCCGTCCGCCCTTCAATCATAACGAGTAAACGGGAAAAGGATTAACACTTTATTTATAGAAAGCCAAGTTTAGAAAACACTTTCAACTTGAAAGAAAAGAAAAGGAAAAAATCCTACTTCTCAAGAAGAACTATAGGACTCATGTCTTTGTTCTTCCTTAAGTGCAATAACTATTAAAAGTGAGTGTTGTCTCACATTGAAAGTATGAGAATGGACATTTGAGCTTATCATATTAGAGTATGAGGGTCCATCCCAACACCTTAAGACATTAAGTTGAAAAATCTTATCACTTATAAGATCATAGGGTCATCCTCTCACTTTTAATGTGGGACAACACCTACTTTTAATATTCATCTTCACTTATGCTAACATAAGCATTACAAGTAGACTAAAGTCCAATTTCAAAGCATAGGGGATTATGAAGTGGAGGCTCATCCCTAACTTTGATACCATATTAGAATATGAGAGTCCATCCCAAAACCTTAAAGCATTAGGTTGAAAAATCTCATCAGTTAAAAGCTTAAGAACCCATCCTCACACTTTCAATGTGGGACAACACCCACTTTCAAAGAGAACATCCCATCCCTAAACCATGTAAATATCTCCTACTCTGTTGGCAACGAAAGGAAAGAGGCTGCTTTGCTGACGACGGGCTGAAAACATTTCACAGACTCGGATTCAACTGGAAAAGAAGTCCTACTTCTTGAGTAGGATGTTTGTGTGGCTCGAAACTGGTTGGTAAGAAATTTAAAGGACATCTTCATCATTCGAGAACACCTCTCTTGTTGCTTTAACTGAATTTTCGAGGATCTCCATATCAATTTACTGTTTGTAAAGCTTGAACAATGACCTCATCACTTGCTCCATATGACTAGATGTTTCAAGGCGAATTACAAACATCTTCAAGTTTTTCTCTTTGAAAAGGCTTCAGAATTGCATTGCTCTAGTTTTGACAATGGTAATTATGCTACAATTAATAAAGCAATTACCTTGAAATTGAGAAACAACTATCTTATAAATTAATTTTGCTTAAGTTGATTGACCACTTTTACTAATCAATAAATCCTTATAAATCAGACATCATCATCCCTTTTACAAAATAAGGTCATTATTTCCTTCACTTAAAATTCCATTCCTAAATTAAAATCTTTATGAAAATTTGTCAAGTTACGAACTCAATCCTGCAATAAATTGACCGTTGCTTTCACTTAGTTTATCAAGAAATGAAAAAGTAAAATTTGCAATATTATTCAATGAGAAAAATAATAAGAATGGTCAACCGCCTCTCTTTCCTGCAGGCTCTTAGCTATTTCCATCAAACATCCTTCAGAAAAAAACGTAGTTTCCTGGAAAACGGTCGCGTACTCCGGTTTGGGTGTAACTGTCAAGCGCTCTTGATAATGATATTCTTGTGGTTGTTGGGTTTCATGACCTCGAAAGACGTTAACCCCTTTCTCCTCCATAGCAGCATGAAGACAGTACATCCGAAAAGGTTTAGCAAGTTGGATATTGTCGTGTGCCACGCGATTATATGATACTTTGACCGTCTTGAGAAAGCGGGGTATATGAGGAAATTTCCAGGTTACGCGTGCAAAAAAATTCTAGTTATTTCCTCGTTATGGAACAGCTCGGTGACGGGCCCCGGCAAATCTGGATTTCTTGACGAATGTCAACCGGCATAATTCAGTGGCTACCTGCCGACACAAGTCATTTTCAATATCTCTCACCCAGCACGTCATGTCCCTGTGTTTTGTCCGTTGAACTGATTTAATGCAACGGTTTTAAACCTCTAGAGGGATTTTTTTTTTTTGTTGAAAAGTCAAATTATATATTACCATAAGAAATTTACAAATTGTTCAATTACAAAATATCATAATTTAAATTCAAAAATTACACTTGGCAAATTCTAAAACTCTTGTAAAAATTTATTACAATTTGTAAGCTTGACTTCTCTAGTAGATGAAATCTTCCCTTTCACATCGTTCGTGATTTTAGTAATAATAGTTGAGTTATCTAGACTTGTATTGCTGAATCTTCTTCTATTCTTTTTTTTTTTTCCAAATATGATACAATACGACCTTGAAAGATATACTAAGCAAAATTGCTGCAAAACTCTTTCTCTTGACAGTCTTGATCATCCAACATATTTCAGCTCTCTAGTGTTCAATCCTTCGAGTTAATCCATTTATGTCTAATAAAGCCTTCCAGATGTAATTTGTGAACCTACATTTAAAAATAAATGTTCTTGTGATTCTTCTTCTTGTTGGCAGAGGTTGTATTGTGATCCACTGAACTATTCCATTTAACCATCCGATCTACTGTGAATAGTTTGTCTTTTAAAGTGATCCAGCATATAAAATTATGCTTTGGTACTCCTTTCCATACAAGTGTTGCACATTCAGCATTTTCTATGTTCTCTCTTAGTGCTACATAACTCTGGTGGGATTTTACCATCACTTTTTTGTTAACTTTAGTTGAACCCTGATAGCCACTAGAATTTATGATGTAAGTAAAATAGTTGTACTTTCCCACAAGAACAGGGAAGAAAAGGCAGGCACCAAAACTGGAGGACAGGGTTGGGGAAGCTAAGGTGGTCGTCAGATACAAGCGATTCTCCAGGTTCCCAGCGTTGCGAGAAGGTGGACAACTCAGGAAATTGTTGGGGTTACTTTACGAGGAAACTAGGTGGTCGACATTTCAAAAACCGAGTTAAGAAATGAGGTTGAAATTTCCATTAAAAGAAGGGACGCTTCTTCTCGGTAACACGCCGGCTAGTAGTGGAAAGGTGGTCCAAGAACTGAACTTTCTGATTGCTTTCATTAGAAGTAGAGATGCTTCTTGTGTGTAAAACACCTTGGTTGAAGGAAAAGTGGGCCAAGAACCTAATTTTTAGGTTGCTTTCACTAAAAAGCAGAGACATCGGTTGGGGAACGGACCCGTTGAGTCGTGGAGTGCAACAGGTCCACCGGACGAAAATTTCCGGGTTGCTTTCAGTAAATAGGGAGATGTGTTTGCGTGGAAAGTGGACGTAGTGGATTGGAAGTCCACGTCGTGGGAACAATGGAAAATCCTCCTTGTGATATGGTGGCCCAGCGGACATGAGCTTTCCTCAGGTTATTAGTTGTAGATCAAGACTTTTTCTCATCATCTTCTGCGCAGGAACCAAAACTAAGCTAAATAGTTGGAGAAGTTACAGACTTTGCACGTGACGTGCGGCTTTTGAATTGAACTTTAATATAGGTTAAACAATTTAGTTTATTCTCATTGTAAAAAACAAATTCTAAATAAGACAAGGACTTATATGGATAACCACTCTGTCTATTTCAAGTTTAACATAGGATTCATACAGGGAATGACTGAATGTGTGAGAAAAATGAATTGCAGTGCAGCAATAGTACTAATGTTCGGCAAACTTCATTCCATCGCATTTCTAGAGTTGTTCTGGCCACCAATCCACACATCGGCAATACTTCAGACTGCGAATCTGCATGCTTGAGCAACTGCAATTGTACCGGCTATGCTTATGAAAAAAAGGGTCGCTGCCTAGTTTGGGATGGCCCTATTAATCGACTGAAAAAACTCTCATCACATATTGTATACCAAACAGATTTCTATATGAAACTCGCTCCTCAAGACGTCCCAGAAGGTACAAAAAAACATTAAAAACTTGTTACGTGGTGACTATTACTATGTCCCTTTTGTCTTCTTCCTCTAATTAATTACTTTTTTGGTGGAGAAATTCTAGTAGAGATACCTCTAGGCATCGCCATATTGGACACCATACAATCTGTAATGCATTGGATGAAGCTTATATTATCTTTTTCTCTTACTTTTTCTTCTTCCTTTTTTCCTTTTTTTTTTTTTGGTGTGTGTGTGTGTGGGGTGGGGGAGGGGGGCGAACGGAAACAAACTCAAAGAATGGAACTATAACAGTTTCAGAGTTCAAGAATTCAAAGCCTGGAGGAAATAACAAAATACGAAGTGCCATCCTTACAGCATCTATTGTAGTGGCTGCTACTATGGGCCTTTTCATTGCCACAGGCCTTTTTGTTTATCATGCGAGGAGAAAGCTACAAAAGAAGGGTGAGTAAAGAATCCCGCACAAGTTCTTTCAGTAATTTAACTTTTGTATAATTAAAGATATGTGTTGTTTGCCATACAGGGGATGATTTGTTATTGCTGGGTTTAGGCATGACTCAACAGGCCAACACTGAAGAGCATGGAGATCGTGGTAGAAGAGATGTCCAACTGCCATTATTCAGTTTTGCAAGCATTTGCGCTGCAACTGATAATTTCTTAAATGCAAATAAGGTGAAAGAAGGGGCTTTTGGGCCTGTTTACAAGGTGTGGTTCACTGTTCATAACAAAGTAGTTTGGATAAGGAATTTCTTTCAAGATTGACACTTGTAGTTGGTAACAAATACAAGATCATGTCACTTTTGGTGGTGTTAATCTTGTTAATCCACTCAACTTACCAATTTAGATAAACTTCTATGAGAGTTTTTTAAGAAAAACTTGTGTATTGTGTGTCAGTTAGTGGCTAAAGAATAGTTATGCGCTATAACTTTATATGTGATTAGATAATAATATTTGCTAATAATGATTCCTATGAATAGCTTGCCATTCTACATCAAGTGAGGACTATAAGGCATCAATGATAGTACAATAGGATAGATCAAAATATAATGTTTTGCCTCTTAAAAAGAATAATTAATCTTTAAATTACAAAGTTTTGTCTTGTTGTTTATAATAATTTTTTTTGTAAACAAAGCTTCCAATTTTTTACTCTTTTTTTTTATGTTTCCCAAATACTTTCAGGGAACAATTGAAAGGAAATGAAGTTGTTATAAAAAGGCTTTCAAAAAGATCTAAGCAAGGTTAGGAGGAGCAAAAAAATGACTATTTACCCAATAAAAGTTTGGATTTCTTCCTTTTCGGTTTGTGATTTCTCTTCTTTAAAAAAAAAAATTATTTTTGTCCTTGGATTTTAATATTTATGCTCTTTTTAATGTATTCCAATAATCATTAATTAATTTATATGCATAATAGATGTTGAAAAATGCAAAATATTAGATTAGGGAACTCTTGTTCTAATTGGCGAAGGGATTGCTCAAGGACTTGCTTATCTTCATTGATACTCTAGATTAAAGATCATTCATAGAGATTTGAAGCAAAGCAATATCCTATTGGATATCAATATAAATCCTAAAATATCATATTTTGGGATAGCAAGAATATTTAGAGAAAATGAGTTACAAGCAAATACAAATAGAATTGTTGGCAATTACTAACTTTTTTCATTTGATAATGGTATACAGTGGATATATGCCTCTAGAGTATATTCTTGAAAGTCTTTGTTCAATTAAATTTGATGTCTTTAGTTTTGGCATCTTACTATTGGAGATTGTGAGTGGTAGGAAAAGCATTAGCTCTTATCAAACTGGCTCTCTTCATCTTATAAGATATGTAAGTACCTATATGCATTTTTTATATTATAGAAAGTATAACACTTACCACTAATTTTTAAAAATAAGTTGTTAAACATATATTTATTCACTATTAGTAAAAGAAGTTGTGATTGAACAAAGAATGTATTATTAAATTCATTTATCTAAAATGTTCAAAATTCCATGTACAATAATAGAATATTTTAGAGTATAAAAAGATGACTCAATTTAAGCATTAACTACCATTCTAATTCTAGATTGTATTTTTTTTAATTTAAGGTGTGGCAATTATGGACAAATGATAATGCAATAGACTTGGTGGATCCCCTTCTTGATAACATTCCTTCCATTCATATGATTTTGAGATATGTAAACATAGCTTTCCTTTGTGTTCAAGAAAGTGCTGAAGATAGACCAACCATGTCGGATGTTGTCACCATGCTCAGCAATGAAAATGTAGCTCTACCTTATCCCGAGGAACCTGCATTCTTGAATGTGAGAAGTATGCGAAAAATAAACCTAGTTGACACTGTGACACCAAAAACTTGTTCAATAAATGATGTAACAGTTTCAATTATGGCAGGCTGGTAACTTTTGGTAGTCGAGCCAAAAGCATCATCTTGAATGATTTTATATACTAATGTTTTGTATCATAATTCACACTTCTTTTTATGTTTTATTTCGAAAACTTACTAAATACTTTCAGTTGTGTATTGAATTGTTAGGTCTTTGGCAATGTAATCTAATCGTATAGTTTTGATATTATTAAAAACTTTATTTTCTTTGTTAAAACCAAAGGAGGTGAAAGTACAAGATTTTGTACGTCAAACACTACCAATACTGGCGGAATTAATATAAGTAAATGTCCAACATACTTCCATCCTTACAGAAGACTCGTACTAAAAAGGTCACCACACAAGATCTATTATCACACTAAGCAAAGCTAAATATAAACAAATGGGTGTAGGACAAAGGAATCAAATATAAACCTGATGTACTGGTTATCCAAAAGGTGAAGTATTTTTCCCACTAGATATTTTTTACTATGAAATAAACCATAGTTTTTATCATAGTAGGAAAATCTTTTAATTGATCTATTGCAATCCCTTAAAAAATTACTTGGTTAGTAATTCCTCATTTAATATCTGATAGAGACCATTTTTTATGATTTATCAATTACTAGTTGTCAAAGACCGTCTATGTAACAAAAGGGTTAGGATTGTAACGTAATAACAAGGCAAAGGAAGTTAAAAATTGTAGATGTTCAGAGTCTCAGGATAGTTCCCTGGACATTACTTCAATGTTGGTAGTGTTGTCTCATTAGGATGGGCTTTCATAGACAAAGAGGAAAAATGATAGAGCTTAGCACAAAGATTTAAGGATAAAATATGGACTTTTCAAATCTGATGAGGGTGTTTAAATCATTGATAATCACAAAAACATAGAAGACGGTGAGAAAAGAATAGAATAAGAAACAGGAGCCGCTCCTGCAAGCCTTTGGCATCACTCCAATGGTCTGAATTGCATCAAACAATACAAAAAGCACAAAATTGTAGATAAAATTTCTCTAACGCATGTTCTGACTATTGAAGTGGAAGAGTTACAACATTATTTAGAGGAAACTCAGCCTACCTCCAGATTGTTGAGCTTTATGTATTCCCAGATCCTTCTTAAGTTCTTCCGCTAAGTTCTTTTAAAATCTTGAACTTTTCTGCCAAATCTATCTTCAAACTAAACCAACGTTTTTAAGAACGAAGGCATTGATATTACAGTCCCGCATTGGTAAGAAGGTTTAAAATGCTCTTCTTTATTAATGTTTGTTTCAGCTATTTGTTTGATCTTCTTGAGTGTTATTGAATGTTGTAATTTATCATAATTACCCCTTTGATGTATCCACAATTCGAATAGGTGATGAAAGTAATATTGTAACCTTATCCTTAACTTTATTTTTGGAGTTTTGTGTACCCTATAAAGATAGGCAACATGGAATTAACTTGGTGGCTTAGAAAGGGATGGTGCTGGAGATTTACAGAACACCTAAATTGCATAAAAAGGTAATGCTGGAGTTATGCAAGTAGCTAAGAGTCCGATAGAGCAGTCAGATCAAGAGAATAAAATATAATACTTATACTTTCAATGATTTTCTTAATGAGAAGGAAAAGGAATTGGTAAAATTGGTAAATCTACATAACAGTGGAAATAGGACAAATTTGTTTGAACCACTTTAAAGATTGTCCTATGTACCTTTATTGCTTCATACAGGGAAGGACTGAATGTGTGAGAAAAAAAAGAATTGCAGTGCAGCAATAGTACTGATGTTTGGCAAGCTTTTTCTTTTTCTTTTTCTTTTCCTTTTTTGTTCACAAATTAAAGATACTTTGAACTCAAATACTAATATCATATTAGAAAAACATTTCTCCATAAAGTCGACTTAAAAGGAAGAAAGCATATCTATCATTTTGAAAAGGATAGCAGGACAAGACTTAGATAATAAAGAATATATTACTTGTCACTAAAAATTCTGAGTAATCAAAAGAATAAGAACGGCTTGTCACACCCATCGACCGAGAAATGGTGCAACATTATTCAGCGGCAATTGAATTAGAAGCATTTATATCTGCTGCAGTTGTAATTGTCCTGCTGCAATAACTTAAGCGAAAATCTATTACACCTTAGTAAAAATACAGGGGAACCACAACGTCTTTAGCTTAGTTTTAGTGAAAATCAGAAAGATGTTTTAGTCACAGCAGCATAACTAGTAGGATAGAACAATAAATGGAGCCTCTTAAACCACGATGGGAAAGCGTTGGCATGGCCATGGCGGACTGCTGTTTAGAAGAGCCTTTTTCAAAGAATGCATCACGACACTCTACTATGAGTTTACCCTCTAAAGTACAGGACTTGCCAGGTCAAAACAAGAATAAAGGAAAATGGGAACCCATCCCTCTGATTTGATAGTGCAAAAGGAGGAGTAACTTTCACTACATCTGATGGGAGTAATCATGTAAATATGGCCCAGAATTCAAACTCTGCCAAGATTCAGAAAAAAACAAACACTTTCTGGAAAAAGAAGAAGCAAGAAGATTATGGAGGCAAACATATCCTGGAAATACATTACAATCAGTACCTACATGGAACAACAGAAAATTTACAAATCACGGAGAAACCAATATGAACTCACCTGCAAGCCACTGATCTGAACAGCTACCACATACAAAACACACATTCAATATTATACGAAACCAAGTGAAAACTTCCCTAAAATTTTCTTTACATCAACATTACATAAGACAGTTTCTAAAAACTAAAATAAAAGGTTGCATCAATAATTACAATTGATCTTGTTTCTATTGTCTGCACTTTACTGGTGTTAGAAACTCCCAAGCGTTAAGCTAACTGACCTAAGATGCCAAGTCAGACAAATTAAGACCGCAGGGCCAGGGCTCCAACTGCAAAATATAACTAGCCACAAGCCCATAATACATCTTCATGGTGTTCATTACATACAAACACAAAGAGAGCACAGAAAAACTAACCAATAGACAGAAATATGTCAGCTTTCTTAAGCATCACGTTACATACTGGCTTCAGTGCCATGTATTTGCAACTGCAAGCAATAATTAACATATCCTATTAACTCTCATCAGCAGAAATAAAAACAGCAAAATCCAGATCAAGTGTCCGTACATGCAAGCAGAAAGTGTAGTCATCCCTTAAAACAAATGGCTTCAGAAAACAAGCTACTTCCCATGAGAAGCGGGTGGCCAAACAGAGATAAAATAATCTAAAGAACAAATAACAAATCCCCATTTAAAATGAGGTTGAAACTTTTATAGCCTAAGTTAGTCCAAATGCATCCAAAGATAGCTGGAGTTTCCAGCTAGCATTTGCACTCATTCAGTCCAATGGGAAGGAAATAAAAAGAGTGCAAAATTTGCATTCAAGATTCTGCAAAAACTTTCCATTCAGTTGGATGTTTGAGAGCAGAGGAAGCAATAGAAAATAATAGAAACTGGCAAATAGTTGCAAATTGAGTGTTCTGTAGTTTATTTTGCCAATTGACCATTGGTGAATATAGGCAGTTCTTGAGGCAAAAATTAGTTGATGGAGATGGACTTGATAGCAAGCAGGCTACAGAACAATTTCTACAAAGAATCTAGCAACTCTCCTCGATCTTTAACAAAAGTTATAAATTTTTCCAACAAACCGATGGCTACAAGTCACACCATAAATGTTGGCTGGAAAAACCACATAAGTCACAGAATCTTTAAATTGAAAGCTTATATCTATTATATGAAAAAATAACCACATTTAACCCAAAACTCAGAAAGTCTAAAAGTTAAGGAGATCAACCAAAAAAAGAATCAAATAGGATAAGAATACCCATGCAGACTATTAAGTTCAAGTGATTGGAAAGCATTACATATTTTGACATATACTAACCAGTCAATAGATCAGCATTGTGGTCTCCTGAATATATGATGGCGCACCAAAACATCTGGTATACCCAAAGCAGAGATGCTTTCACAACCAAAGAGCTCTTGAAGCTTTGCATCACATAGTATTGCCATGGGATTAACAGGATCCTAGAGATATATTTAGACCAGAATCAAATAAACCAATCGGTCCATTTTAGTGGCCAACATTTTATGTCTAATTTTATCAAGCATGAATAAGTAGCACAAATTTTGCCAATGGATTCTGGCTGAATGGCATTTCCTTCGCCCAAGGAAGAGAATTGAATCAAGGATGTGTGTGCATTACAGACAGGGTGTATGCATAGTGTGCCAACCAAAATAAGGAAAAGAATAGGTGAGTAAAACTAAAAAGGAAAAAGTTTCACAAATTCTGTAATAATGTTTTTGGAGATTCAAACTACAATAGATGTCTTAACTACTCCTCGTCAACTGTTTCAACAACAAACACATACAATGCCCTCCTGATCAGATGCTCCAGCGACATGCTTAAACTAAGTTTAGAAGAATTTTTCTTTAATCAATCCACTATCAAAAAGAACAATCTAGAAACACATCTAACAACGAAATTAGAATTGTGAGCCTTATCCTTATAGCCATCTTTTGTGCTTTAGAAACCAAACAGAAAGAAATTATTGAAAGTTAACAAAATTTTGTACTTCAGACACTACCAGAACTTGGAGAATTAATATAAATAAATGAACAATGTACTTCCACCCTTCACTGAAGACACCTACTGAAAAGGTTACCAACAAGATCTATTACCGCAGAGAGGCAAGCTAAATATGAACAAAAGGGTGTAGGACAAGGGAATCAAATACTAAAACTGATGAAGAAACCGCTATAGAAGATATTCAATACTCATCCCAGCTAATTTTCTGGTGCCCAAACAGTGTCTACGTAACAAAAGGGTTAGGATTGGAGAGTAATAAGAAAGCAGGGGAAGTTAAAAGTTGTAGATGTTCTGAATCTCAGGACAGTTCCCTGGACAGCGCTTCAATGCTGTAGTGTTGTCTCCTTAGGTTGAGCTTTGGTGGACAGAGAGGAAAACTGATAGAGCATAGCACAAAGATTTAAGGATAAAATATTGACTTTTCAAATCTGATGAGGGTGTTTAAAGCACATATAATCACAAAAACACAGAAGAAGACAAGAAGATAATATAATAAGAAGCAGGAGTCACTCCTTCAAGCCTTAGGCATCACGCCAATGGTTTGAATTGCATCAGACTATACATAAAGCACATAATTGCAGATAAAATTTCTCTAATGCATGTTCTAACTATTGAATTGCAAGAGTTGCCTCATTATTGAGAGGGAACTCAGCCTACCTCCAGACTGTTGAGCTTTATGTATTCCCAGATCCTTCTTAAAACCTCTGACTGGAGCATCTCCCTTCCATCAACACCAAAGAAGTTTGCAAGTGCTTCAGATATTATTACAGAAGGAGCGGAACCACTACTTTTGATTGCAGGCTCCACATCTACCTTTGGCTTCTTGGAAACCGACTGTTCTGGAAGCACCAAACATGAAATCCTTAATTGAAGTGATAAATCTGAAAGAAAACGCACTCACAAAGAGACATATGCATTCACACATATACACATAAACATATTTAAGTGTGTACATGCATATAAGGCTGCTGTTGGGTAATATACATACTAGAAGGTTCAAGAGGAATGATATGTTTAGCTAGCAACTTGTTCATCTTGAACATGTCTGTGCAGTCCGTCTCAAATACCACCCGCAGCTCGTCATTGCAGATTATTTTCCTTTTGTTACTTGGATCTTGAAGATTGTGTTTCCTTATGTAAGCCCACAGCTGCTTCACAATCTGAATTCAACAACATGAAAATTGAAGAACCTCTTGGGGCTGACACACAAAGATGAATAGAGCAGCAAGATCTTAGAAATCTCAACCTCAGTCCTAGGCAACGCTGGCTGGCCAACAATAGCCTGAAGTTCAGGTGAAACGCCACAAAGTTTGTTTAGACCCCCAGGCCCACCTTTTCTCTTAGTTGCTTTAGTTTGACCACTGCAGTAAAATGCCAAAGAGTGAGCATATTAGCCAAACTTTTAAAAATTTAAAATTTAAAATAATTACAGACATTCAGAACACGACAGGTATCATTCTAAAATGATATACTAGGATTAGATAAGGGAATGAGGTTGCCGCATTTGGCATGTTGAGGGGTGTATTATCTCATCTTAGGGATGCCTTGTTTAGTGAGAAGATGATCTGAGCAAGAGTGAGGAGCATTGCTAAAGGAAGGCCCCCAGTTTAAACTGCAGGAGGCACTGAAACCATGGTTGGTAGGTGACAGGCTCTGGTGAGCATACCTAATGAAGGAGCCTCAAGGAAGGACAAGCAAGCTGTAAAGCATTTTGTACAGCTGTCCAGAGGTAAGAAATTGTTGACAAAAAACAATCCCGTGTAACTAACTCAGAATTTTGCCTATGAGAAACCATTGTGTTGCAAACACTAGTGTTTTCGCTCGGCTGCATCTACCATCTAACAACATCCCACAGCTTGAAGGAAGTGTTTTACCATTTTGATTGCAGATTTCTGTAGCTGTTATTCTATAATGCTGTTGCTCACCTCCTGCCTCATCCTTGACCTCCGGATTATTTTCCCCCAACACCAAGCTTACAATGCTTATAACACGTCAACAAGTGCTGACCCCAACATTTTGCTTCTCCTTTAAGCCCATCAGCCCCGATTCTCAAGTAAAGTCGCTTTGTGGGCAAAGTCAAATGGCCGACTAAGTTCCACGCAGCTGCGGAATGCAAGACCCCACACACTAGACGTGTTTCCAACACAAGATTTAAGTCTTGTGACATTACCTTAAGGACCTCGCTGATGAGCCCCATGAACTCATTGCAGTAACACAACCACCCAAAACAACACCATCATGATTGACAAGAAATTGAAGCAAATATACCTTTCACATGGCACCAAATTAATGCTTGGCTAACTTTGTTCAAGCTTCGGTTTATGTTTTTGTTTCCTTTTACTCTGCTGGGTAACACAGAGAGCCCATACTACCTAAAATATGAGATTTCGACATCTAAGTCGTTTGCTCATCTCCCAAAAAAATTACTAGTTAAGCTAAAATATAGTACTGTCAATTCATATTTTCTTTATTCTTCTTTAACATTTCCCCGGCAGCCAAACCGAAGACTAGAAGGAATAATTATTAAAAGTTATTTTCTTGGGCACTACCACGCCTTACTAGGCGAGTTCATTATATTTCGAAACCCGAAATCTGCATAAGACACAATTCTGTTTAAGTTTCGTTCGTCCCCTTTTCACTTGCTTTTCTCGGCAAACAAACAGAGAGCTCCAAAAGCGACGAAATCAACCAAAACTTTAAGAAAGAAATGAAGATACAAACCTAACCGTGGGCGCATCGGCAACCGCGGCAGCCTCGAGCTTAACCGGCTGCTGGGGAAGCGGCTGAGCCGGGAAGCTCTGGAAGGCGGAGGAGACGGGAGAGGGACCGGGGTGGAAGTTAGGGTTTTGTTGGAGGGCAAGATGGTCTTTCTCGTGAGGAGATGGTGGTGGGTGGGATCTGAGGAGGAGTTGGATCTGTGCCCGGATGAAGTCGACCTTGTGGGAGAGGTCGAGTCCGAGCTTGGACTCCAGCTCCTGTACGACGCCGTTCAGGGTAGAGAACGCGCCGGGATTGGGGCCAGCGTTGTTGTTAGGGTTCACGTCGTTGAAGAGAGACTGTATTGCCCGGGAGAGCTCCTCGTCTGTAACCATCGCTGCTTGCTATCCTCCAACAACCAAAATATTAACGGAAATTAACTGACTCCCCCTCCCTCTCTCTCTCTCTCTCTCTCTCTCTCTCTCTCTCCCCCCTCCCTCTCTCTCACACAAGTTTTCTCTCTGTGCTTCTCTCTCTCTCTCTCTCTCTCTCTCTCTTCGTGACTGACCGAAATGACAATCCACCCCTCGGAGAAGGATACTGCGGTTGGTGAGAGATTTGGACGCGGGTCCCACCTAACTGATTGTAGGGCCACGGGCCTGGCATGGGCTCCACGTGGTGCCCCGTCCCGAATGTGACTCTTAAAAGTAGGAGAGAAGGAAAAGGCATATCTGTTCAATAATATAAATTATTTTCAAATATTTATTTGGAAAATAGATCTTCAGATCCCCAAACACATGCTTCGAGTGTAAATAAGGAATTAAATTTCAAAATAATTTATGCTAATTATGGAACAAAATTAAAAATAAATAAAAATAACAATCTTATCAGTTACTCATGGACTCATCGTGTTCCGTGGTAGTTGAAAAGCACGCCTTCACAGCCACTAACTTCTCCTACAAATTATAAAACGTAAAAAACCATGAAAATCTCTTTGTCTTCCTTCTTTCGTTTTGTCTCATCGCCCTCTTCAAGACATGGGATGTCGTGCAGCCACGTGCATGGCATGGAGGGAGGTTGGCTCGTTGGTCGGTGGCCGAGAACGACTTACCATGTGAGATCTCATTCGAACTCCATATTATTAATCATTATAATAATAATTCATTTCTATCGTGCGCACATAGAACAACAATCTTCTCCTTGGGATTATCGGATTTAGTCCTTTGGTCTTGATTTTGTCCTCCACTGCCTGTAAATCACCAATACCTGCAAGGTTTATGTTATTTCTTAATATACCCTCTCGCAGTTAATTTAGCTTGCAGGTAATGCATCATCACATAATATTTAAGGAGATGCATCTTTTAAACTTGAATCCAGATAATACGTAATAAAAGATCATTTATTTCTTGTAATTGATTTGTAAAAAATGAAGACTTTCCATAATTAAGAAGTATAAAAAAATTAATAGTTTAATAATATAGGAAATATATTAAGATTCGAACACTTGCATTATCCTTCCATTCTGAAGATTTCGACTAAAATATATAGGAGATAATTATAATTAAAATCATTTTGTACTTAGCAAGTGTAATATTGAAATGAATGTAATTTTATAATTGAAATGCCAACATACCAATCAAACTTGATATTTTTAATACTACTAAGTGGCACTTAGGAGAATTACCATACGAGCAATGGGTTTGACTCTAGTTTAGTAGAAAATTATAGTTATTAATTATTATATGCACATTAAACCTTCATATAATTATGTTAACTACCTACTAGTTTAGTAGGTTAGCAAAGTTTGAAATCTTCTAATCTCAAGTTTAATACCTGAATATGTGAGTTTAGGTGCATGCATTAATAAATAATTTGAAAATAATTAGATAACTCCTAAATTTCATATTTTTGTTAATAAAGTTGTACTTGAATTGCTTAATTAACTAACTTAGGTCTGAAAATCAACACTTTGTATATATGAGATGGGTATGTGTGTTGTAATATAAAAAATTTAAAAAAAATAAAGTTACACTTGATACTTAATTCCAAAACATTGAATATAAAATTTGTTACAAGATTGGAATAATTTATCAAAATTTGACATTTAAAAAGATATTAGTTTAAGAACTCCTATCATAAGCAATCTATTGCGAATTAAAAAAAAAACCTTTAAATATGTTTATTTCTCAAAATGCATATATGTTAAAATTTAAGATAATGTGAAAATAAATATTTTTGCTTGCCAAGGAGGGGCAACCCTTGCACGCTCCAGACGGGAACAAAATGGCTTGCGGAAGAGGCCAACTACGTGTGCCTGAACACGTCGAGTTGTACAACAGAAGTCGCGAGTGCACTCGCCTTACCATATACTCGCGAGTACGGAACCGCAAACCGAATAGTCGTCAAAGAGCGACAGTCCTCTCTCCGCTGTCTTCCTGTGTTCCTAGCGCGTTCGATATAGTCCAAAACCATTCTCTCTCTCTCTCTCTCACTTTGCTCTTACGCGAAGGAAATTCGATCCCTCTTGTTGTCTACATCTACTTCTCTCCCTCTGTGTGTCCGTCACTCTGTTTCTCTCTGTTTTTCGTGGTGTGCATTGTGTGTTTTACCATTGAAGTAACCAAGGAGCGGTTGGAGATTTTTGAGGGACGCATTTGTTTTCGACGTTTTACGTAGGTAGTGGCTTCTGGGTTTGCTTTGGTTGTATGTTTTGTATGGTGGGTTTGATGCCTTTGTCTTGTTATTTGTGAAAAGCCACTGAGACGGAACTCTGGGACTCTTTACGTTTGTCTTGTGTCTTTGGAATTGTCTTTGATTTTACTACTGGTATTGACTGGTGGTGTTTGCTCTGATTGTACGTTTGCTTTATTCGGTTCTGGTTCATTCGTCATAAAACTATTCATGAAAAGTAGTAGTAGGATAAGACGTGCGCACGCATAATATGTCTGATACCGTTGGGTTTTTCTTCGAGACTTACAGAGGTAATGCAATTCTGGGTTTTGTTTTGTTTCCATTTTTTTTTTTTTTTTTCCTTTTGGTGGGTTTGGTTCGTTTACCTTATTTTTCATGCAAACCGTTGAAACAAAACACGAATACTATGTTGTCTGATTCATATTCTTCTTCTTGTTCTGGTGTTTTTCTTTTGGTATTGCGATGATACATCTGCCAAAGAGTTAGACCTCGAGAAGAATTTCGTCCGTCGTGAACTTGGGTTTTTTCAATTCGTGACATATGCTTTACTTGGCACTTTTTGATTCACATTATATTTAACACGGTTTATTCATTGTTCATACGATGTAACAACTAATTACCTTATCTAGCTTATTTTTGGAGGCTTTGTATGGAAACCGTTGGAAAGACTGGTGACTAGTAGAAGCTGAATGCCCACAATAACCAAGTGCATGTGTCATTAAGGGTTATAACTTGTTTATGGAGATATAGATTCAATTTTGGCTTCTGAGTTTGATATTGGATTGAATAGCTGATCCAGAATTCTTGCTGGGATTTTATATAATTGGGGAAGAATTTTCGGTGTTAGTTAATTCACATCTTTGTCTATACAATTTACAGATATGTCGAGTTATGTTGGTGTTTTGGTTTCTGATCAATGGCTTCAAAGCCAATTCACACAGGTTGAGCTTCGCAGCCTCAATAGCAAAGTAAGTTTTTATGTTTATTTTTTCTTTGAATTTTAATCAGTTCATATTTGAGAAGTGCTTAGAGATGGTTCTTCTGACTGTAGTCAAACACTTAACTTATCTGTTTGTTGAATTTGTAGTTTATTTCCGTGAGGAATCAAAATGGTAAAGTTACGCTTGGAGATTTGCCGCCCTTGATGGTGAAGTTAAAGACATTTAGGCAGTTCAAGGAGGAGGAGATTGCGGGGATTTTTGGTGAATCTGGTTCTGATTTGAGTGATGAGATTGATTTTGAAGCATTCCTTAGGGTAAGTGTTTAAATTGGATGTCCTTGGATTGTTTGTAATTTTCCTGGAGTTAGAAATATCAGTTGTTCATTGGGATTGTGATCAAGTGGAGAGTTTATTGCCCTTGTGATACTGAAATATTTAAGTAGAAGGACTGGATACAAGATGTTAATAAGCTGCATCGTATGGCCAGGCATATCTGAATTTACAAGGTCGTGTTACAGCAAAATCGGGTGGATCAAAAAACTCTTCATCATTCCTTAAGGCTGCCACAACTACTCTCCTTCATACAATCAGCGAATCAGAGAAAGCGTCTTATGTTGCTCACATAAACAGCTATCTAGGGGATGATCCATTTCTGCAGCAATTTCTTCCACTAGATCCAGACACAAATGCTCTTTTTGATGTTGCTAAAGATGGAGTTCTTCTATGGTATTTATGACCGTTTGCTTGATTTTGAATCATTTTTTTATGTAAATTCGAGCTGCCTCAATATCCTGGTCCTTATTCATCTCATGGCCTAATGCAGTAAGCTTATCAATATTGCTGTGCCTGGTACAATAGATGAACGGGCAATCAACACCAAAAGGGTTCTTAACCCATGGGAGAGGAATGAAAACCATACTCTTTGCCTCAACTCTGCAAAGGCCATTGGCTGCACAGTAGTGAACATTGGCACACAGGATTTGGTCGAAGGAAGAGTGAGTCTTGCTTATTCAGCCTTCTATTTTAGTTTAATTGACTTAGTATGAGATTCCAAAGGCTTTATTCTTCTTCTTTTTTTTTTTTTTTTTTTTTGGGCAGCCCCATCTGGTATTAGGATTGATATCCCAAATTATAAAGGTGAGTTTCTGGCCTTTACTTTAGAATTTGATCTGAATAAGGTGTAATAGCCTGTAAACCCTGCACTGGATACAAGATTTGGTCGTAGCATGGCCACATTCTGTTCTGGTTATGGAGATTGAATATTTGGTCATCTCTTTCTCCTTCTTTCTGGCTTGAACTTACTGTGACAACTTCAGATACAACTTTTGGCGGATCTCAACCTTAAGAAGACGCCTCAGCTTGTAGAACTGGTGGATGGCAGCAATGTATGATATCTAGAATCCACAAGCTTTACTCTTTGATAAAAGAAGAGTTCTTTAAATGAGACACTTTTTGTTGTTTATGTTACAAGTACTGCCCCATTTATGCATTGCTTTAATTTGACAGGATGTGGAAGACCTTATGAGTTTACCTCCTGACAAGGTTTTATTGAAATGGATGAATTTCCATCTTCAGAAAGCAGGTTATAAGAAACCTGTTACAAATTTTTCTTCTGATTTGAAGGTATTGGCTGCTGTTTCTGTTTACCTACTGGTGCTATAATAATGTCATGATGAATAGTTCTGGAATAAGTGGGATATTTGGATTACGTATCTTCTGATTTGTTGGCCTACCTTAAAAAGCTGTATTATTAGCATATATGAACATGGACTACTATGTTTATATGCATGGGTCAGGCGATCAACAATGGGTTGAATGATCCGTAAAGGAACCTTTTAAGAAAAATAGGATTTGGAGCTACTTTGAGGAACAATTGCTTGCATTCATTTCCCATTCATGACATTGTCATTCCCCTTTTGCCACTTCTTTTAACTCATAATTTGCCTTTTCCTAGAAATAAATATAACCTGATGCTTTATTACAAAATTAAATCAAATTTGGTTATCTAGCAATTATGTTTTTGTGGCTTGCAACTTAATGTTCTTTACTGTTTTTAGGATGGAGAGGCTTATGCATACCTGTTAAATGTTCTCGCTCCAGAACATTGTAGTCCATCCACGTTGGGTACCAAGGATCCCAACGAAAGAGCAAAACTGGTACTAGATCATGCAGAGAGAATGGACTGCAAAAGATACTTGGCCCCAAATGACATTGTTGACGGCTCACCAAATTTAAATCTTGCGTTTGTGGCACAAATTTTTCATCAAAGGTGTGAAATTGAAGTCACTATCTCTTTTTACATTGAAGCATTTTGAACCTTTGTAGGATTTTGTAATCTCTTGTCCTGTTAAGTTGAATGATAATTTGGTTGAACAGCTTTTAAATGTACAAGTTGGATGGAGTTACATTTAAGTTGAACTTATTTGAATAATCTGTGTTGATATATTGTGTTCTGCATACTGTGTGTCAAACTATGAAGTGATGAGTGCCTCTTAGAAATTAATTTTTTGTCTCTCTTGCTATTTGCTTTTCTTCTTCTGTCCTCTTTCACATGCCATTTCTTTAATTTGACTAATAACGTGAACCTTTTTCCCCCTAACACAGATTTCATGAAGAGCTCTTTTATGATATATTCTATTGGACCTTAGACCTTTCTAGTAATCTAGATTCCCTATTTTGCAGTTCATTATGTTGATTGAGAATGTTCTTTTTCAGGAATGGCCTCTCAACAGATAGCAAAAAGATCTCCTATGCTGCGATGATGACAGATGATGTACAAACCTCTAGAGAAGAAAGGTGTTTTCGGCTATGGATCAATAGTCTTGGAATTACTACATATGTCAATAACGTGTTTGAGGATGTCAGAAATGGGTGAGTTTTAGGATTTTAACTTTGAAGGAAAAGTAAGCAGAGTGGCATCAATTTTGGGAGGTTTTTGTGATGGTACTCTTCACATCTCATCATAGATACGTCTAAGAACTTTCAAGAAGAGATGAGTTATTACAGTCTATCCAAATATGAGTGCATGGCTTTTCTCCTTTCATCTCATTATTGAAAATATTTTTCCCTTCCTGTATGGAGCTCTCTGTCTCTCTTAAATTCTTCAAATATCTTCCACAGCTGATTAGGCACATGAAGTACACCAGTTTCCTCTGATATGACTTGATGCTCTTATTCTTGTGCAGATGGATACTCTTAGAAGTGCTTGACAAGGTGTCTCCTGGATCAGTTAACTGGAAGCAGGCATCAAAGCCTCCAATTAAGATGCCATTTAGAAAAGTAGAGAATTGCAATCAAGTTATAAAGATTGGGAAGCAGATGAGATTTTCACTGGTGAATTTAGCTGGAAATGATATTGTACAAGGAAATAAAAAGCTCATACTTGGTAATTTCTCCATTGCAAATTGCATTTGGTTAGAAGAATTGAAGAGTCTTTTATAAACTATAAAAATACTAGGCGATCATGGTAGCTGAATTTGGGCCCTAAATGACATTAGGGCAAGGCTTCTAGCGCCTCCATTGCTGATTTGATGATAAATTATTTCATGCTTAAGGTTCCACTGATTGCCAAAATACGTTTAGAGGCAAAATGATATGAGTACCTTGATTGAAGGGTGTGATACTCCTACACTAATGCATTCCCTACTACTTTTAGGCCGTTAATGTATCTATATGAGAGCCCAGGACAGATTAATTGAGCATGGACACAGTCAAGTAAGATAGAAACATAACACTCTTTGTTCAATGCAGAATAGTGAAGGTATCGTAGCATCAGACATGAATTTTTCAATGTAGGTTTCGAATTTGTTCTCTAGTTGTTTCACCACTCCCTGTTGCATTCAAGTCTTTTCCTTTTTTTTGGGCTGAGCAAGCTTAAAACAATGATTTTGGTCATACTGTGTTCTGACATATTTTATAAAATGTATTTGGTCGTTTACTTCTTGTTTACAAGGTGTTGAGAAACCTTTTTGCCAGTGCTCAAGTTAGTTTTTATCTTTTTCAGCCTTCCTGTGGCAGTTGATGAGGTATAATATGCTTCAACTTTTAAAGAACTTGAGATCTCATTCCCAAGGAAAGGAGATGACAGATGCTGATATCTATATTGGGCAAACAACAAAGTGAAAAGCACAGGCAGAGCTTCTCAAATACAGAGTTTTAAGGTTGGGTATAATTTTTACAGTCATATATAATATATGTCAAATGAACATCATATTCAAAAGTAGAGAATAATTGATGGCTTTGTGCAATATGGAAATTATCTTCAGGATAAGAGTTTGTCAAATGGAATATTCTTCCTCGAGCTTCTAAGTGCTGTGGAGCCTAGGGTTGTCAATTGGAACCTTGCTACGAAGGGTGAAAGTGGTATGATTCCTGAAAATCTCTAGTTTGGATGGGACAAGGACAGAACCGCGATCCTGTATTTTTTAAAACTTATGGAATCAACTTTAGGGATTCGCTTTTATCTCCTTCCATTTGTTTCTAAATTACTATGGAAAGTTCTATGAAAGTAAAATGGGCTGAATATTTTGTACTGCTGAATGATAGATGAAGAAAAGAGGTTGAATGCCACATACATCATCAGTGTTGCACGAAAGCTTGGTTGTTCCATCTTCTTGTTGCCTGAGGACATCATGGAGGTAAGATTAACATTTTAATTTTTGATTTGTGCATTTCATTGTTCAGACAATAACTCTCCCTGTTCTCTTTTTGTGACTTTGGAAAGCTACCAAAATTCACAAGAATGGTAATGAGGACTGTTTACGAAGAATAACCAACGGCTTCGCAGAATACTGCACAGAGTTATTACTTTAGATTGCAAGATAAATAGAAAACACACACCCATATACAGATTATCAGTAAGTAGAGAAACTAACATGCCTTTGCCTACATGGAAATACATGCAGTAGAAATATAGTAGTAGCCTTATGCAGACAACTGTCATTTGTATAAGTGGATTGTCATATGTAATATGAAATTCTAAACACAATCATGCCATGCTATTTAAATCTTAGAACTGGTCATGTTTTCAATGAATCAACCACGGTCATCTGTTAATGTAATGGCAGGTGAATCAGAAGATGATTCTGATCCTTACAGCAAGTATCATGTATTGGAGCCTGCAGAAGGCGGTTGAAGAGGCGGATTCGTATCCATCCCCCACTGAGGGTTCTGCTTGTTCAACGATTACTGATGCATCCCCGGCTCCATCTATTAGTGGCGAGGACGAAATCTCATCGCTTTGTGGTGAAGTTTCAAACTTGAATTTTGACGACGCTGCCTCTGACACTACGGTCTCCTCGGTTGTGGAGAATGACGCAACTTCTGTGGGAGAATGAACCATGAACTACTGCAGTGATGACCTCCCTAGGATTAGTTTTAGGCAGAAACGAAGAAAAGACGAAAATGTTTACACTTGAAGAGTGGTAGATATCGTTGGCACCTCTCAGTGCTTGCAGAAGTAAATGATATACAGATCTAGAAAACAAGGTAGTAAACAGAAGGGAAAAGCTTTGTGAAAAAACTGATAGAAAGAGATCGTGGCTTTCTATACCTTGGTTTCGTTTCTTTTTCTTGTGTGGACTCTCCCAGGTTAGCTCTCTATTCTTTTGAACGTAATTCCAATAAATGTTATAGTTGAAGCATGGTGTTGATTCACTTCCTATAATCCAAAGAAGATGTGGTAGTAAACAGAAGGGAAAAACTTTGTAAAAACTGATAGAAAGCGATAGTGCTTTACCTTTCTTCTGTTTCCCTTTTTCTTCCTTTTTTCTTGTGGGCTTTCCCACGATAGTTCTTGTCTTTTGAAGGTAATGCCTACAAATTTTATAACTCAGGCATGATGTTGATTCATACTTGACTTCCTAAACAAGTTCATTACTTTTTCTGCAGGAGTATCAGTCAGAGACATCCTTAAACAAATTTTTTTTTTTTTTTTTTTGGTAATTTACTGATGCTTAATTGATGTTCTTAGATCCCTTTTATTTATCAAAGGTGTTCATATAAAACTCTTATTCATAAGAGAAAAAAATACCCACCTAAGAATGCCGACATATGATTCAAAATAATATTTCTTACCTAACCTTTATCTAATAATGACATATAACAAATTGATTCTTAAATCATATATTTGAAAATCAGATTCTTAACAAACAAATTATATTTTTGAAAATTGGCTTTCAATTATAAGCTTGTATAATAATTGCAAAGCCAAATAAAGGAAATGGCGTAAAGGAAACAAGTCAAATTTGCTCTGTAAAAATCTTGTGCTAAAATCTCATATTTGAATATATTGACTTTTGAAAATTCATTAATTTTCAGAGAAGATATACTTTAATACTTATAAGTGAATTTTATCTCGTATTCTTTTAACTAATGCTTTTAACAATAATTCTGTCCAAATAATTTCTAATAAGGAGAAAAAAAGAAGAGGAAATTTTCCTACCTACGGAAAACAAGTGTTAATAAAATATCACTATTGGTGACAAAAACTCCTTTGTCTCCTTAAAACCAAATTTCTTTTTGATACGCATGAAGATCCCATAAAAGTGCTCATGCTACACTGCAACTTCTCTATATATACACGTTCACGGTCTAACCCATCATAATCATTAACCGTGCCACAAGCATTTCTTAAGTTTAGTCTTCCAAAATTGGTAATCATGCTTTTTCATTTTAGTTTCTGTTTCTCTAATCGCTTTTATATTAATGGTTTTTTTTTTCTTTCTTGCATGTGAATTTGGAAAATTGTATAAGAGACTTGACCTAAAAGATCATAAAAATTTGTCTTTTCATTCAAAGTTGTCATAAATTTTTCTACAGATCAAGCAAGTGTGCACACGTTCATTCAATTCACCAACTAACTTGGTACACAACATGACATACTAATTAACGATGTGTTTTGATTTATTTTCATTAAAAATGAAGCCTATGAATATTTAAAGAGTATATTAGGCCAATAAATGAGGAATATAAAATTACCACAACTTAGCAAGCTCCTTTCACATGCATACTAAACCATCCATGGTATTTCACTGATTTGACTTTGAAATTTAAATTGAGGAAAGCTTTACAAAGCTACATTCCCATGTGTGAAAATCAAATACAATATTATTAGATTTGCATTTATTGAAGGGGTGTGAGTTGCTTCACACACAGTATCAGTGTCTTTGAAGAAGTCAACCTTACATGGAATAGTAAAGATGTTGATTTGATGTCCAAATTGCCACAACATATGGGATGCTAAAGAGCATAAATGGGCAAAGTTTTTTTTACCAGTTTTCAACTTTAAAAGTAATGGTCAAAATGTTATTAGCATGGTCTATAAATTCGTAAATAACACAAAACTACTAAAGATTAAGATTTGCTAAAGGTTCAATTCAAACCCAACTATGAATGAAGCCTACAAAGTTGTTAGCAAATTGCTATTAATAATTTGTTGGATGGACTCTTCTTTTACTCCCATTGATTTTATTTTTACCAATAGTCATGTAGAAAAAATTATCTAATTATTTAAAATTTAGATAATTTATTAATATTATTTGGCTTAAAAAGTAGGCAATTCATTTACCCATGCACCTTTATGTATATATATATAGAGAGAGAGAGAGAGAAAAAAATGACCTTAAGTTTTACTTTTTGTTGAAAAAAATAAAATTGAGTTGCACTCTATGCCTAGCCCATCAGAATAGTCGTGGTTCACCCTAAAATTTGGGCCTGGGAGTTTGAATATCGTCCATTAGGCTTAAATAACAGGCTCATTGGAGCCCAAAGTTTCTATAATTGCTGAATTCTGACTTAATAATTTCTTTTTTTCTCCTCATCAAGCGAATCATTAGAATAGCCCAAAGCGGTAATAATTCTTCTTTGTTTTATTTTTACTTTTTTTATTTCTTTTGCTATTCTTAATATGTTCTCCTCGATTGTTGATTCCAAGTAATGATATGCTTGTGTTAGCCTTTTCATGGTCTGAATTGTTAATAATAAAAAATAAAGAAATCTAAGAAGCCCAGATGTCGTCGATCTAGCGAGCTTGCAGAACGAAGGCTTTTTCTTTAGCCAGATGACGTCGGGCGAAAACCTACCGGAGAAAGACAAATCGAGGGCGGATGTACTGCTTCAACAGAAACCGGAAAATCTGCCATAAACTGGTACGCTTTGCCGAGAGTCAAACCGTTCATCTTGACGAGCAGCTGTAGGAGAACAGTCTTCAACCAACGGTTAAGATTGAGCGGCTTTAAGGAGGACGGGGAAGCTAGGGTTTGAAGTAGAACGATCTGACCAGTATTTTCGAGGAATTACTTGTGTATTTTCAATCTAGTTGTGCTCTTTCTCGGTTTTGTAATTACTAACATATTTTGCTTTACTCGTATATTCTGCACGACCCTCATGGACATTGTTAACTCTCTGATTGGTTTGATTGGTATTTGCATAAGCCGTCTTGAAAATTTATTTATTATATGAACTACATGTATTGCGATGTTAATATGGTCAATAACAGAACATCAATCTATACAAAACAGTGCACTACGTTAGGAAAATAACTAGACTAACTGGGAAACATAATTCCTCCTGTTACTGTAAGTTCTAATAGCCATTTCAATATTATGTGCAACCAATGGCTATTTCAATATTCTAAGTCACATTTTGAATAGACTAATCACTTGCTATCCAAAATAAAAACAAAAAACAGGCAACATCTATCAACATTAATCAACTGAAATAGGTAATAAGCAACGTTACATAGGAAAATAATTCAACTTCAAGTAAAATATCCATAGCATCATATTAAATACGTCTACAAACATAGCTAATGTAAAAGTAACATTAGAGTAAATCCTCAACCATCCTTGAACTCAATATGCTCCATTAAGTAAAACAAGACTCTCCATGTAAGTATCCAAATAAATTGACATGGCTTAGCCAAGATCCATTGTTCTTCCACTACCACCTTTGTTAAAAACCTTCCATCCTGTGTCATTAGAAGTACACCATTCTATTTAAAGCCTGACACATTATCCAATCCATCATCAATGTCAATATCATTGGTTAATAGAAGGGTTCCAGAGAAAATATACTAAAGGCTCCCTAGGTCAAATTATATTAGCCAAACAAACCATGCCGTTAGCCAAACCAACTACATGTGAGAGTGCAATGATAGGTAGGTGTAAGGAAGGTAATTCTATGAAATCCCGAGTATTCCGGATGACGATGGAAGCCTGAAGCATTATACGCGGTTTTCTCTAAAGTCATAAAAGTATAAGATTAGGAAAGGCGGCTGTTGCCGGTTGGAAAAAGAGCAACTAAGGTGGGCGAAGATGAAGAGGGGGCTGGAGACAAGAAAGCACCATGTCTTAGAAACACATTTGAATGTAATCATAGATTTAACTGGTAGTCGTGAGAGGATTTCAATCATTACCTCGTTTGGGAGCAAGTCAGCCATCATGTTCACCGGTCACTTTGATGCAGAGGAACAAAAACCCGATTGGCTAGACAACCTTAAGACAAAACTTCTGAGTTGTCCCGCAATTGAAAGGGATGCTGACATCTATTGCAAGTAAAAAGCATCCTTGGTCATTAGAAGTACACCATTCCATCCAAAGCATGATACATTATCCAATCCTTCACCAATGTCAATATCATTTGTTAATAGAAGGGTTTTAGAGAGAATATACTAAAGGCTACCTGGGCCAAGTTATATTGGCTAAACAAACCAGGTTGTTAGCTAAACTAACTACATGTGAAAGTACAATGATAGGTAGGTGCAAAGAAGGTAATTCTATGAAATCCCAAGTGTTCTGGATGATGATGGAAGCCTGAAACATTATACGCGGTTTTCTCTGAAGTCGTAAAAGTATAAGATTAGGGAAGGCGGGTATTGGGGGTTGGAAAGAGAGAAACTGAGGTGGGCGGAGATGAAAAGAGGGTTGGAGATAAGAGAGTAGGATTTCTTAGAAACACACTTGAATCTAATCACAGATTTGACTCGTAGTCGTGAGAGGATTTCGATCATTATCTCGTTTGGGAGCAAGTCGGCCATCATGTTCATAGGCAGCTTTGATGCGAAGGAACGAAAACCCGGCTAGCCAGACAACCTTAAGATGGAACTTCTGAGTTGTCCCATAATTAAAAGGGATGCTGAAATCTATTACAAGTAAAAAGCATCCTTGGTCATTAGAAGTATACTATTCCATCCAAAGTTTGACACACTATCCTATCCTGCACCAATGTTAATATCATTAGTTAATAGAAGGGTTCTAGAGAAAATATACTAAAGGCTCCCTAGGCCAAGTTATATTGGCCAAACAAAACAGGCCGTTAGCTGAACCAACTACATGTGAGAGTGTAATGACAGGTAGGTGCGAGGAAGGTAATTTTGTGAAATCCTAAGTGTTCTGGATGACGATGGAAGCCTGAAACATTATACGCGGTTCTTTCTAAAGTCATAAAAGTATAAGATTAGGGAAGGCGGGTGTTGGGGGTTGGAAAGAGAGCAACTGAGGTGGACAGAGATGAAGACTGGGCTGGAGACAAGAGAGCACCATGTCTTAGAAATACACTTGAATCTAATCACAGATTTGACCGGTAGTCGTGAGAGGATTTCGATCATTACCTTGTTTGGGAGCAAGTTAGCCATCGTGTTCACCGGTAGCTTTGATGCAGAGGAATGAAAACCCAGTTGCCCAGACAACCTTAAGATAGAACTTCTGAGTTGTCCCACAATTGAAAGGGATGTTGACATATGTTGCAGGTAAAAAGCATCTTTGGTCATTAGAAGTACACCATTCCATCCAAAGCTTGACACACTATCCAATCTGTCACCAATGTCAATATCATTTGCTAAAAGAAGGGTTCTAGAGAAAATATACTAAAGGCTCCCTAGGCCAAGTTATATTGGCCAATCAAACCAGGCTGTTAGCCAAACCAACTACATGTGAGAGTTCAACAATAGGTAGGTGCGAGGAAAGTAATCTTATGAAATCCCAAATGTTCTGGATGACAATGGAAGCCTGAAACATTATATGCAATTTTCTCTAAAGTTGTAAAAGTATAAGATTAGGGAAGGCGGGTGTTGGGGGTTGGAAAGAGAGCAATTGAGGTGGACAGAGATGAAGAGGTGGCTGGAGATAAGAGAGCATCATGTCTTAAAAACACACTTGAATCTAATCATAGATTTCACCAGTAGTCGTGAGAGGATTTCAATCATTACCTCGTTTGGGAGCAAGTCGGCCATTGTCTTCACCAGCGGCTCTATGCAGAGGAACGAAAACCCGGTTGGCCAGACAACCTTAAGACGGAACTTCTGAGTTGTCCCACAATTGAAAGGGATGCTAACATCTGTTGTAAGTAAAAAACATCATTGGTCATTAGAAGTACACCATTCCATCCAAAGCCTGACACACTATCCAATCCTTCACCAATGTTAATATCATTGGTTAAGAGAAGGGTTCCATAAAAAATATACTAAAGGCTCCTTAGGCCAAGCAAAGCAGACCGTTAGCCGAACCAACTACATGTGAAAGTGCAATGATAGGTAGGCGCAAGGAAGGTAATTCAGTGAAATCCCAAATGTTCCGGATGACGATGGAAGCCTTAAGCATTATACGCGGTTTTCTCTAAAGTCGTAAAAGTATAAGATTAGGGAAGGCGGGTGTTGGGGCTTGGAAAGAGAGCAACTAAGGTGGGCAGAGTTGAAAAGGAGGTTGGAGATAAGAGAGCACCATGTCTTAGAAACACACTTAAATCTAATCACATATTTCACCGGTAGTTGTGGGAGGATTTCAATCATTACCTCATTTGGGAACAAGTTGGCCATCGTGTTCAAAGGCAGCTTTGATACAGAGGAACGAAAACCCGACTGCCCAAACAACCTTAAAACGGAACTTCTGAGTTGTCCTGCAATTGAAAGGGATGCCAATATCTGTTATAGGTAAAAAACATCTTTGGTTATTAGAAGTACACCATTCTATGCAAAGTCTGACACACAATCTAATCTTTCACCAATGTCAATATCATTGGTTAATAGAAGGGTTCTAGAGAAAATATACTAAAGGCTCCCTAGGCCAAGTTATATTGGCCAAACAAACCAGGCCGTTAGTCGAACCAACTACATGTGAGAGTGCAATGATAGGTAGGTGCGAGGAAGGTAATTCTGTGAAATTCCAAGTGTTCTAGATGATGATGGAAGCATGAACATTATACGCAGTTTTTTCTAAAGTCGTAAAAGTATTAGATTAGGGAAGGCGAGTGTTGGCGGTTGGAAAGAGAGTAACTAACGTGGGCGGAGATGAAGAGGGGACTAGAGATAAGAAAGCACAATGTCTTAGAAACACACTTGAATCTAATCATAGATTTGACTTGTAGTCGTGAGAGGATTTCGATCATTACCTTGTTTGGGAGCAAGTCGGCCATCGTGTTTACCGGCAGCTTTGATGTGGAGAAATGAAAACCCAGCTGCCCAAACAACCTTAAGATGGAATTTATGAGTTGTCCCACAATTGAATGGGATATTGACATCTATTGCAGATAAAAAACATCCTTGGTCATTAGAAGTACACCATTCCATCCAAAGCCTGACACACTATCCAATGCTTAACCAATGTCAATATCATTGATTAATAGAATGGTTCAAGCGAAAATATACTAAAGGCTCCCTAGGCCAAATTATATTGGCCAAATAAACCAAACCGTTAGCGGAACAAACTACATGTGAGAGTACAATGATAGGTAAGTGCAAGGAAGGTAATTCTATGAAATCCCAACTGTTTTATATGACGATGGAAGCCTGAAACATTACACGTGGTTTTCTCTGAAGTCAAAAAGTATAAAATTAGGGAAGGTAGGTGCTGAGGGTTGGAAAGAGAGCAACTAAGGTGCGCGGAGATTAAGAGGGGGCGAAGATAAGAGAGCTCCATGTCTTAGAAACATACTTGAATTTAATCACAGATTTGACCCGTAGTCGTTAGAGGATTTCGATCATTACCTCGTTTGGGAGCAAGTTGACCATCGTGTTCACTTGCGGCTTTGATGCGGAGGAACGAAAACTCAGTTGCCCAGACAACCTTACGACAAAACTTCTAGGTTGTCCCGCAATTAAAAGGGATGTTGACATCTATTGTAGGTAAAAAGTATCCTTGGTCATTAGAAGTACACCATTCCATCCAAAGCTTGACGCACTATCCAATCCTTCACCAATGTCAATATCATTTGTTAATAGAAGGGTTCTAGAGAAAATATACTAAAGAATTCTTGGGCCAAGTTATATTGGCCAATGAAACCAGGCCGTTAGCCGAACCAACTACATGTGAGAGCGCAATGATAGTTAGGTGCGAGGAAGGTAATTTTGTGAAATCCCAAATGTTCCGGATGATGATGGAAGCCTAAAACATTATACTCAATTTTCTCTGAAGTCATAAAAGTATAAGATTAGGGAAGGCGAGTGTTGAGGTTCGAAAGAGAGCAACTGAGGTGGGTGGAGATGAAGAGGGGGTTGGAGATAAGAAAGCACCATATCTTAGAAACACACTTGAATCTAATCGCAGATTTCACTAGTACTCATGAGAGGATCTCGATCATTACCTTATTTGGGAGGAAGTTGGCCATCTTCTTCATCGGCAGCTTTGATGTGGAGGAACGAAAACTTGGCTGGCCAGACAACCTTAAGACATAACTTCTGAGTTGTCCCGCATTGAAAGAAATGCTGACATCTGTTGTAGGTAAAAAGCATCATTGGTCATTAGAAGTACACTATTCCATCCAAAGCCTGACACACTATCCAATCCTTCACCAATGTCAATATCATTTGTTAATAGAAGGGTTCTAGAGAAAATATACTAAAGGCTCCTTGGGCCAAGTTATTTCGCCAAACAAATCAGGCCGTTAGTTGAACCGACTACATGTGAGAGTACAATGATAGGTAGGTGCGAAGGAGGTAATTCATTGAAATACCAAGTGTTCCGGATGACAATGGAAGCTTGAAACATTATATGCAGTTTTGTTTATAGTAGTAAAAGTATAAGATTAGGGATGGTAGTTGTGGGGGGTTGGAAAGAGAGCAATTGGGGTGGGCGGAGATGAAGTGGGGGCTAGAGATAAGAAAGCACCATGTCTTAGAAACACACTTGAATGTAATCACAGATTTCATCGGTAGTCATGAGAGGATTTCGATCATTACCTCGTTTGGGAGAAAGTTGGCCATCGTGTTCATCGGTTGCTCTGATGCAGAGGAACGAAAACCTGGTTGGCCAAACAACCTTAAGACGAAACTTCTGAATTGTCCCGCAATTGAAAGGGTTGCTGAAATCTGTTACAGGTAAAAAGCATCATTGGTCATTAGAAGTACACCATTCCATCCAAAGCCTAACACACTATTCAATCCTTCACCAATGTCAATATCATTGGCTAATAAAAGAGTTTCAGAGAAAATATACTAAAGGCTCTCTGGCCAAGTTATATTGGCCAAAAAAACCAGGCAGTTAGCCAAACCAACTACATGTGAAAGTCCAATGATAGGTAGGAGTGAGGAAGGTAATTCTGTGAAATCCGAAGTGTTCCGAATGACGATGGAAGCTTCAATCATTATATACGGTTTTCTCTAAAGTTTTAAAAGTATAAGATTAGGGAAGGCGGGTGGTGGGGGTTGGAAAGAGAGCAACTGAGGTGGGCGCAGTTGAAGAGGGGGCTGGAGATAAAAGAGCAACATGTCTTAGAAACACACTTAAATCTAATCACATATTTCACCGATAGTTGTGAGAGGATTTCGATCATTACCTCATTTGGGAGGAAGTCAGCCATCGTGTTCATCGGCGGCTTTGATGCGGAGGAACGAAAACCTGGTTAGCTAGACAACCTTAAGACGGAACTTCTGAGTTGTCCCGCATTGAAAGAGACACTAACATCTGTTGCAGGTAAAAAACATCTTTGGTCATTAGAAGTATACCATTCCATCCAAAGCCTAACACACTATCCAATTCTTCACCAATGTCAATATGATTGGTTAATAGAAGGGTTCTAGAGAAAATATACTAAAGGCTCTTGGGGCTAGGTTATATTGGCCAAACAAACCAGGCCATTAACCGAACAAACTACATGTGAGAGTGCAATGATAGGTAGGTGCGAGGAAGGTAATTCAGTGAAGTCCCAAGTGTTCCGGATGATGATGGAAGCCTGAAGCATTATACGCGGTTTTCTCTAAAGTCGTAAAAGTATAGGATTAGGGAAGGTGGGTGTTGGTGGTTAGAAAGAGAGCAACTGAGGTGAGCGGAGATGAAGAGGGGGCTAGAGATTAGAAAGCACCATGTCTTAGAAACACACTTGAATCTAATCACAGATTTGACCGATAGTCATGAGAGGATTTCAATCATTACCTCATTTGGGAGCAAGTCGGCCATCGTCTTCACTGACGCCTTTGATGTAGAGGAATGAAAACTCGGCTGGCTAGAAAACCTTAAGACAGAACTTCTGAGTTATCCTAGAATTGAAAGGGATGCTGACAGCTATTGCAGGTAAAAAGCATCCTTGGTCATTAGAAGTACACCATTTCATCCAAAGCCTGACACACTATCCAATCCTTCACCAATGTCAATATCATTGGTTAATAGAAAGGTTCCAAAGGAAATATACTAAAGGCTCCCTAAGCCAAGTTATATTAGCCAAACAAACAAGACTATTAGCTGAACCAACTACATTTGAAAGTGCAATAATAGGTAGGTGCGGGGAAGGTAATTCTGTGAAATCCCAAGTGTTCTGGATGACGATGAAAGCCTGAAGTATTATACATAGTTTTGTTTGAAGTCATAAAAGTATAAGATTAGGGAAGGCGGGTGTTGGGGGTTGGAAAGAGAGCAACTGAGGTGGGCGGAGATGAAGAGGGGGCTGGAGATAAGATAGCACCATGCCTTAGAAACACACTTGAATCTAATCACAGATTTGACTGGTAGTCGTGAGAAGATTTCGATCATTACAGCGATTGGGAGCAAGTCGGCCATTGTCTTCACCGGCGGCTTTGATGCAAAGGAACAAAAACTCAGTTGGCTAGACAACCTTAAGACAAAACTTTTGAGTTGTCCCGCATTGAAAGGGATGCTGACATCTGTTGCAGGTAAAAAGCATCCTTGATCATTAGAAGTACACCGTTCTATCCAAAGCCTACACACTATCCAATCCTTCGCCAATGTCAATATCATTAATTAAGAGAAAGGTTCCATAAAAAAGATACTAAAGGTTCCCTAGGCCAAGTTATATTGGTCAAACAAACCAGGCCGTTAGCTGAACCAACTATATGTGAGAGTGTAAGGATAGGTAAGTGTGAGGAAGTTAATTTTGTGAAATCCGAAGTGTTCCAAATGACAGTGGAAGCCTGAAGTATTATACACGATTTTCTTTGAAGTCATAAAAGTATAAGATTAGAGAAGGCGGGTGTTAGGGGTTTGAAAGAGAGCAACTGAGGTGGGCGAAGATGAAAAGGAGGTTGGAGATAAGAGAGCACCATGTCTTAGAAACACACTTGAATGTAATCACAGATTTCACTGGTAGTCGTGAGAGGATTTCGATCATTACCTCGTTTGGGAGGAAGTCGGCCATCGTGTTCACCCGGCGGCTTTGATGCAGAGGAACGAAAACCCGGCTGTCCAGACAAACTTAAGACGAAACTTTTGAATTGTCCTGCAATTGAAAATGATGCTGACATCTGTTACAGGTAAAAAGCATTTAGAGTACATGCCGCATTTATTTGAATTCCCAACTAAATAAATGTGTCTCTCCTTTGTTCCAACCACCGTATAACCCCATACATAGGATTGGGTGGTTCACTTGAGGGGAATCTTTTCTATGATCAGACTTGATCATGTTGTGCGTGAAAGTCTCATTTGGACAAGACTACTCGTAGCACGTGAGATAAAGAGAAAAACTCTCCTTTTTACTTAAAGGGTATATAAATTATACATAATTATATATTCAGTTTTTTAGAGCGTGAGAATGCATAACATAATCTATTTTACAACAAATAATAATGAAGTTGTCAAAATCATTACTAACAGAAAAGGAAAAAGTAGAGTTAAGAGGCTAAGCTTATTTACATTTATCTAATAACAAGCCCAAGTAACATTGTTGGAAGAGTTAAAATAATATTTTTATGTTAACTTAAATTAATATTTCTATGAACTTAAATGGGACGCGTGAGAGGCAGCAGAAACTAGGAGCAGCGGGGAACTTGAGTAGAATAAGATGCTCGGGATGTGAAACGTGGCCGTGCAGAATGTCCGTGTCTTTGATCAGGTGCAAGGTGAAGAGGAGATGAAAAGTCGCGCACAGCTTCCATGCAATCTGTCTGTCCTTCCTTGTAGGTGAAAAAGAAACTGCACCACTCCGTCCGTATACGAGAAAAGTAAAAATGGAACCTGCACCCAGTTTGTGCAGACGGTATTTTGAGAAATTTGAGAGCCGCGTTAATTTTAGAGGTAACGTGTTTGTGCAGAAAATCTGCTGCAATTTTGATTGTCTGCAATGTTGACTGACGCTCTGGCGAGATTGTTCACGTGCCACGGTTGGGCTGAGAGGCTTCAAAAAGGACGGAGAAGCGTACTCTCTCGACCAGGTCATCATAAGAAAATACTGATAAATCTTTCCGAAGGGAGAGAAGGAGGGAAGGCGCTAACATAACAGCCAGGCGGGTAAGGGCTTGGCTTGACCCTGTGTTCTCTCCCGGTCGGGTCGGAGGCGAAGACTGGTAAAGTTCATCATTCAGTGGTGGGGTGTTCATAGAAAAGAAGGGTAGCCGCTTGGGATGACATTGTTAAAGAAAGGTCACTCGCACACGTTAGCCAACTACAAGTCCTAGAAAAAGTATTCAACCACATAAAGAGAAGTGACGAGAGCATCCACGTTTATGCAAAGAAAGACCTTTCTTCGAGCGTGGGACCTCACGATCATGTGTGCATTCTAACTGATGAAGCATTTAATATTTACTTGTAATTTTTGTCTAACTAGATTTGCTTTCATGTACTTGATTAAGGCTATTATAAAATCATATATTCAACTAAAACAATGCAACAAAAGAAAAACCCTTTGCAGGATAGTTGAAGTAATGTTCTATGTAGTAGTAGGGTCCTTAGCCTTGGGATTATGGTTTCTTAAACCACTTATATTGTTCTTATTTTTTAGTTTAAAGTAAATCTTGTTTGTTGGTGTTAATGTGTATATTTATGTGTTTATTTTCTTCCTTTTATAGATTTTCTTCACATGTATTTTTAGGGCTATTTTGGATGGTTAGAAGTAGGACACGATCCGCACGGGAAAGATTACTTTCTCAATCAGTTTTTCAATTTTTGTGATTACTTTTTTAATTATTTATATATTCAGCACAGCCCTCCTGTAAATAATTTTGCAATCTAATTGTGAGTTAAAATAATATTTTTATGATGACTTAAATTAATATTTCTTTGAAGCTAAATGGGACACGTGAGAGGCAGCAGAAACTAGGAGCAGCGCGGAACTTGAGCAGAATAAGACGCTCGGGATGTGAAACGTGGACGTGCAGAAGGTTCGTGTCTTTGATACGACGACGTAGTCCCGTAGGTACCACCCATTGATGTTCGCTTTATTGCAGACACTGTAAAACAACGATTTAGTTTGACAGCCACTATTTGATCATAACGAACCATGCTTCTCCACCTCTGCAGAGTATTAAATCTTTGAGTTTTTGGTAATGACACCGATGTTATATGCTTTTTCCCAATTCTTTTCTCAAGAAAAACATAATACCCAAAATGTATTATTTATATACATGATAAAATGAGTTTTTAAGAGATTTTTTTCCTTTCATTTAAGTGAAAATGAGTTTTAACATAATATTAGAGTTCATATTTTAAAATGTGTCACTATCGCCTGCAACTTGTGTTAGTTGTGATAGAATGATTAAAGGAAAGTATAACAAAAAATTTTTCATTGTTTAAATCTCGTTGAAAAACTTTTTGAAGGGAAAAAAAAAATATTCTTCAGTTGATTTATATGCAAAATTGAACTTTTTGACAATACATTTTTCTCAATTGTTTGTGTTTCTATTTATATAAAATATTATATTTTAGAATATTGGGTACAATCAACATTTATCAAGCTGATTTTTAGTTTAGAATAGTCCTTCAATTCCATACATTTAGGTAACATCTTGTCAAGATGATTTTATTTTATAGTTCTATGCAGGGTTGGTGCCAGAGCAAGGTATATTTGCACACCCTTTGTTGTCATTAAAAAGTTATTATGTGATAAGTTTCACATGATTAATCAAAGATGCTCTCAAGATTAAAATATTAAGGTGGTATAATATATGTCATGGCTATGCCTTCGTTTTTGCCTTAGAACAATTTAAACAATCTATACTCATGTGTCCACTTGAGCATAATTTTTTTTTCTAAAAAGTCACTCTAAGTGAATAAGCTTGGTATTTAAATGTTCAAGATCATGATCGAATAAGCTAGAAATTCATATCTTGGTCGCTTATGTTAGAAACACAAGTAAAAAGGAGCTGGGTAGTTATCTTAGATTAAAAAAAATGATAATAATTTTTAAGAGCTTCATTAACTTTGAGCTTTTTTTATTTTATTTTTTTTATTTTTACCATATAAAGATTTTTTTTATAATTTTTAAGAATTGATTTTGGTTTCCCTGTTTAACTGCTCCGTGACCCATGTATGTTATGCTTAAGTTTCCGGTTTTATTTTTTTTATATCGAACAAGCTCTTGGGAAGAAAAAAAAATTGTGGGCTTCGATTTTAGCCTAAATCTAGAGATATATTTGGGCCCAAATTAAGGTCCGATTTAATCTTTATACTTATTAGAATTTCTAGATATCATATAAGCATCATGTCCCGTTGTGTTACCTGTTGGTGCTATATAAGAATTCTAATTGCAAGATCCAAATATAAAGTTGTTAGGTTGTCCAACTCTTTCCTAGTGGGTCTAAATTTGCTCCATAAAGGTGCATGTTATAGGCCTTAATTTATTGTCCAAATGAAAGATATTAGCTTTAAAATTTCAAAAGATTTA
The DNA here is from genome assembly GCA_028551485.1 of Casuarina cunninghamiana. Lineage (NCBI taxonomy): Eukaryota > Viridiplantae > Streptophyta > Magnoliopsida > Fagales > Casuarinaceae > Casuarina > Casuarina cunninghamiana. Next base: position 28,789,579 of record CM052363.1, on the reverse strand, counting down.
GTGACATTGAAGATACCCTCCCCCTTCTCAAACTTCAATTTATGATTCAATGGTGATACCTCCTATCACATTTATCGATTTTATCATTGTATATGTGCATACATGAAGCAAGTTGTAAGATTACTACATCTCCAAAATAATTTAGGAAAATTCTTTCATCACTTTTATCATCCAATCAATTAATTGTTTTGCTTTTAACAATATGACACTTATTACAATGGAATACTTAATTAGAAAAATTTTCTTAATTTTTCACAAGTTATGAGTAATCTAACAAGCCCCTAATGTATGGAAAATTTTATTTCGTCCTTGACAAACAATGGTCATAGTTTCTCTCCTGAAATATGTGACAAGAGTTTTGCTAAGTATTGAAACATGGGCCATCTATTGAAAAACCATATTTTTCTTTGTATTATCAAGTTTTGTTTAGTAGTGATTTGAATTAAAAACTACTTAGAAATACCCATATTAGGATCTAACTATATGCAGACACTTTGGGTCTTGAGGTAAAAATTGTTGGTTTATAATGCCAATTAAACATGCCAAGAAGGGAGATTGAATTGAGATATTATAATAACTTAAATATACTTTCATTTTTAGTTCCCTTCTATACATACGTCCAACTTGGTGCTATCCTAATTATAGTTCGAAAAATATGAGTAATATGTTGGCAAAGCAACTGAATTACAAAGATACTTGCGAAAATGCATAGAGAAGTTGATATGCATTACATGACTCAGGCCATTAACTTGGGGAAAGATAAAGATTATAGCAGACTGACAAAAATGGTTCAGCATGTCTGACTCATGCTGATTCTAATACAAGGGAAAGTCCTGGTGCGTCTGTAGATAAGACTTCATTTCAAGATGGTGAAGGTGAAAACACATTCGGCTCAAGATTATGCTTCGTATGCACAGATGTTTTCAAAACCCATATACTCGTTCTCCTGGATGTTCTTAATCGTATTTGCTATACCTACCCCACCTGTGCAGAGTTTAAAAAAAAAAAAAAAATGTATTCAAAATCAGTTATGAGAATCTAGAACTCAAATCTGCCCTGAAAGCATCAAAGGAATGTGCAATCGAGGATAACACAAACCTAGTGACACGGCACTGACAAAAAATGGTAGAAGCGAGGATGAAGATGATCAAAGATGCTCTCCCCAGAGTGGCGATCACCCTTCTCACCACATGTTGGCCTACCAGGGCAGCAATAGCTGCGACAGCGACAAAGTAGAGAGCTGCGACGAAAAACAGGGGACAAAAAACCATTACTTGTGCTGTTGTTTACAGGGAAAATAATTCAAAAAGAAGTGATTTCCTTTGACATGGAGTTGTCGTACTCGGTTTGACTTACCATAAGGAACTGGGAAACGCTTCAGAAGGTAATATTCAACGACAGACATGGATCAAGAAAAAGTCATAGCAAAGGTGGCTGTGGCGCTTGACACCTGAAAGTTACCAGGAAATCCAGCAAGCTCAAGTTATCGTGTTACTTAAAAAGTCCATTTAAGAGATGTAAAATAGGCTTGTAAGAAGCGTAATTTGTTCATATACAGAGGATTTTTCTTTGCAATTACCTCAAGGTAAAGTTGCGTGATTTGAAAATGATATCACAAACGAAACCTTATGCCTAAGCTGTAGATCAGAGTGAGACCTTATTGATTTAATGACCTTTAATATTATATTAAAAAGCTCATTCTCTTCAAACCAGCTTATGAGGGGGAGATCATTTGCTCATACGTAGAGGGTTCAACGATTGGTTATAAACAGTGTGAAACATTCCAAGAACTTTGCTGATTAGAGGCTTAACGTCTTATTTCTAAGTAAGCTGGGTTTCCACAGTGGCAGCAGATCGGGGGCTGTTGGGTATCGAGTTCACTCCACAAATCTTTCAGGCAAATATAGAAGGCAGTGAGGCCTAACCCAGATGTTATACAACGCAATTTGAGGTCGTCAATGGCCTCTTTCAAGCCAAACTTTTGTGTATCAGTGACTTCATCGAAATTGTCGTGCAGCACCATCCAAATCTCAGTAATAGTTTTAGTCACAAAACCCTGTTCTCCAAATGCAGGTCTATGAAATGAACAAACCACGTTTTGACTACAGCATGGCATTGATCCCACTTCGTGGCATCCTTCATTGCCAGCTGAATTAATATAGTGTTAAAAGAGAATGATTCAGGCCGTGGCATTTCTCCTCTACTATAGAAGTATTTGAGTAATTACCTTCAATGAAAACGAAGTACCTTGGGGAATAAGTCAAGGATTGTTTTCAAATTTGTATATTGGAAATGTCTTTCTAGAATTGATCTGGCCATAAGCAAATATGCACATATTATACCCATTTTTTGCCAATTGCACCAAATACTACATATCAATAATAAAAGTATAACACACAATTATTAATTGAATATGACACCTTACATATATATGGGAAGATTAATAAGCTAAGATTTCCAAGTTGATGATGTATTTAAATTCAATCAAACTTGTCCTTGTATCCTTAAACACGTCTTCTTGAGTAGCACTTCCATCAAATACATGATCATATACATGTTGCTTAGCTTTATCATATTTCTATGTATGTTAAACTATAAACTCATCTTGGCTTGTAAGTTCATCCGTTTCTCTTTCAACAATTTCTTTCTCAATAAGAGGTCTTAATTGACAAAAACTCTAATCTTGCCTTTTATATTTGAAATGTACCAAATGGAACATATTTGATCATGTTCTTGATAGAGATTCTCTTTAACACTATATTAATTCTCTTAAGTACATTTCTATTCTACACAGGTGAAGGTATTTCTTCTTAAAAGGCTTAACAACAAGTAAAGGTATTAACCAAACCAATCATAATCCATGACACTAACCATTTAGTAGATTGCAACTCTTCATAATATTTCTCATAGAAATATAAATTACAATGGTATTGGGTGACAACACTTACCTTTGAATCTTTCTTAATATCTAATTCTAAGCATTTCACATTTTTTGGTAAATGAATATCTACAAGTTTGTGTTGGTATAATCTCACCATATATGTCAAGTCTAACCTTAGCCTTGTAACTTAGAAGTCTAACATGGAAGAATTTCTATAGTTCACCTACCCGAAAATGCCCGACGCAATTCCTAATCCAATTTTCAGCTTTTAAAATTTGTAAATGTTATAATTGATGCTTGTTTTTTTATAGATCTTTTATTTTTTTATTGTGGGTTTGTTCTTGTACATAGTTTAGCCTATTAGTTTCTTCTAAATGTTGTATAACTCATTCATTTCCAATTGCTTTTGTAAGTGTATATAAGCATTATGTGTAAAATTATAATTATCAAGAGTGGATAATAGCAAGCCTATGGGTGCTCAAATAGTCTTCTCTATAAGCTCTTTATGGCTTCTTGTGTTTTCATCTCAAACTACTTAAATCACTTCCATGACATGGTATCAAAGCTCATCTAGTGGTAAAAGAATTTAGCCAACGAGAGAGAATTGATTATGATAAAACTTTTTCTCCTACTCTTCACATGGTTACCTTGTGTCCTATTTTTGCTACTGTTGTGGTTTGTCGCTAAGACATGTATTAGCTTGATGTTTAGAATGTTTTCCTTCATGGTAATTTGTTAAAAGAGGTTTATATAATTCTTCCACTTGGTCCTTATAATAGGGGGAGGCTTTGGTATGTAGATTGCAAAGTCTTCCCATGGTCTCAAGTAGGCATCATGTTAGTGGAATATCAAGTTTACCAAGGCCTTTCTTTCAATCGGTTTTGTTCAGTCTCTATATGATTACTCATTATTTATTGAGTAAGATGGTTGGTTTTTCTTCATTCTCCTCATCTACATTAATAATATATTGATCATAGGTAACAATTCTCATGCCATATATCATTTGAAGAGACATTTACACTTTATTTTTCATATGACAAAATTGGGTCATTCCAAGTACTTTCTTGACATAGAAATCGCTTGCTCTTGTGAGAGCATATTTCTTGGATGGCATGAGTAGAAATTGAAAATCATTTTGGATGCTAGTTTGTTGAAATGTAAACTAGCTATCATGTTTATAGAGCATAATGGCAAGCTAACAACAATTGAGTACAATGTTGGTGATGAACACAAGCATTTTGATATGCTCCTTGATGATTCCACTCCTTATCAACGATTCATTGGGAGACTTATTTATCTTACGAACACTAGGGTAGACATCACTTTGTTATTCATTATCTCAGCCAGTTCAATATTTCACCAAAATGCTCCTACATGGAGGGTGCTATGAGATTTTCAAGATACATTAACATTTCTCCTTCAAGCTTATTTTTCCCTAACTCATTTTGCTTAGACCTAATGGCTTTCTATGATTTAGATTACTCATCGTGCCCTATGATGAAGTGCTTTGTTTTGAGATATTGCATACAACTTGGGATTTCTTTGATCTTGCATACAACCTAGGAATTCTTTGATCTCAAACATCCAAGAAGTAGCCTACAATATCTAGATCCTTTGCTGAGTTTGAATATCATCCCTTGGCCTTCACAATTTGTGAAGTTCTATGGGTTTTTGGATTGTTGAGAGACCTTGGGATCATTATCTCACAACCCACTACATTATATTGTAATAATGAAACTATTCGACACATAGCAAACAACCCCATATTCCATTAGTGCATAAAACAATTTGAGGTTAATTGTTACTTTGTATGAGAGAAGCTTTAGTGAGGCAAAATTTGAACTCGGCATATTTGATTTACTCATGACTTTGGCTTGAGAGGGAGAGTTATAATAAATGCTTGTTTTTGTTCTGTTGTATATAGCTTGGCCCATTAATAGAGATGTAGTAAGAATAATTATGAAGTTTAACTTAAAAGTTTGATTAAGGATTTTTTTTGGGTATGGATTCTCGTTCTATATGCTTTCTTACATTGCCCATTATCATTTTCAAAGCTGCTGCGTTCAAAAGGGATATAATAAGAAATTATGAGAGCCACGATTTCTGCCGAAAGACAACCCATTTTTCAATATTAGCTTAAGTAATCTCTCAAACCAAGTTGATCGTTTGGCCTAGCATTATCATTCTTGACCCCCAATTCCGTACAGTGATTTGGCTACGTTGAGTAGTTCTCGATTATCTAAGGCATGCTAAGGCAGGCGTCGGGCTTAAATAATTTACAAAAAATTGATATTTGAGCTCGGGCAAGGTTTTTCAGTTTCTTCTATGGTTTTGGCTAGGCCATTCAACTCTAATACTTGAGAAAATATGCATTTCTAAAGAATAAAGCCACGGGATTTGCGCAGTTATGGAGTATTTGAGGAATGTGGGGCAGTTTCGGAGGGGCAGTAAGAAAATGCGGGATGTTATTTCCCACCGCATATAATTGCGATGTATATTTGTGTTCAGGTAATTATAAATGTGATAAAAAATTGCAAAGGGGTTGAGGCTTTACCTTTAATGCATCATCGTGTTGTGAATGCATTGGTTTCTGGGTAAATTTCGTCTTGAATTTAATTCCCTTGAAAAATATCAATTAATTGTAGGTCTCACGGGCATGGTGACTTTTTTGACCGGCTAAGAGAATTGGCTAACTACATAACGGTTTCTCAACAGGCTTTATAAGATCTTGATAGTGCCGTTGATGAATCTTCTAGTCAACTTCAGACGAAGGAATGGACGTCTTTCAAGAGATTCTTAATGCATAGATCTCAAGTCTCCCAAATGGTTTCTATTTCTTCTGTAAGTATTGAAATACTTTTCACCGGAAATTGTACTTCTCAATTGATGCCGCGTCTCATGATTTCTGCTAAACACTCTAAGAGTGTGAAATATCTTTTAAGCCTTGTCTATGTGCCGTTTGTCTCTTTGGTTATTGGTTTTCTCGATGGATGTTACTTCTTCCCTTACAAATTTAGGTACTAGAACAGTGACATTGTTGTTTTGTCCTTACATTCTAATATGACTTAACCAAATATATGTTTTCATCAATATTTAGGTGAATATATAGTTATCACTATGGTACCAAAGTAACTATATTCCTTAAGATTTTTCTTTTGGCTAAAGAAGTTTTTTAAATTTTATTATCTCCAGTGAAAAGATCCAGATTCTACTCAAAATTGGTCATAAAATGTTGCAGATGTTGGATTTATTGTTGAGTTATTCCTTTAAATAGTGGTGTAAATGGTTCCCTAAAATGTATGAATTTTCCACAATCATCCTTTTTTTTTTTTTTTTTTTTGGAAGAATGGATTATGAAAATTACAAGCTTAAACTTTCTTTGGTAGGGAACATATATGGCTGTCACTAGTTGGAGTGTCCAGTTAAGGCATGTCTGCATACATGTACGAACATAAGGTTAGGGGATCTAATGCTTGTTTTTACGCATTTTTGAATAAAGATGTGATTGTCACATTTCGAAATATAGTGTACAGTATTCCTCTTCAAATTTTCTGCTTATAAGTTGTAACTTTTCCTTACTTTTACCTCAATATAGATGTCCCATGGGATTGTGAAAGGTGTAAAGGGTATGGTGGTTTAGTCTCCTTTGTCAGTATGTTGCTCTTTCTTCTTTAATGAATATCCAGTTCTATCCATGGCAAGTATGCTTTGTAAAATTTTGGTCCAGAACAGCAGTATTATTTTCTAATTTAGATCTATGATGGTGTCAATTGGCAGCATACGAGAAATCTTCAACAAGTTCGCATCTAGAGGAACTAGAAGATCCGGAAAATTCTACAGAAGAAGGGGTTAAGGTCATTACTCAGCAGGAGTGTGTCTCTCGATTACATGAGCTCAAAGATGAAATTATTCATGCTTGGTGTGCTAATGACTGTGTAACCTCTTTGAAGTTATCTGTAAAGGTGACCTTTTCATATGATGAGGTGGACTTTTCCTGATATATGTTTGTTTGACATGTCTTTTAGTTGCTTAAAATTTGTGAAAAAGAAACTAGAATAACATATTTGACATTACTAATATATTAGAGAGGAAATATTTTAACATAATATCTTATTGCTTCTTCATTGGGAAAAAGTTGGAGAAGTTAATTCAGTTATGCTTTATTCTCCCCATGGCTGAACATTTTGAGTTAATTGGTGTTTGAACTTCTTTATACCTGCCCAATTTATTAAGCTATACCTTTTTATTAATGAAAAGTAAGATAAACAACAGGCCATACAGTGAAGTGATATCGCATTTCTACTCTCTGTAGGTTGCTAGGCTTTTAATGTATATGTCACTTTTATATTTTTATCCCTTACCCTTTTCGTCCTCGCTATGGATTATGGACATGGTAGGAGACATGGTATGGGAGAGCATCAAGTGGAAAGCTGAGTTTGCTGAAAATAGAACCAGAATCTGTACTTACCAGGTGATTCAACATTTTGGATCACTTTTTAGTGATGAAATAGGAGTTATCAATGTCTTTTGCTCGATCAGTTTGTTGTTAACTTAAGCTGGAAACATCTCAGTTTGTATATAATTAACACATCCATGTTTATTGCCTGTTGAGCTGGTAACCTGTTATTATACTTTTCGAATGTTTCCGATTAGCTAATCTGATTGGCTTGATGAAAACTTGTTGAAACTGTTTTATTGAACTGCTAGATTTGCACATAGGCTCTGATGTTTGACGGATTGCCTAAGCTCCAGCTAGTTGGTGATAATTTGAGCCATCTAAAATAGGCAGGTTTTGGTAGGTCGCTTGCATATTAGGTGGTTTAGCTTTTGGCTAAAAACTGTGCAAGTAGTATTTTGAAGGATCTCCAGCTAGTAATATTTTACGAGGGTGACACAAGACGGGCAGAATCTTGGGTACCATTTTTGAGCCGTTAGATTTCATTTCTATCATAGGATCAGTGAGGCTACATTGATGTGTTTGCCTTCCAGAAGTAACTTACTGCAGGACTTTAGGTCAAAAGGAGGTGTCCCTTTCTCTTGGAAGAGCATTTGGAAGATTAACGCTCCGCTCCCTTTACTTGGATTTTTACAACGGGGGAAGATCATAATGATGGCAATCTTAGAGAAAGAAAGATTCTTGTTGCCTGTAGAAAATTAGCATGTAAACAATGGACCGTCTTCTTATTCATTGTAAAATCCTGAGGGATATTTTGTCTTTTTGCACTCTGTTTGTTTGGAATTATAAGGATTAAAGCCTTGAACTGTATTTAATTTTGCGCATGCTGGATGTGTATTATGTGGTGCATTTTGAAAGAGCAAAATGCGTGGATTTTGGAGGCTCTGAGATGTCAAAGGTGAAGCACAGGTATATGATACTAATTGCACCTTATCATTACACGGCTGTATTCTTTTACGGTCATTTCAGATTTTTTGAAGTTCAATAAACTCCTAAGCTTTGGAGCTAGTTTTAATGTTCCCTTTTGTGTGTAGTAAGTAAGATTTATGTATAATGGGGTTATTCCTATCGAAAAGAAAAAAAACATTCCCCTTTTTTTTTTGGGTTTATTGAAGGCATTGGCCAAGGTCAACGGTCCTCATCCGAGAGTAGTCTTCAATGAAGTAAGATTCCTTAGGGTTCATCAATCTTTGTGATGATACCATGCAATGAGTCTATCTTTATATTCTATGAATTTATTGTTGAATCATTTCTCGTCTGTATTTAGTATATTGTCAATATGGTTAAAGTCCATACTTAAAACTCCCTGTTTACATGTATGAAAGAATGCAGCGAGACCCGGTTCGGTAGTCTTGCTTTGTACTGGTAGGAGTGAGAACTGACCAGTACCTTAAGACAATTGCAGACTTAGCTGCACCTCTTCCTTTCTCCCTCTTATTGCATTCTCCCCTCTCCTTCTTCCTTCTTGTGGTATTTTTTTTTTTCTTTTGACCCATCCTCATGGTTTCACTTAATGGTTTTTCCTGAAAGGTCTATGTGATTTGTGGCAGGGGACTTTTAAGCAAGTGATATTTGCTCTGATGCCAAGGAAACTTGCTATAATTGGTTCTGCCAAATTTGTTCCATTTCTGAACTTCTTCCACGGATGTAAGTCTTTTTTCCTTTCTTACTCGTGCATTTTGTATCTTTTTATCTGATGCTACCAATGTCAATTTGTCATCATTTCTATTGCTAATTCATTTGTCCTGAGCCTTTTGCCTACGTTTTCCCCCCTTCATTCGGGTGGCTCTATTTTATTAAAGATGTTGTTTTGTTTACTTGTCAGTTATTTATGTCAATCTCTGATGAGTTTTAAAGAATCTTTATTCATAATTGAGCAGCTCAAGATGGATCTAAATTTGTAAACATTATTGCCCCAATTAAATTGACTTTGAAAGTTGTTTTCCAGAATTTCCACTTCATGTTTCTCATGTGAATGCTTATTAAAGTTTACCATCGATTCCTCTTTCTTGGCCATTGTGGGTATCCTTTTCTTTTCTTTTTTCTCGTTATTTACTTCCTGTCTTGCTTCAGATATTTGGAGCTGGCCATACTGCCCTGCTGGCGTTTCTTGGTTGACCAACCTGAAGACAGTCATCAACGGTTGGTTATGATGAGAAGAGGATTAGCAGATTCATTGGCATCCACATACTGCCGTCTATACATTTCTCGCTCTGCCCAGAAGTTGCCTTCATATGATATAGGTTCTCATTTTTGTATGCTCCACATATGCAATATAGGATGCATAACTCACAAATGACCTACAAATTGTGAAATATGAATGTTATCAAAGCCATTGGTAGACCACCAAATACTTGTATAATTATATACATTAGATGTTTTTTATTTGTCCATAAAACTTTTATGCTCTTACACTTATTCGTAAAAGCTATCAAAACAACTTCCCATTTTATATCCCCAGAATCTTATAACTTTTTCCTAGGTTTCCTTGGATATTCTAGGCGATGACTCCTATATTATCAGTTCACAAAATCACTTTATGCAATCAGGGTCACTTATTTTTAATAACATCCTATCATTTACTGCCACCATGAGATGGGGTGACTTTAATGGTATTGGTATTGCACAGGAACATATACTATTTATCCAAGAACTCATAGAAACAAAAATCAAATCCTCAGTAGTAGGAATTTGTTAAATGTTGAAAAGAAGAAACTTAAATAGATGATATTTTTTGTTAAAACTGAAAAGTCCCAACATATACATAATGTTTACTAAAATTGACTTTGTTTCCTTAACATATATACTATCAACATTAGCAATATTTGAACTGCCAAAAAGATTAACAATAAAACAAGACTAGAATATTGATAATGATTAGATATAGATGATTTTAGAATTTGGAGAACTATCAAGCAGGAAAATAAGAAAATCTCATATTCTACATACTGAATATGTCTTCCATAACAACAACAAAAAAGTATCTAAATGAAATTGATTCTCACGAGTGGATAAACAAAGAAAGGTAACATAAAAACTCAACATAATACGATCTAACGCTTGCACCCTTCCTCTTGAATCTCATAATAATTACCTGTGTTTTCATCGGAGGGGCTAAAGTTGGAGGACTTGAGTCAAACCTTGCAATGCCAGTCCTAGAGGTGAAGGTGGGCTTGAGAAGGCATTGAAGGACATCCATAGAGGTGGAGGTGGACTTGAGAGAGCGCCTCTACCTTTGTTTCTTCCATTTTTCATACAAATTGTGAGATATGAATGTTATCAAAGCCACTAGTAGACCACCAAATACTTGTATAATTATTTGCATCAGCTGTTTTTTGTTTATCCGTAAAACTCTGATGCTTTTACATTTGTTTGTAAACGCTACTAAAGCAACTTTCCATTTTATATCCCCAGAATCTTATAACTTTTTCTTAGGTTTTCTTGGATATTCTAGGTGATGCCTCCTATACTATCAGTTCACAAAATCACTTTATGCAATTAGGACCACTTATTTTTAATGACATTCTATCATTCACTACTGCCATGAGATAGGGTGAGTTTAATGGTATTGGTGTTGCACAGGAACATATACTATTTATCCAAGCACTCATAGAAACGCAAATGGAATCCTCAATAGTATGAACTCATTAAATGTTAAAAAGAAGAAACTTAAAGATGAGAAATTTTTTATGAAAACCAAAAAATCCCAACATATGCATAATGTTTACTAAAATTGACTTTGTTCGCTTAACAAATATACTAACAACAATAGCAATAAAACAAGACTATAATATTGACAACGATTAGATATAGATGATTTCAGAATTTGGAGAACTATCAAGAGAGAAAATAAGAAAATCTCAAAGTCTACGTACTGATTATGTCTTCCACAACAACAATCACAGAAAAGTATCTAAATGAAATTGATTCTCATGGGTGGATAAACAAAGAGAGGTAACCTAAAAACTCAGCATAATAGGATCTAACGCTTGCACCCTTCCTTTTGAATCTCATCCTAATTACCTGTGTTTTCATCGGAGGGGCAAGAGTTGGAGGTAAGTGATGGCATTTCCAAAGTTGGAGGACTTGAGCCAAACCTTGGAATGCCACTCCTAGAGGTGGAGGTGGGCTTGAGAAGGCACTGAAGGTCATCCATGGAGGTGGAGGTGGACTTGAGAGAGCACCTCTACCTCTGTTTCTTCTATTTTTCATACATATTATGAGATATGAATGTTATCAAAGCCACCAATAGACCACCAAATACTAGTATAATTATTTGCATAAGCTTTTTTTTGTTTATCCGTAAAACTCTGATGCTTTTACATTTGTCTATAAAAGCTACTGAAGCAATTTCCCATTTTATATCCCTAAAATCTTATAACTTTTTCTTGAGTTTTCTTGGACATTCTAGGTGATGGATCCTATATTATCAATTCACAAAATCATTTTATGCAATTAGGGTCACTTATTTTTAATGACATCCTATCATTCACTGCCGCTATGAGATAGGGTGAGTTTAATGGTATTGGTATTGCACAGGAACATATACTATTTATCCAAGCACTCGTAGGAACGCAAATGGAATCCTCAATAGTATGAATTCATTAAATGTTAAAAAGAAGAAACTTAAAGATGAGAAATTTTTTGTGAAACCAAAAAATCCCAACATATGCATAATGTTTACTAAAATTGACTTTCTTTGCTTAACAAATATACTATCAAATATAGCAACATTTGAACTGCCAAAAGGATTAGCAGTAAGATAAAACTAGAATATTGACAATGATTAGATATAGATGATTTCAGAATTTGGAGAACTATTAAGCAAGAAAATAAGAAAATCTTAAATTCTAAGTACTCAATATGTCTTCCACAACAACAATAGAAAAGTATCTAAATGAAATTGATTCTCATGGGTGGATAAACAAAGAAAGGTAACATAAAAACTCAGCATAATAGGATCTAACGCTTGCACCCTTCTCCTTGAATCTCATCCTAATTACCTGCGTTTTCATCAAAGGGGCTAGAGTTAGAGGTAAGTGATGGCGTTTCCAGAGTTAGAGGACTTGAGTTAAACCTTGGAATGCCACTCTTAAAGGTGAAGGTGGGCTTGATAAGGCGTTGAAGGTCATCCATGCAAGTGGACATGGACTTGAGAGAGTGCCTCTACCTCTGTTTCTTCTATTTTTCATACAAATTGTGACATATGAATGTTATCAGAGCCACCAATACACCACCAAATGCTTGTATAATTATTTGCATCAGTTGTTTTTTGTTTATTCGTAAAAATCTGATGCCTTTACGTTTGTTTGTAAAAGCTACTGAAGCAACTTCCCATTTTATATCCCAGAATCTTATAACTTTTTCTTGAGTTTTCTTGGATATTCTAAGTGATGGCTCCTATATTATCAATTCACAAAATCATTTTACGCAATTAGGGTCACTTATTTTTAATGACATCCTATCATTCACTACCGCTATGAGAGAGGGTGAGTCTAATGGTATTGACTTTGTTTCCTTAACAAATATACTATCAACGTTAGCAATATTTGAACAGCCAAAAAGATTAGCAATAAAACAAGACTAGAATATTGACAATGATTAGATATAGATGATTTCAGAATTTGGAGAACTATCAAGCAAGAAAATAAGAAAATCTCAAGTTCTACGTACTGAATACGTCTTCCACAACAACAACCATGGAAAAGTATCTAAATGAAATTAATTCTCACGGGTGGATAAACAAAGAAAGGTAACTTTAAAACTCAGCATAATAAGATCTAACGTTTGCACCCTTCCGCTTGAATCTCATCCTAATTACCTATGTTTTCATCAAAAGGGCTAGAGTTAGAGGTAAGTGATGGCGTTTCCAGAGTTGGAAGACTTGAGTCAAACCTTGGAATGCTACTCCTAAAGGTGAAGGTGGGCTTGATAAGGCATTGAAGGTCATCCATGCAAGTGGACATGGACTTGAGAAAGCGCCTCTACCTCTGTTTCTTCTATTTTTCATACAAATTGTGACATATGAATGTTATCAGAGCCATCAGTATACCACCAAATACTTGTATAATTATTTGCATCAGTTGTTTTTTGTTTATTCGTAAAACTCTGATGCCTTTACGTTTGTTTGTAAAAGCTACTAAAGCAACTTCCCATTTTATATCCCAGAATCTTATAACTTTTTTTTTAGTTTTCTTGGATATTCTAGGTGATGGATCCTATATTATCAATTCAAAAAATCATTTTATGCAATTAGGGTCACTTATTTTTAATGACATCCTATCATTCACTACCGCTATGAGAGAGGGCGAGTTTAATGGTATTGACTTTGTTTCCCTAACAAATATACTATCAATATTAGCAATATTTGAACAGCCAAAAAGATTAGCAATAAAACAAGACTAGAATATTCACAATGATTAGATATAGATGATTTCAGAATTTGAAGAGCTATCAAGCAGGAAAATAAGAAAATCTCAAATTCTAGTTACTGAATAGGTCTTCCACAACAACAACCACGGAAAAGTATCTAAATGAAATTGATTCTCAAGGGTGGATAAACGAAGAAAGGTAACGTAGAAACTCAGTGTAATAGGATCTAACGCTTGCACCCTTCCTCTTGAATCTCATCCTAATTACCTGTGTTTTCATCGGAGAGGCTAGAGTTGGAGGTAAGTGATGGCATTTCCAGAGTTGGAGGACTTGAGTCAAACCTTGGAATGCCACTCCTAAAGGTGACGGTGGGCTTGATAAGGCATTGAAGGTCATCCATGCAAGTGGACGCGGACATGAGAGAGCGCCTCTACCTCAGTTTCTTCTATTTTTCGTACAAATTGTGACACATGAATGTTATCAGAGCCACCAGTACACCACCAAATACTTGTATAATTATTTGCATCAGCTGTTTTTTGTTTATCCGTAAAACTTTGATCCCTTTACGTTTGTTTGTAAAAGCTACTGAAGCAACTTCCCATTTTATATCCCCAGAATCTTATAACTTCTTCTTGAGTTTTCTTAGATATTCTAGGTGATGGATCCTATATTATCAATTCACAAAATCATTTTATGCAATTACGGTCAGTTATTTTTAATGACATCCTATCATTCACTACCGTCATGAAATAGGGTGAGTTTAATGGTATTGGTATTGCACAGGAACATATACTATTTGTCCAAGTACTCATAGAAACGCAAATGGAATCCTCAATAGTATGAACTCATTAAATGTTAAAAAGAAGAAACTTAAATATGAGAAATTTTTTGTTAAAACTGAAAAATCCCAACATACGCATAATGTTTACTAAAATTTACTTTCTTTGCTTAACAAATATACTATCAGCATTAGCAATATTTGAACTGCCAAAAAGATTAGCAATAAAACAAGCCTAAAATATTGACAATGATTAGATATAGATGATTTCAGAATTTGGAGAACTATCAAGCAAGAAAATAAGAAAATCTCAAATTCTACGTACTGAATATGTCTTCCACAACAACAACCATGGAAAAGTATCTAAATGAAATTGATTCTCAAGGGTGGATAAACGAAGAAAGGTAACGTAAAAACTCAGCGTAATAGGATCTAACGCTTGCACCCTTCCTCTTTAATCTCGTCCTAATTACCTGTGTTTTCATCGAAGGGGCTAGAGTTGGAGGTAAGTGATGGCATTTCCAGAGTTGGAGGACTTGAGTCAAACCTTGGAATGCCATTCCTAAAGGTGAAGGTAGGCTTGATAAGGCATTGAAGGTCATCCATGCAAGTGGACGTGGACGTGAGAGAGCGCCTCTACCTCTGTTTCTTTCATTTTTCATACAAATTGTGACATATGAATGTTATTAAAGCCACCAGTACACCACCAAATACTTGTATAATTATTTGCATCAGCTGTTTTTTGTTTATCCGTAAAACTCTGATTCCTTTACGTTTTTCTGTAAAAGCTACTAAAGCAACTTCCCATTTTATATCCCCAAAATCTTATAACTTTTTCTTGAGTTTTCTTGAATATTCTAGTGGATGGCTCTTATATTATCAATTCACAAAATCATTTTATGCAATTAGGGTCACTTATTTTTAATAACATCCTATCATTCATTACTGCCATGAAATAGGGTGAGTTTAATGGTATTGGTATTGCACAGGAACATATACTATTTATCCAAGTACTCATAGAAACGCAAATGGAATCCTCAATAGTATGAACTCATTAAATGTTAAAAAGAAGAAACTTAAACATGAGAAATTTTTTGTTAAAACTGAAAAATCCCAACATACGCATAATGTTTACTAAAATTGACTTTCTTTGCTTAACAAACATACTATCAACATTAGCAATATTTGAACTCCCAAAATGATTAGCAATAAAATAAGCCTGAAATATTGACAATGATTAGATATAGATGATTTTAGAATTTGGAGAACTATCAAGCAAGAAAATAAGAAAATCTCAAATTCTACGTACTGAATACGTCTTCCACAACAACAACCATGGAAAAGTATCTAAATGAAATTGATTCTTAAGGGTGGATAAACAAAGAAAGTTAATGTAAAAACTCAGCGTAATAGGATCTAACGCTTACACCCTTCCTCTTGAATCTCGTCCTAATTACCTGTGTTTTCATGAGAGGGGCTAGAGTTGGAGGTAAGTGATGGCATTTCCAGAGTTGGAGGACTTGAGTCAAACTTTGGAATGCCATTCCTAAAGGTGAAGGTGGCTTGATAAGGCATTGAAGGTCATCCATGCAAGTGGATGTGGACTTGAGAGAGCGCCTCTACCTCTGTTTCTTCTATTTTTCATACAAATTATGAGATATGAATGTTATCAAAGCCACCAATAGACCACCAAATACTGGTATAATTATTTGCATAAGCTTTTTTTTGTTTATCCGTAAAACTCTGATGCTTTTACATTTGTCTATAAAAGCTACTGAAGCAATTTCCCATTTTATATCCCCAAAATCTTATAACTTTTTCTTGAGTTTTCTTGGACATTCTAGGTGATGGATCCTATATTATCAATTCACAAAATTATTTTATGCAATTAAGGTCAGTTATTTTTAATGACATCCTATCATTCACTACAGCCATGACATAGGGTGAGTTTAATGGTATTGGTATTGCACAGGAACATATACTATTTATTCAAGCACTCATAGAAATGCAAATGGAATCCTTAATAGTATGAACTCATTAAATGTTAAAGAAAAGAAACTTAAACATAAGAAATTTTTTGTTAAAATTGAAAAATCCCAACATATGCATAATGTTTACTAAAATTGACTTTCTTTGCTTAACAATTATACTATCAACATTAGCAATATTTAAACTGCAAAAAGATTAGCAATAAAACAAGCCTAGAATATTGACAATGATTAGATATAGATGATTTCAGAATTTGGAGAACTATCAAGCAAGAAAATAAGAAAATCTCAAATTCTACGTACTGAATATGTCTTCCACAACAACAACCATGGAAAAGTATCTAAATGAAATTGATTCTCAAGGGTGGATAAACAAAGAAAGGTAATGTAAAAACTCAGCGTAATAGGATCTAACGCTTGCACCTTTCCTCTTGAATCTCGTCCTAATTACCTGTGTTTTCATCGAAGGCCTAGAGTTGGAGGTAAGTGATGGCATTTCCAGAGTTGGAGGACTTGAGTCAAACCTTGGAATGCCACTCCTAAAGGTGAAGGTGGGCTTGATAAGGGGTTAAAGGTCATCCATGCAAGTGAACGTGGACGTGAGAGAGCGCCTCTACCTCTTTTTCTTCTATTTTTCGTACAAATTGTGACATATGAATGTTATCAGAGCCACTAGTACACCACCAAATACTTGTATAATTATTTGCATCAACTGTTTTTTGTTTATCCATAAAACTCTGATGCCTTTACGTTTTTCTGTAAAAGCTACTAAAGCAACTTCCCATTTTATATCCCTAGAATCTTATAACTTTTTCTTGAGTTTTCTTGGATATTCTAGGTGATGGCTCTTATATTATCAATTCACAAAATCATTTTATGCAATTAGGGTCATTTATTTTTAATGGCATCCTATCATTCACTACTGTCATGAGATAGGGTGAGTTTAATGGTATTGGTATTGCACAACAACATATACTATTTGTCCAAGTACTCATAGAAACGCAAATGGAATCCTCAATAGTATGAACTCATTAAATGTTAAAAAGAAGAAACTTAAACATGAGAAATTTTTTGTTAAAACCAAAAAATCTCAACATACGCATAATGTTTACTAAAATTGACTTTCTTTGCTTAACAAATATACTATCAACATTAGCAATATTTGAACTACCAAAAAGATTAGCAATAAAACAAGCCTAAAATATTGACAATGATTAGATATAAATGATTTCAGAATTTGGAGAACTATCAAGCAAGAAAATAAGAAAATCTCAAATTCTACGTACTGAATACGTCTTCCATAACAACCATGGAAAAGCATCTAAATGAAATTGATTCTCAAGGGTGGATAAACAAAGAAAGGTAACGTAAAAACTCAACGTAATAGGATCTAACGCTTGCACCCTTCCTTTTGAATCTCGTCTTAATTACCTGTGTTTTCATCGGAGGGGCTAGAGTTGGAGGTAAGTGATGGCATTTCTAGAGTTAGAGGACTTGAGTCAAACCTTAGAATGCCACTCCTAAAGGTGAAGGTGGCTTGATAAGGAGTTGAGGGTCATCCATACAAGTGGACGTGGACTTGAGAGGGCACCTCTACCTCTGTTTCTTCTATTTTTCGTACAAATTGTGACATATGAATGTTATCAAAGCCACCAGTAGACCACGAAATACTTGTATAATTATTTGCGTCAGCTGTTTTTTGTTTATCTGTAAAACTTTGATCCCTTTACGTTTGTTTGTAAAAGCTACTGAAGCAACTTCCCATTTTATATCCCTAGAGTCTTATAACTTTTTCTTGAGTTTTCTTAGATATTCTAGGTGTTGGATCCTATATTATTAATTCACAAAATTATTTTATGCAATTAAGGCCAGTTATTTTTAATGACATCCTATCATTCATTACCGCCATGAGATAGGGTGAGTTTAATGGTATTGGTATTGCACAGGAACATATACTATTTATCCAAGCACTCATAGAAATGCAAATGGAATCCTCAATAGTATGAACTCATTAAATGTTAAAGAGAAGAAACTTAAACATGAGAAATTTTTTGTTAAAACCGAAAAATCCCAACATATGCATAAGGTTTACTAAAATTGACTTTCTTTACTTAACAAATATACTATAAACATTAGCACTATTTGAACTACCAAAAAGATTAGCAATAACACAAGCCTAGAATATTGACAATGATTAAAGATAGATGATTTCAGAATTTGGAGAACTATCAAGCAAGAAAATAAGAAAATCTCAAATTCTACATATTTAAATTCTACATACTGAATATGTCTTCCACAACAACAACAGAAAAGTACCTAAATGAAATTGATTCTCATGGGTGGATAAACAAAGAAAGGTAACATAAAAACTCAGCATAATAGGATCTAATGCTTGCACCCTTCCTTTTGAATCTCGTCCTAATTACCTGTGTTTTCATCATAGGGGCTAGAGTTGGAGGTAAGTGATGGCATTTCCAGAGTTGGAGGACTTAAGTGAAACCTTGGAATGCCACTCCTAGAGGTCGAGGTGGGCTTAAGAAGGCATTGAAAGTCATCCATGGAGGAGGAGGTGGACTTGAGAAAGCGCCTCTACCTCTATTTCTTCCATTTTTCATACAAATTGTGACATATGAATGTTATCAGAGCCACCAATAGACCACCATATAGTTGTATAATTATTTGCATCAGCTGTTTTTTGTTTATCCATAAAACTCTGATGGTTTTACATTTGTTTGTAAAAGCTACTTAAGCAACTTCCCATTTTATATCCCCAGAATCTTCTAACTTTTTCTTGAGTTTTCTTGGATATTCTAGGTGATGGCTCTTATATTATCAATTCCCAAAATCATTTTATGCAATTAGGGTCACTTATTTTTAATGACATCCTATCATTCATTGCCGCTATGAGATAGGGTGAGTTTAATGGTATTGACTTTGTTTCCTTAAGAAATATACTATCAACATTAGCAATATTTGAACAGCCAAAAATATTAGCAATAAAACAAGACTAGAAATTGACAACAATTAGATATAGATGATTTCAAAATTTGGAGAACTATCAAGCAAGAAAATAAGAAAATCTCAAATTCTACGTACTGAATTTGTCTTCCACAACAACAACAGAAAAGTATCTAGATGAAATTGATTCTCACATGTGGATAAATAAAGAAAGGTAACATAAAAACTCAAGATAATAGGATCTAACGCTTGCACCCTTCCTCTTGAATCTCATCCTAATTACTTGTGTTTTCATTAGAGGGGCTAGAGTTGGAGGTAAGTAATGGCATTTCTAGAGTTGGAGGACTTGAGTCAAACCTTGGAATGCCACTCCTAAAGGTAGAGCTGGGCTCGAGAAGGCGCTGAAGGTCATCCATGGAGGTGGAAGTGGACTTGAGAGAGCACCTCTACCTCTGTTTCTTCCATTTTTTATACAAATTGTGACATATGGATGTTATGAGAGCCACTAGTAAACCACCAAATACTTGTGTAATTATTTACGTTAGCTGTTTTTTGTTTATCTGTAAAACTTTGATGCTTTTACATTTGTCTGTAAAAGCTACTGAAGCAACTTCCCATTTTATATGCCCAAAATCTTATAACTTTTTCTTGGATTTTCTTGGATATTCTAGGTGATGGCTCTTATATTATCAATTCACAAAATCATTTTATGCAATTAAGGTCACTTATTTTTAATGACATCCTATCATTCACTACCGCCATGAGATAGGGTGAGTTTAATGGTATTGGTATTGCACAGGAACATATACTATTTATCCAAGCACTCATAGAAACGCAAATGGAATCCTCAATAGTATGAGCTCATTAAATGTTAAAGAGAAGAAACTTAAACATGAGAAATTTTTTGTTAAAACCAAAAAATCCCAACATATGCATAATGTTTACTAAAATTGACTTTGTTTGCTTAACAAATATACTATCAACATTAGCAATTTTTGAACTACCAAAAAGATTAGCAATAAAACAATACTAGAATATTAACAATGATTAGATATAGATGATTTCAGAATTTAGAGAACTATCAAGCAAGAAAATAAGAAAATCTCGAATTCTACGTACTAAATATGTCTTCCATAACAACAACAGAGAAGTATCTAAATGAAATTGATTTCATAACAACAAAAAAGAAGTTTCTAAATGAAATTCATTCTCAAAGGTGGATAAACAAAGAAAAGTAACATAAAAACTCAACCTAATAGGATCTAACGCTTGCACCCTTCCTCTTGAATCTCATCTTCATTACTTCTGTTTTGATCAAAAGAGCTGGAGTTAAAGGTAAGTAATGGTGTTTCTAAAGTTTCAAACCTTGGAATGCCACTCCTAAATGTGTAGCTAAGCTTGAGAGGGTGTTGAAGGTCATCCATGGAGGTGAAGGTGGACTTGAAAGAGTACCTCTACTTTTGTTTCTTCTATTTTTCGTACAAATTATGAGATATTAATGTTATCAAAGCCACCGGTAAACCACCAAATACTTGTATAATTATTTGCATCAGTTATTTTTTGTTTGTCCATAAAACTATGATGCTATTACACTTGTCCATAAAAGCTATCAAAGCAATTTCCCATTTTATATCCCCAAAATCTTATAACTTTTTCTTGGGTTTTCTTGGAGATTCTAGGCAATGGCTCCTATATTATCAGTTCACAAAATAACTTTTTACAATCGAGGTCACTTATTTTTAATGACATCTATCATTCACTGTTACCATGAAATGGGGTTAGTTTAATGGTATTGGTATTGCACAGAAACATATATTATTTATCCAAGCACTCATAGAAACAGAAATAGAATCCTCAACAGTAGAAACTCATTAAATGTTAAAAAGAATAAACTTAAACAGAAGAAATTTTTTGTTAAAACCAAAAAATCCCAACATATACGTAATGTTTACTAAAATTGACTTCATTTTCTTAACAGATATACTATCAACATTAGCAATATTTGATCTATCAAAAATATTAGCAATAAAATAAGACTAGAATATTAACAATGATTAGATATATATGATTTTAGAATTTGGAGAACTATCAAGCAGGAAAATAAGAGAATATCAAATTCTACATACTGAATATGTCTTCCATAATAACAACAGAGAAGTATCTAAATGAAATTGATTCTCATGGGTGGATAAATAAAGAAAAGTAACATAAAAACTTAACATAATAGGATCTAATGCTCACACCCTTCCTCTTGAATCTCATCCTTATTACCTATGTTTTCATCAGAAGGGTTGGAGTTGGAGGTAAGTAATGTCATTTCCAGAGTTGGAAGACTTGAGTTAGACCTTAGATTGCCATTCCTGGAGGTGGAGGTGGGCTTAGGAGGGCACTAAAGGTCATCCATGGAGGTAAAGGTGGACTTGAAACAGCACCTCTACCTCTGTTTCTTCCATTTTTTGTACAAATTATGAGATATGAATGTTATTAAAGCCACCAGTTGACCACCAAATACTTGTATAGTTATTTGCATCAGCTATTTTTTGTTTGTCAATAAAACTATATTGCTCTTACACTTATTCATAAAAGCTACCAAAGAAACTTCACTTTTTATATCCCTAGATTCTTATAACTTTTTCCTAGGTTTTCTTGGATATTCTAGGTGATGGCTCCTATATTATCAATTGGCAAAATCATTTTATGCAATTGTGGTCACTTATTTTTTATGATATCCTATCACTCATTACCGCCATAAGATGGGGTTAGTTTAATGGTATTGGTATTACACAAGAACATATATTATTTATCCAGGCACTTATGAAACGGAAATAGAATCCTCAGTAGTAAGAACTCATTAAAGGGTAAGATTATGAATATGGCCTTTTACAAAACTAGTAACATTGGATGTGCATGTCGGCTCAAAAGTTGACAACGAAGTGAAGAGGTGGTTTTTTGGTTTCAGGGTGGTCCCATGAAGGTGTCTGTAGGAAGGAAGGAGGAGGTTTTTAATCAATCGTGCCTTGCTACCTTGATACAAGGCTTTTGGGGCCACTGAATTGGTGGCTTTCTTAATCTCCGACATTAAGAAATAACAAGACAACCCCCGTTCTCTCTCTCTTCCTCTCAAAGGCACAAAAGCTACGAAAGGCTTGTTTCAACTTTTCTTGTTTCCATAATGATTTCCAATCAATTCCCTAAGCTTTTAGATTTGCAAGGAAGGAAGATAATTTCATATCAGAAAGCAAGATAAATCTATTAATCAATTCGTTTATTTGTAATACCATGTGTTAGCTGAGATTTCTTTATTTGTTCCTTTTAGCGGCTAAGAAAGTGTAGGAAACAAAGTCTTTCTAGCCTAAAATTTGTTTCGTGTTTCGCCATAAGTGCAAAGCCTCGGTACGCTTAGTTGGATAATGAGTTACCAGAATTCGATCGGGCTTAGGATGAGGAGAATGCAATACTTTACAATTTTTATTCCTTTTTGGCTAATGGATCAAACAAATTTTATTCCTTTTTTGGCTAATGGTTTGGCTTGGCTTGATCAAGTCTATGAATGTGAATTTGGGGAGATGTAAATCTTGTTGCCCAACAAAGATGTAAACTCTCAAACTATCAAGGTAATGATAAAATGTTATGTTTTGTAATGGGTTTAGTTTGATCAATGCTAGACTTGGTTGGGCTTGGCTTGGCTTGATCAGTTCTATGAATGTGATTTGGGGGAGATGTAAATCTTTTTGCCCAACAAAGAGGGTAATGATAAAGCGTTATGTTTTGTAATGGGTTTAATTTGATCAATTCTGGACTTGGTTAGGCTTGGCTTGGCTTGGCTTGGCTTAGCTTGGCTTGATTGGGTCTATGAATGTAATTTGGGAGAGATGCAAGTCTTTTTGCCCGATAGAGGTGTAAACTCTTGAACTATTAGGCTAATGGTGAAGCTTGGTTAAGATGATGAAAATTTTTGGCTAAGCAGAATCAAATCAAACTCAGAAGTAAAGAAGTCCTTATGTGAAGGCATGATGGACAATCTAATGGCCACAGCTCCATTAAATCCCCTTGTAGCCGGCCCAAAAGCATCCACTTCATTCATCAACACACCAACTAAAAAGAAATCGCTAGTAGCAAATTCAAAATCATTGAATTTTGAATATTTAGGAAGATCGAAAAATTCCAACATACATATTTTGTTTACCAAAATTGACTTCTTTTCCTCATCAAATATACTTACTGATACAAACTATTATTTGATTGTAGAAAAATACATGGCAATTATCAACATTAGCGGTAAAGCAAGACTAGAATATTAATATTGATTAGAATAGATGATTTCAAAATTTAATGAACTATGTGAGGCAAAAAGATTTTAAAAAAAATATAGAAAATGGTTTTTGATTATTTTCATTTGAATGTTTAATATTGTGGCACCATTATAAAAGGTTTAATGAAACTAATTTTCCCAAAAAGGAGAGAAAAGAGATTCCCCCCCCCCCTCCCCCCCCCCCCCCCCCAAAAAAAAAGAACTCTTATTCGTAAGAGAAAAAACTACTCACCTAAAAATGGCAACATGTGATTTAAAATAATATTTCTTACCTAACCTTTATCTAATAATGACATATAACAAATTGATTCTCAAATCATATATTTGAGAATTAAATTGTTAACAATCAAATTATATATCTAAAGATTGACTTTCAATTATAAGCTTGTATTATGACTACAAAGCCAAATAAAGGAAATATTGTAAAGAAAACAAGTGGAATGTGCTTGGTAGAAATCTTGTACTAAAATCTTATATTTAAATATATTGAATTTTGAAAATTTACTCGAACTTTTAGAGAAGATATACTTGAATATATACTTATAAGTGAATTATATCTTGTATTCTTTTTAACTAATGTTTTCAACAATAATTCTTTCCTAATAATTTATAATAAGGAAAGGGGAAAAAAAAGGAGGAAATTTCCCTACTTATAGAAAACAAGCGTTAAAAAAATATCAATTATTGGTGACAAAAAAAAAAATCCTTTGTCTCTTTAAAACCAAATTTCTTTTTGATACGTATGAATATCACGTACAAGTAGTAAAGCCGCACTGCAACTTCTCTATGTATACATATCCACATTCTAAACCCGTCATGATCATTAACCTTCCCATAAGCATTCCTTAAGTTCAATCTCCCAAAATTGATAGTCATACTTTTTTATTAATATTTTCAACAATAATTCTTTACTAATCATTTCTAGTAAGGAAAAGAATAAAATAAAAAAAAAAGAAGGTAATTTTCCTACTAACAGAAAACAAGCATGAATAAAATATCACTATTAGTGAAAAAATCCTTTGTCTCTTTAAAACCAAATTTCTTTTTGATACGCATTAATAAGTGCTTATGAGGCAGCATTGCAGCTTCTATAGATATATATGTATATATATATATATATACATATATATACATTTCCACGTTCTAACCTGTCACAGTCATTAACCGTCCCATAAGCATTCCTTGAGTTCGATCTCCCAAAATTGCTAATCATGCTTTTTCGTTTTAAGTTTTTGTTTCTCTTGTCGCCTTTAAATTGATTCTTCATTTTGTGAAGGCATTATATACGCAGGAAGTCTTTCATACTAAGTTGTTTATATGCATAAATATGAAACAAAAGAAACGTTGTTCATTCCTTGTTCTCACTTTTTCAGTGCTGGATATCTCCGGAGCCGGCTTCGCAGTTTCCCTGAAAACTTAGGTTATGGAAACACCCTGTGGTGGAGCACTGATGGAAGACATTGCAGTAATGAGTGGCGACAAAGTGATTTTGAGAGGGTTGAAATTCCATGGGTGTCATGGGGTGAAGCCAGAAGAAGGAATCCGGGTCAAAGTTTTTGGTGGACGTTGATGCTTGGTTGGATCTTCGGCAGGCTGGTAATCCTGACTGCTTGACAGATATTGTTGGTTACACTGATATTTATCGAATAGTTAGAGTAGTTGTGGAAGGACCTGCACAGAATCTTCTAGAGTCGGTGGCTGAGCTGATCGCGTCGACCACCTTCACGAAGCACCCACAGATTTCTGCTTTACGTGTTAAAAGTTACAAAGCCTCGTGTTGCTCTTCCTGGTTCTGTTGACTCCCTGCGGGTCGAGACTCTCAGATCCCCAAGGGTAGATGCACCAAACTAAGCCTTTTCTTTTCCATTTTGTCCTTTCATTTTGTTAATATCAATGCAATATGTAGGTTGGAATAATGGAGAAGCCATCTTTCATCCCAAAAAATAAAAAAATTGTTTATAATTTCTAGCATCGGCATTTGTGATGCCATTTTTTTTTCTTTTTTTGCGTGTAACTCGTAATGCTTATTTTTGCTGCAGAAACATGGTCCGAGATTCATGCCAGCAAAATGCAAACCATGGAGATTCAAGAGATCGTTTTTATGTTACTTGTTGCAACGAAGTTGTATGTCCATCTCCATTGCATTGATACTTTTGAATCGTGTGAACGTTAATTTTATGTTAGTAAATTGAAACCAGAAATCTCATATAAAATGCTAGGGAATCCAATAAAAAGAGAAGTTGGTCCACAAAAATTTCTAGAGAAAACCACATATGGTTAATTTTTTTTTTTTTTTTTTTTGTGAAAGGTCAAATTATATATCATTTGTAAAAAATTTACAAGATTGTTCGATTACAAAATATCATCATCTAAACTCAAACATTGCACTTGGCAAATTCCAAAGCTCTTGTAAAAATTTATTACAATTTGTAAGCTTGACTCCTCTGGTAAATGAAATCTTTCCTCTCACATTCTTCTTGATTTTAGCAATAATAGTTGAGTTATCTAGACTTGTATCGCTAAATCTTCTTATATTTCTTTCTCTCCAAATGTGATACAATACGGCCTTGAAAGAACATATGGTTAATTGTTGTAGAAGAATATGTTGTTTATTGTTTTCTTTAGTGGACAACTGATAAGAAATAAGAAATTAACATGGTTTTCTTTTTCTTGTAGATGCTTCCTTTTGAGAAAAATATAGTTTGGGTTCGTGTTTATTGTGCCAAACATAATTTTGACAAGATTACTTTTTGTCTAGCTTGTTGTACACATCAGGTCCATTGATCATTTTGTTATTTTCTAAAACATTTTTACTTGTTGATAATTTATGAAGTTCTTAATGTTTATATATAACTATGATAATTCAAACGTTATTATTCATTGTTTTCAGGTTGGAAACAAACAGCTCATTGACTTCGATCATGGTTGGAAACTTTGCATAGATTGTCATAATATTGCTATCATGGACCAAGAGAAATTGAAACCCATAATTGAAAATGTGTGAAAATTCTATGAGATACTGAATATGAGAGTTGATGAAGATATTCCCATTTTTCTCATTGATAAGGATATGCTTCACCAGCACGATCCATCATTTAAAAGGATGACCGTATGTATGATGATTATTGTTTATAGTAATTATTCTCTAGTTATCTCATTTTCTTATCTTTATAATCAGTTTTTTTTTTCTTTTTAATCCCAGTATGATAAAAATGAGGAGCTTTTAGCAATACTCAGAATCACGAATTATACAGGACCTATCACTTTTGTAAGGCTTCCTTCAAGTTCTTTTTTCCACGTTTTCTTTTTTAAACCACATTATGTGAAGAAGGATCAAGATTAACTATTGATAAAAGGTTGACATACAATATTACGAGGACAAGTTAATTTTTTTTTTTTTTTTTTTTGGAATGATAGATTACAAGCTGTTATTAAGGAAATAAAGTAATTGCTAAAATGGATACAAAGCAGTTGACCCAACGCTCAGTTCGCATACTGATGGTTTTGTATGGGATGCCAGAGTAATTTTCTGCAGCTACTTTGCACATTTATTTGTTTTTTTTTATTTTGAATTTAGTATTGGCTGGTTGGATGGTTAAAGGATAGTTATGGTTAAATCTTGTTACATCTCTTAATTGAGTTATTAATAAAGATTGGCCTAAATTAATAGTCATTCTTCTTTAAAAATAATTTGTAAGAAAAAGAATAAGCAATGCGGTGGATATACCATTTCCCTCCAGCTTCGAGACACTTCAATATTTTTTCGTCCACATATGGAGGGATGTTTTACATGAACTAGAAATTGATAATATGTTGAAGAATTTAAAATTTTTGATTACTAAAAATTGGGTTACTTTTTTTATAAAAAAAAAAAAACTAGTTGATAAAAGAGAAAATCATTCTCCTATATAAAGAATTAACCATGATAATATTTATATAGTGTAGGACATACATGATTCTCAATAATTTTTCTTATAAATATATAAGACATCTTTAAATCATCAACTACAGAGTGCTTGTGGGGCAATGCATGGCAAATGGGATGATGCAAGCATGGCTTGATACTTAAAGTGAGTTGTTATTTTTAAGTCCTTGCAAAATTCTTTTAATTATCGAATTTAATTTCTTTTACATGAAGTGGTTCTAATTTGGAATGCAAATATATGTGTGAAAGACAAATATACAAGATTGAACAAAGAAATTAAAAATGGCATTTGTTCAATCATGAGCTACAAGTGGTTGAATTGGTTGGCTTGTACCCTTGATGAGTCCTCGCACCAAAGTATTGAGCAAGTGAAGATTGTGAGAAATGTAATAGAAGTTTGGAAAATCCGGAGTGAACATAGAACTGGCTTAGCTGGTGATATATTCAAGGCAACAAAAGAGGTAGTTGATAAGTTCGGCTTTCAAGAGACATTGGATTATGTTGCTCAAACAAAAGTCTCTCACACTAGTTTAATTGTCATGGATCGTCTTGTAATCTAAAGTTGCTCTCCATTTAGATACACTGTTGGCTACCTTTGTTATTCGAATATCTTACTTAGTTTAAACATTTGAATGTGTCTTTTTTATTTTTTATCTTTTAGTACAAATTCAATAGCCTTTTAAAGCAAAATAATATAGATCTACGAACTTCAACTGTATTTTTTACAAAAGAGTACTTGGCTTTTTAAGTAATGAGAAACTACGCCAGAATAATGGTTGTCCAGACTCCTAGTAAATCAATGTATGATGACCATTTTGAAGAAGAAGATGGGCCTACAATTTTCAAAATGATTAAACTAACGGCTAAGCAGAATCAATCAAGCTCGGAAGTAATGAAGTCCTTATGTGAAAGGCATGATGGACTATCTAATGGCCAAAATTCCGTTAAATCCCCTTGCAGCCAGCCCAAAAGCACCGACTTCATCCGTCAACACATCAATTGAGAAATCGCTAGTAGCAAATTCAAAATCATTGCATTGCATTTTTAACAAGCGCAAGAATCAAAACAGCGCTTTGCTGGAAAAAATCTCTTTCATAACTTCACTACAAAAACAATATTCGTTTCTCTTGGATAACGTTAGGCATCACGACCCATTTTATGTTGAGAGCTCTCTTTTTTATGTAAAAGGGAAAGCAGGACTTCTTTTGAAGGGCCTGGCAATGGATAATACTGAGGCCCACTCCTGAGAAGAAGAGAAGTAGGAAAAATTAAAAAATAAAGGTATATACTGATATACAAGAACGAACCAAATTTACAATGTGAAGACACTGAGTTACCTATCTGTCCATGCTCGAAGAAATAAATAAAACTCGAGTTGCGACGACTTCCCTCCGGGACAGGAATTGAATGTGCATTTGGCTTGGAACTTGTGCTGGGACTGAAATACAGGGAACTGAAGGTTCCACGGAAAACCCCAAAAAAGACAAATCTAACAACCGTCGCCAAGAAAATCTTTGTTTGTTCTAACTGATGGGTTTAGGGGCCCCAACCCTCTTGGATTCTACTGAATTTGGCTTCATGAACTCCAAATGTCGTGAACAGAACATACTAGGTGAGTTTTGCATTGGTCGTGGTAGTCCAAAGGATGTCATCGCGGTGGCGTCTGTTAGGTGTTTGATATTTGTTTACTCTTGATACTGCTGTTGATGAATCCTCTAGTCAACTTCAGACAAAGGAATGGATGTCTTTCAAGAGATTCTTAATGCAGAGATTTCATGTCTCCCAAATGGTTTCTATTATACTTTGAATGTGAAATATCTTTTGAGCCTTGTGTATGTGTCTTGGCAATTCAACTTTTGCCTAAGTTATTAGTTTAACTTTGTCCAAACTTGTTAAGCTGTGTCTCTCTGGTTATTGGGTTCCTGGATGGATTTTACTTCTTTCCTTACAAAGTTAGGTATTACAACAGTGAGATTGTTATTTTGTCCTTACATTCTAATATGACTTAACCAAACGTATGTTTTCATCAATGTTTAGGTGAATATATAGTTATCACTATGGTACCAAAGTAACTATATTCCTTAAGATTTTCTTTTGACTAAAGAAGTTTTTTAAATTTCATTATCTCTAGTGGAAAGATCCAGATTCTACTCAAAATTGGTCATAAAAATGTTGCAAATGTTGGGTTTTTTGTTGAGTTATTCCTTTAAATAGAGGTGTAAATGTTTCCCTAAAAAGTATGAATTTTCCACTAACAATCATCTTCGTTAATTATTTTTTGGAAGAATGGATTATGAAAATTACAAGCTGAAACTTTCTTTGGTAGGGAACACATATGGCTGTCACTAGTTGGAGTGTCCAGTTGAGGCATGTCTGCATGTATGTATGAACATAGGGTTAGGGGTCTAATGCTTGTTTTTACGCCTTCATGAATAAAGATGTGATTGTCACATTTTGAAATATAGCATATGGTATTCCTCTTCAAATTTTCTGCTTATAAGTTGTAACTTTTACCCACTTTTACCTCAATACAGATGTCCCATGGGATAATGAAAGGTGTAAAGGATATGGTGGTTTAGTCTCCTTTGTCAATATGTTGCTCCTTCTTCTTTAATGAACATCCAGTTCTATCCATGGCAAGTATGCTTTGTAAAATTTTGGTCTAGAACAGCAGTATTATTTTCTAATTTAGATCTATGTCGGTGCCAATTGGCAGCATACGAGAATTTTTAACAAGTTCGCATCTGGAGGAACTAGAAGATCCAGAAAATTCCTCAGAAGAAGGGGTTAAGGTCATTACTCAGCAGGAGTATGTCTCTCGATTGCATGAGCTCAAAGATGAAATGATTCGTGTTTGGTGTCCTAATGACCGTGTAACCTCTTTGTAGTTATCTATAAAGGTGACCTCTTCATCTGATGACATGGACTTTTCCAGATATATATTTGTTTTGACGTGTCTTTTAGTTGCTTAAAATTTGTGAAAAAGAAACTAGGAATAACATAGTTGACATTAATAATATATTAGAGAATAAATGTTTTAACATAATATCTTATGGCTTCTTCATTGGGAAAAAGTTGGAGAAGTTAATTCAGTTATGCTTCATTCTCCCCATGGTTGAACATTTCCAATTAATTGGTGTTGAACTTCTTTATACTTGCCCAATTTATTAACCTATACCGTTTTTATTAATGAAAAGGAAGATAAACAACAGGCCATACAGTGAAGTGATATCCCATTTCTACTTTCTGTAGGTTGCTAGGCTTTTAATGGATACGTCACTTTTATATTTTTATCATACCCTTTGCGTCCTTGCTATGGATAATGGACATGGTAGGAGACATGGTATGGGACAGCATCAAGTGGAAAGCTAAGGTTGCTGAAAATGGGACCAGAATCCGTACTAACCAGGTGATTCATCATTTTGGATCACTTTCTCTCTCTTCTTCTTTCCTGTTTATTAATGAAATAGGAGTTATACATGTCTTTTGCTTGATCAGTTTGTTGTTAACTTAAGCTGGAAACATCTCAATTTGTATATAATTAACACATCCATGCTGGATTGCCTGTTGAGCTGGTAACCTGGTATTCTGCTCTTCCAATGTTTCCAATCTAATCCGATTGGCTTGATGAAAACTTGTTGAAACTGTTTTATTGAACTTGAGCCATCTAAAACAAGTAGGTTTTGGTAGGTCGCTTGCATATTAGGTGGTTTAGCTTTTGGCTAAAAACTGTGCAAGTAGTATTTTTCAAGGATCTCCAGCTAGTAATTTTTACGAGGGTGACACAAGACGGGCAGAATCTTGGGTGCCATTTTTGAGCTGTTAGATTTCACTTCTATCATAGGATCAGTGAGGCTACATTGATGTGTTTGCCTTCCAGAAGTAATTTATTGGAAGATTAATGCTTCGCTTCCCTTTACTTGGGTTGTTGCTACGGGGGAAGATCGTAATGATGGCAATCTTAGAGAAAGAAAGATTCTTGTTACCTGTAGAAAATTAGCATGTAAACAATGGACCGTCTTCTTATTCATTGTAATATCCTGAAGGATATTTTGCCTTTTTGTGCTCTGTTTTTTTGGATTTACGAGGATTAAGCCTAGAACTGTATTTAACTTTAGGCATGCTGGATGTGTAATATGGGTGCATTTTGAAAGAACAAAATGCTTGGATTTTGGAGGCTCTGAGATGTCAAATGTGAAGCATAGGTATATGATACTAAAAGCACCTTGTCATTACATGGCTGTATTCTTTTATGGTCATTTCAATTTTTTGAAGTTCATTAAACTCCTAAACTTTGGAGCTAGTCTCAGTGTTCCCTTTTGTGTGTACTAAGTAAGATTTATGTATAATGGGGTTATTCCTATCGAAAAGAAAAAAATTCCTCTTTTTTTTTTTTTTTTAGAGGGGGGGGGTCCGAGATTAGTCTTCAATGAAGTAAGATTCCTTATGGTTCATCAATCTTTGTGATGATACCATGCAATGAGTCTATCTTTACATAGGGTTCTTATATATTCTATCAATTTATTGTTGAATCATATCTCGTGTGTTTTTACTGTATTGTCAATATGGTTAAGGTCCATACTTAACTCCCTGTTTACATGTATGAAAGAATGCAGCAAGACCCAGTTCGGTAGTCTTGTTTTGTACTGGTAGGATTGAGAACTGAACACTGCCTTAAGACAATTGCAGACTTAGCTGCACCTCTTCCTTTCTCCCTTTTATTGCATTCTCCCCTCTCCTTCTTCCTTCTTGTGCTATTTTTTTTTCTTTTGACCCATCCTCGTGGTTTCAATTGATGGTTTTTCCTAAGAGGTCTATGTGATTTGTGGCAGAGGACTTTTAAGCAAGTGATATTTGCTCTGATGCTAAGGAAACTTGCTATAATTGGTTCTGCCAAATTGGTTCCATTTCTGAGCTTCTTCCACGGATGTAAGTCTTTTTTCCTTTCTTACTCGTGCATTTTTGTATCTTTTGACTGATGCTACCCATGTCAATTTGTCATCATTTCTATTGTAAGTCATTTGTCCGGAGCCTTTTGCCTATGTTTTTCCCCCTTCATCTGGGTGGCTCTATTTTATTAAAGATGGTATTTTGCTTACTTCTCGTCAGTTATTAATGTGAATCTCTAATGAGTTTTAAGGCATCCTTATTCATACATGAGCAGCTCAAGATGGATCTAAATTTGTAAACATTATCACCCCAATCAGATTGACTTTGAAAGTTGTTTTCCAGAATTTCCACTTCATGTTTCTCATGTCAATGCTTATTAGAGTTTACCATCAATTCCTCTATCTTGCCCTTTGTGGGTATCTTGTTTTTTTCGTTATTTACTTCCTTTCTTGCTTCAGATATTTGGAGCTGGCCATATTGCTCTGCTGGCGTTTCCTAGTTGACCAACCTGAAGACAGTCATCAGCGTTTGGTTATGATTAGAAGAGGATTAGCAGAGCCATTGGCATCCATATACTGCTGTGTATATACATTGCTCATTCTGCCCTGAAGTTGCCTTCGTATGATATAGGTTCTTTAGTTGCATCCGTGCTCAGCTCACCGACATTATTGACCTGTGACTCCACAATGAGCATAAAAGGTAGTAGTTTTGCCTTGTCTGGCCCAGGTTCATTTGCCATAGTGTGCATTCAGATGTTAGTTAGATTGGGTGAAAGTTGTGTACTTGAGAATCCAAATGAAGACCGAGTTAGATTCAGTTTATGCCAGATTTAAAAGTAATTTTTCGCTTTGGCCTGCATGCGGTTATTATTTATGTAAATTGATTTTATTTGAAATCGTTCACAAGTATTTTGTGAGTTGCTTGTTGGTTAATGGTCTACCGAAAATTTTAGCCTTCGCAAGAATTTTGGCAGCTCTTAGTGAAATTATTGTCATTACTTTCCAAATTTATTTTTATTTTCGTAATTTTACCTTATTCTAGACCTTTGTACTTGCCATTTGTTGCATGCAAGCTTGTGTAATTAACTTCATTTAAGAAAAATACCTAGTAGCTGCAACCTAAAGTTATTCCCATTTTTATAGAGGTGGCTTGGGCAATAGATGACAAAATTATTTGACTAGACTCCTTAATTAGAGCTGCGCCAAATACTGTAACTAGGCCTATTTGCAAGAGTCCTTTGTGGACCTGGGCAAAAGCTGGCCTTGGGCTAACTTCTGATGCTCTGTCCTGCAGCTAATCCCATGAAAATGCATTGCATTGCTGATAATGTGTAGCAGCCTATCCATACGTTGTTTATTTTTCCTGCTAGTTAAATGTGTTAATGACATCAATACTCTACTGATGTGTATCCTATCAGTTAAGGAAACAACTCAACTCAAGCTTACAGAAAACAAAAGATTGCTTTCTACTCCAATTCAACCAATCATTGAGTGTGTAATGAAAGGCAAATTTCTTGTTCTAAACGTCCGTATGTTAGGGGTCCAAACATCGTCAAGGGCATTTATATGTTTTCTGAGCTACTAGAAATGCAATAGTGAAAACTTGAATTTATTTTGTCCATATAGAGTGAAAATGTTGATTTGTTGGGTTTATAGATCATTTTGATTTTGTTTAATTAATAGACTGTACATTCTAAAAGTAGCTAGTTAAATTATCTTATCCTGCATAGTAAGTGCTTTGACATGAATTAATTGCTTTCTCCAATATCTATTTGACGGTATTTCTACTGTATGTTTTGAAAGAGACAAGGAGAGGATTTACTTGTGGAGAAATCAAGCAATTTGTTTGGAAGTTCGCCATCTGTCTCTATTCTTCTTCATCAGCTGTTGAAGCAACTTCCTGCTAAAATAGTTACTTCAAAGGCTATGGAGATCCTTAATGTCATTGAACGTAGCAATGATTATTCCTTAGATCAGGTGTTAGTCATAAGCTAAAGACAATTTTGCTTTTAGTAGTTGCACACTTGAGTAGCTCTGTTTTGACAGCCCTATCCTTTTCCCTAAGTTAATTGTTTATAGTAGTCTTACTTGATTGATTTTGGAATTTCTTGTTTATCTTTCGTATCCTAGGCTTTCTTGAGGGTCCTCATAACCTTGTTAGTCTTCTTATATAAAGTCTATATCTTTTTGATGTGTTCCTACTCTTAAACTCATTGTTAATTCTTTGGATAGATATTTGGCATTAATTTGAAGAAAAGTTCATGTATGGAATGTCCATTTTAAAACTTAAATTTCACAAATAGTTTTACTAAGCAATTCCGAGTACTGTTTTTGGTGCTTAAGAAGTAGTAGATAATAATATCGTTGATGAAATGGGCATTTTACATACATCTTAGTTAGATACAACTTTTTTCTTGATGTGTTATATATGCCTTGCTCAGGTCAGATAAATTGAAATTGATTCTTAATTCACCATATTATGAACTTACCATTTGACTTCAGTTACTTCTATTCTTTATTCTCTCTTTCCGGTACATAGTAAAGGGTAATGTACTTAACTGTTTGAAGAGAGAATGAGAAAGAAATATACTTTTTCAAGAAAGACTCTTTTTCTTGTATAAGTGTATGATATGAATAACGTTATTATCTCCGTCTTGAGTTACATTGACATGTTGAGATTATTTGAAGTTGGTATAACTTTTTGAATCCAATGCGATTGGTGAAAATAATGGTTTTGATTATATGTCAATGAAACTTTGTATTTGAGTTGCGTTCTTTTTTTCTTCTCTAATAATTGTTACCTTTTCCAAAAAAGAAAAAGAAGGGAAAATCACAAAGTATTGCTTTATTGTAATGGTGGTATGTTTCTCAGTTGTTCTCTGTTAGGCTGAAGCTTTTCTGGCTTTATCCTTGCTACATAATATATGTTACTTGGCAGATTTTCTACTTGTATTTACGATTCAAATTTTCTTCTGGTATTGCGAGCATGTTTATATACAAGGCAAGATATGTCAGATCCCTTTCCTCTGACTCTTATCATTTATGCCAGGGTTGCCATCTGAACACCATTTTAGGAGGTATTTCAGACGAAGCCTGCAATAAAGTAGTTACTGAAGATGTATTGGAAAGAAAGCTTGCAACAATATTGGTGAAACTTCTTACTCATTACAAGGGCTCAGAAGATGTGCTTGCTTTGGTATGCTTCTTAGCCTTGTGGTTGCTATTCTTTTATTCCTTGTGAGTGTGTCCATGAGATGATGGTGTACTTGCCTTCTATCATTCAGTGCTTATGCTAGAAACCATCCTAAACCCATAAATGGATGGTTATTCTATTTGCTTCTTTCATGGTTATGTAGTCTTGGACAGTAACATCTTGAGTAAACTGGGGAGATCAATTTTAAATGTTACCTTGTAGAACCATCTTGTGGAGATCTTAGATACAGTGTTTGGGAGTCCGCAAAGCATTGTCAATATGCATGTCCTTGCATGGCAACAAGGTACTTTCCTAAATACCTATCTATCCTCACAATTTTTCGTTTAGTTAAATCCTGACCTTTATGTTGTTGAAGCTTACTTTCCAGACCACCTTAACTAGCACTGGTTTCACCTACCTTCTGGACTAGTCATTACCTACCTTAGGTACAAAGAAGATATTGGTAATTTGGGCTTGACTAGAAAGGTCTTTATTAGCATTCAGGTTAAAATGCATTTCACCTACGGGCAGATGCTTTGATCTAGCCCTTCAATTATGTGTGAAACATATTTTCTATATTTGACATCTAGAATCCAAGCTAAAAATGAAGATGGATGGAATTGGAGGCCTAGCTTTCATTTTTTCAACCACAGAAATTGGTAGCAAATTCCAACAATGAACCAAAAGCTTCCATGAAATAATCCTAACGGTCCTCACAAAGTAATTGAGTCAACTCAGTCATAGTAGTGTCAACTCAGTCAAAGTAGAAGGATGCGTAAGGATGTTCTGGCATTTAAAAAACTTCCATGAACTTCTTTTTAGTGGAAGTTACAGATGAAAGGAAAACTATTTTATTGCTTTGCTTAACTATTTTCTTAACATAATAATACTGCACAACCCAATAGTTCCATACTAGACCCCAAGAATGGGTTTTAATTCTTAATGAAGTGAGAATATCCAGTCTTAGTTGTTAGGATCAAATGGTTGATAATTATTGACTACTCATACTCAAAATAATCAAGTTGAGAAAGAGGTACAGTATTCCTAGCAGAGAAAAAATGCCAAAAAGATTAAACAAACTTGTCAGGGCTTAAGGTTTTATGTCTGGAATGTTCAAATGCTGTCCTAGCACCATCTCTGGTTTTGCATGGAAGAAGAAAACAGTAAAAAAGATTCCATTGTAGTTGATATATAGAAGATGCAGTTTTAAAAAAACTACTGAATTTTAGAGGACCCCAGTTGTCCATACTAAAGACAGATGACAATACTTGTCCCTATGATTCTCATGCTTGATTCAGCTCTTGTTCACTACAGCCATAGTTTAGCAACTGGGGCTTTGAAAGATGCAAAAAAAAGTATCTTAGTTTTGTCAAATCTTGCATAAGATTTAGTGAAGTCATATTACCCTCTACTTCAGCTCGGATTAAGCAGTTAAATCTTTATCTTGAGACCAAAGAGGTGACTTTATTTTTTGTCTTCCTTTGGCACAAAAATGTGATACAAACTTTTTTGCATATCTCTCACTCATTTCAACACGTCAGCCTGCCTTGTTATGTGGCTTAGTCTCTCATTCAGGTGGACTACTAGATTCTGGAACCAGCAGCTTGCCAAGTTTAGACTTCACGGATGGTTAGTCATCTCTCTTTGGTGAAGCTTTGCATTAGAACTTGCCATCAGGACCCTTAGCCTGGATTTCATTTTGATGGCTAATTGGCAAATTGAATGTGTAGGCTCCTGAGCGTCAGGTGATGTTGAAGTAATACTGTCTGCACTTCAGAAGTTGTGCAACCTCTTGGTTTTGTTTCCAGGTCACTAAATTATTATATTTTTCACTTTATTTATGAAATCTGTTTAACATGTGGGTAAATAAGTTTATCTGAGCTAACACCTTTATGTAAAACTATTTTTGTTGGTTTATTTCTGTATTATTTGTATCTCATTTGAAAGTGGAATCTTGCTTTCTTTTTAATTTTTGATAATATAGAAGAATGGGAAATGGAAACTCAAGTTCAAACACATCTCAAATTATTTAAAACATTAATGAGTTCATCTACTTTATTCTTTTTAAATGCACTAAATCCAAACTATAAATATCTCAAACAGAAAGACTACTAAATATAAAGGTCAAAAAGTTTTGAAATGCCCTTAGTTATGTATTTCTTTGATATTTGTGGAGAAAGAACCTCATGCTCTCTCTCTCTCTCTCTCTCTCTCTCTCTCTTCTTTTGCTTTGTTTTTAGTTTTCCTTATTTTTCTTATGTCGATGTTATCTACTCTAGATCGATTAGTCTCATTATGTTTCTCAAGGATTTCTATGCTGACATGATTTGAAATATTACAACTGACCTTATGGTGTAATGATTTGGAATATTACAACTGACCTTATGGTATAATGATTTGGAATATTACAACTGACCTTATGGTATAACGGCACATTCACTCTATACAACTACGAGTTGGTGAGCTAGTCACCATATTAAACTTTGTTGGGTGTATCATGTAATTAATTACCAAGTGGAAAAAGAAAAGGAACCTTCTATTATCAAAAAACTTGATATGATCTGATTCCTCCTAACATATTCTGCTCTTTACACCCCAGCAAGTTTTTGGCAATGACTTGTTGTTTTTTAGTGATATCTTGTTTTCATGAACTTGTCTTGTTATCTGAGTTTGTTCTTCAAAGCCTAGTTGATGCCATTAATCAAAAGCCATCCCGACTAACTATACATTCTTAAAAAGAAAAAGAAAAGTAAGGCCATTACATTTCAACAAAAGACCCACACCCAAGTTCCATAGCTTTGGGTCCACGTAAAGTATTCACATTCGTTATAAATGATAAGAGATATACAATGAATAAATACAAATAAAAAAGAGTAAATGATATCTAATTTTTTTATATTTTATTTTTACATACTTCATGTACATATACTATTTACTCATATATTTTTTTTTTATAAAAAGTAAAGAGTATATCCTTATACATTTAAATAGATAAGTATCTATTATAAAAAATTTAATGAATATGTATGTTGACCTATATATCTATTAATATGTACAATGAATACTCATATAAATGAATTACAAATTAATCATGTGCAAATATATCTATTATACAATTAATCATGTGCAAATTAATCATGTACAAATTATATCGAAGAGTAATAGCTTTGGGTAGACATCAAGTATTAACATTCACTTTGAACAATAAGAGACATAATATGAACAAATACAAATAAAAAAGAAGAGGAAATGAAATCTAATTTTTTTTATTTTTTATTTTTACATACTTTACATACATATACTATTTACTCGTATATTCTATTATACAACTAATCATGTGCAAATTAATCATGTACAAATTATATTGAAGAGTAATAGCTTTGGGTCCACATCAAGTATTAATATTCGTTTTGAACGATAAGAGACATAGTACGAAAAAATACAAATAAAAAAGAAGAGAAATGAATTTTTTTTTTTTTTTACATACTTTACATACGTATACCATTTACTCATATATTCTATTTTTATAGAAATAAAGAGTATATTCTCAAACACTTAGATAGATAATTATTTATCATGAAAATTTTAATGAATATGTATGTTAACCCATATACCTATTAATATGTAAAATGAATACTCATACAAATGAATTATAGATTAATAATGTGCCAGGAACCAAATTTGAACTGGTGACACGAGGATTTTCAGTCTTCTACTCTACCAACTATGCTACCTCGACCATTACTGATTTATGATGTTACAAACCTAGACCTTGAAATTCTTATATCTTCAACAAAAAAACAAAAAAAAACAAAAAAAACAAAAACAAAAAAAAAAAAAAAACTTTTTAAGTTTTAGTACAATACCAACAATGATATGTATTATTAATCATTAATATTTGAAGTGGAGATACCTTACTTAGAGATGTTCATTTGTAGGTGTATCATATATATCACAAATATTCTGATAATAATAAATAAATAAAAAGGAACTTGAACAGGGGATAAGGGGTCTCTTAAATTCTTAAATGGTACATAGTATGATACAATCAAAACATGATATTTTACTAAGAAAATACTAAATAGATACCCTAGAAACAAATAAGACTCATCAACAAACTCTTTATCCTCTATTTTCTATCTAATTAAATCCATTTATGTTCATTTCAAAATAACAAAATTGTCAGAAATTCTTTATTTTTTCAACCCAATGCTCTTTTGATTTTGAAAATTTGTAAAAAGAAAAAAATTATCAATATACTTCTTTTTCTACACATTTGTCTCCACATTCTAATGGAGAATATCTACGAATAATTAGGATTTATATATATAACAAAAAAAGAATCCACTTATGGTGAAAACATTTACTGCATCAAGCACTAATATATTTTTAACATTTAATTAGAGTGGGTAATCATTTAAATTAAGAACAAAAGCTCATTGCTTTTTTCCTCTATAATTGGAGCCTTATTATATATTTCCCTAAATTTATGTATTATTGATTTGTGATTCTAAATCTTAAGGCTGCTCGTAGAAGCATTGGCACTTGAAGCTTTGTCTTTTGTGTTAACTTTGTTGATCTAAGTAACCATAATCATATCACTCTCAAAATGATAGGGTACATGACAAAGTGGTCACCGTTTAGAGATTCTATGCTCATGGCACTTCTCTGTTGAGGCTGTATCTGCCATGCCATGGACCAATCATGGATTTTGTTTTACCCCTGGGGACTGCTAAGATGATTTAAAATCTAAAGCAGTGTTATTGACGACTGCTTCAACCATCACCAAGTCTACTGCAGATGAATGCAGGGGGATAAATCTAGTTATCATCCAAATTCCATATCCTTGGTTCTTTAAAATATAATTTTCTCATGCCTTATAGGGAACTACTTTTTATAAGTTATTTTATACCTCAAGCAGCTGAACGGAGGGCCAATTACTTCAAAATTGATTGCATCAAATCATCTTGGAGTAATGCCGTAACGGGAAAAGCCATTGTTTACTGCTAACCGGGCATACGAAACTAATGTCTTCCTTCCTACGAATCTGAGAAAATATTTTAACTAAGCTATACTAACCAAAAGGCGAAACCCGCCATTCTTATTTTTATTTTTTGTTCCCGTTTGCCCTCCCATACCCTCCCATTTCTGTTCTGCTTGCCATGAATATCGATGCTGTATGTGCCTTTTGTTTTGGGTCTCATGGCTTTTCTTCTTGTTTCTTTGTTGGGCCTTGAAATGTCACAAATCTGCTCCAGGCTGATAGAAAACCGCCAAGTTGTGCTTTGAGCGCCAGTGACAAATTTCTACAGTCAACAATCAAATATGTAGACAAGAACTTGCAAATTCTGCCACCATCCATTGCTATCCGAGAAAAAGATGGTCCCCCGATCTGTTCAGAGTAGAAGTCCTCTTTGGTTTTGTTTGCTGTAATTCTTTGATTGCCAGCTAACTTGCCTCTATATTCACATTTCACATTTTGTTGATTATCCCACTTACACATATGGCTATCCATAATTGTACCGGGTAGGAACAAAACAAAACTGTACCTGCTCTGGCAAAGCACCCTGCTTATTACCCAAACTGTGCAAATATTCCTTGCCCTGACCTCCATCCACAATAAGAATGTCCACCACGCCCTTCAAATCTGTCAATTCTGAAGGTGATTTCAAATGGAAATTCAGATTTGGTTATCTGATTGCATTTATTGACTCTAATTAATCACCTTTGGCTGTTAATTTTTGCATTGATAAGGTACTTCCCACTACTAATGAGTGGTTAAACTTTCTTGATTTGGCTGTTGATTTGTATGCAGATTCCCTTCCATGTGCTGTTGTAGCCTCCGGGATGCCTGCCTGCCTCTTATGAGAAAATTGCAGCAATTACACTGAAGTGTTTGCCAACTTTGACCCTAATTCCATGCCATTGCCGGTTTTTGTTTGACTCAAAAGTAAGTAGAAAGCTCATTTGAATTCATGATGAGACAGTGCCATTCAAACTTGGTGACAGAACATGGTACGGTAAAGATATCCCAGATATCCTAGTTATGCAGAAAATTTTGATGGCCTTGAAACACCAAACGGCTTCCAATTCTGCGATAAAAAGGGTAGTTTTATTATGTTCTTTGTTTTTCTTGCGAAGTAGTTGATTAGGGGAAGTAAGGAAGGAATGAAAAGAGACCAAAATTGTTGGTGACTAATGCATTGGAAATTTTCATTACGTTTGAGAGCAAAAATTGTGGAGAGAACATATTTAAAATAATAATAATAATTCAAGCAAAGGACTACTTATGGAATGGTAACCTTTTTTCGGTGCTTTCTTCTTTTGTTACCCAAATTGGAAAAATATATTCCCACTATAACTCTAAAGTTTAATAACCACATTACTCATGCTTATTATTCACAGGAAGATTAGTGACAACCAAAAGAGATAAGTGTTTAATGTCATTGTTTCCACTTTTTCCCTTCAAGGAAAAAAAACTTTGATTAGTAAATTGAAATCAAAAACCTCAACAAAAATAAAAGTTGATCCACCAAAGTGAATTAGAAAATTTTCTTTGAAAAAATAGATGTGGATAATTGCTATAAAAAAAATATGTTATTTATTATTTGCTTCAGTGGATAACTAATAAGAAATAAGAAGTAACTAGTAAAATAAGTGTAATTTTACATTGTATCTATTGTTTCAAACATGAGTATTACACGATTCTTTTTTTTTTTTTTTAAACTTATCATATGCATCAAGTTCATCGATCATGTTGTCATATATGCTAAGAACAATTATTTTTTATTTTTTATAATTCAAGATATCGTTATTACTTATATGCAAGTAAGATCATTCAAACATTATTATTCATTTTTTTCAGGTTAAAAAAACCACATTTTACCGATAAAACTTTACCAAAACCTGTACACATAGTATTAAAAGAATCATTGGAAGGCATAGTAGGCATTAAATCGAAGATTAATAACTTTGGATATGTATCAAGTATTAACATTTGTTTTGAACGATTAGAGACAAAGTATGAACAAATACAAATAAAAAAGAAGAGGAAATGAAATATAATTTTTTTTTATTTTTACATACTTTACATACATATATTATTTACTCATATATTTTATTTTTATAGAAAGAAATAGTATATTCTCAAACACTTAGCTAGATAAGTATCTATCATGAAAAAATTAATGAATATGTATGCTAACCCATATGTCTATTAATATGTAAAATAAATACTCATAGAAATGAATTATAGATTAATCACGTGCTAGGAACCAGATTTGAACTAGTGACATGAGGATTTTCAATCCTCTACCCTACCAACTAAGCTATCTTGACCATTATCAACTTATGACGTTACAAACCTAGACCTTGAAATTTCTTGTATCTTAAAAAAAAAAAATCCACTTATGATAAAAACGTCTATTGCATCAAGTACTAATATATTTTTAGCATTTAATTA
The DNA here is from genome assembly GCA_028551485.1 of Casuarina cunninghamiana. Taxonomy (NCBI): domain Eukaryota; kingdom Viridiplantae; phylum Streptophyta; class Magnoliopsida; order Fagales; family Casuarinaceae; genus Casuarina; species Casuarina cunninghamiana. Next base: position 28,746,365 of record CM052363.1, on the reverse strand, counting down.
GAGCGGATAATCATTGAATTTAAGAACAGAAGCTCATTGATTCTTTTTTTTTTTTTTCTCTCTCTATAATTGGAGCCTTATTATATATTTTCCTAGATTTATGTATTACTGATTGTGATTTTGAATCTTAAGGCTGCTTGTGGAGCAAGGCACTTGAAGCTTGCAACTGCGTTGCAGCGTACTATGTCTTTTGTGTTAACTTTGTTGATCTTAGTAACCATTATCATATCACTCTCGAAATGGAAGGGTACTGACAAAGTGCAAACCTTTTAGAGATTCTATGCTCATGGCACTCCTCTATTGAGTTTGTATCTGCCACGCAATTGACCAATCATGGATTATGTTTCACCCTTGGGGACTGCTAAGATGATTTGAAATCTAAAGCAGTGTCATAGACGACTGCTTCAACCCATCACCAAGTCTATTGTAGATGAATGCGGGAGATAAATCTAGTTATCATCCAAATTCCATATCCTTGGTTCTTTAGAATGACCAAAACAAAATCTAATTTTCTATCGGGAATTACTTTTTATAAGTTATTTTATACCCCAAGCAGCTGAATAGAGAGCCAATTCCTTGAAATTGATTGCATCAAATCATCTTGGAGTAATGCCATAATAGGGAAAAGCCATTGTTTACTGTTAACCGAACATACAAAAACTAATGACTTCCCTTCTACGAAATCACCAAAATATTTTAGCTCAGAAACACTAACCAAAAGGCGAACCCCACCATTTTCTTTTTCTTTTTCCCGTTTGCTCTCCCATTTTTGTTCTGGCTTGCCATGAATATCGATGCTATATATGCTTTTCGTTTTGCGTCTCATGGCTTTTCTTCTTGTTTCTTTGTTGAGCCGTGAAATATCACAAATCTGCTCCAGGCTGATAGAAAACCGCCAAGTTGTGCGTGAGCTCCAGTGACAAATTTCTGCAGTCAACGATCAGATATGCAGACATGAACTTGCAAACTGTTCCACCGTTCATTGCTATCCTATAAAAAGGTGGTCCCGTGATCTGTTCAAAGTAGAAGTTCTCTTTGGTTTCGTTTGCTGTAATTCTTTGATTGCCTGCTAACTTGCCTCTATATTCACATTTCAAATTTTGTTGATTATCCCACTTACACATATTGCTATCCATAATTGTACCGGGGGTAGGAACAAAACAGAACTGTACCTGCTCTGGCAAAGCACCCTACATATTACCCAAACTGTGCAAATATTCCTTGCCCTGACCTCCATCTACAATAAGAATGTCCACCACGCCCTTCAAATCTGTCAATTCTGAAGGTGATTTCAATTGGAAATTCAGATTCGGTTATCTGATTGCATTTATTGACTCTAATTAATCACCTTTGGCTGTTAAAAGTTGGTTTGCCAAAATGAATTAGAAAAATTTCTTTGAAAAAGTAGATATGGATAATTGTTGTAAAGAAATATGTTTTTTATTATTTACTTTAGTCGATAACTAATAAGAAATAACTAGCATTATAGATGTAATTGTACATTATGTCTATTGTTTTAAGCATGAGTCTTACATGAGTCCTTTTTTTTTTTTTTTTTCTTTTTTGAAACTTGTCATACCCATCAATTTCATTGATCATGTTATTATATATGCTAAAAATATTTTATTTTTATTTTCTATAATTCAAGGTATTCTTATTACTTATATACAACAAAGATCATTCAAATGTTACAGTTCATTGTTTTCAAGTAATAATAATAAAAAAACATATTTTACCAATAAAACTTGACCAAAACCTATACACATATTATTAAAGTATTATTGGAAGGCATAGTAGGCATTATATTGAAAAGTAATAGCTCTCTTTGTGATTTAGGGTGGAGAAAACCACAATCATTCAATAACCATTTGATAATCACCGTTCAACTATAATCAACATGATAAAAATAAGTTAATGTAATTAATACTAAAATTAAATTTTGGCTTACAGAATAATTTCCTTGTTTCATCAACAAGTATTTCACAACTCATCTATCTAATTGTTGGGGATCTCTTTTCTATTATGATTAACCAAAAAAATATCTATATTTCTACTCAAAGCTTTTGTGGTTAGGAAGTAATAATCTTTTAGTGTTTGGGGTAACCTTTAATTAGCATAGCTATATAAGCTTGACAAAAAAAATAAAAAATAAAAAATAAAAATTCAAGGCTCGTATCGATTGAATGCTTGAAAGAGATCGGTTTTTTCTTTTTCCATGTGATTTAGAATAATTTTGTGAAATAAACAGTAAGTAAACGTTGTGATCTTGATGTGAAATATTAGAAGAGACCGATCTCTTTAAAGCGTGCAAAGAATTAACTATCACCCGGACTTAAATTCAATCAAAATTATGCCTAGAGGGACTCACTTAGCATTTTGATTACCTTCATTTAGCATAATTTGAGAAGTACGAGTTTATGGTGTAAATTTAGAGCGAGGTTCAGGTTCAGAAACACACCGCCTTTCCCTTTCCCCTTCTCTTTCTTGTTTCTCCATTTAGCAAAAACACAATGCAGCACCTTTTCCTATCCTTCTTTCCTCGGCCTGAAACCCGAACCATTTTTGCATTCTGCACTGCAAAAGCACCTTTCTTCGTTTAGCAAAAACAAACCGCCTTTCCCTTTCGCCTTCTACTTCTTCTTTCTCTCTTTAGCAAAAACACAGTGCAGCGCCTTTTCCTTTCCCCTTCTTATTCTTCTTTGCTCGGCCTGAAACCCAAACCATTTTTGCATTCTGCACTGCGAAAGAATCTTTCTTCGTTTAGCAAAAAACAAACAAAATGCAAAAAAAAAGTCTTCGCATTCTCCATTTCCACTATAAAAACTTAAAGCATTCATGTTCTCTACAGTCTTTCTTCAAGAACTTGATTCTCGCTCTCTGTCCAGGTATGTTTTTATCCTCTGTTTTACGTTCTCTGTTCTTCTTCCCTCTGTTTTTCGTTTTCTGTTCTTCTTCCTTCTGTTTTCCGTTCTCTGTTCTTCTTCCCTTTGTTTTTTGTTCTCCTTCTTCCCTCTATTTTCCGTTCTCTTTTCTTCTTCCCTCTGTTTTCCGTTTTCTGTTCTTCTTCCCTTTGTTTTCTGTTCTCCTTCTTCCATCTGTTTTTCCGTTCTCTGTTTCTTTCCAGGTATTGTTTTCTTCTCTCTGTTTTCTGTTCGGTGTTCTTATTTGTGTTCTGTTGGTGTAAGGTTGGCACAATGAGGCTTTTAAGTGCGTTTACAGCACCTACACCTTCTTCACAGCCGATTTCAAGTCCCGGAGAGATGGTGAGGGATGCTTTACGAAATCCGAGGGTGGAGCTGATCCTGACAGTCATAGCTGTCCTTCTGTTGGGCTTTACTCTCTGGTTCCTGTACCAAGGGTGGAAAGAAAAAAGGTCACATTCAGCGCCACAATCGGCATCTGAACCACAGCCACCAGCAGGTCCAAAGATAATCGGTGAGCTAGTTGTATGTGCTTCCTGTGGATCTCTCGTGAAAAGGGGTGATGCCATTTGTACCAGATGTGCAAACACAGGTTACAGATATCAGTTCTATCAGTAGATCTTGCTTTTAGTTTACTAATTCCTGAAAAGAAATGAGTAATTGTCATCCCGGAATGATCTAATTGTCGTGGATCATCTTTAATATTTTTTTACTTCGACATCTATGTCTGCTTTGAATATTTGATTCAACTTTTGCTTACTGAATGTCTTTGTTTTTTTTTTTTTTTTCCTTCTTCTTCTTCTATTCTATGATGGGTATAGTAGAAATTTAGAAGCTTTTTTCCTGTCCCTCCATGATCTCCCCGCGCTTAATCAACACCTCAACTTTATTTCTCCACTTCTTGGACAAATAATTTTATTATTTTCATGCCTTTAAATCAGAAACTTACGAATTATATTTATCTTTAAGATTAACATTTGGACAATTATATTCATTTTTTGCGAGATCTTGTGAGTTTTGTAAAAGCACAGAAGATTAACATATTCAACAAAGACAAAACCACTTTGGAGAATGCCATTTGTGAGCAGTCCCTCCCTCAGGAACAACCGTCCATTTACTTATTAGGTTTATAACGTACACAGATGCCCGGAGGTCACTCACAAATGTTTTGAGGATGTCCTTCGGGTCTGGATTACGTGGATCCCAAAGGCCCTCCTACCAACCCCTTAAAGGATCCTCTTTTATCGCCCACATTTGATCCACATTTGGCCTACATGGTAAGGCATAGTAAGTTCGATCAGATGCCAACCATAGAAAGTATGACCATTTAATCTTGAAAGTCGATAGCGATGTCAATAGTTTTGAGGAAAAATAAGAAAGAGGATGAACTCTTTTCTATTTGTGAACATATGCTTTAGATGTAATGTGCTTGGATATAGATTATATATTCGATAACAGAAAACATTCTTTTAAGATTATATTGCAGCATGCGTATTAGATGTAAATTTGTTTGGCTTGAAGAAAGAACGAAGAAAATTTTAAAAACAAAAGTTGTTTGGTCTTTTTTTTATTATAAAGTTTTTTTAAGAAAGTCTAAGTTCCTGACAAAGAAAAACAACATAATAAGTTTCTAAGTCCTATAAGTAAATGTGATTCTTATGGGTTGCATTAGCACACCCTTGTAGTCTCTTCCTTATGTTTTATTTACACTGTTTTTTCTTTGGATTTCTTCCCTAGGTGTTAAGCAAAGATTTGACTGAAAGAAGCCTATGGCATCATCAGATGATGAAGCCGAGAGCCATCCAGAATGTGTTTCAAATTACCATTTTGTAGATAACAAGGATGAACCCTTATCCTTTTCTGTTTGCCAATTCAGTGGAAAGAAGGTTGAGAGTCCAGATGGCAAGAAAGAACAAATTTTCCTGCATGGAACTATTGACAATGGGCTTCATGAAATATATAAGAATGTGATTTCCTGGAGGTTTGATCTTTCTAGTTTGAATCCTGAGATATCAGTTCTCTCCAAGCCAAATAATTGGATCAAGCTTCAAAAACCAAACAAAAGCTTTGAGGATACATTTAGGACAATTCCAATAACAGTGCAATTCCTTCATTTGTTGAAGAAATTTCTTGGAACATTTGGAAAATCTTTGTGCAATAATGACAAATAACAAATTGATTCTCAAATCATATACTTGAAAATCAGATTCCTAACAAACAAACAATATTTCTGAAGATTGATTTTCCAATTGTAACCTAGTATTACGACTACAAAACCAAATAATTGAAATGGCGTAAAGGAAACATATGGGTGGCCGGAGTAATTTTCCTCAGCTACTTTGCACATTTATTTGTTTGTTATATTTTGAATTTAGTATTCGGTTGTTAAGGCATAGTTATGGTTAAAACCTCTCTCATTTTCTTCTTTAGAAATATTTTTAAGAAAAAGATTTAAGTAATGCAATACGTATACCTTTTTAACACAATCCTTTTTCCTTGAGCTTAAGGATGCGGTATTATTTTTTCATCCATAGATGAAAGGATGCTTTGTTTGAACTCAAATTTGATAGAGAGGTGACCATGCTAATATTTAGGTAGTATAAGACATACATGATTGTCAATAATTTTTCTGGTAAATAAATGAAACATTTTTTAGTCATAATGCAGCATGATTGTGGGGGAATTCTTGGCATTTGGGATGATGACCATGTGGCTCTTTCTTCAATGTGAGTTATTTTTCTGAAGTCTACAAAATACTTTCATTGTGAAATTTAATTCATTTTATGTGAAGTAGTTCTAATTTGAAGTGCACATACGTGCCTGAAAGACAAATATGCAGAATGAAAAAACAAGTTAGAGTATTCATTTGCCACTTCATGGTTTACATGTGGTTAAATTGGTTGGCTTGTACACTTGATGATTCTTCATACGAAAGTACTGAGCAAGTGAAGTTTGTGAGAAAATTAATAGAAGCTCGGAAAATTGAGATGATGACTAAGGACGACTTCCAAGGGACGTTAGATTATATTCTTAAAACAGGAAGTCTCCCCTAGTAATCTAATTGTCGTGGATCATCACTTTTTTTTCTTTCTTTTTTATCTCCACCATCTATGGTTGATTTGAATATTTGATTATGTTTGCTTTGAATATTTTGATTATGTTTACATTGAATATTTCATTCATCTTTGGTACACACACACTTTGATGTTATGATCTCTCCGCGCTTAATCAACCCCTCACCTTTATTTCCTCTTCCCTTTTTGGAGAAAAAGTTCTTCACGACTTTCATCGCATCTCTCTCTTTCTTTAAAAAAAAAAAAAAATGAGCTTAAAAGAAGAATGAACAAATAATTTTATTATTTTCATGCCTTTAAATCAAAAACTTACGAATTATATTCATCTTTAAGGTGGATTTTTTTTTTTTTTGCGAGATCTTGCGAGTTTTGTAAAAGTACATAAGATTAATATTGAAATCCATAAATTTTTGTGCAAGTACGTCCGATCAATCTCAATCAAACGCATTTGAGCCGTCAGCTTCCTGCCTCTCAATTTCCAGATAGAATGTTTTATCTTTGTATTAAACAAAGGGCAGGTTTCTTTAGTCAGAATTTCTCAGTCTTATTAGGAATTGATTTTTTTTTTTTTATACATACGTTCAAACTCATACACCTGTTGGATTAAAGAATCTTTAATAGCATCAACTTTCAACTGAACTAGATATTTTTCAATTGATTAGGGTTTAGATCTTTACGATGTCTTATTTTTTCCACAATTTTTCTGTTAGAAAATGAAGAAACTTTAGGGTTTTAGGAACTTTTACAGGATTCTTTAAAAAGGAGAACTTGAATTTTTAAGAAATGAGAAACACGCGTTTAACAGGTTCAGCAAAGATGAAACCACCTTGGAGAATGCAATTTGTGAGCAGCTCCTCCCTCCGGAACAGCCTTCCGTTTACGGATTGGGCCTATAACGCACATAGATGTCAAGAGGTCACTCCTACCAACCCTTTAAAGGATCCTCTTTCACCGCCCACATTTGATTAACACTTGCCCTACATGGAAAGGCGTAGTGAGGCCGATCCAGATGCCAGCCTCAGAGAAAATATGAACATTTGATCTTGAAAATTGATCACCATGTCACTAGTTTTGAGGAAAAATAAGAAAAAGGATGAACCATTTTCTATTTGTGAGCCTACACTTCAAATGTAATATGCTTGGATATAGATCATATATTAGATATTAGAAAAACATGCTTTTAAAATTCTATTGTAGTGTGCATGTTTGTTTTCCTAGAAGCTCATCCTTGTCACAACGTGTCTAGTTTACTTAATTCTCTTAATTATTTTGTGTAAATTAGTGGATGCATGTAAAAAAAATTCAAAAAACCAAGTTTTTTGTTAAATGAGTTTATTGCAGAAAGTTAGTTAATCAAAGTGGATTCTTGCCACTTGTTCTTTTACAAAGCAACTTTTTGCCTTTTATTGTTTGCTTTGGTAAGCTAAATATTGTGTTGGTAATATATCCTTTGAAGGAATCTCAATGTGTTCTACAAAAGTTGCTTATTCTTTAGGTAGTCAATTCCAATAAGTGGAAACCATGCATTAAGTGACCATCTATTACTTCTTTTGATCCCCTTACTTTATGAGGACAATTGTGAGATTCTTATATATACAAGTGACATAATAATTGCTTAAAAGTAAGAAGTTAGTATTACATTTAGCTGTCATATTGCAGATCATGTTATGTATGACATCGTACATGTTAAGCAATCACATGGTAGCATTGGTAACCGGAACTAGTAGCATAGGCTTGCAGTGCAAAAATCTTGTCAATACCGCCCTGGGAGTCACGTAATCATCTTCAATTGATAAGTTTTAACAGATGTCTTGGGTAAAGGCTTTGAAAATTTTTGGATGGTTTATGAGCTGATCTACTCTAAAAGGATACCATCAATCACATTACCATGTAATGTACTTTTTGATGCACTTTTTGTTATATACTACTGTACACACTTTGTTTAGTGGTAAAGCATGGTGACAGTCAATGGTTTATGCACAACAAGCTACTCGTCTTGAAGACGTGTCATTTAGCTCGTGGCAGATTAGTATTCTCATTAACTATGTTATTGAGAGACAATCGCTCTTTAAGAAGCACGGCTCTTACAAAGAGTAATAGGTTTTATTCAGTTAGTGGGAAACACATACTCGGCAACTCTGTTTTGAAACTGGAATCTGGCTGTCCTATTCTGTCACTTAAACGTGGCCGAGTGTGATTCAGTCCCGAGTCCATGTTCCCCAGCCAAGAGATAACGGGTAGAAAAATGACTTGGAGGAGATGAACTTTTTGCTCTAGATGTCGATGGTATTGCTTTACCAATATACAACTTTGTTAAAAATTTTGAGGAAAGAGAACAGGAAACAGACACCTAAGATGAATTGTTTCCCAAAAATGAATCAAATTATTAATGTCATGCAAGGAGCTGACCATTATTTATGCTGAAACCATGCATATGCTGAAAATTACTATGCTTTGGAGCCATTAATGGAGGCATCTTAACTATTTAATCAAGAGTGTGTAGAGAAAGTTCTCACCAAAGTTGCCCCTGTAGTTGTAGGAATATCAGTCACCAACTTAGCAAGTGCCGAGAGAGAACAGTTATTGAAAAAAGCTAGGCTCGCTCATTGAAGCCTATGAGCCCTAAATTTATGATTATCAAGTGTGCTTTGTCCATATTTTCGTTTATATACTTAAAAAAAAAATTGTGGATAATTCTAGCTAATTGGCTCATCAAGACTCGCTGTAAATTTATAGAATTATCTTGGAGTTTCCCCATTTTCAATGAAATATGAAAACAATAAGCAACTTTAAGTAACGCCCGCTGAGGATTGAGTAAAATATTTGTGTAAATTTTGTTTGACCTTTCAATAATTGCAAGTGGCTATGATTTCCTGTTTCAATCACATAGTAATTACTTACAACAGAATATGCTCTTACAACTGATACTAAAAAATAAAAATGACAACAATTAAGGAGTACCTTGGCAAACATTTTCTGTGACATCGCCTACATATGGCAAACTGCAATTGGGGTTTCTTCTTATTTCTCCCTGTTTACAAACACAGCAATCATGAATTGGGCATGAAAAGGACCGCCAACAGCAGTCTCTCTCTGGCTCTTCTATAGAAACTTCATTCCCCTGATGGAGCAATTTTGCCATACAATGTGGATAGTATAAGTAGCAACAGGTTGCACTGACACGGAGGTAAACCTACAAATGAAATATCTAGAAACTTTAGAGCCATTGAATTTCAAATCCTAATAAATAACAATGGATGGAAATCTGTCAATATTGACAGATAATGCAAGCCTATCACATTATATACCATGGCAACACACAAAAAAAAAAGCCTCCTCATATCACAAGATTCACTTGTTAACATGCTGTAGAACTAACCACAAAATCAAAAACACGCTTTGATATTTTACTTTCTTGGAATAGTAGAAAAGTAGGAGAAGCTAGAATTCCCTGAATGAAATTGAGCTCTCACGGGGAAAAATTCAGTGACACTTTGGACAGCTATGGCAGGCAGAACACAGAAACAAAATTTTGGAGAGGAAAAAGGAAATATACAAATGAAGGAACTGAGACATCAGTTCTATTCCTTCTATACTTAAATCATACCTCTGTACCTGAAAACTTACCAGAAGAGCCCAACTCCCAACAAGCAAAGCACTGGTGCTGTCTATACTCACAATTTTTTCAGATGAAGTTCTGCAACTTCTGTGAAGTTTGATAGGAAAAAAAGAAAGAAGTAAATTTTGATGGTAAAGAGATACAAAGGAGCAGAAGAGGAATTTTGGAGTAAATATGAAGCGGTGCCAGCGAAAAGCCAATGAGAGACACAGATTCTGCATCAGCGTCTCCAGTTGCATGAAGCGACCACAAGCACCTTCCCGCACAACTGCATAAGAACACAAATGGCATTATACCATAAACTCGCCCAGCAAATTATAAGAGTGCTAAGTCCCCCAAACAGCGGACCACAAATAAGGGCCATTTGGTGAACCCAAAGAACAGAAGTATATCAAAACGAGCTGTAAAAGGTTGCACACATTAATCATCAACAACTTCTAATAAAAAAGTGCTGATTGAGAACCTAATCTCAGTAAACTCCATTGGCAACCTGCTTTCCAATACCAATCAAACTCAAGAATCCACTGCATATTGAAAAAGGCTAACCTTCTTCAAGAAAATTACCCACCAAATCATAAAAAATAACTTTCTATCTGGGCTCCCATTTACAGCGCCTAAATGTCATCATTAACACTCGTACTATACAGTGATGAGATGACTCGCCCGATGCCTACGTCGTCGTCCGACGGTCTTGAGGTGACTCAGTCGGTGTTGGTCTAACAAGAGAGCCCCACGCACATCCGGTTTCACCAACAACAGATCCCCACGCAACACCGATTGAGGCACGTCCAAGACCATTGGACATAGGCATCCCGGCCCCCAATGAGGTTTTCAGAAGAAGCGTATGCTCCTCACTCAGATGATTAAGAAAGCCATTTTCTTTTAACAACACCTTCTGGTTGAATATATGCTAAGGTTTCTGGCAGCGAAGAGGTTTTTGGTAGACATCTGAAAAGGCCTGAGTGAATGCTAACATGTCTTTGCCTACATGGAGACAACTGTCATTAGTATTAGTGGGTTGTCATATGTAATATGAAATTCTAAACACAATCATGCCATGCTAATGAAATCTTAGAACTGGTCATGTTTTCAATTGATCAACCACGGTCATCTGTTAATGTAATGGCAGGTGAATCAGAAGATGATTCTGATCCTTACAGCAAGTATCATGTATTGGGGCCTGCAGAAGGCGGTTGAAGAGGCGGATTCGTATCCATCCCCCACTGAGGGTTCTACTTGTTCAACGATTACTGATGCATCCCCGGCTCCATCTATTAGTGGCGAGGACGAAATCTCGTCCCTTTGTGGCGAAGTTTCAAACTTGAATTTTGACGACGCTGCCTCTGACACTACGGTCTCCTCGGTTGTAGAGAATGACGTAACTTCTATGGGAGAATGAACCATGAACTACTGCAGTGATGACCTCGGATTAGTTTTAGGCAGAAACGAAGAAAAGACGAAAATGTTTACACTTGAAGAGTGGTAGATATCTTCAGCACCTCTCGGTGCATACTTGACTTCCTATCATTCAAACAAGTTCATTACTTTTTCTGCAGGAGCGTCAGTCAGAGATATCTTTAAACAAATATTTTTGGTAATTTACTGATGCTTAATGGATGTTCTTAGATCCCTTTATTTATTCAAAGGTGTTCATAGAAAAATTTTGGCTAAGCAGAATCAAATCAAACTCGGAAGTAAAGAAGTCCTTATGTGAAAGGCATGATGGACAGTCTAATGGCCACAGCTCCATTAAATCCCCTTTCAGCCAGCCCAAAAGCATCCCCTTCATCCGTCAACACATCAACTGAGAAGAAATCGCTAGTAGCAAATTCAAAATCATTGCATTTTAAATATTTAGGAAGATCGAAAAATTCCAACATACATATTTTGTTTACAAAAATTGACTTTTTTTCCTCATCAAATATACTTACTGAAACAAACTATTATTTCATTGTAGAAAAATACATGGCAATTATCAACATTAGCGGTAAAGCAAGACAAGAATACTAACATTGATTAGAATAGATGATTTCAGAATTTGGTGAACTATATGAGGCAAAAAGATTTTTTTTTTAAATATAGAATAATGGTTTCCGATTATTTTGATTTGAATGTTTAATATTGTGGCACCATTATAAAAGGTTTAATGAAACTAATTTTCCCAAAAAGGAGAGAAAAGAGATTCCCAAAAAAAAAAAGAAAAAAAAAAAAGAGAACTGTTATTCATAAGAGAAAAAACTACCCACCTAAAAATGGCAACATATGATTTAAAATAATATTTCTTACTTACCTAACCTTTATCTAATAATGACATATAACAAATTGATTCTCAAATCATATATTTGAGAATTAAATTCTTAACAATCAAATTATATATCTAAATATTGACTTTCAATTATAAGCTCGTATTATGACTACAAAGCCAAATAAAGGAAATATTGTAAAGAAAACAAGTGGAATTTGCTTGGTATAAATCTTGTGCCAAAATCTTATATTTAAATATATTGAATTTTGAAAATTCACTCGAATTTTTTAGAGAAGATATACTTGAATATATACTTATAAGTGAATTATATCTTGTATTCTTTTTAACTAATGCTTTCAACAATAATTCTTTCCTAATAATTTATAATAAGGAAAGGGAAAAAAAAAAAGAGGAAATTTTCCTACTTATAGAAAACAAGCGTTAAAAAAATATCATTATTGGTGACAAAAAAAAATCCTTTGTCTCTTTAAAACCAAATTTCTTTTTGATACGCATTAATATTCTGTAAAAGTGCTCATGCGGCACTGCAGCGTCTATATATATATACACATTTCCTCATTCTAACCTGTCACAGTCATTAACCGTCCCATAAGCAAGAAAGCATTTCTTGAGTTCGATCTCCCAAAATTGGTAATCATGCTTTTTCGTTTTAAGTTTCTGTTTCTCTTGTCGCCTTGAAATTGATTCTTCATTTTTATGAAGGCAGTATATATATAGGCAGGAAGTTTTTCATACTGAGTTGTTTATATGTATAAATATGAAACAAAAGAAGCGTCGTTCATTCCTAGTTCTCACTTTTTCAGTGCTGGATATCTCCGGCGCCGGCTTCGCAGTTTCCCAGTAAAAACTTAGGTTATGGAAACACCTTGTGGTGGAGCATTGATGGAAGACATTCCAGTAACGAGTGGCGACAAAGTGATTTTGAGAGGGTTGAAATTCCATGGGTATCATGGGGTGAAGCCAGAAGAAAGGAATCCGGGTCAGAAGTTTTTGGTGGATGTTGATGCTTGGTTGGATCTTCGGCAGGCTTGTAATTCTGACTGCTTGACAGATACTGTTGGTTACACTGATATTTATCGAATAGTTAGAGAAGTTGTGGAAGGACCTGCACAGAATCTTCTAGAGTCAGTGGCTCAGCTGATCGCGTCGACCACCTTCACGAAGCACCCACAGATTTCTGCTTTATGTGTTAAAGTTACAAAGCCTCATGTTGCTCTTCCTGGTTCTGTTGACTACATGGGGGTCGAGATTCTGAGATCCCGAAGGGTAGATGCACCAAACTAAGCCTTTCTTTTCCATTTTGTCCTTGCATTTTGTTAATATCAATGCAAGATGTAAGTTGGTATAATGGAGAAACCATCTTTCATCGGAAAAAAAAAAAAATTGTTTACAATTTCTAGCATCGGCATTTGTGATGCCATTTTTTTTTTTTTTTTTTTTTTTGGTGTTGTATCTCGTAATGATAATTTTTGCTGCAGAGAAACATGGCCCAAGATTCATTTAGGCAAGATGCAAACCATGAAGATTCAAGCGATCGTTTTTGTGTTATTTGTTGTAACAAAGTCGTAAGTCCATCTCCATTGCATTGATACTTTTGAATGGTTTGAACATTAATTTTATGTTAGTTAATTGAAACCAAAAATCTCATATAAAATGCTAGGGAATCCAATAAAAAGAGAAGTTGGTCCACCAAAAGGCTTTGAAAAAATTTCTTGAGAAAACCACGTATGGCTAATTGTTGTAGAAGAATATGTTATTTATTGTTTACTTTAGTAGACAACTAATAATAAATAAGAAATAATTAACATGGTTTTCTTTTTCTTGTAGATGCCTCCTTTTGAGATGAATATGATTTCAAGTCGTGTTTATTGTGCCAAACATAAATTTGATGGGATTCCTTTTTGTTCAGCTTGTTATACACATCAGGTCCATTGATCATTTTGTTATTTTCTAAAACTTTTTTACTTTTTGATAATTTATGCAGTTCTTGTGATCATTCAAATGTTATTGTTCATTTTTTTTTTTTCAGGTTGGAAACAAACAGTTCATTGACTTCGATGATGGTTGGAAACTTTGCATAGATTGCCATAATATTGCTATCATGGGCCAAGAGAAATTGAAACCCATTATTGAAAATGTGCGAAAATTCTATGAGGTACTAAATATGAGAGTTGATGAAGATATTCCCATTTTCCTTGTCGATAAGGATATGCTAAATCCTTCGTTTAAAGGAATGACAGTATGTATGAGGATTATTGTTTATAGTAATTATTATCTAGTTATCTCATTTTCTTATCTTTATAATCAATTTTTTTTTTTAATCCCAGTATGATAAAAGTGAGAAGCCTTTAGCAGTACTTAGAGTCACAAATTATGCCGGACTTATCACTTTTGTAAGTCTTCCTTCAAGTTCTTTTTTCCACATTTTCTTTTTAAATCACATTATGTGAAGAAGGATCAAGATTAGCTATTGATAAAAGGTTGACATAATGACAAGTTAAAATTTTCAATTTTTCTTTGAATCATAGATTACAAGCTGTTCTCAAGGAAATAAAGTAATTGCTAAAAAGGATACAAAGTAGTTGACCCAACCCCCAGTTCGCGTCCTGATGCTTTTGTATGGGATGCCAGAGTAATTTTCTGCAGCTACTTTGCACATTTATTTGTTTGTTTTATTTTGAATTTAGTATTGGCTGGTTGGTTGGTTAAAGGATAGTTATGGTTAGATCTTGTTTCATCTCTTAATTGAGTTATTAATAAAGATTGACCTACATTAATAGAGTCATTTATACTTCTTGAAAATAATTTGTAAGAAAAAGAATAAGCAATGTGGTAGATATACCATTTCCCTCCAGCTTGGAGACACTTCATTATTTTTCATCCACATATGGAAGGATGTTTTACATGAACTCGAAATTGATAATATGTTAAAGAATTTAAAATTTTTTATTATTAAAAATTGAGTTAACTTTTTTAAAATAAAAAAAGCTAGTTGATAAAAAAGAAAATCATTCTCCTGTATAAAGAGTTGACCATGACAATATTTATATAGTGTAGGACATACATGATTCTCAATAATTTTTCTCATAAATACATAAGACATCTTTAAATCATCAACCACAGGGTGCTTGTGGGGCAATGCTTGGCAAATGGGATGATGAAAGTATGGCTCGATACTCAAAGTGAGTTGGTCTTTTTAAGTCCTCGCAAAATTCTTTTAATTATGAAATTTAATTTCTTTTATGTGAAGTGGTTCTAATTTGCAACCAAATCTATGTGTGAAAGACAAATATGCAGGATTGAACCAAGGAATTAAAAGTGGCATTTGTTCAATCATGAGCTACAAGTGGTTGAATTGGTTGGCTTGTACCCTTGATGAGTCCTCGTATGAAAGTATCAAGCAAGTAAAGATTGTGAGAAATTTAATAGAAGCTCGAAAAATCCAAAGTGAACATAGAATTGGCTTAGCTGGCGATCAATTTGGGACAGCAAAAGAGGCAATTGATAAGTTTGGCTTTCAAGAGACATTGGATTATGTTGCTCAAACAAAAAGTCTCCCACACTAGTTTAATTGCCATGGATTATCCTATAATCCAAAGTTTGTCTCCATTTAGATACATTGTTGGCTAACTTTGTTATTTGAATATTTTGCTTAGTTTAAACATTTGAATGTGTCTTTTTTGTTTTTTTATCTTTTAGTACAAATTCAGTAGCCTTTTAAAGCAAAATAATGTAGATCTACGAACTTCAACTGTATTCTTTACAAAAGAGTACTTGGCTTCTTAAGTAATGAGAAACTATGCCTAGAATAATGGTTGTACAGACTTCTGGTACATCAATAGATGATGACCATTTTGAAGAAGAAGATGGGCGTACAATTTTCAAATGATTAAACAACGGCTAAGCAGAATCAATCAAGGTCGGAAGTAAGGAAGTCGTTATGTGAAAGGTATGATGGACAATCTAATGGCCAAAATTCCGTTAAATCCCTTGTAGCCAGCCCAAAAGCACCGACTTCATCCATCAACACATCAATTGAGAAATCGCCAGTAGCAAATTCAAAATCATTACATTGCACTTTTAGCAAGCGCAAGAATCAGAACAGCGCTTTGCTGGAAAAGAGCTCCTTCATAACTTCACCATGAAAACAATATTGGTTTCCCTTGGATAACGTTAGGTATCACGACCCATTTTAGGTTGAGCGCTCTCTTCTTTATGCAAAAGGGGAAGCAGGACTTCTTTTGAAGGGCCTGGCAATGGTTAATACCGAGGCCCACTCCTGAGAAGAAGAGAGGAAAAATAAGAAAATAAAGGTATATACTGATGTACAAGAAAGAAAGAACCAAATTTACAATGTGAAGACACTGAGTTCCGTATCTGTCCATGCTCGCAGAAAAAAATAAAACTCGAGTTGCTACGACTTCCCTCCGGGACAGGAATTGAATATGCCTTTGACTTGGAACTTGTGCTGGGACTGAAATACAGAGAGGTGAAGGTTCCACGGAAAACCCCAAAACAGACAAATCTAACAACCGTCGTCAAGAAAATCTTCGTTTGTTCTAACTGATGGGTTCGGGGGCCCAACCGTCTTGGATTCTGCCGAATTTGGCTTCATGAACTCCAAATGTCGTGAACAGAACATACTAGGTGAGTTTTGCATTGGTCAGGGTAGTCCAAAGGATGTCATCGCGGTGGCGTCTGTTAGGTGTTTGATATTTGTTTACTCTTGATAGTGCTGTTAATGAATCTTCTAGTCAACTTCAGACAAAGGAATGATGTCTTTCAAGAGATTCTTAATGCAGAGATTTCATGTCTCCCAAACGGTTTCTATTATATTTTTCACTGGAAATTTACTTCCCAATTGATACCGCATCTCATGATTTCTGCTGAACACTGAGAATGTGAAATATCTTTTGAGCCTTGTGTATGTGTCTTGGCAATTCAACTTTTGCCTAAGTTATTAGTTTAACTTTGTCCAAACTTGTTAAGCTGTGTCTATCTGGTTATTGGGTTCCTGGATGGATGTTACTTCTTTCCTTACAAATTTATGTATTACAACAGTGAGATTGTTATTTTGTCCTTACATTCTAATATGACTTAACCAAACGTATGTTTTCATCAATGTTTAGGTGAATATATAGTTATCACTATGGTACCAAAGTAACTATATTCCTTAAGATTTTTCTTTTGACTAAAGAAGTTTTTTAAATTTCATTATCTCTAGTGGAAGGATCCAGATTCTACTCAAAATTGGTCATAAAAATGTTGCAAATGTTGGGTTTTTTGTTGAGTTATTCCTTTAAATAGAGGTGTAAATGGTTCCCTAAAAAGTATGAATTTTCCACTAACAATCATCTTTGTTGATTGTTTTTTTGAAAGAATGGATTATGAAAATTACAAGCTGAAACTTTCTCTAGGGGTCTAATGCTTGTTCTTACGCATTCATGAATAAAGATGTGATTGTCACATTTTGAAATATAGCGTATGGTATTCCTCTTCAAATTTTCTGCTTATAAGTTGTAACTTTTCCCCACTTTTACGTCAATACAGATATCCCATGGGATAATGAAAGGTGTAAAGGATATGGTGGTTTAGTCTCCTTTATCAATATGTTGCTCTTTCTTCTTTAATGAACATCCAGTTCTATCCATGGCAAGTATGCTTTGTAAAATTTTGGTCTAGAACAGCATTATTATTTTCTAATTTAGATCTATGACGGTGCCAATTGGCAGCATACGATAATTTTTAACAAGTTCGCATCTGGAGGAACTCGAAGATCCAGAAAATTCTGCAGAAGAAGGGGTTAAGGTCATTACTCAGCAGGAGTATGTCTCTCGATTACATGAGCTCAAAGATGAAATGATTCATGCTTGGTGTCCTAATGATCGTGTAACCTCTTTGAAGTTATCTATAAAGGTGACCTTTTCATCTGATGAGATGGACTTTTCCTGATATGTATTTGTTTGGACATGTCTTTTAGTTGCTTAAAATTTCTGAAAAAGAAACTAAAAATAACATATTTGACATTAATAATATATTAGAGAAGAAATGTTTTAACATAATATCTTATTGCTTCTGCATTGGGAAAAAGTTGGAGAAGTTAATTCAGTTATGCTTTATTCTCCCCATGGTTGAACATTTCCAATTAATTGGTGTTTGAACTTCTTTATACCTGCCCAATTTATTAAGCTATACCTTTTTATTAATGAAAAGGAAGATAAATAACAGGCCATACAGTGAAGTGATATCGCATTTCTACTCTCTGTAGGTTGCTAGGCTTTTAATGGATATGTCACTTTTATATTTTTATCCTACCCTTTGCGTCCTTGCTATGGATGATGGACATGGTAGGAGACATGGTATGGGAGAGCATCAAGTGGAAAGCTAAGTTTGCTGAAAATGGGACCAGAATCTGTACTAACCAGGTGGTTCATCATTTTGGATCACTTTCTCTCTCTTCTTCTTTCCTTTTTAGTAATGAAATAGGAGTTATACATGTCTTTTGCTTGATCAGTTTGTTGTTAACTTAAGCTGGAAACATCTCAATTTGTATATAATTAACACATCCATGCTGGATTGCCTGTTGAGCTGGTAACCTGGTATTCTGCTCTTCTAATGTTTCCAATTAGCTAATCCGATTGGCTTGATGAAAACTTGTTGAAACTGTTTTATTGAACTTGAGCCATCTAAAACAAGTAGGTTTTGGTAGGTCGCTTGCATATTAGGTGGTTTAGCTTTTGGCTAAAAACTGTGCAAGTAGTATTTTTGAAGGATCTCCAGCTAGTAATTTTTACGAGGGTGACACAAGACGGGCAGAATCTTGGATGCCATTTTTGAGCTGTTAGATTTCACTTCTATCATAGGATCAGTGAGGCTACATCGATGTGTTTGCCTTCCAGAAGTAATTTATTGGAAGATTAATGCTTCGCTTCCCTTTACTTGGGTTATTGCTACGGGGGAAGATCGTAATGATGGCAATCTTAGAGAAAGAAAGATTCTTGTTACCTGTAGAAAATTAGCATGTAAACAATGGACCGTCTTCTTATTCATTGTAATATCCTGAAGGATATTTTGCCTTTTTGTGCTCTGCTTTTTTGGATTTACGAGGATTAAGCCTAGAACTGTATTTAACTTTAGGCATGCTGGATGTGTAATATGGGTGCATTTTGAAAGAACAAAATGCTTGGATTTTGGAGGCTCTGAGATGTCAAAGGTGAAGCATAGGTATATGATACTAAAAGCACCTTGTCATTACATGGCTGTATTCTTTTATGGTCATTTCAATTTTTTGAAGTTCATTAAACTCCTAAACTTTGGAGCTAGTCTCAGTGTTCCCTTTTGTGTGTACTAAGTAAGATTTATGTATAATGGGGTTATTCCCGTTTGAAAGAGAGAGGACTACAAGGAGGGAGAGAAGAACAGAGAAAACTATAAGAGAGCTATTCTCGTGAGAATGAGGGAGAGGGGAGGAGATTATAAGTAAAACAGAAAACAGAGAGAGAGAAGTCACCTCGCGTTAGCATGTGTTCGTACCCACTACTGCGGAAGAGAACAAATCAACAAAAAGGGCAAGATTATGAATATGGTCTTTTACAAAACTAGTAACTTTGTACGTGCATGCTGGCTCAAAAGTTAACAGGGAGGACTAAGGAGTGAGGAGGTGGTGTTTTGGTTTCAGGGTGGTCCCGCGAAGGTGTCTGTAGGAAGGAAGGAGGAGGTTTTTTAAGAACCGTGCCTTGCTACCTCGCTACAAGGCTTTCGGGGCCGCCGGACTGGCGGCTTTCTTGATCTCCGGCATCAAGAAATAACAAGACAACCCCCTTACTCCCCCTTCTCTCTCTCTTCCTTTCAAAGGCATAGGAGCTGTGAAAGGCTCGCTTCGGCTTTCCCTGTTTCCCATATTGATTTCCAATCAGCTCCCCAAGCTTTTAGATTTGCGAGGAAGGAAGATAATTTCAGATCCAACCTTCTACAAGAAAATTACCCACCAAATCATAAAAAATAACTTTCTATCTGGGCTCCCATTTACAGCACCCGAATGTCATCATTAACACGCATACTATACAGCGAGTGAGATGACTCGCTCGATGCCTACGTCGTTGTTGGAGTAACAACGGAACCCCACGCACATCCGGTTTCACCAACACGCAACACCGATTGAGCCCACGTCCAAGACCATCGGACATAGGCGTCCCGGCCCACCAATGAGGTTTTTAGAAGAAGCGTATGCTTCTCACCCAGATGATTAAGAATGCCATTTTCTTTTAACAACACCTTCTGGTTGAATATATGCTAAGGTTTCTGGCAGTGAAGAGGTTTTTGGTAGACATCTGAACAGGCCGGAGCGAATGCTAGTATTTAGTTGGTATAACCGACCAATTTAACATATCTAGCTAATTTAAAATATTAACCATTTGTCTGGTCTTTTTTTGATTATAAAGTTCTTGATAAAGAAAAGCAACAAACAAGTATCTAAGTCCTATAATTCTTCCGGTTGTATCCAAAGAGATGGATTTACAAAGAAAAACAACTGAAATGCAAAACAAATAGGATCTAATGCTACTGCTCATCCTCATCTGACCTTTTCGAAATCTTGTGTGAGTCCCCCGTCGTTGCCGCATCAGAGATTGGAGTGCCATCCGTGGAGGCGGAGGTGGAGGTGGACGTGGGAGAGCGTGTCTGCCTCTGTTTCTTGTATTTTTTGTACAAAAGCTGGATTAAGAAGAGTATCATTTTCGCAAGTAGAGAACCAACAACCTTAATAAATATTGCCGCCATGATAGGGTGGTTAGCGTTGAAATTAGCCTCCGGAGAAAGTGGTAGCTTCTGCTGTTGAAGAGGAAAAAATGGAATTGTTTGGGACAAAAATAAAATAAGGTAGAGTGAAGGAGAAGATGCTAGATCCATTTGAAATTTGCAAGGAAACAGAGGATGAAAGCGAAAGACTATAAGGAAACAGAGAACGAGAGAAAGAAGAGAAAGCAAATTATGAGAAAAACAGAAAAATGACGGAGAGCTCTTAGAACTTGCGAGAGAGAGAGAGAGAGGACTATAACACACGGCACCTCGCGTTAGGCCTATAGCCACGCTGCAGTGAGAGAACGCCCGCCGTACCCACTAGTGGAGTGAGAGAACAAATTAGGAATGTCGTTCTACAGTGAGGAGTAAGGTGTGAGAAGGTAGTTTTTCTTTTTGGTGGTCCCGCAAAGATGTACGTAGGAAGGAGGTTATTAATAAGCCCAGTATGCCGTGGCTCCTAAATTACTCTCCTACATCTTCGTTTCCCTGCAATGTTCTTCCTTTTCTGGCTTGGCCTTTGACCAGGCCCCTTTAATGCCACTCCCCCGGAAAGTCTTTCACTTCATCGCCTTGGTTTGCCTTCCGATCAAGATCATACAAGACCCACCTCCAAAGCCGCCTGTTTCCATTGATAAGCCCCTGAATGCTAAAAAGAATGAAAACCCATCTCACCAAAGTGCAAAAACGAGGAGCTGAAGAATTGCCTACAAAATTATCAAAGCCGTGCTTCTTGCTTTGATAATTCGAGCGTACGAAAATAGACCCTGAATACACCCATATGTTATCTATGCTCTCCACTGTTGTCACTTTTACCTCGGTATGGATATTATCCTAGCCACTCGAGTCTCTGGCATTGGAGCTCGAGCCAGAGTTTAATAAGACTTTCTGGGACCGCTGGTGGAATCTCATGGTCCCAAATATTCAGCGGCCTACCGTATACAGTCTCCATCATGCACCAAACTTCGGATGCAAAATGCACCAAATGCACCACATGATCAGCAATGCAATGCATCTTCATGGGATTAGCTGCAGAACAGAGCATCAGAAGCTAACCCAAAGCCCAGGTTTTGCCCAGGTCCACAAAGGACACTTGCAAATAGGCCTTTGGGTGCATTTTGCATCCGAAGTTTTAACCTTTTGTTCTGCCGATCCACATGTTTGCACGTTCCTTTTTTTTTTTTTTAAAAGCTGAAGATAATTTTATGCACTTAGATTGAAATGCTCACCACGCCATGGATTAAACTATAGATGATCCTTGTTAAATTTTTAGTGATGTATTATCAATATAATACGTTAATATATGTTGACAAAACCAGGCTCTGGAACGTTCAATTCAAAGCAGCAAGCTTCTTTGTATTGCAAAATTATTTCTATGTCATTAGTGCATTTGACATAAGTAAGCTCCCACTTTAGGCAAATCTCCATAGAACTCCAAAGTTCGACAAATGTCCATAAGAGGTCGGGCAAAAATGGAGATCATATTTGACTAAAAGGGAACACAAAGACAAAAAGAAAAATTTGGCATCAGATGTTTAACTAGAGAGTTCGGCAATCTGTCCATTGAACGAGAGAGCTTGAAAGCAGCAACAATGGAGGGTGAAACTCATGAGGTTGATCAAGGTATGGCTCTCAGCTCCACTCTCTTTGTGTTACTGCTATTTCATAGCACCAAGGATTCCCAAGGGCAAGTTCAGGCTCCTCTCCCTGGTACCGATCTTCTTCCTCTTCACCATTCTCCCTCTCACTCTCACCACCGTCCTTCCCACTGGCATCACTACCTTCTTCATCACCTGGCTGGCCAACTTCAAGCTCCTCCTTTTCCCCATTGATTCCGGCCCCCTCTTTATCTCCCTCGGTTGCCTCTCCATCAAAATCAAGCAACAAGAGCAACACCCATCTCATAAAAAACGCCATGAATGCATCCCCAAGCTTCGGTAGAACCCCTAAATTGCCTCAGAATTTGCCGATCATAGCCTTGATTCTCGCTATCTTGTTTGCTGTCAGTGGTTACCAGCACCATGTGCGTGCAGAGATCGTGATTGGCCTTTATATACCTTTCCGTCGACATAATTATGGGTTCGTACAAGGCCACAGTACGCGTCACTCTCGGGATCGAGCTCGAACTCCCGTCCGACGAGCCGTACCTGTCGACGTCCCTGCAAGATTTCTGGGGCAGGAGATGGAATCTCATGGCAACCAATAGTCTGGGCCACACCATGTACAAACCCGTGAGGCTAGCCTCGGAGGCCCTTTTTGGGAGGCGATAGTGGGCCTCGGTGCCGGCCAGACTTGTGAGGAATGATACGATCGTAGTTCTTGCTTGTTGCTTAAGTGAAAATTTCGTAGTTTGTAGTTAAAATTGACGAGGGTCACCTTGTATTTAATACGATTAGGAATGATAAGTATCAGCTACGTTCTCCGGTAGCCTTGTGTTTTTACATCAGTTTTCTTGTGATCTCATGTTTCAAGAATGAATGCAAACAGTGAGAAGGCATAATAGAGCATCATTACACATTGGGCTTCACAAACCGACCTCTTATGTAATTGTTCTTTCAATTACATTTTCAATCCAGTCCACTGATGGAAAGAGTAGATAATTCATCCCATTCTCTCATTCTTCCTGAAAACAATGGCTCACCCACTTCTTGTCATTTTGGGCGAGGTTGTGAAAAGCCCAAAAGGACATAGTTTGCGGGTCTGCCACTGTAGGACTCAATCTTGGGTCAACTAGAAATGGCCCTTGATCCAATTCGGCGTGAATGGTGGAAGCAAAGTCACAAGAAGCAGGCATAAGACCAGAAAAGAGAATTGAAAACTCCATTGGCTGTTGCACGCACCAAAAATGACTAATGACCTTAATACATCGTAACACTGATCAGGAACGGCGTGGATGCTCGGGTTTTTGAAGAATGTGGGGCTGTGGCGAAGTTGTTGAAGGGGGAGAATGTGATTAACCATGGAATTTTTCTCCAAAAGACTTTGATTTTGATGCTTTTGCAAGAGACTTTTCCTAAAAATTCATTTTTTTTAGACAAAACATTTCATTTCATGAAATGATTAGTTACACTAATAGACGAAAAAAATACTCATCTTCAACTATTTTAAAAAAAAGTATTAATTTTATCAACAATATATAATATTAGAAACAATGTAAATGTATATAATATTCCTAACAGAGAACCTTACTTAAAGGACCCTAGTTTTCCACGCTAAAGATAGATAACAATACTTGTCCCTATGATTCTCATGCTTGATTTAACTCTTGTTCACTGTAGCCACTGTTTAGCATTTAGGGCTTCGAAAGATGCAAAAAAAAAAAAAAGGCATCTTAATTTTGTCAAATCTTGCATGGCATTTAGTGAAGTCACATTACCCTTTATTTCAGCTGAGATCAAGCAGTTAAATCTTTACCTTAAGACTGCAGAGGTAATTTTATTTTTTGTCTTCCTTTAGCACAAATATGTGATACAAACTTTTCTGCATATCTCTCACTCATTTCAACACGTCAGGTTGCCTTGTTATAGGGCTTAGTTTCTCATTCAAGTGGACTACTGGATTCTGGAATCAGTAGCTTGCCAAGTTTAGACTCACGGATGGTTAGTCTCTCTTTGGTGAAGCTTTGCACTAGGACTTGCCATCAGGCCCCTTAGCCTGGATTTCATTTTGATGGCTAATTGGCAAATTGATTGTGTAGGCATACTGTCTGCACTTAAGAAGTTGTGCAACATCTCGGGTAAAAAAAATGAGGGAAAAAAAGGTAAAAAAATGGCGGAAGCGTATTAGACCGGGCTGGTCTTTCATACCATGTAACAAACCGCCTTTTCCTTTCGCCTTCTTCTTCTTTCTCCGTTTAGCAAAAACACAATGCAGAACCTTTTCCTTTCTCCTTCTTATTCTTCTTTCCTCGGCCTGAAACCCAAACCTTTTTTGCATTCTGCACTGCAAAAGCATCTTTCTTTGTTTAGCAAAAACACACCGCCTTACCCTTTCGCCTTCTCTCCAAACCATTTTTGCATTCTGTACTGCGAATGCATCTTTCTTGTTTAGCAAAAGAAAAAAAAAAAGAAAAAAAATACAAAACGAAAGTCTTCCTTTTCTCCATTTCCACTATAAAAACTTAAAGCATTCATGTTCTCTACAGTCTTTCTTCAAGCACTCGATTCTCGCTCTGTGTCCAGGGTATGCTTTTTTCCTCAGTTTTCCGTTCTCTGCTCTTCTTCCCTTCATTTTCTGTTCTCCTTCTTCCGTCTGTTTTCCGTTTTCTGTTCTTCTTCCCTCTGTTCGTCTTCCCTCTGTTTTCCGTTCTCTGTTCTTCTTCCCTTTGTTTTATGTTCTCCTTCTTCCATCTGTTTTTCCGTTCTCTGTTTCTTTACAGGTATTTTTTTCTTCTCTCTGTTTTCTGTTCGGTGTTCTTATTTATGTTCTGTTGGTGTAAGGTTGGCACGATGAGGCTTTTAACTGCATTTACAGCACCTACACCTTCCCCACAGCCGATTTCAAGTTCTGTCAGAGATGATGAGGAATGCTTTACGAAATATGAAGGTGGAACTGATCCTGAGATACTCATAGCTGTCCTTTTGTTGGGCTTCATTCTGTGGTCCCTCTACCAAGCACAGAAAGGAGAAAGACCACATCCAGCTCCACAATCAGCGAGTAAGCCACAGCCACCATCGACGGCGGATCCAAGGCACCGATTATGCTTCTACCTGCCGTCGATGGTGGCTGTGGCTCAGTTGCTGATTGTGGAGCTGGATGTGGCCTTTTTCCTTTCCATGCTTGGTATAGGGACCAGAGAGTGAGGCCCAACAGAAGGGACAGCTATGACTGCCCTCATCCAGCTCCTATATTATCAGAAAAAGCCCACGCAACACCGATTCAGCCACGTCCGAGACCATCAGACATGGGCGTCCCGGCCCACCAATGAGGTTTTTAGAAGAAGCGTATGCTTCTCACCCAGATGATTAAGAATGCCATTTTCTCTTAACAACACCTTCTGGTTGAATATATCTAGCTAGCATTTTTAATTTTTTATTGTCATTGTATCATGTTTATATTATTTTAAGAAAAAAAGTTTAATCTTTATTTAGTGTTGCACTTTTCATGAGGTTTAATTTTTATAAAATTGAAAAAGAAAATCATAATTTAAAATATTAACTATTTGTCCAAAAAAAAGGCAAATTGGATTGCGCCTTTTCCAAGTGGAGTCAAATCAATTATTGGCAGTAGGATTCTGCCCAACGCCTTTACGCCCTGGAGAAACTACGATCGAGTGCATGGTAGTCCAACTTTAACCCAAGGAGGAGAAGAATCGGGGCGAAAGGAATTCTCTGCTGTATTTCCCAAGTTAAGAATCGAGAAGCTCGAGTCAGGGTTTCTTCTGCGGCTGTTCGTATCAGGTGAACATTCTTCCTTGCGTAATTCTGAAATGCGAAAAGATGAGTACTGGTTTTCTGGGCTCTAATTGAGCAAATTGTTCTCGTTCTTGATTTCTCTTTTTACGGTTTTTCTTGGAAAGCAGATGGGTACCGTGCGTTGTGAATACTCATTCACTACGCATTGAACTTAGTCACTAGTTTATATCACCAGTTCTCTAGCCGACCAGCAAAGAGGTAGCGTTGAACTTCAAGGCTTTTACGAACAGACATAATAGATGTAAATTCTGTTTGGTTTGAAGAAAGGACGAAGAAAATTTTAAAAACAAAGGTCGTCTGGTCTTTTTTTTTATTATAAATTATTTTTTAAGAAAGTCTAATTTCCCGACAAAGGAAAACAACAGAGTAAGTATCCAAGTCTTATATTTGAATGTGATTCTTACGGTTTGCATTAGCACACCCCTGTAGCCTGTTCTTATGTTTTATTTACACCGTTTCTTCTTTGGATTTCTTCCCTAGGTGTTAAGCAAGGATTTGACTGAAAGAAGCCTATGGCATCATCAGATGATGAAGCTGAGAGCCCTCCAGAATCTGTCTCAAACTACCATTTTGTAGATAACAAGGATGAACCCGTTTCATTTTCTGTTTTGCCAATTCAGTGGGAAGAGGGCGAGAGTCCAGATGGAAAGAAAGAACACATTTTCCTGCATGGAACTGTTGACAATGGGCTTCATAGAATATATAAGCATGTGATTGCCTGGAGGTTTGATCTTTCTAGTTCGAATCCTGAAATATCGGTTCTCTCCAAGCAAAATAATTGGCTCATGCTTCAAAAGCCAAGGAAAAGCTTTGAAGGTACAATTAGGACAATCCTAATAACGGTGCAATGCCTTCATTTCTTGAAGAAATTTCCAGGAGCATCTGGAAAATCTTTGTGGGATCATTTGTCGAAGCTATTCAGGTATTCTTCTAACTTCCCGTGCCTTTTGGACCTTTTTTATGTTTGTTTTCTTAGTTCAAATTTTGACATTTATTTTAATTTAATTTGAAGCTTGTATGAGGTCAGACCTTCTCTGAATGATCTGTTGGAACACGTGCCTTTGCTTATTGAAGCTGTTAAAAGGGATGATGACTTAGCTAAGTCCCAGGTTTGTGTAACTCTCTTCCTTGTTCTGCTGTTTGGACATGAAGTGGATAAGAATCAGAATGCTTTTGAAGTGTCATCTTAAAGGTATTATAAGTTGTGGCATAAATCACATTGGGAATCTTCTTGGTGGATTTATTTTTCCTATTTGGAACTTTTAGGTTATGTTTAAGTGAACCACATGAAAAAGAAGTGCTTGGATGGAGTTGTGCGAGTTAGCTTGTAAATAGTGCTAAATTATGTTGTGGCTGCCACCAATACTTCCTACTTACTATAGCTTTGCTTGTTCTTGGATTTTGATTATTTGGTCTTCTTTTGAGATTTACTCACTTTTAGTTTTTAATATGATCTTTCTACTTATCTAATTTCTTGTATTGGAGGATCTGTCATCTTCTGACTCAATCTTTGCTTAAACACCTAGCTTCTTTTTTTTTTTTTTAAATGTATCTATTCACGATTTGTTATTTTTTGGAAGTAGAGGATCATTTTTTGGTATGATAATGAATGTTATGGTTTGACCAGTTCTTATGCTCATTTCTTGAGGACAAGCCTCGGAACAGGAAACTATCTGATGAGGTATACTCCTCCTTCTCTGTTCACCTTTTCCTTTGTTCCATTATCCTCCTTGACTTCTTGTTCTTTCTCTTTTCTATTTTTATAATATTTTTTTTGAAGTTGAGAAATGTATTAATGTTTCAGGTTGTTCAAACAACAACAATGTCTGGATTTATAGTTGATGATACAGATGAGGACATTATGGATGAAGAAGGAGATGAGTCCAATGAAATTGAGGATCTGTTTGATTCAGTTTGTGCATTTTGTGATAATGGTGGTGATATTTTGTGGTATGCATCTTCTTGGTTGTCTAGTGCATAATCTGATGTGACTTTGCTTCTTTATATAACATCTAGTACCTTAAGTTATGCTGTAATTAGAGATTTGCGTGGTTCTACATCTTGATGTCATCATCAAATCTAAATTAATTTTTTTCCAATCCTTCTTATGCAATCCCCTGTCATTTTCTTTTGCTGCTAAAGCTGAGTAAATTATTTTTGGATATTTTCCAATGCATCCTTTGCATTACCCTACCGTTGATTTGTACTGCTAAAGCTGAGTTGAAAATAAAAAAAAAGGTTTTCAACAACTTGAATCTCTCAATCCTTCAACATCCATGGGGATCTAGAAAACTGTTGAGATTTTATTCCTCTGTGCATGTTTTGAACAACTTGAAGCTCTAAATCCTTCAACATCCATGCCGATCTAGAAAACTGTTGAAATTTTTTTCCTCTGTGCATGCACTGCCCTACTGCAATGGCAAATATCTTAGAAAAGGACTTCTAATTGCACCTGTCACAATATAAATCTTGTCAGAAGGAGACCAGGCTCCTTTCCTTAAACACTATGTCTGATATATCAATAACATCTTTGTACCACTTCTAATGATGGTCCACATCTTTCAATCACGTGGACTCCTAAACTTAGCTGGCTGCTGTTGACAATAACTCTCTCCATATTTACTCTACTACCCTTCTCCAAGAATATCCCATTCTGTGCTTGTGTTGCCATTACCATAATAATTGTCATCATCATTGTGCAGCAATAGTGTTCTTGATAATATTGTTCACTCACTATGTAATATGCATATTAATGATGACATTCAGGTTCTGTAAATGGAAGCCCTAGATAGAAAGCTATTTGTTATGATTTGGTGGGTAATTTTCTTGAAGGTTAGCTCTTTTCAATATTCTATGGATTCTTGAGTTTGATTGGTATTGGAGAAAAGATTTTTCAATATCTTAAAACCAGTAGGTTAGAGCAGGTTTACAATGGAGTTTACTGAGATTAGGTCCTCGATCAGCAATTTTTTCTTAGGAGTTGTTAATGATTAATGTGTCCAACTTTTACCGGTTGTTTTGATATACATTTGTTCTTTGGGTCCTCCAAATGGCCCTTATTTGTGGTCTGCTGTTTGGGGACTTATCAATCTTATAATTACTGGGCGAGTTTATGGTTTAATGTCATTTGTGTTCTTATGCAGTTGTGAGGGAAGGTGCATGAGGTCATTTCATGCAACTGTAGAGGCTGGTGTAGAATCTGTGTGTGTCTCTCTTGGCTTTTCAGAGGAAGAAGTTGATGTATGACACTGCCTCGTATTTACTCATAAATTCCTATTCTGCTCCTTTATATCTTTGAACCATCAAAATTTGCCCCTTTCTTTTTTTCTTTTTTTTTTCTTGTTAAACTTCACAGAAGTTGCAGAACTTCATCTGCAAAAATTGTGAGTATAGACAACACCAGTGCTTTGCTTGTGGGGAGTTGGGATCTTCTGATAAGTTTTCAGGTGCAGAGGTATGATTTAAGCATAGAAGGAATAGGAACTATCGTCTCTGTTCGTTCACTTGTTTATTTCCTTTTTCCCTCCAAAATTTTATTTCTTGTTATGACTGCCATAGCTGTCCACAGTGTCATTGAATTTTTGGTTGTGAGAGCTCAATTCCATCCAGGAAATTTTCAGCTTCTCCTACTTTCTACTGTTCCAAGAAAGCAAGATATCAAAGTGTGTTTTGGATATTGTGGTTAGTTCTGCAACATTTTAACAAGTGAATCTTGTGATATGAGGAGTTTTTCTTTTTTTTTTTTGTGTTGCCATGGTATATAACCTGATGAGCTTGCTTTATCTGTCAATATTGACAGATTTCCATCTACTGTTATTTATTAGGATTTGAAATCCAATGGCTCTAAAGTTTCTAGATATTTCATTTTTAGGTTTTCCCCTGTGTCAGTGCAACCTGTGGCTACTTTTACCATCCACATTGTGTGGCAAAATTGCTCCATCAGGAGAATGAAGTTTCTGTAGAAGAGCTAGAGAAAAAGATTGCTGCTGGGGGGTCTTTTACATGTCCAATTCATAAGTGCTGTGTTTGTAAACAAGGGGAGAATAAGAAGATCCCCAATTGCAGTTTGCCATTTGTAGGCGATGTCCCAAGTCATACCACAGAAAATGCTTGCCAAGGTACGCCTTAATTATTGTCTTTTTTATTTTTCAGTATTAGTTATGAGAGTGTTTTCTGTCGCAAGTAATTTCTAGATGCTTGATTCTTGACTTGCCTCTACCAGGGAGATTGCATTTCAAGATTCAGATGATGGCAATATAATAACAAGAGCTTGGGAAGGTCTTTTACCGAATCGTATTCTAATATACTGCATGTAAGTGATAATGAGCTGTGTTTTTTGCCCCCTTCAGTTTGTTGGCAGTACTTGATAATTTTGTCTATTGACCAGAAACCATGACATTGAGGAAGAAATTGGAACTCCAGTAAGAGACCACATAAAATTCCCTGGTGTTAAGATGACAGTTGAAAAAAAAAAGGCAACTATGGGAGGAAAGAAAATACAAGCATCAGAGTCCTTTGGAAACGAAGTGAAAGATCTACCAAAGAAGAAAAATCTTGCCTTAGACTATTCCTCCCGGAGAAAAATGGCTGTGGAAGCAGCTAAGATGAATTGGAAGCCATCCTTACCTGGGAAGGTGGGAAGTACCAAAAGTGAGAAAAAGTTGTCACCATCAAATAACTCAAGAAAACTGAAAGTAAAGGATGTGTCAAGAAAGGTTTTGAATGAAAATAAGAAGTCTCTCTCAAAAGATGTGGGCAGGTCTTCCACCGATGATGAAAACAAATCTACTTTTAGCAATAGATTATATGACATAATGAAGGGGTCAGGGCAGGTTAAATCTGCAAAGCAGGATATGCCTGATGTTAGAGCTTTGAGGACCGTGGCAGTTAAGACCACCGCAAAGAGTCCAAGTAGTGCACTGCCTCCACTAGATGCTGAGTCAGAGAGGAGGTGAACCTATTTCATTTGTACTTTTGAATACTTATGTCCTGCATTTACATATAAATGATTAAAATGGAATTGTAATGGTCGCAGGCCATTGATTTCAAAGATTGGAGTTGTATATTTTATGATGCCCTTATCTCAGACATAGTTCTTGTGATGCAGATTGTTGGCTTTGATGGAAGATGCTGCATCATCAGTAACCTTAGAAGAGGTGAAAACAAAACACAAATCTCCGTGTACTCAAGCTTACTCTTCCAGAAATAATGTGGAGAAGACAATTACTCTGGGCAAGTTGGAGGGATCTGTGGAGGTACAAATACAATTTAAGTGTTCTTTCTACTGTATATGAATTCTTCTTTAGTTTCAAAAAAGAAATTAAAAAGCAAATGAATTTTATAGTATTTTCTATATGTATGAAGGCTGTTCGAGCTGCCTTGGGGAAGCTAGAGGAAGGCTGCAGTTGTGAAGATGCAGAAGCTGTCTGTGATCCTGATGTTCTGAACCAGATTTTCAAGTGGAAGGTTGTTATCTATGCTTACTATTGTCCTAGAATTGTCAGCTGTGTGAGGTTATATTTAATTGTCATCTTAAGCTACTGATGGAGAGAGCGCCATTTATTTTGCCGTTCTGTGCTCATTTTATGTTCCTATCTATGAATTTTCAGGCCCAGTTCCAAATATTTCTGTTTCCAAAGACTTCTTGTTCTTTAGTAGTTGCACATTTCTAATGCTTCTAAGAATGGAGTGTGGTTGATGCAGAAGGCGTTTTTGCCTAATATTTCATGGATATTTTGGATGTTAGGACATTTTGTGCCATTGAACTAGTGGTGTTTTATCCATTCTGTCTTTGTATGGGTTTTATGCTGCAATATAAGAACTGGACTTCTGCTTTCCTTTTTCATTTTGAGCTTATAATTCTTTTTTTTTTTAATGTTTTTTGGCATATGTGGGGTCACGTTGCAAGCTGCAGACTGTGTCATGGCAAGTGATTCTGGCATTGTAGTGGTTCTTCTCGTATATGTATACATAGACGCTGGTATTTATGCATTGCATACATATTATAGTAGTAGGACATATGTAACTGAGGATGATTTCAAAAGAGACATCCATCTGTCTCAGGAATATAAAAGAGGGTTGCTTATCCATTTCTTGCATTGTTTACTTCAGCACCTTGGTTAAAAAGTGTTATTTTGGCTTTTTCTGTGTGCTCCGTTACTCTATATTGGTTGTAAATGTGCATCAGATTTCAGGCCAAATCTTTTTGCCTTATATCTTTGTCACACTTTTTGGAACTTGGCTATTTCTTGTTGACACATATTGAATCTGCAGCATTCTTGTGTGATAGTTTTTTAACATGTTCTTCTTTTGGCTGTCACCATTTGAGGTTGTTCTAGTTTTATGGGCGATACTTAAATCAAGTATATATGTAATGGTTCTCATCCGTTCCAGTAGTTTGTGTAGAATTCAACAATTAAAAACAATTTTAATCTTTTTCAGAATTTGTATCTGATTTTTCTCCCATTTTTTGGTGGCAAAAATCGGTAGTTGGTAAAAGTATGTATGCGGTGGTGCACTGCCTTTGCTTCTGGTCATATAATTGCTAGCTTACTTTTTCATGCATCTAGAACTGTTTTATTGGCATATTTTGTTTTTCAAACGATTGCTATAGTTGTTGTTGGACTACTTACTTTTATTTGTGATGGCTTATATTAGAGGAATTTCTTCTCTTATGATCAATTGCTTTTTTGATTCATCCATCTGCAGTACAAGCTCAAAGTATATCTTTCACCTTTTCTTTATGGCAATCGTTACACATCCTTTGGTCGCCATTTTACCAAGGTGGAGAAACTTGAACAGGTAATCTTGGTTTTTTTTTTACCTCAAGCCAATGGTTTGCCATGCCATAGTCCTCTTCTACCAGTCATCTTTTATTGCTACATAAGGAAAAGATAATTCTGACAAGCATGTAGATATATTTCTCATGTTGAGCATATGCGTTTATTCATACATACTACACAAATTGCTAACATTTTCTACCGTTTATTGCATTATCATTGGATGACTTAGAAAATTGACAGTGAAAAAGGAATTATGAGCCAAAATGCAATAACTCTATTCTTTCTGGTTTGAGCTGGAGAATGGGTAGTTCAGGGAAGCAAGAAAATAGAAAACCCTAAGTGGAGAACGGCATGCAATTGGACTTTATTACAAAGGACATGTCAATGTAAATGTCATATTACTTCGTTGCTTCCTTGATTTTAACTAATTTCAGAACTTAATTTGCTATCAATTCTAGTATTATTTGCATGTGTGGCCTCTTCTGATACATTTGCTGAGTATGTGGAATCATTTGCATAATGCCTTGGAGAGTGGCTAAAAGCATAATTTTGATTTTGCAGATCGTTGATAAGCTGCATTGGTATGCAAAAAATGGAGACATGGTAAGAATTTGTATGCTTAGTCTATTTCAAACTTAGAATCTTATGAAAAATATCTCCTTGAACCATTCTGAAATTATATAATGGTTCATCCTATTGCTCAATGTAGCTAAAGAATATGCTACTTTGTTGGCCTTTATGAGAGCAATAATGAGGGAGATTCGTCCATCTAATGCAAACAAAAGACCTGGCTGTTTCCTTGATAGCTAAAACATATTTTATTTCTGAAGCAGAAAAATGAGATGATAGTTCCGTAGATCTTTTTTGAGTTCTAAGAGTGACCTTTTACAAACACCAATCATTATATTTTATAGCATGGCTAAGTATTCATGATATTCTTTGTGATTTTTTTAGTAGAAAGAATTTGATTAGCCATTCTTGCATTAAGAACCACGAACCATTTTCTTTCTGAAATATAGTTTATTTGGGAGCAGAATATATGCGCATACTAAATGAAGATGTGTAACCTAGATGACTGCAGAGGACTTGGTGCTGCAGTTTGCTATGTCACGAACTGGCAATAGGTATAGCCGAATTAGTTGCTGCTAAGGGTTTGCTTGTCGTAAATGGATTAGATACATATAGGATTAATTTTGGGTGTAACTACACCGGTAATTGTAAATATTATTTGCTAGGACTTATGGTAATAAACAATAACTAAGATGAAAAACTAGAAAGATATTGTTAACCAGGTATTTGGAGAGCCAGTGAACTAGTCCAAGACAGTCTCAATGTATCTATCGCTTCATTCAGCTATGGTTATTGCATCATGTACTTCTTAGGTACTATGAAGTAAAGATGGTGGTAGGTGGATTTAATTTCAGAGGCACGTAGATCTTTAATCCTTTTGAATCTGAGAGTACTAGTAAAACAATAAAGTGGATGTATTGATTACTGCAAATGATTTCTTCTTTTTGACTGTATGTGGTGTTCCTACATTGTGTTGTTTTACAACTCTAGAAGTTGTGTTTGACTGTCCTTGTTTTGTGTTTTGGTTTCTAGGCATTTTTGTTGAGATTTGTTGTCATTGGTATTGCTATCATTGTTATTGTGCTATCTTGAGAAGGAACCTATTTTTCCTGATTATAAGATTATTCATTTAAACAGATAGTGGACTTCTGTTGTGGTGCGAATGATTTTAGCATTCTGATGAAGAAAAAGCTGGAAGAGACAGGCAAGAAGTGCTTTTTCAAAAACTACGATATTGTTCATGCCAAGGTAATCTTCACCTTTTCTAATATGGAGAAATTGTGAACTATTTTCTTTTATTTCAATGACTTTACAAATATAAGAGGGGATAGTCTGGGTCTTCAAGTACGCATTTTGACACAGTTTGGCATGGGCTTTAAAATGTTTAGCTGTATCTGAATATGATTTTTCTATTTCAATTACATTTATGAGAGAAGTAAAAGAGACTTCTTATGCCAAATTCGGTTTTTATTTTAGTTTTTCTGAAAAAGGTAAAGGTGTTTAAAACCCTTAGATATAAAATGTTGGACTTGCAAACTGTAGGCTTGTGAGAAGAGAGAGAGAGAGAGAGAGAGAGAGAGGGCGGGATATATTGTAGAAATTCCCACAACTTGTTTTCTTATCTTCTCTTTTGTGTAATCCCCCACCTCCCCATTTTGGTGGTTGGTATGTCTATTTTACTATCAGCTCTATAACTATCTTGAAGCACATAAATCTTTCTATGATATGTTCAAATAAGTTTTAATTTCTTCACATTCTTTCATTTCTTTTAAGGACCATCTACTTTTTGCTTAATGCTTTGCACGCAACATTTTATCAAACCAGACTCCCTTGCCTTCAAACATTAGTAGCAAGATTGAAAATGTCACTTAGGATGTAAATATTACCAGTAAAATGTTAAATTGACATCTCTTAGGGATTGAATTTTACAAAATAAAACCCTTGAATTCTGAGGGATGTAATTTGTTCATATGCAAATGGGTGACTCCAAAATAAATATTTTTGCCAGCTATTTATGTTATGTGTGCTTGCGCATGCATCTACATATGCCTCATTATCTCTTGATATTCTCTTATTTTCTTTGCCGCATAGGTGACTAAATCTCAAAACTGTCTAATTATAGGTTATCCCCATGTTTCTCTCTCTCTCTCTCTCTCTCTCTCTTAATACACATACATTTGTACATATATGCATGTAAAAACACACACGATCGCATTCTTTTTTTTTTTTCTTTTCCTTTTTCTTTTGTGCTGTACTGGAGCAGAGCAACTTATTGTTACTCTTCACTGTGAAACTGGGGTATAGTTGGCTGCATGCATGTGCTTGACTATATTCAGTGCACAGATACATCTTAGAGGTAATTTGAGTGCATAAGTTAGTCAGGTTGTTCTTTGACTTGTAGAATAGGATGGAATATTGAGTTAGTCTGAGTAGAAAGTTGTGGATAAGTAATATGGTTTAATCAAGTCAATGTTAGTCTTGGTAAATTAATCAGAGCCTAATCTTTGGTGAATGAATAATAGGATAGAGTATGACTTTGTAGTCTAATGCATTTCCTTTTTCAATTGTTTATGCGAAATCATATTTCCCTCCCTCTTTATGTTTCTGTGAATGTTCATGTTTGTCAATTTGATCTTCTTCGTATCTGCATTATGAATCTTTGGTAGAATGATTTTAATTTTGAGAAGAGGGATTGGATGACTGTGCAACCAAAGGAGTTACCGAAAGGATCGCAGTTGGTAAGAAATGATTACCTGTTTTCATTTATTTACATATATCAGGGTCCGTACAAAGTGGAAAATTATTAACTGCAACTTGCTCCTTGAGCAGATCATGGGGCTAAACCCTCCTTTTGGAGTGAGAGCAAGTTTGGCAAATAGGTTTATTAATAAGGCCCTTGAGTTTAAACCAAAGCTCCTTATTCTTATTGTTCCACCAGAAGCACAAAGGTATTGTTTGCCCTCTTTATCTCCTCTGGAATCACACAGACATGCATGCAATGCATATCGATAAAATTACCTCGTGACTTTGTTGCCTTTAGTCAGGTAATGTAATAGGAAACAGCCTACTGATTAGTTTCTCACTTTTTGTTGCCTTCTACCAGGTTAGATGAAAAGAAAATAAGTTATGATCTTGTTTGGGAGGATGATCAATCTTTAGCAGGAAAGGTAAAGTAAGCCTTCCTAGTAAATCTGCAGTGATTTCTACTCTGTAGAATGCATGTTAATGGTCTTCCTCTTATCTCCCTTTCAGTCGTTTTATCTGCCTGGATCGGTTGATGGAAATGACAAACAAATGGATCAGTGGAATGTTAAGCCGCCACCTCTGTATCTTTGGAGTCGTCCTGATTGGACTGCTGAACATAAAGCCATAGCTCAAAAACATGGTCATCTCCCAAACCAACAAGAAGAATCAGAAATGGAAAATGACCACCCTAAGAATATTTCCTGCAACCATCCATTGGACGATCATGATTATCATGATAAGATGTCCACTCCGATGGATCTTCCCCCTCAAAGTGATACGCCAGAAAAATTCAGAGGCGGGTCAGTTGTTATGGAATTTCATAAAGAGAGCTCCTCTTGCCACATTAGCGATAGAGGAAGCCTTGCGAGTGATGGCCATGGAAAGAAGCAGCCCAATGAGACATCTCAAAGAAAAAGGAAGCGTGGCAAAGAAAAGCAGAGAAGGGGAATGGGTGAAATAACCCCAGGGAACAAAATGGAGGGTGGAAGGCCCCGTTCTTCACCCATTGCAGTTGATAGCAGCTTCTTATTGGAAGGTCTGCAATCCAAATCTCTCGAGACACCCCCACACGCAGAGATCGGTGAGAATAACCATTCCCATCAGCATTTTGAGCCCGTCTTATATACTTCACGAGTGGCAACTTATGGTGGGAGCCCGGCCAGCATCTCCAATGAGAGGAGCAGAAACTACAGCAGTAGCGTCGAGCCTTATGCAGGAGGGACGCATAGACCATTCCATGGTGTTAGTCCTCGTTCTGACTACAGGACCAGAGACTTGGACGAGCAGCTTGCAAGACACATGAGAGAAAGCTCTGATAACGTTAATTTCAGACCTTATATCCCCATGACAGATCCGATACTCACCAGGGACCTAGATGCAAGGTCACAGGTTCGACTTTATGGGCAAGATGATTATGATTCCGCAAGAGGTAACTACCGAGGGAGTCATGATGCTCGGTATCACCAGGTGGGATTGATGCCATATGGGCATCCAGTTCCGACCGACATGTCTTTCAGGATGAGTACATCATCGATGCTGCCATATCCTCCACCCGTAGTGCACCAGTTGAACCACCAGTTGAACGGATACGGCTTTGATAATCCTCGGGCACGTCAACCTGGGTTTCAAAGCAAACCTCTGGGATTTGCTTCTGGTCACCGTCCATATTCTCGCCGTGGTTCTTCGGGTTGGCCAAACGAGTAGTGATGCACGGAAAACTACTAGCTTACTTGTAAATCTTTTGTTGTTAATAGGCAAACAAACTCATCTTGCTTTTTACCTTTTTAATCAATTGCTTTCCGTAAGCAAAAGGTTACCTTTCTAGGAAGTTTATAACCATAAAATCGTCCTTCAGCAGATTCATTATCACGAAAGATTGAGAGAGACAGGCTAAGTTGATTTAACTGCAACTCACGTAAAATACCCAAAAGCCAAACTATTTCGCAAGCAGTCAATGTCACAGGTGTTTTACCTCTATTATAATATTGAGTGGTAGTTGACTTGTTCTTGCATTTCTTCAATATTAATAAAACCCTTTATCATGATACACGTCCTATAGTTGGAATTACAATGAGCAAAGAGTTCTATGTTACCATCAACAATCCCAATCCCGGGAACTTTTAATGTACTTGACGACTTGAAGGATTAGCTTCCCTGCTTGACTCTTTAGAGGTATGTATAAATTGGCTGCAACATAATTGATGTTAAGTTATCGTGAGATAAATTAATTGTTGATAAAAACCTATATCTGCTGAAAATGGACCACCATCTTTAAGGACAGCAATGTCATAATCTCGTTAGGGTTGTTAAGGGAAATTGCCTGGCTTTGATCCATGAGGTTGGACTCTATTTCTGGCTGAGCTTGTCTGCAAGGGGGAGATGCGTGAAAACGGCGCCTCATTTGTGGGTATAAAACGGGAGACGGGAAGGAGAAAGGGAGCGAGAGAGGAAGAGAGAGAAGCAAGGGGGCTGTGACACGAAATGGAAGGTGAAGCTCAGAAGTTCGTCAAGGTAGGGATCGCAGTCATTGCATCTCTATGCTATTGTTTCTACATAGTTACGCAGATTGGAAGGGGTATAAAGAGGCTCCTCTTTCTTCTGCCTGTCTTCTACCTCTTCACCACCCTCCCCTTGAACTTCACCGTCTTCCATCTTCGTGGCCCTGCAATGTTCTTCCTTTTCTGGCTTGGCAACTTCAAGCTCTTCCTCTTCGCCTTTGATCTGGCGCCTTTAATGCCACTCCCCCGGAAAGTCTTTCACTTCATCGCCTTGGCTTGCCTTCCGATCAAGATCATACAAGACCCACCTCCAAAGCCGCTTGTTTCCATTGATAAGCCCATGAATACTCAGAAGAATGAAAACCCATCTCACCAAAATGCAAAAACGAGGAGCCGAATTGCCGACAAAATTCCTGGATCTATTTCCGTGGTGATTAAAGCCTTGCTTCTTGCTTTGATAATTCGAGCGTATGAAAATAGACCCAGAATACACCCATATGTTATCTATGCTCTCTACTGTTGTCACCTCTACCTCGGGTTGGATATTATCCTGGCCATGTCTGCCACTCCTGCTCGAGCCTGTGGGTTTGAGCTTGAGCCACAGTTTAATAAGCCTTACCTTGCTACCTCATTACAAGACTTTTGGGGCCGCCGGTGGAATCTCATGGTCCCAAGTATCCTGCGGCCTACCGTATACAATCCGGTTCGTCGCTTCTCCGCCCACGTTGTTGGGCCTCTCTGGGCTCCACTGCCGGCGATCATCGCAGCCTTCCTGGTCTCAGGGCTAGTGCACGAAGTTATATTATATTTCATCACTCATGCTTCTCCCACGTGGGAGTGGACATGGTTCTTTGTCATCCACGGCGTTTGCGTAGTCATTGAGATCCTGGTGAAGAAGGCCGTGACCGACCGGTGGCAGTTGCACCGGGCAATCTCGGGGCCGTTGACAATTGGATTCCTGGCGGCGACCGGCGTCTGGCTGTTCTTCCCACCAATAATCAGAAACGGTGTTGATGAGAAGGTCATTCAGGAGTACCCCATGATGGTTGATTTCGTCAAAGCCTTCCTACCCACCCTTTCGTGAGTTGTTAATTGTTAATTCCTCGAAACTTGATACTCCCTAACATTGGTCATTTTCCATCGAACGTTAAATTTAACCTTTTCTTCTGCCCATCGACGTCTTTGCACGTTCTTTTGTTTTTAGCTTAAACTATAGATGTTCCTTGTTTAATTCTAGTGATGTATTGTCAAAATAATACGTTAATGTATGTTGGCAAAACCAAACTATGGAACGTTCAATTCAAAGCAACAAGCTTGTTTGCATTTGCACAAATTATTTCTACGTCATTATTACATTTGACAAAAGTAAGCCCCCACTTTTACGCAAATCTCCATAGAACTCCAAAGTTAGACAAATGCCCATTAAAGGTCGGACAAAAATGGAGATCATATTTGACTAAAGGAACATAAAGACAAAAGGAAAAATTTGGCATCCGATATTTAACTAGAGAGTTCGGCAATCTGTCCATTGAACGAGAGAGCTTGAAAGCAGCAACAATGGAGGGTGAAACCATGAGGTTGATCAAGGTATGGCTTTCAGTTCTACTCTCTCTGTGTTACTGCTATTTCATAGCATCGAGGATTCCCAAGGGCAAGTTCAGGCTTCTCTCTTTGGTACCGATCTTCTTCCTCTTCACCGTTCTCCCTCTCACTCTCACCACCGTCCTCCCCACCGGCATCACTACCTTCTTCATCACCTGGCTGGCCAACTTCAAGCTCCTCCTTTTCTCCATTGATTCCGGCCCCCTCTCATCTGACCCACCAAAGTCTCTCCCCCTCTTCATCTCCCTTGCTTGCCTCCCCATCAAAATCAAGCAACAAGAGCAACAACCATCTCATCAAAACGCCATGAGTGCATCCCCAAGCTTCGGTAGAACCCCTAAATTGCCCTAGAATTTACCTATCAAAGCCTTGATTCTGGCTATCTTGTTTGCTGTCAATGGTTACAAGCACCATGTGCGTGCGGAGTTCGCGATTGGCCTGTACAGTTTCATTATATACCTTTTCGTCGACATAATTATGGGTTCGTGCAATACCACAGTACACGCCATTCTCGGGATCGAGCTCGAACTGCCGTCCGACGAGCCGTACCTGTCGACGTCCTTGCAAGATTTCTGGGGCAGGCGATGGAATCTCATGGCAACCAATAGTCTCCGCCACACCATATACAAGCCCATGAGGTCAGCCTCCGAGGCCGTTTTTGGAACTCGAAAGTGGGCCCCAGTGCCGGCCAGACTGGCGGCTTTTTTTGTCTCCGGTCTCATGCACGAGCTCCTGTTCTTCTATGTCACGCGCGTGCCTCCCACGTGGGAAGTCACAGTGTTCTTCATACTCCATGGGGCATGTTTGGTGGTGGAGATTGGCGTTAAGAATGCGTTATTAGCGAGTGGGCTCCGATTTCCTTGGCCGGTCTCCGGGCCGTTGACCGTCGGGTTCGTGATAGTCACAGCCGGTTGGTTATTCTTTCCACCACTGATCAGGAACGGCGTGGATGCTCGGGTTTTTGAAGAATGTGGGGCTGTGATGAAGTTGTTGATGGGGAAGATGTGATTGACCATGGAATTTTCTCCCAAAGACTTTGACTTTGGCGCTTTTGCAAGAGACTTTTCCTAAAAGTTCATTTTTTTTAGACAAACATTTCATTTCATGAAATAATTAGTTACACTAATAGACAAAAAAAAAATACTCAACTTCAACTATTTACAAACGAAAAAAGTATTAATTTATCAATAATATATGATATTAGAAATACTGTAAATTTATATATATTACATTATTAGCAATACTAATTTGACACTTTTTTTTAATATATGTGGAGGCTCCCTTCTTTTAACAACTATTTGATATAAAAATTAAACAACATAATTCCCCCCAAAATGGCCTTGTTTGCTTTAATTGAGAATGATATAAACACCAACTACCTCAATGAAGATTATATTTGATACAATTATTGCAATTGAAGAGGAAAAGTTCTAATTCATTCTCTCAATTTATGGGATTTTATTTTTATAATCGTATAGATAAGTTTGAAGCAACATTAATGTGAAGAATGATAAGGTAACAATAAGAGTTTTTTTAAGTTATTAATTTTGTTTATAAATAAGGGTGTTATTTATGTATTTATTTGAGTGAAAATTAAAACAAGCATTGTGAAGAGTCCTTTAATAACTTTGATTATTTAAATAAAATATCTAATATTCATAAAAATAATAATATTATTCTCAATTTCTTTTTATATCTTGTTATTGTTCTATATCAACTTATGATTGTCATGCTCTAGTTAAACAATCCCTCTCAATCGCTTGACAATGGTACTAATAGTACATTTATTATGTGTTAGGAGTGGGTGTATATTGTGAAGTGAGCTTAGTATCCTAAGGAAGTCTTATATAGCGTGCTTTTAGTTGATTTTTAGGTTCAAAGACTTTTCTAGCATTTGATAATTGGAGGTCAATTAAATATTTAAATATTTGTTTATTTATGTGTTATTTATACTTGTATAATTTTTTTTTTCTTCAAAAAAACGTTATCAAGAATGGAGTCGTCACAAGAAAAAAGGGAGGGCTTTACTGATACTTTTGGGAGCATTATCACAAAAAAATTCGATTTATTCACAATTCAATACAGAGGACCCAGTTCAATACGGACGAGATAACGACGTCGTTTTCGCTGT
This sequence comes from Casuarina cunninghamiana, assembly GCA_028551485.1. Lineage (NCBI taxonomy): Eukaryota > Viridiplantae > Streptophyta > Magnoliopsida > Fagales > Casuarinaceae > Casuarina > Casuarina cunninghamiana. Next base: position 28,703,947 of record CM052363.1, on the reverse strand, counting down.
CGAAACCCCAGCTAGATCTTAGCCAAAAGGCCAGGCCGACTGAGGACAAGGACACTGTTCAAGTGGTTCTCTGTAGACGTGTCTTCGATAGTCGGCCGTTGATTGTTTTATCAGCCGATGAGTGTGGGTGTAAGATGAGAATTTAGTGAAAGTTAGGGACTCTTTTTGGATTATCCACTTTCACCTTATTCCGAAAATGCCCCTTTAAGCCACAAGCCTAGATGGGCAAGCAATTCTCACCTACATATCAGAAATAACAAGACAAAACCCACCCTTTTCTTTCTCTTCCTCTCAAAGGCACAGGAGTTGTGAGAGGCTCGCTTCGGTTTTTCCTCTTCCCAATATTGATTTCCAATCAGTTCCCCCAGCTTTTAGATTCGCGAGGAAGGACGATAATTTCAGATCAGAGAGCAATCTGTTAATCATTGGTTTATTTATTTTGGTTCGTAACAAGTATGTCAGAATCTCTTTACTTTTCTGCGGATTGATCCTTGTGCATGTTCCTAGGTTTTGTTTATCTTGTGTCTAATTGGTGTTCGCTTGTCCTTCTGTGGTTTGGATTAGGGTTTCTATCCCAGCTCCTGTAACTTGGATTTTCGCGCAATTTTCTTTATTTGGTTTTGTCGGTGTAAAGGTTCTGTTTGGCGGCTGGGAAAGTGTAGGAAACAAAGTCTTTCTAGTTTGGAATTTGTTTTGTGCTTCGGTGTAAGTGCGAAGCTTGGGTATGCTTAGTTGGATAGTGAGTTAGCTGAATTCGATCGGGTTTTGCGTTTCCGAAGGCTTAGGTTGAGGAGAATTCAATACTTAACGATTTTTATTCCTTTTTGGCTAATGGGTCAAAGGAATTTTATCCTCCGGTGATAGTTACAGGTAGCTCAGCCAACCTAAGCAATCAACGAGCCAAGCATAAACTTTCAATACCAGTTGTGTTTTGTATTTGGTTTAGTTTGATCAATGCTGGGCTTGGCTTGATCGGGTCTATGAATGTGATTTGGGGGAGATGCAAATATCTGTGCCCAACAGAGAACTTAACTCTCGACTATCAGGGTAATGATGGAGCTTGGTTGAGGTGTGTATTTGAGTTGATCTTTGATAGGACTATATGTGTTCGAAGAAGCAGCTTTGAAAAGATCCCACTGTTTCATTTGATTTTATGAAGCAGAAACCTATTCATGTTCTGTGGCAGCAATAGCATGTGAGTTAAGGATGCATGATTAAAATTCAAATTTAGCATAAATGGGTTGGAGTGCAGTATGGATTGAGCAGATGCTTTAAACCTGTTTTGAGTAGAAGAATGATTTGGTCATTGTATATCCATGTGTCTGTCTAGTGATGTTAGCTTTAGTAGTTCCTGGTGCTGAATTTAAGTTAGGTTTTTGTCATCTCTGGCTGGAGGTTCGTAGAATGCTTTTTCTTCTTTCACCTTTTTATAGTATTGAGTGCTTAATTGGGGAAAATATAGTGTTAGATCTGGATAGCCTTGGAAAATGTTGTTCTACTGTCTGATTTATTTATTTGAATATGCATTCGCTAGTGGTATTACTGTATTTTAGAACCTGACCTTGTCATAATCCCAGCCTTAGATCTTCTCTGGCTGACCTACTGTAATTACATCTGAGATCTTATTATGTTATTTTTATACAGCTTTTGTTGGTAGTTAATATGGAAGCCTCAGAGCTTTGAATTTTTAACTTCTTGAGGCCTGACTGCATCATTGCTAAAGAATTTCTTTGTTCTTTTTGCCAGAAACTGATGTTATATCACACAGTTGAATAATGGCTGTACAGACTTCTGGTAAATCAATATATGATGATGATTTCGATGAGGAAGATGGGCCTACAATTTTCAAAAGGAGTAAACCAACGGCTAAGCAGAATCAATCAAACTTGGAAGTAAAGAAATCCTTGTCTGAAAGGCATGATGGACAATCTAACGGTCAAAACTCTGGTTCACAGAAGGGTAAAATGGTAACGTCAAATAAAGCATCACCTATTAAATCTCCTGCAGCCAGCCCTAAAGCATCAACTTCATCCATCAACACATCAACTGAGAAGTTGCCAGTAGCAAATTCAAAATCACTGACTGGATTAGATGGTCATTCATCTGAACAGAACATCTCAACTTCTATTAAGGAGGAGAAGAACTCTGCCAAATATTCTTCTATAGAAAACAGTGATTCCGAGGATGATAAACCACTTAGTGCTAGACTCAAGGGGGGCTCTAATAATGCCCACAGGCTGTCCAGCAAACCTCTTAACAGTACATCACAGCCAACAATGTCAAAAGTCACTGTCAAAAAATCAGAGGATTCAGATGATGAAGTTCCTTTGTCTTCAAGGTTTCCATTGAAGTCCAATGTGGGCACGACCAGTAGTAAGTCTTATGATTCTGATGAAAAGAAACCCCCGGCTTCAAAAATTCAGCAGAATGGCTCCACCTCCAGAGATAAAGTCCAGAAATCTTCTGCGGTAGGTAAGAGACCCCTAGATACGGCCAACTCCTCTGAACAGTCTTCCATTAAGAAGACAAAGCTCTTAAATACATCTGCAGCAGTGAAGATTAAGCAAGCATCACTCAAAGCAGAGCCAAAGGCAGATGATGATGACCATATTCCAATTTCCCAGAGAATAAAGAAGTCAGCTACAGCAGCTAACAAATCTTCTTCCGCAAAACAAAAACCAGTAAAAGTTGTTTCTTCTTCTATGAAGAAAACAACTAACAAGTCCAAGAAAACAGCTAAAAACTCAAAATATATAAAGTCGACAAAAATGACACCTAGCTCTGGTGATGGACAGAAGAAATGGACTACCCTGGTTCACAACGGTGTCATTTTTCCACCTCCTTATATGCCTCATGGAGTGAAGATTCTTTATAATGGGAAGCCGGTTGATTTGACTCCTGAACAAGAGGAGGTCTCTCTCTCTCTCTCTCTCTCTCTTCACACACACACACACACACACAAACACAAAAAAAAAAAAAAAAAAAAAACAGTCACACATTGATATAGTTTAGTTCTTCACTAATCTCCATCCCAATAATCTTTGAACTAGTTTTTCTGTATGAGTTTTATGGGCATTACCTCTACCCATGTATTCAATCCCCAAAGTTGACTTATTTGATGTACTTATGAAAGTTCTATTGCAGGTTGCCACAATGTTTGCAGTGATGAAAGATACAGATTATATGCTAAAGGATAAGTTCAAAGAGAATTTCTGGAATGATTGGCGAAAGTTACTTGGAAAAAACCATGTGATTCAAAGCTTGGATAAGTGTGATTTCACTCCAATATATGACTGGTGTCAACAGGAGAAGGAAAAGAAGAAACAGATGAGTTCAGAAGTAAGTTGGTGGCTCTGGGTGTGGTAAACAATGTAGCTTATTTTATGAGCTTGATTGCAATTTGAATCATCGATTTGCTATGTTTTTGCTGATTTTTGCTTCTGAATGTGTTCAGCATTTTATTGAAAATCATAAGCGAGACCATGGTTTCTTTCCCAAAGAAATTGACATTTTACAATAGAACATCCTTTGCCTTGTGATTCCTCTACTGTCCAATTGTAGGATTTCGTTTTTGGTTTATGATTTCCACATTTCTGACTGCTTTCAATTGGCCATTTGTTGATGAGAAACAAATTTTATGGAGTTTATAAAGGCTTCTAGCTGGTTGATGTGAAAACTTCTCATTAAAGATACTTGATGCATTTAACAGGCATTTGACCATATTTTTAATCCATTAACTTTTTGACCCACATCTGTGCCAAGAGTTTATCACACAGGTTTTGATCATTTCTATTCACAATGGTTGTCTTTTTCCCTCATCCACATCACCCTCTCAGCATAGGTCTGTCTAAATATGATATAGATCGAACTTCCTTTGCCAATTGTTAACAGGAGCCCATTGACTTTACAAATGGTACTGAAATGAGTAGGTTGGCAGATTCCTAACGTTTGTCTCTGAATGTGTTATCTGATATGGAAGACGTGTTCTTGTGAAGCAGATGTGGATATAATTTGTTGCTTCTGACATAACTTCCATTATGTCCTTTTCCAGTGAGGAGTTGCATTACATACTAGTTCAAATTCGACTTATATCTTCCTGTATAAAAATGTTGACTTGGGAGTTCTTATTTATGCAGGAGAAGAAGGCCTTGAAGGAAGAGAAATTGAAAATGGAGGATAAGTTTATGTGGGCAATTGTTGATGGTGTTAAAGAGAAGGTTACTTCTAGCTCTTATGTTTTCTTTCTTCTCTCTTGTGGGGGTTTTTCTTTGGGAGGAAGGGGGTGAGGGAGAAGTTAATTTTTTGAGGATTGTGGATGGATTTTGTGCCTTCTTTGCGACTTCATAACTTACCTTACAATATAGTTACTTGTATCTTTATGTAGGCCTCTTGATTTGAATTTTGTGAGGTGTTTTGGACTATTTTAATGCTTGTAACAGATTGGATATGTTGGTTGTTTTTTTTGATATCATTCTAATAACAGGCTTAGGGATCTTAGTAGATTATGTTACACAAAGTGTCTACTTAATAGAAGTATTCCCATCAAGTTGGAGTCTCATGTAACTTGTGTAACTTTCCATGTAGTAAAATTGTATTATTAATTTCAGCCTTCTAACCATAAGGTAAAGGCCATTTACATTAAAGTGACTGTGCAGCGCAATTGTCTAACAATGTCCAGGACAACCCATTCATGATAACTTCATTATTATTTGAATTCAATCTTCATAAGGAGGTGATTGGATCATTCACTTTCAGTATATATCATTCTTGCCTTCATCATACAATCAACCCTATTTTTTCACGTTGTTTATACTTGTACATAGAAGAAACAAAGAATGCCAAATTTTGACTTCATTTGGATCTTGTGATACGATGAATTTCGGGTTTTTGATTCCACTGCTAATCTAGGTGCATTGGAAAAAGGAATGGATGTTCAAAAAGACTTTTGAGTCCTGTACTGGTATTTCATATGTGGTTATATGCTGGATTCTTTTCCTGTGCGAAAGTTGTGTGTGGTTGCAACTCTACTGTTCGTAATATCCAAGAGTATTGTGGAAAGTGATATTACCAAGTATCATCTTTGTATGGATGTGAAAGGATGGAAGCTCCAACTGTGCTTCGGTTTAAAGTTCCACCAAATTCACATGGAGCTGTGCTGTTTACGGTTTCAAGCTCTCATTCTTTGTACACTCTTGACGTGCTTGGAGTTTTTTTTTTTTTTAAATAAATCAAATTGATGATGCTTATGAGTGATGGCTGGTCTTCATTGATAGTTTCCATCTTTATTTCCTTTCTTATTCTGCGATGTGTAGATACTGCTGTCTGGTTTCCTATAGTTCTGTGGTTGTCTATTTTAATTGAGTAGATCTCTTTTCACTTATAATATGTAGATGATAAATACCATGTAAGTTTCTTTTCTTGATGTTATCCTTTATATTTGCATTTGATATCTTCTTACAATCTCAATCTCAGGTTGGAAACTTCAGAGTTGAACCACCTGGATTATTCCGTGGCCGTGGAGAGCATCCGAAGGTTTTGTTCACATTTTAGCACTTTTGGTCATTTAGTTTTTTGTGTCATTGAGTGTTAGGATTGGCACTGGTTGTATATAGGTGTGTTTTCTTTGTTGTTGGAATTCTTTATTTGAGTCTCCCTTGATCATTTGCTTATATGGTGTCAGATGGGAAAGCTGAAAAGCCGCATTCGCCCTAGAGACATTACAATTAATATTGGAAAGGATGCTCCAATTCCAGAATGCCCTATTCCTGGTGAAAGGTTGCTATGTTTGTAAATTCATATATACACACACACACACACACACACACACACACACACACACACACATATATGTCTCTGTGTGTGTGTGTGTGTGTGTGTTTGTGTCTGTGTCTGTACATTTTGGTGTATGTGTGGTTGGTATACTAGGGATAAAATTAAAAGTATATCTTGTCTTGTGATATTTGGCAGGTGGAAGGAAGTGAGACATGATAACACTGTTACATGGTTAGCTTTCTGGAATGATCCGATTAATCCAAAGGAATTCAAATATGTGTTCCTAGCAGCTAGTAGTACGTTGAAGGGGCAAAGTGACAAGGAAAAATATGAGAAAGCAAGGATGCTGAAGGTGCTTAACATGAAATAAATTACTGATTGTGATGCTTAAGACTTTTTGATAGTTGTCAGTTTGGTGGTTTGGGATGATATTGTGGATCATGTCCCTATTTTTGGTTAAAGCTCTGAAATTTGAGTGCAGGACTACATAGAGAACATCAGGGCTGCATATACAAAGAATTTTACAAGTAAAGATATCACAAAGAGGCAAATTGCTGTGGCTACTTATCTTATTGATAAGCTTGCTCTGAGGGCTGGCAATGAAAAGGTATCATATATACTTCTGTACTGTACCCATATAATACCCCATAAACATACATCCTTCTACACATTTGCTTGCACACGCATGCACAGATATATGTGCATGCGTTTGTTTGTCAATTTGCACTATGTAGAGCAAGGTTACCAAGACAGAAGAAAATGCAGAGTTGCCTCTAGTTGATGTCTAACACTTTTCATGCGTTGCTGAGTTGCTTTTATCCCATGCTAGGCTGTGTATTTGGCACACCACAAAAAATGGAAGGCTTTTAGCTTAAAATATGATCAGCATTTTGATGTTTTGATGATCTTTCTCTTTGCACAAGCACAGAGGACCATGTTTTAGTTTCCCTTTCCGCTGGTTATTGCTTTTCTGTACAATTATTTTCTGAACATGCGTTTAGAGGTGACAACTTCGTCCATTTCACGTTGTATCTGTTTAATGCAGCTAATTCTTAGTAGCAATCAGTTGTTTAATTGTTTATATTTGCATTTTGTTATCAAGCAAATGCTTTTGTTTCTTCATGTTGTGGGCTGTGTTCCTGCAGGATGATGACGAGGCTGATACTGTTGGTTGCTGCACATTGAAAGTAGAGAATGTAAAACCAGTACCCCCAAACACCTTGGAGGTATCATGGAATGAGTTTTAGAACTTTTAAACTGTCTGACATTGCTCCTGACTTTAAGATTATTATCAATGATAATGAGTGAACTCTCTTTTTGTGAATTCAGTTTAACTTCCTTGGTAAAGATTCAATTAAATATGAAAATAAAGTTGAAGTTGAGATTCCCGTTTACAAGTCAATCATACAGTTCCAAGCTGGTGAGTAGTTGGATCATCATTTGAGGTTTACTACGTAAATGAAGTTTTGAGTGGGGTCAATGAGTATGTATTCGCTGTTTACTCCAGGAAAACGTGGCTCTGATGACCTTTTTGATCAGCTGGACACCAGTAAATTAAATGCTCATTTGAAGGAACTCATGCCTGGCCTTACAGCAAAAGTCTTCCGTACATTTAATGCATCCATCACGTTGGATGAGATGGTAAGATACCATATGGATCTCAAGGAGTCTCTAGTTTGTATTCTTGCCATCAATATGAAGGGTGTGCTGGATGCTTTGCTAGGCATGACGACACTTAACTTTTATTGTTCAGTGTTGACAGTGTTAGATGGGACAACTCTTTGTTTGTGTTGATGTTTAATTATGTACTCCTTTCGTTTGTTTCCTTAGTGTCTTTTTGTCTTTTTTTCTTTGTTCAAGGGAAAGTTTTTTGTCCTACTTCCTTTTAAGATTTGACCTTACAACTCCGATCCTTGGGTGGGTCACTGCGGGGTCTCTCTCAAAATTGGTTAATTTTCTTATGACAGTTGAATAGGGGAACTAAAGATGGAGATGTTGCAGAGAAAATTGTTGTATATCAACAAGCTAACAAGGAGGTAAAGACAATTCCTTCCTGTGAATTTTTTGAGTTTATTGTGGCATTTACAATCTGTCTTTTCTGGTTGCAGGTTGCAATCATTTGTAATCATCAACGCAGTGTTTCAAAATCTCACAGTCAACAAATGTCGAGGTTAACTGAGAAGATTAGCGAGCTTCAGGTAATGGTCTTATGTCAGTGGAAGGCATACGTGGTTATGGTGTACTTTGGGCTTTGGTGAGACGTTTCGTTGTTTGATGGACCTATTGACAGTTAGAAGACGATTAAATAGTTATGTGAATTATTTTTACTCATCTGCAAGGATGATAGGAAATGTCAAATGAAATATGAAAAGAGACAAAAGTTCATAAGATAGTAGTATAAAACATTATATTTACTTGAAAGTGCTAAAGGGATGATGATCTTTGGATCAAAATGCATTTCCTCGCCTATCATTAAAGATTGAGGGCGTGGTGATGAGTTGACTATCCCAAAGTATGCGGGTTCCTGTCAGAAACGAATTTGCTCGGCAGATGGGGGAAATGTGTTGTGGGGGGAGAGTGTAATGGAGGAGTCATGGAGGGCTTCACATTTTGAACTCTGCTCAAGTGTAAAGTTTTAAGGGTGAATTGTGTTCGATGGGGCAATTTGGATCCTCCTTATAATTCCTTTAGAATGGATGTGAAGTATGTGTGCATGTGCCTTGTGTCTTCTAGCTCATGCTTAGCTGATTTTTTTGTGTTTTGTTTTTCGTTTTCATTCTGGTAGGGCTTACTGAAAGAGTTGAAGACCGATTTGGATAGAGCAAAGAAAGGGAAGCCCCCATTAAAGAATGCTGATGGAAAAAAAAGAAACTTGTCTCCGGAAGCGTAATATTTTTTGTTCGCTTTTTAAGCCAGTTATTTGTCCTGTTTGAGTAAGCTAGTTCACTGCTTCTTTCTTTTCTTTTCTTTTTTTAAAATACTTTGTGCAGTATAGAGAAAAAGATTGGTCAAACCAATGCAAAGATTGAGAAGATGGAACGAGATATGAAGACCAAAGAAGATCTGAAAACAGTGGCATTGGGCACGTCCAAGATCAATTACCTTGACCCACGGATCACAGTTGCATGGTGCAAACGGCATGAAGTCCCCATTGAGAAGGTGAGTAACTTGTGCCTTTTTTTAACCAAGATACCCGCATTTTGGCTTAAGTTTCTCTGGAAGTGAAAGTAATGACGTGAGTGTTTCCCAGCTAGGGCAATAAGATAGAACTGGTGTCCTTGGCCTGGCGTTATTAACATGTGCTAACACCATGGGCTGGACCCTCTGGTTCAGCTCTGCCTAGTGTATAAAAAGAATGTGTATGGCTTTGAAGCAAACTCCACAGGTGTAATTGTTCCTTATCAGCTAATTGCTTCCTCTTTTTCTGAACTTGTACAGATATTCAACAAGTCTCTTCTGGCGAAGTTCGCTTGGGCAATGGATGTGGATCCGGATTTCAGATTCTGATGCTATCTTGGCCTAACATTACCCCCCATTCCCCCCCCTCCTCAAAAAAGAAAGAGTAAAAGGAAATCCTCTTTGTTTTGTCTTTTTACATTGAAGATATTCACAATTTTTTTAATCTCCAGCGGAAAAATTGGTGTAGGATGTTCAACTAATCTAATTATGGGATGAGTTGCCCCTTTCCTCATTTTTTTTTCTTTTAACTGTTTTCCCTTTTTATTAAGCGGCAGAAACAATTGGTTGCTTGGACTTCCAAACATCTTATTCCAATTGTTCAGGTGTTCACAGTACATGAAAATGTTAGAAAGGAAGTTAGTTCATTGTTTGTAATCTAATTGTTTGTAACACTATTTCTCCAGTCAGTCCTGTGCGTTTGGCTTTTTGACTTGTAATGCGAAGTTTTCATGCCTTTTCTGAAATTGGATCTGGTCGAAAACGTCCCTTGCACGCTTAGAAGAGACAATTATGCTCAATATGTTTTTAACTTGCTCCCAAATCTATGACAGATGAAGAAATTCTGCACGGCATCAGCACTTCACGGTATGCCACAAGATTCTAGCTTAGTAAATACATACTATGCAAGCTGAAAGGGATTGACAAGTAGCAAATCCCTAATGAACACTTTTGGGTTGAAAAGTTATAAGCTCTTATATTTTTCTCCTAACTTCTGGTTTTAGGAGAGGAAGGAACCGTGATTTCTTCTTTTTCTCCACTCAAGCCATTTCCCTATTATGATAACACGAATCATACGTTAGTGCTGGCCATGGCTCTGCGCGGCCACAACCCACAAGGATGAAAGAGATGAAAGAGATGGCCATTAAAGAACTTGCCGTTCTAACATGTAATGGAGAAGAGGATGTGTCAACTAACATAGGACCAGCGCAACGCTGCTTGGGCAGGAGGAAAATTAAACACTCTCTCTACTACATTCTCGATTTAATTGGTGGAGCATCTCACTTATAGAGGTTCCATGCCAAACAACATTATTCCAAAGGCAATGAATAGGATTGAACCTGAACGATGACTTCGAATACATAAACTATTCAACCAATATAATCTCATTCACGTGCAATATTTAGAAGATCCATGAACTGTATTATCATTTTGTTTTCACAGGCATAAGGTTTTCGTGGGGGTAAAGCATTCAATTAATATTGATCTGCTACAGTTCTGACAAACCAATTTCCCGCAACCATGGCTTTTGTGACTGACTAAGACCAGGCTTGCCTTGGTGCCTGTGTCCATTGTCAATGCCCCTATCTATGGTTTTGCCGGTGAAATTGCCCTCGCCTACACAAATGGTTTTTCATATTTGGTCTAGACAATGCAGGGAGATTATACGTTGTCAGAAAAGTTGTTGGGTGTTGGGAGATACTGTGGATCATAGAATAAATATATACCCACAATAATACTAAGAATACTAAAGATATTTGAAATTAATTAATCAACATGTCTATAAATAAACAATTTAGGTCCTAAACTAATAGTTTAGTGACAAAACTGTTGGTGAAGGGCCATAAGGTCCTAAGCTTAATACTCCCTATCCCTTTTACGTAACAAAAAATAATAAATATAATAATTCATACTATTTTGAGATTTTTTTTTTTTTAGTTCTTTCTTTTGTTTGCGATAAAGAATCATCAGATAACATAATATACATAAAGTTTTTCTAACTAACAAAATTACCTTTTTCACCCTCGCTTCTAACACTCTAGGCTTCCCACATTTTGTGTTTTATCTTTGTTACCATTTGTCTGATTAGAGACTATATGCTCGCAGAACATTATATCCACTGAACTTTTTAATGGATCTAGTTGACTTGTGGCTCAACACAACAATATTACCAATGATTTGCTTGTGAACCAACAACATTAATTACTGGTTTGGAATTCAATCACAGAGGTTACACGCCCTTACGATATTGAGTCCATTGCAAGAATGTTCAGGCTAAAGATTGTGTGACCCTAAACGTTGACATACCTGGCCGAATCAACATCAGACGAAGCATATTGCCTATTTATATGGTCCTGGATCGAACATCAAACATTAGCAACTGAAATGACAGTAAGAAAAGGTCCAAAATATCCTCAGGCCATTAGGAAATCCACACGTTCGAACACGTAGTCATACATATAGAAAGAAAAACACACAGGTATACATACGAGGATGAGAGTAGAGATGGGATGGTGACTTTATTGGCATACAGGTATACATAAGCTACAGATTACTAGGACACCCATCCGGAGAGCATAAGACGAAGGAGTGGTCTAATTTTCGTTGCTCTCAGTTTCGACTTCAAGTTTCTCGCTCCCGGGGTGACCGTGACCCGGCTTTCCATGGTGTCCGTGACCCGGCTTTCCGTGGTGTCCGTGACCCGGCTTTCCGTGGTGGTGAACATGGTCGGTCGCCTTCACAGCGTCAGTTTGCAACTTCTCCTCTGCAAAAACGGAATTAAAAATGTTATTTACAACATTGCTAAGGTAATTCAACAGTATCGAAAGATTAAAAACATGAACATGGTGTTCCTCGTGCTGTAGAATGAATGTAGAGATGCATAGGATGTTGTTATGCCCAATTAAAGTGTACTAGGAATTTAACCATTTGTTGCTTTTTCTCTCCGAGGGTTGCATATCATTGCTGTATATGGGGAATTTACACGTTCTTGAGCATGTTGGAGGGGACAAATGGCAGTATAATTGCTAGCTATGACGAGAATCTCTTGCTAAAACAACTAGTTTAGAACAAGAGATAGGTTCAAGAAACTCACGGGTTTCAACGAGTTCACGAGCTGAGACCTCGGAGGCGATGAGAAGCACAACAGCAAAGGCAAGACCAAGGAGAAGAAAAGTCTTGGAGTAAGCCATTTTTGTTTACAGTGAAGAGGATAGAGAATAAGAAACACACTCTAAAAGATTCTCTGCTCAGGAGAAGGGTGAGTCAGTGCATTGTCGCTCTCTCTTCTTATAGAACTCTGCGGGAGAGAGAGAGGAGGAAGGAGATGGGTATCGGTTGGTTTTGATGATAGATCAGTGTGTCGAACAAACAGGGGACTCCTAGAGTCAAAAAACATATGCTAAAGAGGTGATACCAGCACCTTATCATCTTCTTCTCCTTCTTTTTCCCCATTTTTCTTTTGCTTTAGCAAAGCTCCGACTGGAGCTTTCACTGAAGTCATGAAGCAAATAGTTCCGTGGACCATCTACCACGTTAATTTGACTCCACTGAAATCATGCATTTTCAGTTCTTAATCAAGAATTTTATCAAAAACTATTCCATTACTAAAGAATTTGATAATATCATGTCGCGATGACCAACCTCAAGAGCTTAATTCTGAAATTGTCTCAGGCAATCAGCGTCATAATGCTTCTAATTTACTATAGTAGTGCACTCCAACTGAATAGAAAAGGGGGAAGGGTTGCTAAGTTCAACAAAATTACATTGATCGTCCAAATAGCTTCAGGTTACATGACCTGCGTTTAATACATTTAGATAGCCCGTAAATCCTTGAATTAATTGCAATCATAGTCAAAGTAATCAAATTAGCTGGCTACAACTATGCATTTTCCGTTTTGGGTTTTGAATATCTAACCATAGGATATGCATTGCCCCGGATAACCCTGGCAATCTTGTGACCTCACTCTTTGACAAGGCGCTTAAACAATTTTCTCACCATTCTTTAGGGAAGTGGTGAAAGTCTTTTAGTCCCCCAAGGCGTCGAAACGGTTGGCATGGCAATTTGCTGGTGTAGGTCATGTGATAAATCTGGTTAATCAATATTACTAATATTTGATATCTGTTTCATATTGTCAATGAATTTGTGCTCTTCATATGTGAAGGTATTACCTATTTCTTGCAAGCAGATTTTAAGAAAAGAACTAAATCTTTTACCTTAGTATAAGAGTTTAAGTTCAAATGCAATACTCATTTTGCTCATAAGCAAAAATCTCAAGAAAGATGTTTCTCCACATTCAAGGTGAAGGACATGTTAAGGTGTAAATCTCCCTCCTAATTAGACATAATTTTAATACTAATTAAATTTTATTTGGGGAATGACTTTTATAAGGCAAAAAAGCTTCTTTAATTTTGGATAGTATTGACCTTTATAATAAAAGGCATCAAGAGATGCTGGTTTCTTCCATTGGCTTTCTGTTTGTTGCAAAGCAAATGTGAAAAGAGTTAGCCGCAAGCAGTTGGTAAGAACAGTTGTCAACCTTTGCATACTCTGAGATGGTTTTTTTAAATCTTCTTGATTTGTCGCTTTTATAAATCATTTACCAAACGCATTAAAAAATCGCCGCCACTGGGTCTATGGTTCCTGGCACTTTCCCTTCTTGTTTTATTATATAGACCACAGATACGGTGGTGAGCCTGGAAAAGAAGGAAAAAGGAGAAGAAAAGAATGAAAAGACAAGGAGAAAGTTACTTCTTCTTTTTTTTTAGCTTCCCCACTTTCTGTGCGTATATCCTTTGTCATTGTCATAAGTTTAACATTCAACTCCTCACATCCTTTATCTAGCCAAAAAAGTTTTATATTGTTGAAATCTATTTTTAAAAATCTACTTTATATATATATAAAAGAGACACTTTAGACTTAATTTTAGTAAGAATAAGTTTTTTGATATCGTTCATTGAAATTCATTATCCATGATCCAAATTCGAGTGTATCATTCTCATCATCTTGAATTCTACAACCATAAAATTTACATCACATACTAAAATAGTTGGCGAAAAGAAAATAATGCTTAAAAAGAGAACTTACTCAAAGATAATCTTTATCATTTATAGACTACTCTTTCAAAATTTAAACAACAAAGCTTATTGAATTTTTGGTGGTCTTTGGTTTGTAGTAAAAGGTAATTGTTGCAAGGTTTAAGAGTCCAATTCAAAAATTAGTTTAAGAATTAAGGGTCCTTTCATTTAAGTTTACTCTAAAGATTTTTATAATATGAAACTCTTATCTTGCACCCCTTACATATGAAGTATCATTGGAGTCAAGGTCACATAGGGTGGAACAAAATCAATCTAAACTTTGATATCATGTCTAAAGACCTAAGAGTCTAATCTAAAAGCTAGGTTAAGTGTTTAAAAATCATTCTTTCATTTAAGATTTATTTTAGGGATCTTATTTTCAGTATAAGATTCTTATCTTGCATATACTTTCTTACATTCCAAGTAGTATCAGGCTTAAGGTTGCATGAGATGGAATAAAATTACCTTATATCATGTTGAAAGTTTTAAAGACCTATTTTAAAAGCTAGTTCAATGGTTGGAGTGTCCTACTTTCATTTAAGTTTTATCTTAAAGATTTTGTCTTCTAGTATGAAACACTCTTCTTACATACTGAGTGCCATTAAGCTCGACATTACATAGGGTAGAACAAAGTCAACTAAACTCTAAGAACATCTTAGAATGTATCAAAATCTAACATAATAAGTACTTAAAGGTTGGAGGGACCTTTTTTCATTTAGTTTTCTTATCAAGAATCATACTTTCTAGTATGAGACTCTCATCCTCCATGTAATAATATCTTTCATCCTTTTCGCTTCTTTGACATCTTGCCAAAAAAAAGACATGCACCCCTTATGGTAGCGGTAAGAGTTAGTGCTTTACAACTTTAGTCTAAGGTGGCACCAATATTTACCTCGAGCAAGAAGTTATAATCATCATATTGCATAATCTTAATCAATTATAAATCACACTCTTTTACTTTTAGAAACGTGACTAGAAACGTGACTTATCAAATTAATTCTTCTTGGGTGCAGGTGAACTAAGCGAGTAACATGTCGATGTAGTTGGTAATCATATGTGATAATCTACTAATTCTTCATCTCAACCAATTAATTGCAGGCATTAGGTTAGCAAAGTTCTTCATGATACTCATCAATTAAGAGATCTCACCACTTATGGTCCTGAGAGGGGTTGTCAGAAATTAAGAGTTCCCAGGTACATCATCACCCCGAACCTCCGAGTTTCGTCATCCATCTACCCACCTATCTGAAGCAAACAAAAATAATCGACTGGCCTCCATCCAAAAACAACGCAGCTTAAAATGGGCTTCGGTATTCGTTTAGTTTTCTTCTCAGCATCTCTAGTTTTTACATTGGTGATACGTCTTTTCTTGAGGATGAAGAAAGAATTCTCACGGCCATCAATTATTCATGGGTTTCTTTCATTATTATTGTCTGTCATTATTAAAGGTGGGTGTTTCTTACATTAAAAGCGTGATGATGAATCATTGGCCTTATAAGTGTAATCCCACACCCCCGAAATTAAGCTTCAATTTACATACAATGCTTATATTAACATGTATGTGAGAGAGAGTGTTAAAAGTAGATGTTGTCTTATATTAAAGTAAGTGATAAGGTTTCTCTATTTTTAACTTCTAAAGTTTTGGGATAAACTCTCACACTCTAGTAATTATTTTATGTTTTGCCTTCACTGATATGTGATTAACTAGACATATTTTTTCCTCCCGTATCCCCTTTTGTATGATTTTTCTTTTCCTGGACATAAGTAACCTTTCCATTCTTGCTATATTTGTAAGTGATGTTGACAACCTCCATCCATGCACGTGTCGCGTAAAGCATAAGGTTGGCACACATCTTTGTTCAAAAGCAGCTACAAGTAATCGCAAAAATCCTCATTTCTTGAACCAGTCGTCGGGTTATAGATTGAAGAAACAGGAAGAGAAAGTCAAGGCGTCCCAACACTGAGGATTTCAAACCTTCAAGCACATTGTACCACAAACAGCAGAATACAAGACGAAAGTATAAAGATAAAAGTTTATACAGCAAATGATTGAGAGCTTATAAGCTCCACAACCATTGCACCTTATTGGCGTTACAAACATATAAAAGCAACATATTACTTCGACACAGTCATACGCACAGCATATTACTGAAGGATTTGTCTAGTTTTTGGTGGTTTCAGTTTTGGTTTTCACTGTCTCGCCTGCAGCAGCCTCTGCTGGGTGACCATGGTGACCTCCATGGTGGTGTTCGTGCTCATGGTGGTGTCCGTGTCCATCCATGGTGGTTTCAGTTTTGGTTTTCACTGTTTCGCCCGCAGCAGCCTCTGCTGGGTGACCATGGTGACCTCCATGGTGGTGTTCGTGCTCATGGTGGTGTCCGTGTCCATCCATGGTGGTTTCAGTTTTGGTTTTCACTGTCTCGCCTGCAGCAGCCTCTGCTGGGTGACCATGGTGACCCCCATGGTGGTGTTCGTGTCCATCCAGGTACCCATGGTCAACATAGTTGGCCTTCTTCACAGCGTCAGTTTGGGCCTTGTCCTCTACAATTATGAGTGAAAAAGTTAATCACGGCAAGTTCCAGGGTAAATCTACTTGTGAAAAGCTGTGCCAGAAAAATAAGTGCACCAATAATTGCTATGAAACACATGAAGATTTTGTTCCCGAATCCTGTAAAAAGAAATCTTATGATATCATGAAGGCTCATGTTTACTCAAGAAAGTAAGAAACTCACGGGTCTTAGTCTCCTCAGCTAGCCCACGAGATGAGACCTCGGAGGAGACGAGAAGCACAACAGCAAAGACAAGACCAACGAGAAGAAAAGTCTTGGAGTAAGCCATTTTTCGTGACAAAAGAAGGAGATTGGAGACAATGCACTAAACAAACACTCTCTAAGTGAAGGATGAGAAACAGCAAGGTTGCTCTTGCTACTTATATAGAAGTCTGAAAGAAAGGGAGGTAGGGCAGGATTGCTTTTGCTGATGCTGGGAGGGTCAGCTGCCATGAAAACAATGGAGTCCCAGAGTCAAAGATTTAATCTCGTGCAGTGGGAGTGGGCCCTTAAAGGTTTCTTCTTAATCTTGCAAAAGGGGCCGATTCATTATCCATTGAACTAGGAATTTCATCTGTATGGTACTCATTATACAAAGCCTGGGTATTACCGAGTCCGGGTTTCGTCTTAAGATGGAAAATGGGGCTGCGTCGCCAACAAGTGGGCTATAGATTGCGACGTAGACAGTCTACCACATTAGATTGTCCTCACTCGTTATGACAGCTTTTGCATGTTCAGGCTTCTTCTGGCTGTGATATCCTGAGTCAGTTTTATTTGTTGAAATACTTTTGGCGATTGGATTTATCAGATGATGCTCGGAGTCTTACCATGGTGGTTTTCTCAAAATGAATGGACATCAAGAAGAGTTGCTAGATAGAATATCAAGTGCATTTGTGTTTGCAATTTTAAGCAAACCTTTGACCAAGTTTTGTGTTTGATTTCTCATCTTATGATTCTAATTCCTCAACTTCTAGCTAAATTCTTTGAGTTATAATTCATTATTTTGTTAGAAAAGATCTAATTTCCTCACTTAAAACTACTTACTAAGAACATGGGACACATACATGAAAAAAAAAATATATATATATATATATATATATTAAGATAAGATATTGACAGTGTGTGACAACCATTACTTCTAACATGTTCTCTTGCCAAAGTTATAAATAGTAAATTGATAAAATCAAAACACAAGAATCTAGTCCATAATAAGTATTATATTTAATTTTAAACTTTAATATCATGTTAAACATGATTTAATTTTATTCCTAAACTTATTAAGAGATATCAATATAAGATAACTTTTGACTCATCCTTATCTTTCTGTCATCAGAAAATTGGTTACGAAAGTTGCAGAATTATTTCTTACGCAAGCTGGTACAAAAGGATAAATAATATCTCAAGCAGTTTCTTATCTACTTTCTGATGTCTCAATTGATTTGACTCTTTCTCCTTCTTAGCTGGCTGGTCCTTTACTTCCTTCGGTTTTTAAACAGATAGAAAACGATAAACGAGGGGAGACCATTTCTTCAATAGCTTTTGTTTTCTCCTCTTTGTTTCTTACGAAATCGAAAGAGACTTAAGATCACCACCTAAGAGTCTATACTTCGGATATTCAGCTTGCACGCGTCACTCCTTGCGTCATTGGGTCATGGAAGGAATTGGGAGCCATACTCGAGACTATTATCCGCAGCTGTCATTTGGTGAGTTCCTCTTTCTACTCACAGGTGATTCTCTTCCTTTGGCTCGTGGTATGGTTTCGTCCCATCTTACATCATTTTGGGTCGTGATCCTCTGTCTTTTAAGGATTCCTAGACTTCAAAAATGCATATGCCTCCTGGTGAAGCACGTGTTTTCCCTCCTTATGATGTAAGTTTTATATACACGATATTTTTAATGAAAGATTGGACCTTGTTTCGTTGATCTATCCACAAGAAATATATATATATAATGCTGTACAGTAGTATATCCTTGTCTATAAGAATCCCAAAAATTCAAAGCACAGGCGGAAAAAAAGGAGGAAACACTAAAGATTTGGCTGGCCCAACAACTTGTCTGCCTCTCTTTCTCTTCACTTTTTTAGTAGCAAACAACTTGAGGTGTCCTATGATCAAGCAATCAAGCTGAGAAGGAGAGAAAGCTACTGCCGACATGCCCGAATGCAACCCCTAGTTCATATCCACAAGTTACGGATACAAAAATAAGACAAAATTGACTTTTGATGTCTCGCAGAACAGGAGAGATATTATTGCAAAACCGACAGAACTTAGCTCCACCAATCTAGGTTTCTTATACCGTACTCTACAGGGAATTCATAGTCATCCTAATTCTATTTACTATCCACTTATTGCGTCTCTAGAAATGTTTCCAATAAGTCACTAGTAGCGTTGGGTCGCCACCTCCCCTCCCCGATTAATGAACAAAATAAAAGGAAAAATAGTAGAGTTGGACTGATATTTAACTTGAGAGCATATTAAAATTATTCAATGAAATCATGTCACTTTGCCTACAATTTCTAATTAAAAATTATTCTATCACTTTTTGTTCCCTGAAACGATTTTAACTGTTGTCTGCAAATATCTTGACTAAGATCTGAGATTTTGCCACGGAATTAGTTTGAAAAATTCAAATGATTATCATTGAATATTTTCTTGTTTTGAGGTTGGCTACCTTTGATCTCAATCACCACGAGGGTTCGAATTTTGTCATCAAGCTCTGATTTCCATGGTCTTGCCTCGGCCCAGAGGGATTCCTTTCCGTTTCTGAGTCAGAGGTTTGCTACCTTTGATCTCAAAAGATTTTTCTTTTCTTTTAATTGTCTTTCGTCTTGGTTAAGAAGCGGCAGAAGGAATTGTTTGCTTGAACTTTCAAACATCTTATTCCAATAGTTTAAGGTGTACAGTACGTGAAAATGTTAGAAAAGAAGTTAGTTCACTGTTTGTAACATTATTTTTCCATTGAGTCTCTTGTGTCTGGCTTTTTCACTTGTAATGCGAAGTTTTTCATACCTCTTTTGAAATCGAATCTGGTCGAAAACGTCCTTTGCACATTTCGGAGAATTAGGCTCAATATGTTTTTAATTTGTTTGCTCTCTAAACGACGACAGATTAAGATATTCTGCACATCCGTCAGCACTTCATCGTATTCTAGTAGGCTTTCCCGTTCCAGGCTGCTTTTCTCGCTGAGAGAAAATCTTTAATGGGCACTTTTGGATTGATTTAGTCAGGAAAATCAGAAGAATTTCTCGTAACAATAAAAGAGTAAATGAATTTTTTAATATGATATATGTCTTCATTTTCCTTTTTATGTTATAATGTTTGTATTGAAAAATTATTAAGTTTTTGTCTTTTTCTCTCGACTTTGGTTCTTTCTTTTCCTTCAACTTTGAGACAAAGGTGGAATGATAAGCCCAATGTTTGGTTCCCACTCAAGCCGTTTCCTTATTATGATAACACGACTGATATGTTACTGTTGAGCATGGCCATGCGGAGCCACAACCCTTTTTTTTTTTTTTTTTTTTAATTTTTTTATTATAAACTCACACACCCGGGGAAGGGGAGGGACGGGATTCGAACCCCTGACCGGTGGGACGGCCGGTCAGGGTTAGGCTCAGAGAACGCCACTGAGCCAGGGCCCTCGAGTGGGTTGAGGAATATTAACATGGGACCAGCGCAGCGCCGCCTGAGTAGGAGGAATATTAAACACTCTACCAACTACGTTGTCGACTTATTTGGTGGAGCATCTCACTAACCAAGGTTCCATGTCAAACAGCATTATGCAGTTGTGAAAGGGAAGAAGGCCACATAAAGAAAGTATAATTGTCACAAGAGAGAGAAAAGGCATAGATTTGTGGGAAAGGCTTGTAATGCTTTCACTTATGTAAAAACTGTACATATGAAGGTCCTTATATAATGTAAGGAGCAAACCAAAAAGGAAACAATATACAAATACAAGGAAGAAAATAATCTCATATATACAATAATAGTTTCCTAAAGAGATAAAATTATAAGGAAAGAATAACGTAGCAATTCTAGGAAATAATTCCCAAATATGCTAACGTATCTCCAACACTCCCCCTCAAGCTGGTGGTTTGGGAGGCTTGTAAACATCAAACACACCAAGCTTGTTCAATAGATACGTGTGTTGTCGATGACAAAGTGCTTTGGTGAAAATGTCCGCGGGTTGTTCCGTGGTGTTGATCTCATGTGTTGTGATGACGCCTTCTTGAATTTTGTCCCTTGTAAAATGACAATCCACTTCAATATGCTTGGTTCTCTCATGAACTATTGGATTCGCTGCGAGTTTTAAAGCTGTGTCATTATCACAAAAGAGTAGGGTAGGACGCCGTATACATACTCCAAGGTCACGTAGTAAGCCCCTCAACCAAATAATTTCACAGGTGGTCTTGGTCATGGCACGATATTCAGATTCAGCAGAAGATAATGATACAGTTGACTGTTTCTTGGTCTTCCAAGACAAAAGGGAATTCCCAAGCTTTATGGCAAAACCAGTTGTCGATTGTCGGCTCATGGGACACGTGGCATAATCAGTGTCACAATACCCCTTCATTTCCATGTCGCAATCTCTAGAGAGGAGCAATCCAAGACCTGGGCATCCCTTCAGATACTTTACAACCTTTAGAGCCGCATTCATATGAGACTGTTTCGGGGCATGCACAAATTGACTAAGAATGTGAACGGCATAACAAATATCTGGTCTCGTCATAGTAAGGTAGATAAATTTTCCAACTAAGCGTTGATACTTATAAAGATCCTTGAGTAGTTGATCTTGTTCTGAGGACGACATTCCCACATCGAATTCTGGTGTAGTGAGACTCAAGTTCTGTTCAAAAGGAATGATAGCAGGCTTGCAACCAGATAAACCAGCCTCATAAATAATTTCCAAGACAAATTTACGTTGACTGAGGCAGATGCCTTTGTCCGACCGAGCAATCTCGATACCCAGGTAGTATTTGGGGGGCCCTAAGTCCTTGATGTGGAAGGTAGAGTGGAGATAGGACTTGAACCGGGCAATGGCGGAAGCATCGCTGTCCATAATCAAGATATCATCTACATATATGAGTAAATATATAGAGGAAGTACCTTGGTGCCATGTAAAAAGGGCATAGTCGTGGCGAGATTGGTGAAACTTGGCTGAGAGAAGGGCTGATGTAAATTTAGCATACCATTGTCGAGAAGCTTGCTTGAGACCATAGAGGGACTTTCGAAGACGACAAACCCGAGACTCCCCCTGTCTGCGAAGGCTCGGAGGGAGATCCATATAGATTTCCTCATCTAAATCACCATGGAGAAAGGCATTATTAACATCCATCTGATGCAAAGGCCAATCACGGAAAGCAGCAACGGCGAGGAAGGAACGAACAGTGCCTGCCTTGGCGACAGGTGAGAAAGTGTCCTGATAGTCAAAACCTTCTTTCTGGGTGTATCCTTTGGCAACAAGACAAGCTTTATAACGCTCAACAAAACCATCAGCTCGATGCTTGATCTTGTAGACCCACTTGCAGCCAATGGGACGCCGATGAGCAGGGCGAGGAACAACATCCCAAGTGTGATTATCGGCAAGGGCACGGAGCTCAACTTCCATGGCCTGTTGCCAACGGGGATCAGTGGAGGCCTCCTGGTAACAAGAAGGTTCGGTGGCAGCAGAAATCCGACTGATGCAGCAAAAATGATCTGGAGATAGACGAGCAAAGCTGACATATAAGGTGATGGGATAATGAGACCCAATGTGCTCAGCGCTGGAACAAATGTAGTCCTTGGTCCAAGTAGGAGGCCGAGTGGCACGACCAGAACGCCGAGGAGGAGGAGCCGAGGCCGAAGCAAGAGGTGGGACATAAGGGACAATGGCCAGTGAGTCGTCAGGGGAGACCAAAGAGTCAGGTTGGTCAGGGGAAGCCGGTAATGGAGAAGGCGGTGCGGATGGAGGCACTGGGATGGATCCCACAGATATAGTGGGTGAAGGAGGAGCTGGAGGCACTGGTGGTGGTGAGGGAGCCGAATCATCAAGTAGAAACGGTCGAGAACCCGAGGGGTGGACAAGGTCAGCCGCCGGTGAAGGCACATCCTGAAAAGGGAATACATCTTCATGGAAGACAACATCACGGCTGATAAAAAAGGTACTTGTAGCTGGATCATAAAGGCGGTAGCCTTTTTGAAGGGAAGGATAACCCATGAAGATGCAACGGGTGGCACGAGGAGCTAGCTTGTCACGATGTCCCACAGTAGTTGCAAAACATAAGCAACCAAAAACGCGGAGGTGACCAATATCAGGGTGCTTTCCAAAAAGTAGCTCAAAAGGTGTCTTCCCATGAAGGACCCGAGTAGGCATCCGATTGATCAGGTAAGCAGCAGTAACCACACAATCGCCCCAAAATTTTTCAAGAATAGAGGCTTAGAATTTTAGGGCTCTGGCAACCTTGAGAAGATGACGGTGCTTGCGTTCTACAACACCATTTTGTTGAGGAGTGTATAGGCAAGAACTTTCATGGAGGATGCCATGAGCAGAAAAAAAGGAGGAACAAGTATGATTAAAAAAGTCACGGGCATTATCAGTGCGAACACGTTGGATAGAGGTGTGAAACTGAGTACGAATAAGGGCAAAGAAATGAGTGAGGTGAGAGAGAACTTGGGTTTTGGATTGCATTAGGAAGACCCAAGTACCATGAGAAAAATCATCAACAAGAGTGAGGAAGAAACGAGATCCATCACGATGTGGGGTGTGATAAGGTCCCCAAATGTCGATATGGAGGAGAGAGAAAACAGAAGGAGCGCGAGAAGAGCTGGTAGGGAAAGAGGGGCGAGGTTGTTTTGCCAAGGGACAAATCGGACATTTTGGGTGAGGGTAAGAAGCACTATGGCCCAAACGTTGGTGAGAAAGTAAAATATTATTACTGAAATGAGAATTACAAAAGGAGCCCGTAGTGGGTGAAATACATGAATTTAAATTGAAATTTGCAGGAATGGAAATCCAAAAATAAAAGCCTTGTTGAGCATTACCCAAGCCTATCAATTTGCCAGTCGAACGGGCCTGAAAGAAACATAAATTAGAGTCCAAAATGGCTTGACAATGATTATTTTCACAAGCTTTGGAAATAGATATGAGATTAAATTGGAACTCGGGAACATAAAGAACATTTTTGAGAGTAAATTGAGGGCTAAGTTGGACATCACCAATTTTGGTGACGGAAGTAACGTTTCCAGTGGGGAGACGTACGGTCATGGAAGATTGGGTAGTGTGAATTTTGGAAAAAAAATTTTGGTCGCAAATAATGTGGTCACTGGCACCTGAATCAATAAGCCAATCAGAGGGTAAGATAGAGCTCATAAAACAAAAAGAAGTACCTCCAAAGCTAGCAATCTTGTTAGGTTGGCCCATCTGATTGAAGGCCTGGATGATCTGTTGAAGTTGGGCTTCACTGAGAGGTGGATTGGGCTTATCCTGAGGAGAAACAAAATTAGTCAAAATATTATTATTTTCTTTGGAGGCAAATTCCCCAGGCCTGCCATGTAATTTCCAACATGTGGCCTTCGTGTGGTTGGTCCGCTTGCAGTGCTCACAAAAAAGCTGATTGGGCCGAGCCCGTGAAGAAATTAGGCCGTTGAAGCCGTTATTGGGCCCATTGGGTCGGCGAGAACGCGACCCATTTAAGCTGCGCGGCCCGGCGGATCCTCTGTGGACAGGTGCACCGAAGCTCTACTGAGAGGCGTCGATCTGTGAAGCTGGGATCGGATAGAGACTGTCGGATGGAGGGGCGCCCGAGATGAGAGATGGATCATCCGATCTAGGGTAACGAGGAGAACCGTCCGATCCAGGAGGGAGTGAAGCGTCGCCCTCAAAAAAACCTAAAGACCTCATATGTGCCGCAGAGCCGACGCCGCCGTGGTCTCCAAGCCCGCCGCCGCCGCCGTCGCTACCGCCGCCGCCGCCACCACCAGCAAGAGCCTTCTGAGCAGGAGTGGCCCGAGCGGCCAAAATAACCGAGTCTCCGACACGGAGATATTCGGCGGAGGCGAGACGGTGGTTTTCCTCTTGGACGGCGAGGAAAAGGAGGCGGCGCAAGGACGGGGGTGGATCCATGGCCAGAATCTGGGAGTGGAAGGAGGAGAACGACTCGTTTAAGAGGAGGAGAAAACGAGTGAGGCGTTGCTCCTCCTTTAGCCGGTGAAATTGGCGGAGAGTGGCGTCGGGGCCGTCGAGCGGTTCGACCGTGTGGTCGTATTCATGGCAGAGGGCCATGAAACGGTTGAAGACGACGGCCACATAGAGGGTTCCTTGCTGCAATTCGGTGAGTTTTTGCTCGATTTGGAAGAGGCGAACACGATCGGGGCGGCCGTAGAGTTCGCGGAGAGCGTCCCAGAGAACTTTCGGGTCGTCGGTGGGCGGAAGAGCGGCGGCGACCTCCGGGGTGAGAGTGTTCCCAATCCAGGTACAGACCAATTGGGAACACTTGCGCCACTGCCGCGCAAGGCGGTCGGTGGCGGGAGCCGGGATAGCACCGTCGAGAAACCCGTCTTTGTCTTAGGTGACAAGGGCGCGGCGGAGCTCGCGGGACCAAACGGTAAAGGTATCGGCGCCGGTGAGAAGCTGGGTGATAAGCCGCAACTCAGGGCCGTCAGAGGCGGCGGTGTAGAGAGGATCGCCGGGTTCCGGGCGGCCAGCGGCAGAATAGGGCAAAAAAATTGGGGGTGAATTTGGGTAGGGATTGGACCCGAATCCGGAATATGGGTACGGGTAGGGGTCCGAACTCAAACCCGAGGACCCGGAGATGGGTGATCCGCTCACGGGAGGTTGGGTCGGGGCAGAGGTGTGGGGCGGGCCAGGGAGGGGAGAGGAGAGAGGGGCCAGAGAAGAGGGAGTTGGGCCGAGAGGTAGGGCCTGGGAGAGGGCAGGACGTGGCTGGCCAGGGAGAGAATATGGGGCCCAAGAGAGAGGAGGTCCAGAGGGAGGTAACGGGGAAAAAGAATCAAGGACCCCAAAGGAAAGGGCAGGGCCAGGGAGAGTAGGAGATGGAGGGGAGGTGGAGGAAGGCGGGACATCCTCGATGATGGGAGCATCGGGGTCAACCGGAGAGGACAAGATCACAAAGGAGAGGAGAAAAAAAAGTGCGGAAACGTGAATGTAGGAAAAAAAAACATTAGGCTCGTGATACCATGTCACAAGAGAGAGAAAAGGCATAGATTTGTGGGAAATGCTTGTAATGCTTTCACTTATGTAAAAACTGTACATATGAAGGTCCTTATATAATGTAAGGAGCAAACCAAAAAGGAAACAATATACAAATACAAGGAAGAAAATAATCTCCTATATACAATAATAGTTTCCTAAAGAGATAAAATTATAAGGAAAGAATAACGTAGCAATTCTAGGAAATAATTCCCAAATATGCTAACGTATCTCCAACAATAATGATAAGTGTTGAACCTAATACGATGATTTCGAATACATAAACTATTCAACCAATATAATTTTATGCACATGTAACCTTCGAGAAGTTCCATGAGCTGTATTATCTTTTTGTTTTTAAAGGCAGATGATTTTCATAGGGTAAAGCATTCAATTAATATTGATTGCTACAGTTTTTACGAGCCGATGTCTGTCAACCATGGCTCCTGTGACTAAGACCGGGCTTGCCTTGGTGCCTGTGTCCATTGGCAATGCCCTTTTCCATGGTTTTGTCGGTGAAGTTGCCCTCGCCTGAATAAATGGTTCTCATATTTGGTCTATGCAATGTAAGGAGATTGCAGATTGTATATAAAATAAATATATACCCACTATAATACTAAGAATAGCAAAGATGTTATATGATTTGAAATAAGTTAATGAACATATCCCTAGACTAATAGTTAAGTGATAAAATTATTGGTAAATAAGGTCCTGGATTTGATATCCCCTTCTCCTTTACCTAATAAGAAAAGAAATAATTTACACTTCATTTTGAGAATTTTTTATTTTTTATTTATGTTTCTTTCTTTCATCCACTGATATAATATACATAAAGTTCCTCAAATCTCATATTTAGAACAACATGGGAGAAATTCTAACAAAGATAATTACCCTTTCACCCTCTCTTCTAACTCTAAACTTTCCACTTTGTGGATTCCCTCTAAAGAAGAAAACAACAGAAACGGAAAACAAGAAGAGGGTTTTTGTGCTTTATCTTTGTTACCATTTGGCTGATTAGGGACTATATGCTCGCAGAACATTATATCCGCTGAACTCTTTAATGGATCTAGTTAACCAGTGGCTCAACACACAACAATATTTACCTACGATTTGCTTGTGAACCGACAACATTAATTACTGGATTGGAATTCAATCACGGAAGGAAATTCCCTCACGATATTGATTCCATTACAAGGGTACACGCCCTTACCCCAAATGTTGATATACTTGGCCAGGATGTCAACATCAGACGAAGTATATTGTCTATTTATATGGTCCTGAATCGAACATCAAACAATGGCAACTGAAAGGACAGTACAAAAAGGTCCAAAACATCCTTAGGCCATCACGAAATCCACACATTCGAACACATTGTCATACATAGAAAGCAGAACACACAGGACAATAGTACAACGATGGTGAGAGTACAGAGGGGATGGTGACTTTACTGGCATACATGCATAGATAAACTACAGGTTACTAGGAAATCCATACAGAGAGCATAAGACGAAGGAGTGGTCTAATTTTCGTTGCTTTCAGTTTCGACTTCGCCGGCAGTACCGGTTGCAGGGTGACCGTGACCTGGCTTTCCGTGGTGTCCATGTCTGTGTCCGTGCTCTTTCCCATGTCCGTGTTTGTGGACATGTACATGTACATGCTTGTGGCGTTGTTGACCATGGTCGGCCTCCTTCACATCGTCAATTGGCAACTTCTCCTCTGCAAAAATAGAATTAAAAAGGTTATTGACAACATTGCTAAGGTAGTTCAACGGTACCGAAAGTTTAAAATCATGAACATGGTGTTCCTCGCGCTGTAGAATTAATGTAGAGATGAAAAGGATGTTGTTATGTTCAGTTAACAACTAGTTTAGACCAAGAGATACTCAAAACAGAAAAGCAGAATATGGTGAAGGCAAATGTCTAGCTGAAGAATTCAAGAAACTCACGGGTTTCAACGAGTTCACGAGCTGAGACGTCGGAGGAGATGAGAAGCACAACAGCAAAGAGAAGACCAAACAGTCAGTGCGGTGTGGCTGTTTCTACTTATAGAACTCTCACGGGAGGGAGAGAGAGAGAAAGAGAAAGAGAGAGAGGAGGAATGTGGGCATTCGTTGGTTTTGAAGAGAGATCAGTGTGTTGAGTAAACATTGGAGTTCAAGAGTCAAAAAACATTTGCTAAAAAGGTGAGAACAGGACCTTATCATCTTCTTCTTCTTTTCCCCCATTTTTCTTTTGATGTGTCAAAAAGGGATTATCCAATTTGTTGGCTCATTGTATGAGTCCATGTAATGTGGGCTTATATCAATGATGCATAAATGATCATTCCCTACCGTGGTGATGCAATATGATTTTATTGGTCCATTTAATTGTACACACATTGCACATTATATATATATTTAATATATTTAATGTTGCTAAATGGAGAAATTTTGGAGATAACAATGGAATCTATTTTATTGCGTTTAGTCGTGGGAAATTGCCCCTCAGGGTAGTTTCGCCACCTCATCCATCATGCCCCTCTCTCCCGTGAAACACTAAGCACACAACTCACTAATAACCCACTACTCACACACACCAAATAACCGCTTATTCACACGGGTAGATAAAAGGGGCTTTTACGCAGTCATTGTTATCGCCTTCTCCCTAATCTTTCAAGCAGCAACTTTTGGCTATCTCATCGAGCCAGTATCTGGAGAGAATAGAGTGGAAGACTTAGTCCAAAATGGCGGCGCAAATGGAAAAATACGGTATGTCTTCTGATCTATTTATGTTACATATATTAAACCCATTATATCTCCATGATCAATGCTCAGATCCTGTAAAAGAGTCTCATTTGAGACGAAATTTTCTAACAATTGGTATCGGAGCAACATATAGCATTGATCTGGCGAGTTAAATCGAACCAAAATGCGCTTTTGGTTTCACCTCAAAATGGGTTTTCGTGTTCATTATAGACTAAAATTTCGAACTCAGATATGAGCTGAACCAGTGGTCCTTTGGACCGAATGAGGTCAGATTCGGAACCACCACAGTGTGCTGATTCCGCCGATGCCAAGAACCGTCGGAAATGGCGTTTTTCCGACCGGGTCACACGTGACCCGACCCGACCCGAACCGGGTTAGGCCGCCAGCCACCACCGTTCACCTCCGAACAAGTTACCAGAGATAGATCGTCCGACGACGATCTCAACGGCGTCTCGACCGGCCAAATCGGGCTACCCGATTTCAGCCGGATCTGTTTTCATCCAGATCTGGTTGTCGGTGTTCATCGAAGCGCCGCCGTCTGTGGCTTCGAACGTCGGCCATGTGCCGACGATTCTGACGACACTTTGATCGGCCGGAGAACCGGCCGATCTGACGGTGAACCGGCCGATCTGATGGTGAACCGGCCGAGCTGGCCGGAATCGGCCGAGTTGGCTGGACCGGCCGTACCGACCGACAGCTGCTTCTGGCGGCGCGTGGAGGAGCGTCTGACAACTCTTTTTACGTCGAAATTTTTGTTATTTTATTTTTAATATTCTGATGCAATTTATTTAAAATAATTGTCTCTGTTTGATGATTATTTAAATTGAAATTGCTTGATTTATTGTTTAATTAATTTTATATACCATACTTGATTTAGTGTAATCAATTCTTCGTAGCAATTAGTTGTCTAATAACATGTGTTTGCATTTGCTATCATACAAACGCTTTTGTTCTTCAAGCTTTTGGCTGTATTATTACAGGATAATAAGGATGCTTATAACATTGGTTGCTACACATTCAAAGTAGATACAAAAAGAAAATTTTCTTTCTCCTCCATGTTTGTATGCCACCTCATCCGATGGCTTATCTAAGTGTTGAACACCTAATCCAATGCGAACATCATTAGTTTACTCACTTCAATTGATCTTCAAAAGCCTAGAATTTCCTAGATGTGAAGTTTCTTGCATAGAGCACAGCTTGCACTTTCTTACTCTACCTCCACCTTTAGGAGGCAACTAGAAGCCATTAATTGGTTATAGAATTTTTCTAAGACATCAATATCATGGTAGATCAACTTATAGTTGTTAAAGAACCCATCTGCTTTGGGCTCTCGGTGTTGCCTACGCCCTCGGTATGACAATGATAAACGTGCACACCTACACTGCCTCCATAAGTCAAGAAGACCTGCATGGTCGACTCCTTATACACAAGGCTTAGCTATATTTGATCAACAAATCCATGACTTCCCCATCCATTTTTGTCTCCAATGCCATCACCCTTGTCTCAATTTGGAATGCAATTCGAACAGATCCTATCTTAGTTAGTGGCAATCAATAGCTAGCCACCAACACTAGGTGACCAACAATAGTTGAAACCATAATCGGCAAGAGAACGTCTACCAAATCTGTTGTCATGTTGGGCACCATGCCACCCACTATTGGGCTTGGTATAACCAACTTAGGAATCAAGCTCGAAAGGGAACCTAGCCAACTTCTTAAACTAAGGCCATTTTCCTACACCAACCTAGTTCAATGAATGAGCCCATTTCATGAGTTTGCCTCCACCATCAGCCCAATTTGACTATGATATTGGTTTCTAGACTTTGAGGCAACAAACCATATTACAAATGATAGATTTGGCCTCGACCAACTACTTTCTTATACTAGGAATCAACAAGTCACCATTTGGACCTATCAATAACTCACACAACTAATTTACAAAACACAAAAAATCTTAAAATTTCATATGTTCTTGCTGTCCCTAATATTTTCAAGAATATACTATCTACATCAAAACTTACAAAAAATAATAATAGATTTACCTTAATTTTTATATCGTACAAAATCTGCATACGAGCCAAACCCTTCTCTAAGGAATGGTTGATAATAGGCTTTATTGCCTACAGTAATTAGCCCACTGACAGCCCCCTTACTACTTTGATGGTCTCAACAAATAAAATTATGAGTTGACATCATTATCCAAATGTAATAAAGCAATAAATTTTACTACATCACCACCCTCCTCGTGCAATGCATGTCATGTTATTAAAAGTGCATGTATCTCTATCCCATTACTAGACATCTATCATGAGCCCATTTAGACTTAATATATTTTGATATACAGGGACTCGCTCTTGTAAAATCTTCCTAAGAACAAGAGCTTGAGAGAGAGAGAGAGAAACTTACACACCTTATGCTAATCATATGCACTACCAAAGCTCATGATTTTCTCTCATTTGAGAGAACAAATCTAGAAGAAAAAAAAAACAAAAGAAGCAAAACTCTTTAAATATTTTCTTATCCAAAATTAAGACAAAGAATATGGGTTTTAGAAGTTAACAATGAATAAATTTTTAATGGATGTTCAAAAGAAAATAGTTTTAAACCATAATGAAGCTATTGTTGGATGACTAGTTATATGTATCAACCCAGTATCATTGGCACAAACCCAAATCATGGTACACATGATGTACTTTAGACTCCTTGGACAACTTTAGCATGTAACCTACACTTCTAATAAGCTACAATACCTCATATGGAAAGATCACAATTAATAAAGAGAGATTTTATTTCAAAGGGAAAGAAATTCCCAAAAGCATTACAAGTTTTTCCCAAAAGCCTAAGACTATCTTCCAAGCCAACTAACTTATAAACCCATTGGTGCTAATTGCCCAGCAAGATGATCTGACTAGGATGGTCTCAGGACCTACAAAATACAGAGCATGCAAGAACCCCATCTTTACCTCCCTTGCCCACTTAATGCATATATGGCAAAGAACTTCCTTATTGATAGCATACCACATGCTCATATTCTAGATTTAAGCCCTTGTATTTTGTTTCCTAAATGTCTCTTAAATAATCTTTAATCTTCATCTTTAGTAGAATCACTCTCTCACATAAAGATGTAGTTTGTTAGTACTTGGCTACATGATAGGATGTGCAGAGCAGGTGGTGCCAAGAAATAAATGTGGTTAGATGTAGCCATTTGGTTTTCTAGAGGTTGGTGTATCAAATGATTTCTTGTGAAGAACAAGGAAGCAAGTAGCTCATAATTAAGATTCTTGTAGTTGTCTTATCCTTCAAAATGACCATTAAAGGTATTTAAAACATTTTTCATCATTTGTCTACAGGAAAATGAGACACAAAGTGTGCATTAAATAATTTTTGTATTTTGAACAACAACAAGTGTAAATAATAATAATAATAATAAGTAGCTCATGATTATTATTATTATTATTTAGGAATGAGAGAAAGAGAGAAACTTATAGAAACTTGAGTTTGAGCTTTTTGTGAAGAACAAGAACATGAGAGAAAGAGAGAAATTATACAAAAACTCAAGCTTGAACTTTCTATGAAAAATGAGAGCTTGAGAGAGAGATTAGGAAAACTCATGCTTAAAATTTTTGTAAGAAAGAGAGGTTCAGTTAGCTTGTAGGGACACACATTATGCTTGTGATATGCACTACCAAAGCTCATAATTTCCTCTTGTTTGAGACAACAAATCTAAAGAAAAAAATTGCAAGACTTTTTGAAATTTTTCTTATCCAAAATTAGGATGTAAAATGTAGTTCTTGGAAGTTGACAGAGAATAAGTTTTTGCTGAACATTTAAAAGGAAATAGTTTCAAACCATAGTGAAGCTATTGTTGGAAAACCCCTTATATGTATCAATCTAGTGTCTTTAGCATAAACTGAAATCATGGAATACATGATGTACCTTAGACTCCTTGTGCAACTCAAGCTTGGAAGCTATACTTCTAACAAACTACAATATCTTATATAAGAAGATCATAATTATTGAAAAGAGCTTTATTTCTAGGGAAAAGAAATTCCCAAGAGCATTACAAGTTTTTCCCTAAAGCTTAAGATTGCCTTTCAAGCTAGTTGACTTATAACTCTATTGGTGATGAGCTGCCTAGCAAGGTGGTCTAACTAGGATAATCTTAAGATCTAAAAAATACAAAGTAAGTGGGCATGGATGTTCTAGAACCCTATGGCTATCCCCTTTGCCCACTTAATGCTTCATAGCCCATTCACATTTTATCCCATTCTTGGTCTAGCAACTCTCTCCTTCTAGCTTACATGTCACCTTAGGACCCAAGCAAAATTAGGACTAACAAAATCTCATCAAGGATTATGAGTTGTGAATGAAAATAAGAAAAAAAAATAGTTTAGTATGAGAGAGAGAGAGAGAGAGAGAGAAACTTACAAAAGCTCAAACTTGAACTTTTTATGAAGAAAGAAAGGTTCAACTAGCTTAAAGAGATACACCTTGCCTATGATTATGCACTACTAAAGTTCATGATTCCTCTTCTATGAGAGAACATATTTGGGTGGGGGGGAACCATTGTCCAAAATTAAGACACAAAAAAATGTGGTTCTTGGAAGTTGACAATGAAGAAGTTTTTAGTGAAAGGAAATAGTTTCAAATCACAGTAAAACTATTGTTGAATAACCCTTTATATGTATCAACCCAACGCTCTTAGCAACATGATGTGCCTTAGATTCTTTAGGTAACTCTAGCTTGTAAGCTATACTTCCAATACACTGCAGTACCTTGTATGAGCTATGGAACCTGGGTGCTAGCTTTTGAGACCATTCATAGTTTTCGTCTTTATTTCCTCTCTTATTCTACAATGTGTAGATATCACTGTCTGGTTTCCCATAGTTCTAATATGTAGATCTCTTTTCACTGATAATATGTAGATGATAAATATCATGTAAGTTTCTTTTCTTGACGTTATCCTTTATTCATGCATTTGATTTCTTCTCACAATCTCAATCTCAGGTTGGAAAGTTCAGAGTTGAACCACCTGGATTATTCCGTGGCCGTGGAGAGCAACCAAAGGTTTCGTTCACATTTTTGCACATGTGGTCATGTAAATTTTTTTGTGCCATTGAATGTTAGGATTGGCATTGGTTGTATATGGGCGTGTTTTCTTTGATGTTAGAATTTTTTCATTTGAGTCTCCCTTGATCATTTGCTTATACGATGTCAGATGGGGAAGCTGAAAAAACGCATTCGCCCTAGCGACATTACAACTAATATTGGAAAGGATGCACCACTTCCAGAATGCCTTATTCCTGGTGAAAGGTTTCTATGTTTATAAATTCGTATATATGTGTGTGTGTTTTGCATGTGTGTGCGCATGTGTTGCTGTATGTGTGGTTGGTATATTAGGCTAAAATTAAAAGTATACCATGTTTTGTGATATTTGGCGGCTGGAAGGAAGTGAGACATGATAACACTGTTACATGGTTAGCTTTCTGGAATGATCCAATCAATCCAAAGGAATTAAGATGTGTTCCTAGCAGCTAGTAGTACGTTGAAGGGGCAACGTGACAAGGAAAATAATGAGAAAGACAGGATGCTGAAGGTGCTTCACTTGAAATAAATTACTGATCGTGATGCTTAAGACTTTTTGATAGTTGTCAGTTTGGTGGTTTGGGATGATATTGTGGATCTTGCCCCTACTTTTGGTTAAGACTATGAGATTTTGAGTGCAGGACCACATAGAGAACATCAGGGCTGCATATACAAAGAATTTTACAAGTAAGGACGTTACAAAAAGGCAAATTGCTGTGGCTACGTATCTTATTGATAAGCTTGCTCTGAGGGCTGGCAATGAAAAGTTATCATATATACTTCTGTACTGTACCCATATAATACCCCATAATCATACATCCTTCTTCACTCACACACATTTGCACACACGCATGCACAGGTATATGTGCATGCGTTTGTTTGTCAATTAGCACTATGTAGAGCAAAGTTACCAAGACAGAAGAAAATGCAGAGTTGCCTCTAGTTGATGTATAACACTATTCAAGCACTGCTGAGTCGCTTTTATCCCATGCTAGGCTGTGTATTTGGCACACCACAAAAAAATGGAAGGCGTTTAGCTTAAAATATGTTCAGCATTTTGATGTTTTGATGATCTTTCTCTTTGCACAAGCACAAAGGACCATGTTTTAGTTTCCCTTTCCACTGGTTATCTTTTCTGTACAATTATTTTCTGAACATGCGTTTAGAGGTGACAACTGCGTGCATTTCACTCTGTATTTGTTTAATGCAGCTAATTCTTAGTAGCAATCAGTTGTTTAATTGCTTGTGCTTGAATTTGTTATCAAGCAAATGCTCTTGTTTCTTCATGTTATTGGCTGTGTTCCTGCAGGATGATGACGACGCTGATATTGATGGTTGCTGCGCATCGAAAGTAGAGAATGTAAAATCAGTAGCCCCAAACAACTTGGAGGTATCATGGAATGAGTTTTAGAACTTTTTAAAATGTCTGACATTGCTCCTGACTTTCAGATATTGTCAATGATAACGAGTGAACTCTGTTTTTGTGAATTTAGTTTAACTTCTTTTATAAAGATTCAATTAGATATGAAAATAAAGTTGAAGTTGAGCTTCCTGTTTACAAGGCAATCATATAGATCCAAGCTGGTGAGTAATTTGGATCATCATTTGAGTTTTGCTACATAAATGTAGTTTTGAGTGGGGCCATTGAGTATGTATTCACTGTTTAGTCCAGGAAAACGTGGCACTGATGACCTTTTTGATCAGCTGGACACCAGTAAATTAAATGCTCTTTTGAAGGAACTCATGCCTGGCCTTACAGCAAAAGTCTTCTGTACATATAATGCATCCATCACGTTGGATGGGATGGTAAGATACCATATGGATATCAAGGAGTCTCTAGTTTGTATTCTTTCCATTAACATGAAGCGTGGGCTGAACGCTTTGCTAGGCATGACGACACTGAACTTTTATTGTTTAGTGTAGACAGTGTTGGATGGGATAACTTTTGCTTGTATTAATGTTTAAGTATCTACTCCTTTCTTTTGTTTCCTTATAGTGTTTTTTTCTTTTTTTCTTTTTTTCTTTTTTCTTTTTTCTTTTTTGGTTCAAGGGAATTTTTTTGTTTTAAGATTTGACCCTACCAGCCCCTGCTTGGGTCCCTGGTCACTGCGGGGTCTTTCTCTCATAATTGGTTAATTTTCTTATGACAGTTGAATAGGGGAACAGAAGATGGGGATGTTGCAGAGAAAATTGTTGCATATCAGCAAGCTAACAAGGAGGTAAAGACTTCCTTCTAGTGAATTTTTTGAGTTTATTGTGGCATCTGCAATCTGTCTTCTCTGGTTGCAGGTTGCAATCATTTGTAATCATCAACGCAGTGTTTCAAAATCTCAGTCAACAAATGTCGAGGTTAACCGAGAAGGTTAGCGAGCTTCCCGTAATGACCTTATGTCAGTGGAAGGCATACGTGGTTATGGTCTACTTTGGGCCCGGGTGAGGCGTTTTATTTGTAGATGGACCTATTGACAGTAAGGAGACGATACTTACTAAGGTTCCATGTCAAACAGCATTACGCAAAAGGCACGTTGTGAAAGGGAAGAAGACCACATAAAGAAAGTATAATGATAAGGATTGAACCAAATACGATGATTTCGAATATATAAACTATTCAATCAATATAATCTTATTCACGTGCAACCTTTTAGAAGTTCGGTGAGCTGTATTATCTTTTTGTTTTTACAGGCATATGATTTTCATAGGGTAAAGCATTCAATTGATATTGATCTACTACAGTTTTGACAATCCAATGTCTCGCAACCATGGTTTTTGTGACTGAGACCAGGCTTGCCTTGGTGCCTGTGTCCATTGTCAATGCCCTCTTCCATGGTTTTGTCGGTGAAATTGCCTCACCTGCATAAATGGTTGTCATATTTAATCTACGCAATATAGGGAGATTATAGGCTGTCATAACAGTTGTTGGGAGATACCGTGGATCATAAAATAAATATAAACACACAATAATACTAAGAATAGCAAAGATCTTATATGATTTGAAATAAATTAATCTACATCTCTACAAAGGAACAATTTACATCCCTAGACCAAAGTTAAGTAATAAAATTGTTGGTTAACGAGTGTAAGGTCCTGGATTTAAACTCCTTTCTTTTTTGCTTGATAAGAAAAGAAACAATGTACACTATATTTTGAATTTTGAATTTTTTTTAATGATCTTTCTTTTGGTTATTATAAAGAATCATCAACTGATATAATATGTATAAAGTTCCTCAAAATCTCATATTTAGAACAACTTGGGGGAAATTTTAACAAATAAAATTACCCTTCACCCTCGCTTCTAACTCTACACTTTCCACTTTGTGCATTCCCTCTGAAGAAATAGGAAAAAAGAAGAGGGCTTTGTGTTTTATCTTTGTTTCCGTTTGGCTGATTAGAGACAATATGCTCGCAGAACATTATATTCACTAAACTCTTTAATGGATCTAGTTAACCTGTGGCTCCACACAACAATATTTACCAACGATTTGCTTGTCGACCAACAACGTTAATTTGCTTACGATATCGAGTCCATTGCAAGAACGTTGAGGCTGAAGATTGTGTGACCCCAAACGTTGATATACTTGTTCGAATCAACATCACACGAAGCATACTGCCTATTTATATTGTCCTAGATCGAACATCAAACAACGGCAACTGAAATGATAGTACAAAAAGGTCCAAAACATCCTTAGGCCATTACGAAATCCACACATTCAGACACATAGTCATACATAGAAAGAAGAACACACAGGACAAAAGGACAACGATGATGAGAGTACAGGTAGGATGGTGACTTTATTGGCATACAGGCATACAGGCATACATAAGCTACAGAGTACTAGGACACCCATCCAGAGAGCAAAAGACGAAGGAGTGGTCTAATCTTCGTTGCTTTCAGTTTCGACTTCAAGTTTCTCGCTTCCGGGGTGACCGTGACCTGGCGGCTTTCCGTGGTGACCGTGACCCGGCGGCTTTCCGTGGTGGTGGTGGTGTTCATGTTTATGCTCGTGGTGGTGGTGAACATGGTCCGTCTCCTTCACAGCATCAGTTTGCAACTTCTCCTCTGCAAAAATGGAATTAAAAATGTTATTTACAACATTGCTAAGGTAATTCAACAGTACCGAAAGATTAAAAACATGAACATGGTATTCCTCGTGCTGTAGAACGAATGTAGAGATGCATAGGACGTTGTTATGCTCAATTAAAATGTATTAGGAATTTAACCAACTATTTTGTTGCTTTTTCTCTCCGAGGGTTGCATATCATCGCTGTATAAGGGGAATTTACACGTTCTTGACCATATTGGAGGGGATAAATGGCAGTATAATTGCTAGCTATGACGAGACTCTCTTGCTAAAACAACTAGTTTAGAACAAGAGATAGTCAAACGGAAAAGCAGAAGATAGTGATAGTAAATGTGTAACTGAAGAATTGGAGAAACTCACGGGTTTCAACGAGTTCACGAGCTGAGACCTCGGAGGCGATGAGAAGCACAACAGCGAAGGCAAGACCAAGAAGAAGAAAAGTCTTGGAGTAAGCCATTTTTGCTTACAATGAAGAGGATAGAGAATAAGAAACACACTCTAAGAAGATTCTCTGCTTAAGAGAAGGATGAGTAAGTGCAGTGTCACTCTCTCTTCTTATAGAACTCTCACGGTAGAGAGAGAGAGAGGAGGGAGGTGGGTATTGGTTGGTTTTGATGATAGATCAGTGTGTCGAATAAACAATGGACTCCAAGAGTCAAAAAACATATGCTAAAGAAGTGATACCAGCACCTCATCATCTTCTTCTCCTCTTTTTCCCCATTTTTCTTTTGCTTTAGCAAAGCTCCGACTGAAGCTTTCACTGAAGTCACGAAGCAAATAGTTCCGTGGACCATCTTCCACGTTAATTTGACTCCACTGAAGTCATGCATTTTCAGTTCTTAATCCTGAATTTTATCAAAAACTATTCCATTACTAAAGAATTTGATAATGTCCTGTCGCGATGACCAACCCCAAGAGATTAATTCTGAAATTGTCTCAGGCAATCAGCGTCATAATGCTTGTAATTTACTATAGTAGTGCATCAAGTCGCACGTTGCTTTCTACCACATCGTTCCAACTGAACAGAAAAGAGGAAAGGGTTAAGTTCAGCAAAATTATAATATTTCTAGCTAGAGTGTATGTGCTCATCTTGATAGCTTCAGGTTACATGACCTGATTTTAATACATTTAGATAGATGGGTTTAGGTTCGGTAAAACTCTTCTTAACTATTTTAATTGTTATGAAAAGATGTTTATTTTTCTTCCTTAAATTAATTGTTAGAAGATAAACACACACTTGAACATCAAGTTGCTGTTAAAAATCATAGATTCCTAAGAGTAGAGATCGGGCTAGGTGAACCCATCGACGACAATGTGGTATTTTATTTTATTTTTTGGTTCTGAAATTATTGGAATCCACGAGGTTGCAAAGAACACCCAACTGGGGATTGACTCGCCTGGCCCGATCTCTACTTACAGGAGTTTATGAACCGGAAAAATAAAGCAT
This sequence comes from Casuarina cunninghamiana, assembly GCA_028551485.1. Lineage (NCBI taxonomy): Eukaryota > Viridiplantae > Streptophyta > Magnoliopsida > Fagales > Casuarinaceae > Casuarina > Casuarina cunninghamiana. The sequence goes on along the minus strand of CM052363.1, from coordinate 28,664,837 downwards.
GAGTAGCCTGTAAGTCCTTGGATTAATTGCAATCATATTCAAAGTAATCGAATTAGCTGGCTACAACTATCCATTATCCGCTTTGGGTTTTCAATATCTGACCATAAGATATACATTGCTCTAGATGACCCCTAGCACTCGTGACCCTACTCTTTGGCAAGGAACTTAAACAAGCTTCTCACTATTGTTTAAAAGAGTGTTGAAAATCTTGTAGCTCCCCAAGGCATCGGAACAGCTGGCATGGCGATTTGCTGGTGTAGTTCCTGTAATAAATCTGGTTAATCAATACTATTAAACTTTTAGATATGTTTTTCACATTGTTAATTTATTTACCTGTTGTGCTCTTTGTATGTGAAGGTATTATTCCCTTCTTACAAGCCAGTTTTAAAAGAAAAACTGAATTTTTAAACTAGGATAGAAATTCAAGTTTAAATACAATACTTATTAGCTCATGAACCGACTTAGCATGATCGTGCTCCAAAAAATACGTTCCTCCATGCTCAAGGTGAGGGACATATTAAGATGCAGCACTCCCTCACAATGAAACATAAGCATAATATTACGTAAAATTTTATTTGAGAGACAAAAACAATTCTTTAATTTTGAGTTGACTTTTAGACAGTAAGGACCTTTATGATAAAAACTATCAACCATTAGAGGTGCTGGTTTCTTTCGTTGGTTTTCTGTTTGATGCAAAGCAAATGTGAAAAGAGTTAGCCGCAAGAAGTTTGGGACGGGCGATTGTCAACCATTGCGTCCTCTGAGATGGTTTTTTTAATCTTTATGATTTGTCGCTTTTATCAATCATTTACCAAACACATTAAAAAATCACCGCCACAAGGTCTATGGTTCCTGGTTCTTTCCTTCTTGATTTATTGTATAGACCACAGATACTGTGAGGGAGCTCAAAAAGAAGAAGAAAAGCATAGCAAGAGAAGAAGATTGTTGCCTTCCCTCCTCCGGCTCTTCATGCATGTATCCCTAGGGTCACAAAGTCTTAAGTTCAATAGCCAACTCTCCAATATTTCCATTTATCTAAAAAAAAAAAAAATTATATTACTAAGATCTTATTTAGAAATCTTCTTTATTAAAATAAAAAAGAAGAAGAAGAAAGAAAGACCCTCTGGACATAATTTTTGTGTAGCAATAAGTTTTTTGATATAGTTCATTTAAGTTCAATATCCATGATCCAAATTCAAGTACATTCTAATGCTTTTGAATGCAAAAGCCATAAAATCTACATCACATGCTAAAATAGTTGGTGAAAAGGAAAAATAATTATAAAGAGAACTTACTAACAGAGTATAGTTACTATTTATAGACTATATTGCAAAATTTAAGCAATTACTATTGAATTTTTTGTGATTTTTACTTTGTAATAAAAAGTAATTGTTAGAAAATTTAAAGGTCAATCCAAAAGTTAATTCAAAGAATTAGAGGTTTTTTTTATTTAAGTTTTACTCTAAATATTTTATCTTTTATTATGAGGTTTTTATTTTACACATACTTTCTCACACACCAAATAAGGTCATATGAGGTGGAACAAAATTAACCTAAACTTTACTATTATGTCAAAAGACTTAAATGTTCAACCCAAAAACTAGTTCATAGGTTCAAAGAACCTTCTTTTATTTAAGGTTCAGTAAATGAATCTTATCTTTTGATATAAAACTCTTATTATGCATATGTTTTCCCATACACAAAGCAATATCAAACTCAAGGTCACACAAGGTGGAATAAAATCAATATGAGTTTTGATATCATGTTAGAATGCCTAAAGATATAATCTAAAAGTAAGTTTACTAATTCAAGAATTGGAAAATCCTTTTTTTTTTTTTATAGAAATATAAGTTTGCATTAGTAAAAGATAGTGTATAAAAGTATAGAGATATATCTCAATATTACAAGAATTACAAAAATTATTAAAATAAATAAATAAATGTTGAAAGCCTCTAAATCTCACTCAAAATAATATTTTTCTGTAAAAATTAAGTGTTTTTTCATTTAAACTTCATTTTATGAGTCCTATCTTTTAATGTAAGACTCTCATCCTATACACCAAGTGGCAAAGCTCAATAGCCCGTTGAATGGAGCAAAGTTACCTTGAGTTTTTTACCAAGTCAAAATGCCCAAAACCCAATATAATAGCTAACTTAAAAATAGAAAGATCTTTATTTTATTTATGTTTTACTTTAAGAATCTTTTTTTTCTTTTTTCTTTTTTTGTGTATAAGACACTTATTTTGCACACGATGATATCTTTCGTCCTTTTTTCTCCTTCATCGTCTTGCCAACAAAAATAAAGGACATGTGCCCTTAAGATACCGGTAAGAGTTAGTACTTTACCAGCTTTAGTTTAAGAATTCTTTCTGAATTTTATAACACCAGTAATTTACAAAGACGAAGTTATAACGATCATACTACATAATCTTAATCAATTATAAATCACACCCTTTTACTTTTAGAAACGTGTCTTATCAAACCTTGCTCAATGAATTATTCCTTATGGGATCACGTATCATATTTTATCCACAAACTTCAACTACTCATATCTCAAAGGAGCAAAGATAGAGTTTCTTCAGACACTTCACTAGCATTCCATTTTCGTATACAGCCAGATTACTAGGAACTTGCCTCTGTATAATTACCACGATCAACTTCTTCGTCATTGTCCTCAATAACTGCTCGTTTTGAACTAGATGTTCACCATTTAGGCATTATTTGGGTTTACTTTGGGTACTCCAATGGGTTGAGAACCTGATCAGTTGCAACTGGAGTCGAAATATCGTAATGTTGTACGTTAATATCTTAGTTCTTCTTAGGCGCAGGGGAAGCGAGCAATCTGTCCATATGGTTCGTAATAATATGCGATAATCTACTATTCTTCATCTCAAACAATTTATTATACGCAGTAAGTGAGCAAAGTTCTTCATGATACTCATTGATCAAAAGATGTAACTACTCATTGTTCTACTATCGGTTGTTGGAAAACAAGAGTTCCCATGGCAGCAGGCCCAGCTGCGTCATCACCACCAACCCCCTGGTTTCGGCATCCATCTGCCAACCTAGCTAAAGCAAACAAGAATAACTGACTGTGCTCCATCCAAAAAACAATGCAGCAAAAAGGAAAAATAATTGAAGCGACGATACATCTTTTCCTGAGGATGTGTTAGTTAATCACTAATATGTGATTAACTAGACATTTTATTTCTTCTAGTATCTCCTGTAGTTGGAAATTTCTTTTGACATTATTAAGCATTCCATTCTTCCTATATTTGTGCATGTGTCGCGTAAAGCATAAAGGTTGGCACACATCTTTATTCAAAAGCAGCCACAAAAAATGGCAAAGCAAGGCATCCCGACACCATGCTGAGGATTTCAAACCTTCAAGCACATTCTAACACATAAACAGCAGAATACACACAACGAAAGTACAAAGATAAAGGCTTATTCGGCAAACGGGGTTGAGAGCTTATAAGCTCCACAACCAGTGCAGCCTTATTGGCGTTACAAACATGTATAAGATACATATTACTTCGAAACAGTCATACTTATAGCATATGACCAAAGGATTTGTCTAGTTTTTGGTGGTCTTAGTTTTGGTTTCCACTGTCTTGCCAGCAGCAGCCTCTTCTGCGTGACCATGTCCATGCCCGCCGTGACCGTGTCCACGGTCGTAGCCGTGCCCACGGTCATATCCATGGCCACGGTCGTATCCGCGTCCATGGTTAACATAGTTGGCCTCCTTCACGTCGTTAGTTTGGACCCTCTCCTCTACAATTATGAGTAAAAGCGTTAATCACAGCAAGTTCCAAGGTAATTATACTTTGTGAAATGCTGTGCTAGAAAAATAAGTGAACGAACTCTTAGCTAAAGTAAAGAACATAGTACGTAGGAGAGCTTCTTTGTTTAAAAATATAAAATCTTTCAAAAAAAATGTTATTTTGAATGAAATTTAGAGGCTTTTATTTCCATCTTATCATATATATGATAACTTTTGTAATACTGGAGTATGCCCATGTGTATCTGTATTTTAAAATTTATTAATACAATTTACATTTTCACCAAAATAATAATAATAATAATAAGTGAACGTACGATTGCTATGAAACCCACGAAGATTATGTTTCCCGGATCTTATAAAAAGAAATCTTCTGATGATATAAAGGCTCATGTTTACTCAAGAAAGTAAGAAACTCAAGGGTTTGAGTCGCCTCAGCTAGCCCTCGAGATGGGAGCTCGGAGGAGACGAGAAGCACAAAAGCGAAGACAAGACCAACGAGAAGAAAAGTCTTGAAGAAAGCCATTTTGAGATTGGAGACAATGCACTAAGCAAACACTCTCCAAGGGAAGGATGAGTAACAGCAATGTTGCTCTCCCTACTTATAAAGAAGTCTGGAGGGAAAGAAAGGGAGACACGTAAAGAAAGGTAGGGCCGAAAAGTTTTGTTTGCTTTTGCTGATGCTGAGAGGATCAGCTGCCATGAAAACAATGGAGTCCCAGGGTCAAGATTTACTTTCTTCTGCGGTGGGTTGGGGCCTGTAAGGTTTCCTTTTCATCTAACAAAAGGGGCTGATTCATGATCCATTGAACTAGGACTTGCATCTCTATGGTTCCCATAATTTTGCCATCACACAAAGCCTGGATATTACTGAGTCGGGGTTTCGTCTCAAGATGGAAAGTGGTGGTGCGTTGGCAACAAGTGGGCTGTAGATTGCACGTAGGCCATCTCCCACATTAGTTTGTCCTCACTCGTTGTGAGAGCTTTTGCATGTTCAGGCTTCTTTTGGCTATGATATCCAAAGTCAGCTTTATTTGTGGAAATACTTTTGGTGACTGGATTCACTAAATGATGCATTGTGGTTTTCTCAAAATGAATGGATATCAAAAGGAATTGCTAGATAAAATATCGAGTGCATTTGTGCTTGCAATTTTCTCTAGGTTCTAAGCAAACCTTTGAGCAAGTTTTATGTTTGATTTCTCATCTTAATAATATTAATTTCTCAACTTCTAGCTTAATTCTTCACGCTCACAATTGATTATTTTGTTAGAAATGATCTAACTTCCTTACTTAAAACAACTCATTAAAAACAAATGAGACATAAATATATAAGAAATATATTAAGATAAGATATTGACAATATGTGGCAACCATTACATTTAACATGTTATTTTGCCTTAAGTTTGAGGAAATTATAACTTGTAGACTGATGAAGTGAAAACATAAAAATCTAGTCATTAATAAGGTATTATACTTAAATTTAAACTTTAATACTATGTTAAAAAAGAGAGTTATTTATGCATGAAACATATAAAAAGATATCAATATAAGATACTTGCAATGTAAGACAATTACCATTTTTAACAATCTAAAAATTTTATTTTAAAATGTATTGCAACTTCGTTCAAGGATTTATGTGTTAGTCATATACCACTTTTCGAACATCATAAACCACTTTTAGTGGAATTCGGCGTGGCAAATCAATCCCTACTTGGTATTCTTATTTTACAACCTGCAATATTTTAATTCCTGGAAGAGAAACATAACCGTAATCACATGATAAATAATGTTTTTTACATTTAAAATCAAGGTACAAGTCTGAATAGTTCATCCTCAGAAATGGTTTCTTCCAGATGAGACTGAACTCCACTAACCTAGCTCTTTGGAAATCCATAAACAATGTCCAACCCAATTATCTCACCACCCTATCCCGAGACGTTTCGGTGTCACAAAGCAATCAAAGCAAAACAATCAACGACTAAGATAAAGCCACAAACAAGTACGAGAGAGACTACTTTTAGTCTTTGCCTAACCTCGACGTTGTACCTAATAGATTTGCATATCAATCGGAGACAAGAGTTCCTGGTATAATTCCCCTTCTCTTACTATTTTATTGTTACAACCATAACCGAGAGAACCTTGAAAAAATTAAATTAAGAGACGGAATAGTAGAGAACGAGATTGTCACCTTCTTTTCTGTACAACTTTTTGACAAAATAAAGACCTTTATTAGGTGCCAAAGATAACTTTTGACTCATCTTTATCTTTGTTTCGCATGGTACTGAAGCAGGTACAAAAGGATAAATGATATCTCAAGCAGATACTTATCTACGTCCTGACATCTCAATTGATTTGACTCTTGTTACTTCCTTTGGTTTTTAAACACATAGAAAACTATAAACAAGGATTAAGGCCGGAAAAGGAGACCATTTTTCAATAGTTTTCGTTTTCTCCTCTTTGTTTCTGACGAAATCGAAGGAGACTTGAAATTTATCACCACCTAAAAGTCTATACTTTGAATATTCAGCGTGCACACATCCCTTCTTGCGTCATTGGGTCACAAAAAGAATTAGGAGCCATACTCGAGACTAGTGTCTGCAGCTGTCATTTTGTGATCCTCATGTCTCGAAATGCATATGCCTCGTGCTGAAGCACATGTGTTTTCTCTCCTCACTTATTTTAAGGAAAGAGTGGACCTTGTTTCGTTGGTCTCTTTCAACCCACAACCACATGCTCATTTAACAACAGGAAAACGAATGATATAATGCTGACCAGTAATTTATCCATGTCTAAATCCGAAAAATTCGAAGAGTGAAAACAAAAAGGTGGGGAAACTAAAGATTTGGCCGGCCCAACAAATTGTCTGCTTCTCTTTCTCTTCACTTTTTCGGTAGCAAACAACTTGAGGTGTTCTATGATTTAGCAACTAGGCTGAAAAGCAAACATGAGTGTGAGTGTCCACCGAGAGAAAGTCACTCACAACATGCCTGAATGCAACACCAAGTTCATATCTACAAGCATGGATACAATACAAAAAAAAAAAAAAAAATATTGACTTTTGTTGTGTCGCAGAACAGAACAGAACAGAAATTATTGCAAAACCAACAGAACTTGGGTTCATCAGTCCAGGTTTCTTATGCCGCACCCTATAGGGAATTTATGCCATCTTAATTCTATTCACTATCTACTTATTGTGTCTCTCTAGAATTTTTTTTCTGACCAGTCAATAGTAGAGTTGGGCTGGTATCTAAACTCTGAGCACAGATTAAAATTATTCAATGAAATCATGTCAATTTCTGTTCCCTAAAATGATTATAGCTGTTGGTTGCAAGTATCATGACTAAGATCTTAGATTTTGCTACAGAATTAGGTTGAAAAATTCAAATGATTACCATTGAATCTTTTCTTGTTTTGGGGAAGGCTACCTTTGATCTCAATCACCACTATAGTTTGTAGTTTATCATCAAGTTCTGATTTCCATGGTCTTGCCTTAGCCCCAAAGGGATTAATCCAAATCAATCATCAACACCATTTGATTCCTTTGATTTAGCATAGTTTAGTTTCAAACACTAATTCATTATAGTAAGTTCATTATCCTATTTTTTGATTGACAATAGTGAATATTGAAATTTTATTTTTAATAAGTGAAAATTTTATGAAAATTTACATAATTGGTGGTGCTAGAAATTTATGCAAATAAAAGGTTTGGAATTAATTTCTTTGCGAAAGTATAAACCACAAAGAACCAAACTTTTTGGTAATATGTTATCTAGACCATATATTTCGACCCAAACAAGAACTTGTGGATTCATCAACCCAGGCCCAATACTATATCGAAGCTAGACCGTACTATAAATTGGATCTAATTTTGTCACAGGCATATATTTGGGCCTTGGGTTGTATTTGCTGGGGCCGATCTAAGGCCCATACACAATGCTGTTTTTAATCTTGTAGCCACATTTTTGGGCCGTATTAGTCTAACTTCATATTGATTTTGGGTCTTGGGCCTTATTCAAATGGGCTTGAACTGAAGCCTTTGGATCCAATTTGTTTTTCCGTTTGTGTTGCCCACTTTTTCTCGGTAACCAAACGGAGCTGGGTGTTTTTGTCTGGGTGAGATCTCATGCACGGTTCATTTCCTTGTTCAGCTCTGGCTTTATCAGACCCCAGATCCCAATTCAGATTCGAAGTTTTGCTTTTCTCTCCCAGATCGACGCGATAATCGACATGGGGTTCCTGGTGACGACCCTAATTTTCGCATTGATTGGGATGATTGCGTCTCTGAGTACCAGAATCTGCTGCAACAAAGGAGCTTCCGTTAACTTGTAAGTTTTTGTACTGCGAGCCATTTTGTATTATTTTATGGTAGTCATTTTTCTATCTATTCTCTACTTCATTGTGTTAAGATGTGTATATTATAGTGCTGTATGTTAAAATCTAGATATCTCAAATTCTCTGCACCAATCAGATGCTAATAAAATACCGTGGTTCATCAGCTGATCGTGGTTTGAGTAATCTGGTGATGGGACATTAGATTTAACTGAAATGTTCTTCTTTCTAGTGAACAGTTCATGTTAATCCATCATTCTGTATCGTTTCAATCATCATTCATTTGTTCTGTAAATGTGATTTAGATGGCCTAACCTGAACTTCTTGTTGCAGGTTCCACCTGACACTGGTTAATACAGCAACAGTCTGCTGTTGGATGATGTAAGTGCATGTTTAATTTGTGTTCTTTTTGTGTCATCAGCTATCACCGAGTGCTGTATAAAAAATTCATTTCATATGTGATACTCTTGAGGCCAAGAGGGATCAGAGATTACAATTTTCTGCTTAGACGTAGCTTTGACAGCACCCTTGGTTGCTGGGCAACCGGCAGGGTGGTAGAAAAGGTCAGAACCGCTGGCATTCCAGCCAGACAAGTCTGGTGGTCATGGTCTTACCGTAGCCCCAATAAAGGCAGAGTAGTAACAAGCCAGTTGATAGTGATGAAAGGGCATGTATTGAGCCTTTAGCATCATGTCAATGAAGGTCTTCCCCTTGCCCAATTAATTGGTGTAAGGTTTCTGTTGCTAAACCAACCCCTTCAATGATATGTAAGCTTATATGGTAGGAAGAAAAAAAGATGTTTGATCTAGGCAATGAGATATCATCCTTCTAGATTGAGAAATCGTTTTTTTCTCACCGTACAACTGATTCTGTCAAAATATTAAACACAATGGTAAAGGCACTAAAAACATGTTAATCTGATTTTATTTTCACTTCTCTTGTTCTTCTTCATTGTAATTTGAGTAATGACTAGGTTCCTATTTATCCATGGTTATGCATTATCATAAAGTATTGTTTTTCTTTTGCATGTTAGGTGGGCGATTGTATATCTTGCACAGACGAAACCACTCATAGTCCCAATTCTGAGTGGAGAATGAAGTTGCTTGTGATTCCTTATGTGCATTATTAGCAAATCAACCACATGGGCTATGGACTGGCGAGCACAGCATCTAATTTTGCTTTCATTGATCATTCTGTATCTTCCTCTGTATGTAATTCTTGTTGGAGTTTGAACCCTGATTTGGACATGTATTGTTGCTCAACACTTAATGCAATAAATTGTTGTATTTACCCTTGATTTTCTTTCAGAAATAATCCTACCAACAGTGGAAGTATAGATATGTTGTTTGGATGAAATAAGTTCTCACCCTGACTTGGTCTCTGCATGCTTATCGTTTCCAGGTTAATTCCGAACAAAGAAAAAGGGTTATGGAAGAAAGTGAAGGGGGAGATACAGAGAAGAAGATGGATAAGAAAGTGAAAATACAGGGAGAGGAAACAATGTCAACAAACATCAAGCAACCAACCAGCCTATCTTATTATTTTCATCAAAGATTGTTTAACTAAAATACCTATCATGTTCATGTAATTCTCCATGAAGCTGTCGTTTTGTTCATACTAAGAAATTTCTTCTATTTATCCTTTTTTTTGCTTCCTAAACGTGGAGGGAAGAAACCCTATGGAGCACCCCAGGAGTTTCAACTTGTTTCCATCAAATCACGATTCATGTAACCAGTGAAAATAGGCACCAAATCTTCAGCTCCTTTTTTTTCTGCTGGAAATCACACTAGATAGGGATGCTCCTTCTCTTTCTCTTCTTTCTTTCCTTATAAGAATTGGTCAAAGGGTGCTAAAAAAGAAGTATTACAACTATCAATATTCAAAAAACAAACATGATATAAACGAAATGTAAACAATCTAGCGCCTAAAACGACATATTTTCAGGGTTTGCTTTTGAAATTGAACTGTTAATTAAGAGAGAGAGAGAGAGAGAGAGAGAGAGAGAGAGAGGGGAATCGAATCATCTCAGCACAAGTGGCCCAATCACTAGCAAAAGAAAGAAAACCGAAACGTTTTTTTTTTTTTTTGTTATTTATACATTTATTATAATACTTTAACCTTCTGTATTTTCAGTTTCCTAAAACCCTGAAACCCGTTCTTCTGTGTCTCGTTTTCTGAAGCAATGGCAACGCTTCAGCTCACGAACGCGAACGAGCTGATCTCGACCTCGTCTTTTCCCGGACCATTGCGCCGAAGGAATCTCCCTTTTAGAGAATGCCTGTCTCAAAGAAGAAGTACGTCCCACAAACAACACCGTTTTGGGCCTGTCAGCTGCTCTTTTGCCCCAATGGAGACGGCCAAGATTAAGGTGGTCGGGGTCGGCGGTGGTGGCAACAATGCCGTTAATCGCATGATTGGCAGCGGTTTACAGGTGGGTCTCCGTTACGTTCTATGGGTGTATGCTAATAGTCCTTAATTCCGAGACGCTGTCCGTGCGTGTCCCTCATTTTGGTTCTCAACATGTGATTCAGTATCTCCACTGTTTCTTTAAGTGCATTGCTCATTAAGATGATGCCTGTAATCCGCATGAAGATTTACTTGTAATGGTCTAAAGGTGGTTTCTTGTGTTCAATGTTTCTTGCGTGTTCTCTTCGTTACCAGCTAACCTAGTTGTAAAGCATGGGATCGTGGAGAATTTGGTGTATAACTGTATAATTTGGTTCTTACGCCCTTGTTTTGTTTAAAGTATGCAAGGGATGGCGTTAAATTGGGGGGAAAAGGAAAAAGAAAAAGAACAAGAAGCAAAATTACGATCTTGATTTTCTATGATTTTGACATTTCAGGGTGTGGATTTTTATGCGATAAACACGGATTCACAAGCACTATTACAGTCTTCTGCCGAGCACCCACTTCAAATTGGAGAACTTTTGACTCGCGGGCTAGGTGTAGTGTTCTCACCATAATCTATTTAATCTACTATTTCGAAGCTTTAGGCGTTAACCACACAACCAAGGCCTGTGATCTGGTGTTCTCAGCTCACTCACACCTTTGTAGTAGTATTGCAATTTTGGTCTTATTTACTTGGAGGTGGTATTGTGTCTATTGTTTTAATTACTTGAAAGAGATGCAGGTACGGGTGGGAATCCACTGTTGGGGGAACAAGCTGCAGAGGAGTCTAAGGAAGCCATTGCAAGTGCTCTCAAGGGATCAGATCTTGTGTTCATAACTGCTGGTATGGGTGGAGGAACAGGGTCTGGTGCTGCCCCAGTTGTGGCTCAGATATCCAGGGAGGCGGGGTATTTGACTGTTGGTGTGGTTACCTATCCTTTCAGCTTTGAAGGACGTAAGAGATCCGTACAGGCAGGTGCCCTTTTGGTCTTTGTTTGGAATTTTTTACGACTTATGTGTCGTTAACAAAATATATTAAATCAAAAATTTCTAAACAAATGTTTGGAAATGCTTTAATAGACATGTCGTATCCATGGAGTAAATTAAACCACATACTCAACAATGCATGTCTGAACTGTGGGTAGATGTCAAACTTTTTCTTTCATTTTGGACATATGTTGAGACTATTTGCTTTATAAAAAATTTTCCTTTCATGTCCTCCTTAAATCCGTTTTGGAGCAAAAATTTATGTTATGTATCTAAAATCTTCTCTAGTTGCTTTGGATGGGCTGTATCAGTATTCAAAGCATTTCCAAAATGCTAGATCCTCATCTGAGATTTAATGTATCCATCTCCTTAAGCTTAAGTCTTTCAATTTGTCGATTATAATTCTGAGGCATCTTCAAGAAGCTAGACTTCTACATGAAAAAAGGTATATTGGAAGTTCTTCAGTAATTAAGCTTCTTCCACCTACTTTTGACTTGGTTTTGGATTGTAAGATGTCTTAAAGAAATTCATATTCTTAGAAAAAAGAAAAATATAACATGTTGTTAGTGCTTAATTATCTGTCCTATAGATGATTTGCTTTTCTTTTCTGCAATATATGGAAAAGGCAGAGTGTAGAGACCAGACAGAACTAAGTGGGTGAGTTATGATATTGCTGCCGCACCTTAGATACAAATCAATTCCTATAGTTTTTGGAGTTTCATGTTATGTTATATATACTTATTTTCAGGCATTGGAGGCTATTGAAAAGTTGCAAAAGAACGTAGACACACTTATAGTCATACCGAACGACCGTCTACTAGATATTGCTGATGAGCAGACGCCCCTTCAGGATGCTTTCCTTCTTGCTGATGACGTTCTGCGTCAAGGAGTTCAAGGAATTTCGGACATCATCACAGTGAGTCTTTTGCTAAACATCAAACTTTACTTTCTCATTTCTATGATCTGCCTACGTCATTTAGAAGTTCAATTTAAGTTGTTGGCTACCTCGGTCAAACATGATACGATTGCATAATGAGGTAGTCCGTTAGTTTTGTGGATTGCATGCATACGCAATGCCCTAACTGTTCTGTATAATTTTCGAGTGACCAATGCTGCTTCTTTTCCCTTTCATAAGCATAATCATTCTGCTTATCTGAGGCAATTGAAGGTTGAAACTTATTTTGCAGATTCCTGGACTGGTAAATGTGGATTTTGCAGATGTAAAGGCAGTCATGAAAGATTCTGGAACTGCAATGCTTGGAGTAGGGGTTTCCTCCAGCAAAAACCGTGCAGAAGAAGCAGCTGAACAAGCTACTTTGGCACCCTTGATTGGATCCTCAATTCAATCAGCTACAGGGGTAGTGTACAATATTACAGGAGGAAAGGACATAACCCTGCAGGAAGTGAATAGAGTATCTCAGGTACTTTAGAAATATATGAACGATTGGTCTCTGTTGTTATACACCTTAAACTTCACTTTTCCTTTTAAATTGATGAACAATAGTCAACTTGGACCTAAGGGACCTAAGGGACCTAAGGGACCTAAGCGTGATTTCAACATGGGCCTAAGCGTGATATTCCCCACAAATCCGCAAGTTTGGTTCACAATTGCTGCAACGAATGCTGTGATTTTTCATCCCTTTGTTTTCCGGTTGCACTGTACTGATATCTGCTCGTGTAATAAACTTTCTTCAGGTTGTGACAAGTTTAGCAGATCCTTCTGCTAACATCATATTTGGGGCTGTTGTAGATGACCGCTACAATGGAGAGATTCATGTTACTATCATTGCCACAGGCTTCTCGCAGTCATTTCAGAAGAATTTATTAACAGATCCCAGGGGAGCAAAGCTGGTGGAAAAAGTTGCGGGGGGTGGAGAAAGTAAGGGGACACCTTTTCCCCTCAACTCCTCAACCTCACCATCAACTGTCCCAGCAAGACCGTCCCCAAGAAAGCTTTTCTTTTAACTCCATCAACATTTTCTCTTCAACTCCTGCTATTTGGCTCTGTAATGATCTTGAAGCTAAACTTGCTAGTGTCATTTTGTTTTAGGATTACTCGTTTTTATATAGGAATTTTATTCTTCTCTTTCTTTATTTCAAGGGACTGTTAAGATTTAGTTAATGAGAAGAAAATTGGAACCGAATCCTCCAATCTCATTCATTGATTGCCAAGATACAACAGATCAACACAAGTTTAATTCACCGTTTATAGTTTACATGTTATTAAAATTTAGGTTCAACTGTAACATTTTTTTTACTCATAGATAAGAGTTTGTGTAATATCCATACACTTAGTCTGAAGAAAAGGGGTTAAAAACACTGTGTATCTAAATTTTGTTTAGTATTCTCTATGTACGAGACAGTTTCGGATCTCTACATAAGCTAGAATATGCAACTTCACCTGACATCTTATGCTGGCAAAGCTTGCTGTTTGATCAGATCAAATGCTTAAGAGGGTGACCACCAATACACTAGATATTCACACTTCTGGGAAGAGTTTGATAGAACTTAGGTTTGATAAACCATTTAAGAGGCAATGGCTATGAATCACACCATTGTATGGAAACCATCATTAAACTGAGATTAAGTAAATTACATTTAAATATTTCTGACTACTCGACATTTACCAACAGAGTTTACATTCTCTCTCAGCAAGTCCTATCGGTTAAAACAGGAATTTGACACATTATTTACGTATTCTCGAGAACAATTTCTACTATTAATCAGTTACAAGAAGAAGGATAGTTCAGGTTTCGGGGTAAAAGAGAACAAACTTTCACCGAAAATTTCAAACAAAGATGTCATCAAATGTCCTGCATCCATGTCCTCCTTCCAAGCCTGAGAGAGAACATTGGACTCTTTTACCACTCTACCAACAACCTCCCTCCCAGATATGTTTTCAGCCGATGCTCGCCGGGACATTGAACATAAACCACCACCAGAACGCCCCATGTGAATGGTGTACCCAGCGGTAGCCCCTTGCCTGTCAGTTTGCAACGAGTTCATTGGCATTACACCCCCTGTGCCTTCTGTTGCTATTTTCTTGCGTGGTGGTTGTTGCACCAAGTTGTCCATGCTCACCTTTCGTTTGTCTAAATTAGTAAGAAAGAAGAGTGAACAAAGAGGATTATCACTGTTGTTACATCTAAAAAGATTTGTATCTTAAAAGCAAGTCTTGCGAATAATTACTGTAGTTACATCTCAAAACAGAAAAAAAAAAAAAAAAAAAAACACAGGTCTCCCAATCAATCTGGCTGTTGGGTTATTATTCTAGAATATTACAACCCTAAAGATTCAAAGCAAGTAGAAGCTTACATTCATGAGAATTTATGTCATGTATTCCGTTAGTTCTACAACACCAATAATATTCCAAAATTCCTTCAAGACAACGTGGGTGAATCCATTTTTTTCCCTCATAACCATCTCCACTAAGGAGCATAAAAAGCAATAACTGAAGGCTCACACTGGCCATTAAAATTTCTTCGAGGAGACGACCTAAGACTTGACCTGATGACATTCAGGTTGTTGAGCACCCAATTTGTATGTGATCCCTCTCATGGACCCTTAAACCTAAAATTCTTTTTTGGGCCAGTAGAATCCTTTATTTATTGAAATTTCCAGAAACGAAATCTCTCCTGAAGAATTTCTTTCAGAATAATGTCTAAAAAAGGCAATGGTATTGGATGGCAGGTATGTCAAACCCCCACAAGCATGCCACTGGGCCCCCTGGGTGCAGGAAAAGTGGGGAGAAGGAAGGGGGGGTGGAGAAGGTCTTGCATTCAATCCCCATGGAATGCATGAGTAGCTACTTTTCCACTGAAGTCCTTAGAAACTTCTTCGTAATTTATCCTTGTTTCCAAACAGTTTTGTACTCACAATAGAGGGGTGTTCTGTGTAAAACACAAATATGCGTTGTGTATGTTTACGAAATCTTACTGAGTCGAGCCATACTAGGCATTTTAGTTGCAAAAGCTTTTCCGTTCATCTTCCAGATTACGCTAGTTGGTGGAGTAGGTGGAAAGACCAAACTGCGGAAGATCTTGCCCTGATCACGCACGCATAGGCCAGCTGCAAACTACAAGGTTGATAGCCTTATTAGTTACACAGTTCATCCAAGTCAAATGAATAAAACGAAAGAGAAAATCCATAAGTTGAAGAAAAACATCAGTATCATAGGAAATATGAACTCACCAGCAAAGCCCCATAAACACGCTGAGCTTCAAGCCTCTTCATCACATTCTTTTGCTTGTCAGGTAGCATTTCTGGCGCCAGGAGTTGCAGGTATGGCTCAATATTTGGTAATATAAGCAGACGAACCTACTCAGAGTTTGAAAGTATAACAAAATTCTCAAAATCAGCATACAGAGGATTTTAAAAGCAAAGCACATGAAACTAAGAAAACAAAGAATAAAGACAGAAACAACTGCGATTTAATACATAACATGCTTTGCTTGGATAATTCTGCGTGTAGAAGAGACCACCAGATAAACTAAAACCTCAAGAAGTAAAAAGTTATGATAAAACTGTCTCTTCTTGAGTTAAGAATTTGAAACAACCACTCAGAATTTCCAATTCCAAAAAATAATTGGCATCTCCCTTTGCCTTAAAAAGCAGACACATGAGATTACCACATTGGGTCCAAGGGCTACTAGGCACTGAATTGCACCAAAATGTTGAGGCAATGCTTTGTTCGGGTCCAAGAAAGCATGAAGCAGAGTCCTTGTGACACGTGGCTGAAGATTGTGATAAACATGCCCAAATCTGAAAAAGTTAACAAATAAGTAATGAAAAATATTAAATCAAACGATAAGACAAATTAAAGAGGTTCACTTTCTCCTAGATCTATCACTTCAAAAATAACTTCTGCACAAAGCAAACTAAAACTGAAAGGTAAGATGAATTCATTACAATTTCAGAACACTAAGGCATAACCTTAGGTCCCAAACACAGACAGGGCTAGGTTAGCTTAAAATGGCTTTTAATTGAAACAAAAAGCTGCCTTGCTTATATTCATCAGTTTGCCAAGAAAATGTATTGCATTATAAGGCATCATGCACATAATTTTATGTGGAGCGAACATACATAGTGAAATTTCAGTTAATAGGCTGAGAAACTACCAAGCAACAGAATGCAGAAAATGGCAGAGGTACATTGTTGGCTTGTAGAATTACATATGTACCATTGAAGCTCGAATGGGAACACTCTCAGCAAGCAAATCACCCAGTGAGATCTGCATTATTAATGTGAAACAGCATGATTTAATCACCTTTTGCATATTGAAGCAACCAGGTTTGCTGCGAAGTTCCTCAGCTCCCAATGATTGTCAGAAGATCTATTCCCTAATCTTTTTGCAACAACGCAGGTAAGCACAGATGGCATCAACTGGTGTATCTGAACGAAATTAATAAAACATTAGATAGACAACAAATGAACACTTGAGATGACGTATCAGATGACATACTTCTCCAAACCGGTAATGTTAAAGTGCACCACCACAGGCAAGCCCATGACTTAGAGTCTTACAAGCCTCAACCATGCTATATTACCTTAGACACCAACCATTTAAAATTATAGCCATCCCATTTTTTACATCTAGTCGAGCATTCGAGATCATAGTTGGAAAATCAACAATAGCTGGATATCCTTATCCAACTGGAACATTATAGGGTTTTTCAAAAAATTCAAGCGATGCGCCCACAGCCTTATATCATATCTGAAACATGACACATCCGAGTACTAAACCCTTTTGATAGTAACGTTGAAGACTGATACTTCAGCATAAAAGCTTGTGACGGGTATACATGTACATGAACTAACAGTTTTGCCAAGAAAATAACCTATACTTACGTAAGGTTCAATATGGATCTGTGGATTTCGAAGAAGGCTCCAGATGACTCGCATCAAAGCAAAAAGGAGAGGGAAATTATTTAAATCTGTAACCTGGGATGATTTTGAAAAAAAATCAGTCCAGAATGAGCAAGAAAAGAGCGACCTCAACCAAAAGTATGCTAAGAACAGACAATAAGAAAAAGAAAGTAGCAAGATCACCTGCTCTGTGATGAAGCGTGTTAAGGAAGGCACCAAGGGTTGAAGTCCTGAATCTGTTGCCAAGCTCAGTAATGCTTGTTTGAAGAGGAGAGAACCAGACCTTTTCACGGTCAACTCTTTGATTTTATCACAGTATTGCTGTTGAAGCAATAGCAGAAGAATCTTGGCGTCAGAATGTAACTTGAATAGAAATACAAAGAAGACTATGTAGTAAGAGATACGGTATCTACATTAAGCTCCCTTGACAGCTTGGAAGGGAGTTTACAGTCAAGGGGAAGTCTATCTTCTGTGCACTCAGATTTTTTGCCATCAGCTGGCACTGCAAGTGGTACACCAAATAAACATCTGTGTCAACGTAATACACCAAGGATGGAATTTAAACCAAAACAGATTAGACTAATTAGGCCCCACAATAACATTAGAGCTTAAATAAATTAGGAAGTCCAACATGGGTAGAGAGATCGAACTATGTCAATCATCAACGAGAAATTTCTCGTCAGAAAATGCATTCCAATCAAAAGTTATATGGCACACAAGCAGAGGATCTGACTAGCGGGTCTAATATGATAGCATATGAACCATCCATTTTGCTGCCTTTGTGTATGTCTACTAAGGTGATAATGACTAGAAGATTCTATATTTAAACAACAAGAATCTGGTAGAAGACAGATACCTTCTACTGGAGCATTTTCTGGAATTGCTGGTTGAACACCTTCAATTGCTAGCCATTGAGCGGTAACTGATGTACCAAGTAGTGCCTTTGGCAAAGGGGCTTCAATAACCTATACAAATCAGGAAAATAATGAGATATTAGCAAGTAATTCAGAAATTTAATTATAATTGTACAGTTGACGTTATTTATTAGAACATTCTTACATCTTTAAATTCCACGTCCTTGTCATCAATATAGAATAAGTCCTTGTGTCCAGCAGCCCTCTTGAACCTCAAGGAATCCCCAGATGTAAAGCCATAAATTGGCTGAAGTAGGCAAAAAAGACACAAGCAAGAAAAAGAAAATCTAAGTGGCAAGTCACAGATAAACCTCCTTGAATTTAACTAGAGCATTCCCTTTTCACAAGGTTAATTCTGTGCACCAAGCGGCAGCCAGGAAGATGCAAACATGTTAATAGCCTAATTTTTTTATATAAGTAACAATATTCCATTAGAAAAGCAGCCCCATGAAATCAGGTGAAAATAACCCAGCCAATCAAAAATCTAAATTAACATCTACAATTCAAAATATTCCACATGCTTAATAGATTGCTTGAGTGTCAACAAGATCATCACTGTAAACTGGTACAAAAAGCCCTTGCTCAGCTACCACAAATTAATGGAGAAATACAAATGAACCATAAATGAACCAGCCAACAACATGTTAAATTATCCAGGAACCAAATCTTAAATGTTCTCAAAGGCTAAAAAAGATAGAAAGCAGGACCAGAAAGAGTTACACAAAAGAATTGTTAGCTGAATGATAATACTTTTAACTCACCTCCACATTTCTTAACTTAAGTGCACTATCCACATCATCAGATGTCAAGCTAGTCCGCCGAGAGTGGCGCATGCATTTAATTGCCTCCTGCATTTTCAGGAAGACAAACCTTCAGAGTTTCCTTCAAAGTCTTAAAGTCCCTCCACTGTACTTCATTAACCACATTACGTTAAGTTACATACTAATCAAACTCTCCCCATTTCTAAGAGTAGAAAGCAAAACTACAACCTTAATGCTAGCAATGTGAACTGCAAAAGCATCAACCTCACTCATTCCATCTTCAGTGATAGGATGCCTTTCAATTGCTTTCAACTCTACCCTTTTTATTTACTAACAAATTCAACATGGGCAGAAAAGTAATTGGCCACTTTAAAACAATTGTTAACAAAAAAAAAAAACAAATTTTAAACACCTGGATTAGTTCACCTACAATTAATTCCAAAACCAGCAAATCAAGTAAAGCTTGCTTATGCATTTTCTAACTACTTCAATGTCCAGCCAGCGCCCCCAGTTTACACACTGCAACACTCCAAGTTCTACCAAATTAAGCACAAATTTAAGACCACCAGAATGAAGCACCATACCTGCATGATCTCACGGACTCGGTACTCAACATCAGGAGCAAGAGCGACAGTGACATCTGGGGACAAATTGGTGATTCCAATGCTCTGCGCAATAACCTCAATTGCCTCCTTCGGCACAACACTCATCTTTTCTCCCCTTTAACTCTCTATTCTCGTACCTATACACTTCATTGATTGACTTCCACCAGAGACCTCTACAAAATGCTTCTCTAACCCTATCCAACTCAGTTAGAACCCGGGTCAGCTTAATCCCTGGGGCAAGATGGAGAAAAATCCTTCGGAATGGGAACTTAATTCTCGTGTATGAATGACCTTGGAATCGGATGTAAATTCAATACTGGACAAGAAATTTCACTGCAGAATGAGTATCCAAATTCTGATGAATAAAGGCAGCTTGTTCTTTCAATTGTGAGCAACAAATGATGCTCCAACCATTAAGTCTAGGCACAAAGAGCAGGCATCTTCCAGTCAGAAACTAATGCATAGCACATTGAGAAGTAATCTCAGCTCAGCGGACAGTCAATATACCATGCGAGCACAGAAAAACGTAAATAAAAGAGGAAGAGCTAGGTGGGTTTCTTAAGCATCAGAATAACATGAAGAATCGAGTCACCTGCAGCGACTTGATATGGAAGTTTCCTTGTTAAGTGTAACTAACTAGCTAAAAAATACTCCAATTATGAATACCAACAACTTCCGAGCCTTCTAGGTTTCATAAGGTATTCAAACATCCAGTTTAAAACTGTAATCTCTTGGGATCATTGACGCCTAAATCCAGCAATCCAACACAAAGATTACCCAGTGCTTTAATTATTTATATGATGAACTCTTTCTGTCAGCAATTTACAGCCTTCAAAATCTCCACAAGCTCTTGTTATAATTGATAGCTGAATCAAACATTCAACATAAAACAATACCTAGCTCTCAAATCCTTAAAAAGAGAAACCTTTAATTCTAGAAAGTGTTGTGACCCAGAAAACCATCTTCTACAAGAAACTCAGATCTTTACGCCTAAGAGAACAGATGCAGAAAAATAAAAAATAGAAGATAACAAGAAAAAAAAAAAATAAAGCACAGAACTTATACCTACGGGAGAAAATACTGTTCGCTTTCTACAACACTGCATAATTAGGGAGATACAAGATGATCACAGAAAACGCAGTACAAGAATTCAAGCACTAGGGTTTTACAGCAATAAGATAAGCAAATAATTCATTGAAGTTGTAGATTAACAGAGAGGGGCAAACAGAGAAGATTGACGGAGATGCTTTTCTGTTTAGATTACCTGAGAAACCAGTTCCCAGCGACGATCAGGGGTGGTTTAACGTACTGATTATAGATTCGGTCTCTATTTTTCGATTACAACTAAATTAAAATGCCTAACGAAAGGGGGCACGGATTCGGGTTTTAAAAAGTTGACCCGAGAATATGGGGTTTTGGTACTTGGGTTTTGACTTCAAACGAGACAGACCAACCTGTTATTTGGGCTAATTTAATTTCAAAAGGAAAATCTTTCTGTATTTAGAAACTAAGATCCCCCCTCCTCTAGCATGAGTTGTTAGGTTCGGCTGGGTTTCAGGTTGCTCAAAGACATGGGAGCCCTGTCATTGAGGGAATTTAAAGAATAAGGTATTTGCATCATTTGCATAATTGCTTTTAGCGAAGTAAAAATATTAAAGTCTCAACAAGTGGTATTAGAATATATGTCCATTGATAATGCTTAAGGATCTTGACATAAGGAATATTTAACACATATGTTTGATGTAAAACGAAGGATTTTGATCACAAACTCATATAGGATAACTAAAACAATAAATTTTTTAATCTATTGGTAGGTTTTGAAGTTCATGGGAAAAATAACCCATATAGGATAACTAAAACAATAAATTTTTTAATCTATTGGTAGGTTTTGAAGTTCATGGGAAAGGTAACCCAAGAACTAGAGTTCAAGTTCACTTAATAAGGTTAAATTTTATTAGGATCTAAATAGCATATCTCATTGTAGGATTTTCTTTAGAAAGGTATCGTTGGGTTTTGTAAATGGTCATAAATTAAGGGAAGTTAAGATTTTAACAAGACCAAGGGAATGAAAATATGGAATAGGAATCAAGAAAGACCATTTATAAGTTGAGGACTATCGAAAAAATTTTCTAAGTCCATAATTGAAGAGGAGACAATGAAGGAGCTTGCCTATAGGATCTAGAGTTCTTAAAAAAATGTGTGAGCATTGAAAGTTTACCTTAAGGTTGAAGAAAGACTTGAGATCCTTTTTAGCAAGAAGATAGATGTTGTTCTTGGTGCATTCTTAACTTCCATGTAAGAAGACAAGTATAATCTTCAATATAATGGTAAAGCACAACAAAGTAAGAGCAACCTAAGTTAAAACCCATGTTTGGAAATTGTTTTGAGTTAGCAACTTATGTTGCAACATATATCGAAAGGCCCCAAAAGATAATGGATGGTTTCTAAAAACAAGAAGTGTGAGTATCCCATCCATGGCTCACAAATAAAAAAAATTTAAAAAAAAAAAGAATTTGGTAAAAGCATATGATAAATAACTCCCAAAATTCATAGCCAATAAGGCCACGTTGGTTTAGGTCACACAAATGCCCATAAAAGCCTGCAGAAACATCTTATAAGAAAATATTAGACGCAAGTATTCACCTTTTTGAAAACATTTTTGTTAGATAATGCAAAATCAACACTTTACTAGCTTATAATGTTAAAAAAAAAAAAAAACACCATAAATGTTGGTGTCTATTTATGAGTTGAAAAAAGGTAGGTATCAAAGCCAAGAGAAATATATCAAAAATGGGCGAGTATCTAAAGAAATACAATTATCTAAAGGAATTTATCAAAAATGGGCTAGGTATCTAAATAAATATATCAAAAAGAGCATGAGTAAATGTAGGGAGGAAGAGTAGCTTACAGACAAAATTTTTAGTATCTATTCATCATAAAAGTAGCAAAAGTTTCTTAATCCACAAGGGTATGAAAATAATGCATCACAATTGAAACATAAGTCTATGTATACATGCATTAGTTGATGAACTAAAAGAATTCTATAAGCTTGCTAGTTTCTATTTTTAGTTCATTCCACTTAATGCCACAATTAAATGAAATCCCGACTCTAAGGATATATAAAAGTGTTTTGTGAAAAATTAAAGGTGTTCATATTAAAGAATCTATAAAGGATTTGAAGAGGGCAACAAAATCAAGTGCAACAAAAGAACAAATTAAAAGAACATAATCATGTGGATTGGAAAACTTACAATCTTTTTAGAATTCTTATTGATTTTTTAGGTGAAAAGTTCAATTACTTAAGTCTAACAAGGTGAAATAAGTAGAGAATTAATAAGCAAACACAACATCTTACTTAATTGAAAGTGGCAATCAAAGCTAAGACTAACTAGTAAATATTGAGAAATTAGTAACTAAAAAAATCTTAAACATAATTAAAAAAAGGGTAAAATCTAGTGATGTTTCATCTTCTATATAATCTTTTCATACAATTAATTTGCATTCATAATATTTGAAACTCATGTGAGTTGTGTCATCTTTGTTTAACTTTTAAGACTTCCAACAGAAGCTCTAACCACTTAGTTCTTTTTCTAAACCATTAACTAATGATCTTGTATTATCTAAAAGCAATAAGAAGAAGAAGATTAGACAACATAGGATCATCAGAGCTAAAACACCTGGGGAAAGAAAAAGAGAAGCTAGTAAGTCTAAAAAAGGATTAAAGGACAATGGCATCAAACACCAAAAGCCATCATTTGTGGAGGAACTTGCCCAATCAATGGCTAGCCAACAATTATTATTATAGTCTCACATATTGTTACTATTGGTACAACTAATTCAAAGGATATGAAGGACAAGAAAAATTAAGTGTTAGGCAAACTATAGTTTCAAATACAACGGTTGAATTGCCAATCTACCCTTGACTATAAGGCCTAATTATTTCAAGCACAACAATTACATCAAACCAGGGTTGTTAAGTATATTAACCAAAAAGAAAATAACTAGAGAATGCCTCTATTATTTTTATTGAAATTATGATAAATAACATTTCTTAATATTACTACATCTATACGGTAGATTATGATAGAATAATATTACATCTATATTTTATTATTATATAGTTTATATAATAATAAAATATTCTTTATAAATACTAAAACATGAATAAAATGTAATCATGAGCTAAAACATAATCATAAACTAAAATGTGATTATAAACTTAAACATGATTAGAGACTAAAATGTGACCAAAAACTAAAATGTGATTAGAAACTAAACTATGATAAAACATGATCATGAGCTAAAATGTGATCATAAGCCAAAATATGACAAAAACTATAATGTGATTATCAATTAAAACATGATCACCAACTAGAACACAATCCTTAGCAAAAACGTGATCATGAGCTAAAATGTGTTCAGGAGCTAAAACATAATCAAGACCTAAAACTTGATTAAGACCTAAACCGTGACAAGGAACTAAAACATGACTAGAAA
Organism: Casuarina cunninghamiana; assembly: GCA_028551485.1. Taxonomy (NCBI): domain Eukaryota; kingdom Viridiplantae; phylum Streptophyta; class Magnoliopsida; order Fagales; family Casuarinaceae; genus Casuarina; species Casuarina cunninghamiana. Next base: position 28,640,711 of record CM052363.1, on the reverse strand, counting down.
TTAAAACATGACTAGGAACAAAAACATGATCAAAAGTAAAAACTTGATCACCATTAAAGCGTTATCATTAGCTAAAATGTGATCAGGAACCAAAAATGTGATTATAAGCTAAAATATGATCATGAGCTAAAACATGATCATAAACTAAAATGTGATCAAAAGCTAAAATGTAATTAGGAACTAAAATGTGATTTGAGTAAAAATGTGATCATAAACTAAATTGTAATTAATAATTAAAAGCAAAAACATGATCATAAACTAAGACGTGATCATAAGCTAAAATGTTATCACAATCCAAAATGTGATTAAAAGCTAAAACATGATCATGATCTAAAATGTTCTCTTAGCAATGGGTACAAGCATAATGTGTAAGGTACCCTTATGTTTTCTATTTTCATTTAGATAGTCCTCTCTCTTATTCTCATGATAGGCGCAAGGTCTTTTGTTTTCTATTTTCCTTCAAAAAAGACTCTCCATTATTCTCACTAAAGGCACAAGGTATCTTATTTTCTATTTTCCTTCAAAAAGTCCTTATCTCATTCTCATGAAATTTTTGTCTTATTTTTTATTTTCCATTAGAAAGCCTCTCTCATTCTTACAAAAGTTTTTTTCCATGCTTTCAATTTTCCTTCAAGTTTTCAAATGGGTTTATCATATGCTTGTTCACTCCAATTTTTATTTTTTATTTTTGTTCAAAATAGATTCATTTTCAACTTCATTGCTAATGAGTGCCCCTTCGAAAAAAAAAAATCTCCTCCTCTATATAGATACCATTGCAAGACCACTAAGAAACAAAAACCTTATCCTCATTGTCAACTTTTGAAAACAACATTTCATGTCCAAACCTACTAATTTTGGAAAAGAAGATATACACAATTTTGGATTATGAAAATTATTAGACCCAAAAGTAAAAAATCAAAAACCCGCATACTTGTTCCTACTGTTATAAGGTGACCAACAACAAAGTTAGCCTCCCTAGAAACTAGTAGCTTTGGCTGTTGAAGAGGATCACAAATAGAAAATAGAATTATTTTAAGCAAAAGCATAACAAAGTAGAGTGAACGAGAAAATGTTTGACCCATTTGAAATATAGGGCTCTTTTAAGAGAGAGGACTATAAGAAAAGAAAGAAAAATATGGAATGAGACACAAAAAATTATAAGGAAAGCAAAAAAATGATAAAAAACTATTATGAGAGTTTTTTGTGAGTATGAGAGAGAGAGAGAAAAGATCATTAGGAAAACATAAAACAAAGAGAGAGAGGGGAACCTCGTGTTAATATGAAACCACTATTGCAGTGAGAGAACAAATCATGAAATGATCTTTTTCAAAATTAGTAACTTTGGACATGCAATACCATTCTCAAAAGTTGACATAAAGGAGTAAGGAGGTGGTTTTTTTGTTTCTGGGTAGTCCCACAAAGATGTATGTGGGAAGGAAGAGGTTTTTAAAAAGCCCTACCTTGTTACCTCACTACAAGACTTTTGAGGTCGCCATAGATTATGGGCTTTCTTCATCTCCTCCACCAAGAATGTGTTATTAGAAATAACAAGACAACCCCCCGCCCCCTCCCCTTATTAGAAGGGCTACAGTTGGAGGGAAGTAATGGCTTTTTCAGTGTTAAAGAATTTGAGGCAGACCTTAGAATGTCATATGTGGAGGTGGGGTGGAGATGGACATGAGAGTGCGCCTTTCCTCTATTTCTTATAGTCTTCGTACAAAAGGTGATTATGAAAGTTATTAAAGCTAAAAGTAGAAAATCAAAAACCTATATAATTATTCCTATTATTATAAGGTGGTCAACATAAATTAATAGTTCCAACTGTTAAAAAGGATTAGCAATAGAAAATATAATTATTTTGAACAAAAGCAAAATAAAATGGAGTGAACAAGAAGATGTTGGACCCATTTGAAACAAAGAGTTCTTCTAAGAGAGAAATGACTATAAGGAAATAGAGAAGAATAAAGAATGAGTAAGAGAAGATTACAAGGAAAACAAAAAAAAAAATGAAAGAAAACTATTCTAAAAGCTCTTTGTAAGAACGAAAAAGAAAGGTTTGGGTGTAGATAGATCAAAGCCTCCCACTATTACACAAACACAGAATAACCACTACATGATTATAAATATATGCAAAGGTATCATTATGTTTAGGCAAAGGATTAGAAGCTAAAACATGATTAGGATGTAAAATGTGATCACAAACTAAATTGTCCCTTGTTTTTGTTTTCCTTTAGAAAGTCTCTCTCATTCTAACGAAATTTTTTCCCATTTTTTTGTTTTCCTTAATGGTTTCAAATGGGTCTATCATCTACTCATTCACTCCACTTTATTTTGTTTTTATTCAAAATAGTTTCATTTTCTATCTCTAGTCCTCTTCAGCAATTGGAGATACTAGTTTTTTTTAAGGCTAACTTCATTGCTAACACATTAATAAATACAATTAAATACTGTTACGAGACCTCGGTAGAAACAAAAACCTCCTCTTCCCTATCGATACCATTACAGGACCATTAAAAAACAAAAACCTTATCCTCATTGTCAACTTTTGAGAATAGCATTGCATGTTCAAACCAACTAATTTTGGAAAAGAAGATATTCACAATTTTGCTTTTTTCCCTAATTTGTTCTCTCAACAATAGGTACAAGCATAATGCACAAGGTACCCTTCTGTTTTCTATTTTCCTTCAAATAGTCATCTCTTTCATTCTCACGACAAGCACAAGGTCTTATGTTTTTTATTCTCCTTTAGAAAGGCTCTTTGTCATTCTCATGAATGGCACAAGATATTGTGTTTTGTATGATCATAAGCTAAAATATGATCATATACTAAAATGTGATCATGTGCTAAAACATGAGCATAAGCTAAAATTTGATCATAAACTAAAAACATAATCATAAGTTAAAACGTGATTATCAGCAAATACATAAACATAAGCTAAAATATGATCATAAGTTAAAACATGATCATAAGCAAAAATGTGATTGGAAAGTAAAATGTAATTAGGATTTAAAACTTTCTATAGCTAACATGTGATTATGAGTTAAAATATGTTCGGAAACTAAAATGTGACTAGGATCTAAAATGTGATTAGGAGCTAAAACATTATCAAGAACTAAAACATGATTTGAAGGTTATCAAGAGCTAAAACATAAGCAAGAGCTAAAACGTAATCATGAGCTAAAATGTGATCATTTGCTCAAATGTAATTATTAAGTTAAACGTGATCAAAAGTTAAAACATGATTATGAACTAAAATGTAATTAGGAACAAAAACATGATCATAAGCTCAAATGTAATCATAACTTAAAATATGATTGTCACCTAAAATGTGATTATGTGTTAAAATATGATCACATGGTTAAACATGATCATAAACTAAAATGTGATCATCAGCTAAAATGTGATCACAAACTCAAACACGATCACAAGTTAAAATGTGATTATTAGCAAATACATGATCATAAACTAAAATGTATTCATGAGCTAAAACGTGATCACAAGTTGAAACGTAATCATCAACTTAAATGTAATCATGTGTTAAAATGTGATCGCAAGGTTAAATGTGATCATAATTTAAAACGTAATTAAGAGCTAAAACATAATCAAGAACTAAAATATGATCATGAACTAAAATATAATCATAAGTTGAAATATGATCATCAACTAAAATGTGATTACATACTAAAACATAATCGCAGGGTTAAATGTGATCATAAACTAAAACATGAACGCAAGTTAAAATATAATTATCATCAAATATGATCATGAGCGAAAACATAATCAAAAGTAAAATGTGATCAAGAATTAAAACATTCATCTAGAGCTAAAACATGATCAAGAGCCAAAACATGATTAGGAATTAAAATGTAACCATAAACTAAAACATGATCAAAAGCTAAAATGTGATCAAAAGCAAAAATGTAATTAAGAGATAAAACGTAATCAGGAACTAAAATGTGATCAAGAGCTAAAACATGATTAGGATTTAAAATGTGATTATCAACTAAAATGTAATGATGTGCTAAAACGTAGTCATAAGGTTAAACGAGATCAAAAGTTAAAACATGATATGGAACTAAAACGTTATTAAGAACTAAAACATGATCAAGTGCTAAAACATAATCATGAGTTAAAACAAAACCACAAGTTGAAACATGATTGTCAACTAAAATTTGATTATGTGTTAAAATGTGATCATGTGTTAAAACATGATCATAAGTTAAAATGTGATCATCAGCTAAAATGTGATCAAAAGTTAAAATGTGATTATTAATAAATACATGATCATAAGCTAAAATGTAATCACAAGCAAAAACATGATTGGAAAGTAAAATGCAATTAGGATTTAAAACTTTATCTAGAGCTAAAATGTGATTAGGAGTTAAAATATGTCTGGAAACTAAAATGTGACTAGGATCTAAAATGTGATTAGGAGCTAAAACATTATCAAGAACTAAAACATAATTTAAAGGTGATCTAAGAGCTAAAACGTAATCATCAGCTAAAATGTGATCATGTGCTTAAATGTAATTATTAAGTTAAACGTAATCAAAAGTTAAAACATGATTATGAACTAAAATGTAATTAAAAACAAAAACATGATCATAAGCTAAAATGTAATCACAACTTAAAATATGATTATCAACTAAAATGTGATTATGTGCTAAAATGTGATCACATGGTTAAACATGATCATAAACTAAAATGTGATCATCAGCTAAAATGTGATCACAAACTCAAACACGATCACAAGTTAAAATGTGATTATTAGCAAATACATGATCATAAACTAAAATGTATTCATAAGCTAAAATGTGATCACAAGTTGAAACGTAATCATCAACTTAAATGTAATCATGCGCTAAAATGTGATCATAAGGTTAAATATGATTATAATTTAAAACGTAATTAAGAGCTAAAACATAATCAAGAACTAAAATATGATCATGAGCTAAAATGTAATCACAAGTTAAAATATGATCATCAACTAAAATGTGATTACATACTAAAATGTAATCGCAGGGTTAAATGTGATCATAAGCTAAAATGTGATCATACACTAAAACATGAATACAAGTTAAAATATAATTATCATCAAATACATGATCATGAGCTAAAACATAATCACAAGCAAAAACATAATCAAAAGTAAAATGTGATCAAGAATTAAAACATTCATTTAGAACTAAAACATTGTCATGAGCTAAAACATAATCAAGAGCCAAAACATGATTAAGAATTAAAACGTGACCATAAACTAAAACATGATCAAAAGCTAAAATGTGATTAAGAGCTAAAATGTAATTAAGAAATAAAATGTAATCAGGAACTAAAATTTGATTAAGAGCTAAAACATGATTAGGAGCTAAAATGTAATGATGTGCTAAAATGTGGTCATAAGGTTAAAAACATGATATGGAACTAAAACGTTATTAAGAACTAAAACATGATCTAGTGCTAAAACATAATCATGAATTAAAACAAAACCACAAGTTGAAACATGATCGTCAACTAAAATTTGATTGTGTTAAAATGTGATCATGTGTTGAAACATGATCATAAGCTAAAATGTGATCATCGGCTAAATTGTGATCACAAGTTAAAATTGTGATTATCAATAAATACATAATCATAAGCAAAAACATGATTGGAAAGTAAAATGTAATTAGGATTTAAAACTTTATCTAGAGCTAAAATGTGATTAGGAGTTAAAATATATCTGGAAACTAAAATGTGACTAAGATCTAAAATGTGATTAAGAGCTAAAACATTATCAATAACTAAAACATGATTTGAAGGTGATCGAGAGCTAAAACATAAGCAAGAGCTAAAACGTAATCATGAGCTAAAATGTAATTATGTGCTCAAATATAATCATTAAGTTAAACGTGATCAAAAGTTAAAACATGATTATGAACTAAAATGTAATTAGGAACAAAAACATGATCATAAACTAAAATGTAATCACAACTTAAAATATGATTGTCAACTAAAATGTGATTATGTGCTAAATGTGATCATATGGTTAAACATAATCATAAGCTAACATGTGATCATTAGCTAAAATGTGATCACAAGTTAAAATGCGATTATTAATAAATACATGATCATGAGCTAAAATGTAATCACAAGCAAAAACATGATAAAAAGGTAAAATAAAACTTGCTCTAGAGCTAAAACATTATCATAAACTACAATGTGATCATTAACTAAAACATGAGAATAAGTTAAAAAGTGATTGTAAGCTAAAACATGATTAGGAACTAAAATGTAATTAGGAGCTAAAACATGATTACAAACCAAAACGTGATCATAAACTACAATGTGGCCAGAAAATAAAATGTGATAAAAAATAAAATGTGATTATCAGCTAAAATGTGATCACAAGTTAAAATGTGATTATCAATAAATACATGATCATGAGCTAAAATATGATTATGAGCTAAAATATGATCATGAGCTAAAATGTAATCACAAGCAAAAACATGATAAAAAGGTAAAATAAAACTTGCTCTAGAGCTAAAACATTATCATAAACTACAATGTGATCATTAACTAAAACATGAGAATACGTTAAAAGGTGATTGAAAGCTAAAACATGATTATGAACTAAAATGTAATTAGGAGCTAAAACATGATTAAAAACCAAAACATGATCATAAACTACAATGTGACCAAAAAATAAAATGTGATCATCAGCTAAAATGTGATCACAAGTTAAAATGTGATTATCAATAAATACATGATCATGAGCTAAAATATGATCATGAACTAAATTGTAATCACAAGCAAAAACATGATAAAAAGGTAAAATTTGATCAGGAACTAAAACTTGCTCTAGAGCTAAAACATTATCATAAACAACAATGTGATCATTAACTAAAACATGAGAATAAGTTAAAAGGTGATTGTAAGCTAAAACATGATTAGGAACTAAAATGTGATTAGGATCTAAAACATGATTACAAACCAAAACGTGATCATAAACTATGATGTGACCAGAAAATAAAATGTGATCAAAAAATAAAATGTGATTAGAAAATAAAACATGATCAAGAGCTAAAACATGGTCATGAGTTGAAGCATGATCATGATCTAAAATATGGTCATAATCTACGTTATGTTTTAGGTTGTAGAAGAGTGATAGTCTAATAGCCATGCAATCAACAATTGGCTCAAAAAGCTAACAAATGTCCTTTATGATATAGATGCTTTTGACATAAAGCAATCTCATCTTACTCCAAGAATGCTCTTTGCCCAATATTTTTCATAATTACTTCCAAAGAACTTTTTGGTTTTCATAATTACTTCACAAATGCTCTTCCTCCTATTCACAATTACTTCTATAGTACTTCTTTATTCCCATAATTAAATCTTATAGTTACTTCTTGAACTCTCTTATAATATTTTTTCCTTTGTCACAATTAGTTTGGATGAAAGCTCGAAAACAAGACAAGAAAATTACCATTCATTTGTTTCAAATTTCTATTATTTTCTAAATAGTTTGACATGAAACACCATAAGAGAAATTTAATGTAGATTAATTCCTTCAACAATTAAATGAATTCATTTATGTCTCTGTTTTTATTAAATAGGACCCTAAATCTTATGTTATCATATCTCACACCTACATTTGTTTTTATATTGCAGGTATAGTATGAAAGAGTTTGGATTTAAAATGGTAGATAACAGTTAGGAAGGAAGTTCAAAAAAAAAATCAGTAAATTATTATTCATTTGTTTGAATTTTCTACTATTTTCTAAATAGTTTGACATGAAATGTCATTAGAGTGATTTTACATAGATTTTTTCCTTCAATAATTAGATTAATTCATTTTTGTTTCAATTTTATTGGACTTTTTAATAATATTTGTAATTTCTAACTAATTTTTAATTAAATGAGATCTAAATCTCATATTATCATATTTCATCTATATTTGTTTTCATATTATATGTTGAGTATAAAAGAGTTTGGATGGAAGCCCCCTAAAAAAAAAGTAAGTTATTGTTCATTTGTTTCAATTTTTTACTATTCTCTAAATAGTTTGACAAGAAACCTCATAAGAGTGACTTTTGGTCGATTAGTTCCTTCAAAAATTAGATTAATTCATTTATGTTTCATCTTGGTTAGACTTTTAGTAGTAGCTCTAATTTATAACTAATTTTTAATTAAATGGGATCCTAAATCTTATATTGTCATATAAGTTTAGTACAAAAGTGTTTGGATTTAAAGTAGATAACAGTTTGGATGGAAGCCTGAAAAATAGATAAGAAAATTATGGTTAGTTTGTTTCACATTTCTATTGTTTTCTAAATAGTTTGACATAAAACATCATAAAAGTGATTTAATGTAGATTAATTCCTTCAAAAATTAGATTAATTCAGTTATGTGTCAGTTTTTATTAAATGGGACCCTCATTCTTATAATATCATATTTCACATTTATATTTATTTTTATATTGCAGGTTTAGTATGAAAAAGTTTGGATTTAAAGTGGTAGATAATAGTTCAAAAGGAAACCCAAAAAGAAAAAAGAAATAAGTAAATTATTATTCATTTGTTTGAATTTTCTACTATTTTCTAAATAGTTGAACATGAAACATCATAAGAGTGATTTTACATAGATTGATTCCTTCAATGATTAGATTAATTCAACTTTTTTTAAAATAACAATTGTAATTTCTAACTGATTTTTAATTAAATGGGACTTTTTAATAACTAATTTTTATATTTTAAATTTAGTATGAAAGGGTTTCAATTTAAAGTGGTAGACAATAGTTTGGATGAAATCCAAAAAAAAAAAACTTAAATTATCATTCACTTGTTTCAAATTTCTACTTTTTTTGAATAATTTGGCATGAAACATGATACAAGTAAATTTAGATAGATTAATTCCTTAATAATTAGATTAATTCATTTATGTTTCAATTTGTTTTGACTTTTAATAACAATTGCAATTTCTAACTAATAATTAGATCCTAAATCTTATATTATCATATTTTACATCTATATTTGTTTTCATATTGTATGTTTAGTATGAAAGATAACAATGGAAGCCTGAAAAAAAAAAAGTAAATTATTGTTTATTTGTTTTAGATTTTTACTATTTTTTAAATAGTTTAACATGAAACTTTATAATCTACCTAAATAGTTTAGTTTGATTAGTTCCTTCAACAATTAGATTAATTCATAATGTTTTAGTTTTATAGTACTTTTAATAATAGCTATAATTTCTAACTAATTTTTGATCTAATGGGATACTAATCTTACATTATCATACTTTACATCTATGTTTGTTTTTATATTACAGGTTTAGTACGAAATAGTTTGGATTTAAAGTTGTACATAACACTTAGGATAGATGCCAAAAAATAAATAAATAACTATTCATTTTTTTCAATTTTCTATTATTTTCTAAATAGTTTGACATGAAATATCATAAGAGTGATTTTGGACAAATTAATTCCTTCACAATTAGATTAATTCATTTATGTTTCAGTTCAATTGGACTTTTGATAACAACTATAACTTCTTCTTTTTTTGTGAAATGTCAAATTATATATCACCCATAAAAAAATTTACAAGATTGTTCGATTACAAAATATCATCATCTAAACTCAAATATTGCACTTAGCAAATTCCAAAGCTCTTGTAAAAATTTATTACAATTTGTAAGCTTGACTCCTCTGGTAGATGCATGATAACAACTATAACTTCTAACTAATTTCTAATTAAATGACATCCTAAATCTTATATTCTCATATTACACATCTATATAAGTTTTTATATTGAAAGTTTAGTATGAAAGAGTTTGGATTTAAAGTATTAGATAATAATTTGGATGGGAACTTGAAAAAAAAAGATAAATAAATTATTGTTCATTTGTTTAATTTTCTACTATTTCCAAATAGTTTAACATGAAACATTAGAAGAGTGATTTCAGGAGATTAATTCATTTATTTTTTTGTTTGGTTAGACTTTTAATAATAACTGTAATTTCTAACTAATTTTTAATTAAATCTGATTTTAAATCTTACATTATCATATTTTACCTCTATGTTTGTTTTTTATATTATAGGTTTAGTATGAAAGAATTTGGACTTAAAGTGGCAGATAATAATTTGGATGAAAGCCTAAAAAAAAAAAGATAATTAAATTATCTTGCAAAACTCAACAAAATTACTTTATTTAAGCAAGTGTTGATTGACTGTTAACTATAGGATAAAAAATTACTTCCTGACACATGAAGTTGAATGAAGTTGGCTTTGGTAGGGCAAGCCCATCAAGCTGACTCAAAACTGTCATCGCCAATCAAGCATCTAAAGCATAATTGTTTAGGCAACCAACCATTAACGGGTTTTAACAACAGTCAATTGCTTTTAGCATCTCTTGGGTGGTGCATTTCACTATCAAATTCATCTTATTGATTTCTATTGTTTCATATTCTAAGCAAATTTAGAACTTGACGTTTCTTTTCTTTTTCTCAAGATATTTTGGTCTTGCGATTTTGTAATTGCGTTATGATTTTGATGTAAAAAACAATTCTTATATATGTTACTGAAGAAGAATTATTTTTACATTTTAGTTTCATCATAATATCTATACAAAAAAATTTCACTTATGCAAGTAGGAAACCAAAAAAGGACCAAAAATTAGTGATATTACCAGATCTACCTTTTCTGTATTGTTGTTTTTAGCCCACGATGAAGTTTGCAATGCGTCCCTTTGATCTCTCACTTATTCAAAATGGATAGAGGCCAGCACACCGAACACAAAAGACTATAGTTGTGTACGGTCATAAAAAGAAACTAATTATGAGCAAAATCTAGGTGAATTAAAATTTTATCAAACTCTCCCAAGAGTTTACAGGATGTTTTAGTAGCTATTTTATATAAGATGAATACCTGCTTTTCAAAGATAAGCTAATAACAAAAGAAATGGTTCAATTAACGACAAATGCATTAAGGCCACCTTGGTTTGGGTTGTTCTAACCACGTAGATAGACATCTTTTTAGGGCTTATTCAAATGCCCAGAATAGCCCACGGAAACATATGACAACAAAATTTTAAAAGCTTCTTAAAACCACATCTGTCGATTAATACCCACCTTTTCAAAGAAATTTTGTTTGATAATGCAAAAATTATGCTTGACTGGCTTATAATATTGCAGAAAAAAAAAGGACCACAAATGTTGGTGTCCATGTGAATTGAAAAAAAAAAGTAGAGATCTAGAGAAATATATCGAAAAGGGCCTTATGTTGTCCTTGGATTGGGCTCATCAGCAGGCCCAAATTAAAAGTAGAGTCCACTAGCCCCTCTTACATGAGCCTGGGTTACATAAATAATTCAGAAGTTAGTTTTTATGAAAAAATGTCCAATGCTTATTCAGACAAATATTTTAGATGACATAAATTTTTAAATGAATAAGAAATATAGTAGCATGAGATGAGAAGTTGAATGGTTTAAAAAGGCAACAACGGTCGATTGAATGTGGTAAGATATTGAAGGTTTGGAACCAAGCAATTTTAAAAAGTTGTTAATCCTAAAATCAAAATAGAGAAGATAATTTAATGCGAAGTACCATTACATGATGAATAAATACAAGCAAAAACTTGAAAATACCAACTCCCTATTATTTTTCAACTACGAATAATCGACTCTCACCATTTTCAACATGTTAACAATGATTTTGTGGGAAAAAAAATTGATGAGTCAAAATTTGTCAATCTCCTTTTCATTAGGCAAAGAATGTAAAGAATATGATAAAAATGAACTATTATCATGAGTATAATATAATATTTGAGTTTGTTTGTTACATAATATCATTTGTAACAATTTTTTTTGGATTGATAGCACTTGTAGGTATATAACAAATTGATGTTCTCGGACTTTATAAATTAATAAAGAGTATGGGTAAAAGTGGGTAACAAGTTTATAAAATTTTAAAAAGGAAAAAACAATGGTGTTCATTCTATCCTCCAAGAAAAATTAAATGTGAAAAGACAACATGTCAAGCTCTTTGCTTAAATTTATAGTAATCAATTCATGTAATCTTTTAAATAGAGAGAAGGAAAACTCTAAAATCAAGATAATCTAAAAATCTTGTGGTGTTGACATAATGAATACAAGCTTGTTACAAGGAATCCCAGGGTTTGCAAGCCATTAGGCTACCTATCTCTTCTGAGTCTTGAACTCAAATTTTTTGTAATTTTTACGCACAAATATATAGATATGATTATTTAGTTCACAATATTCAATGGCTCACTCACATGTTCCCTAAAAGTGCATCAAAACTAGAAAATTTTGAAAAGCTCTTATGATTTGTAACCCATCTATACCATCACCTCAAGACACAACTGCATAATTAGTATCATAAAATAAATTACTTATTAGGTAATGTTGGTCAAGCCAGCGGTCGATTTATGCATGGCTCAATTCAATACCAACTTCTGATTGGCGAAGCATAGATGTAGATGAAACGGGCACAACCTTGATAGAACAAATAAAAGATAAAGCTAAACTTAAGGAAAATTGAGCAGAATGATGACCCAGAAAGCATAATAAATGAATATGGACATGCTGATAGAAGATAACAGAAACCCAACAGCCTTGTCTGCTAATTCCATTCTGATATTTGTGGTGTTTAATCCTTGTAGCATAAGCACAAATGGGATAATTCAGCTTACTTTGTAGCAGCTCTTTTTGTTTAAAACTGACAAAGGGCAACAGTAACTATTCACACAACAAATATAAACGATAACAAGAATAATTCCACCGAAATTTTCACAGACCAATAAGAATACGTAGGTAAGGCCAACTCAAAGAGGGATTTGAAAAGATTAGTATCTGAAAACCGGAGGATAAAGGCTCTGATTCTGGGGTTAGCAGTAGGAAAAAGGAAGACGAAAATGGCGAGGAAGAAAAGCCATGGCTGTGACCGGCAGGTTGGCTGGGCACAAACGAAGCCAGAACAGCGGTGGCCCAAGGTGGATATGGCCCGAGCTCTTTGGTCTTTCCTCTTCAATTTGGGCCGTAGAAACAAAGCCCTCCTAAGCAATTTACCGTACTAATATTTTTTCATGTTTAAGTTGATGAAATTATAGATCAAAACCAAAGGCTTATACAATAAAACCTTTTTAAGTTAAAAATACTTTATTAAAATTTAAGAAAGTGCATATGTAATAATCGAGTATTGAAACTTTTAGCTTCATTAGTTTTAAGGGTCTATCGCCATACGCTTTCAAATATTTAGTGTATTTTCACTTTTAAGCATTTAGGTGAAAAAGACAAATATGTTATTTTCTTAAATTATTGGGAAGACTGCAAGGAAAATCCAAGGGGCTCGACATTGGCAAAGAGATGGACGAGAAGATGAACGTTTAGATATGCCGATAACAAATGCAATTTACAAATTATCTTGAGAACTCAACGAGTCAGTTTCACAAACAACGCACCAAAACAGGACAGGAAAAGCCACAACACACTGAGAACATTAAAACGACCAACGAAAACCAGTTCACATCCACAAACCCACATCGAGAGGGAGAGAGGGAGAGGGTGACGTTTTGTCATTGAAGATTTTACAAGTACTTGACCAACAGCCATATGACTGCAACCAGAACCACGATCCCGATGATTGACAAGAGCATGCACATGCAAGAGCAACCAGCCTTTGTGCGCTTATTCAACACTGCCAAATGCTTCTGAACCCGCTGTGTTTACAATAGCAGAGACCACAAAAGAAACATGATTAAATTTCCACTGCATTGAGGAATGAACTGAGAGAGATAGATTCATTCAGCTCATGTACACATATATTCAATTGCGGCTCCTGTATATATAACTATGATGTACCAACCCCATTTGGTTTCCCTAATACAATTGATTATCAGAAAGGAGAACATCAGAAGGAAGTATTGTTCCAAGAAACCAAACTTTACTTGCTGTTAGAGAAGATTTAGGTGACACTAAGAGAAATTTTTTGATGTTCTCTTCCTCCTTCCCCTTCTGAGTTGTGACCCAGAGGGTGGATTAATTATTATGTGATGCTATATACAGTGGTATTGGGCTTTGAGGACGGGTACTGGCCTAATTTTATTGTTATTATTTTTTTTTTGTATTATACGTTTGGCAATGACATCAACTGCTAAACAAAGAAATATTGGTGCAAGTTAGAAAGTAACAGTGAGTTTGCATTACCCGTAACCTGCTGTCAGTTACATCCACATGTTGGTCCAAGTCTTCCTGTAACAATTAAAATTTACAGTGATTTTTAAGATCTCTGACTATTTGATTTCAGATGGCAGCGTGAGAAGAAAAGAAACAGGGAAGGAGGAAAAACATACGATCAGCCTAGTGTGTAGGTCAAGTTCTTCGTTGACTGCCAATGCAATATGTTTTGTACTTACTACAGTCTCCTCCAACTTTTCAAGACCCTCGTCTTGCTCTGTTACAGAAAGCATACTGCATAAAGATACATATTCCAGAAACATAGTAATACAATCTGACAAGAAAAAGTATTGTTGTCAATAAAGTGATAGCATCTCACCTTTCATAATTTGTCGCTGAAGTCCAACAAGGCCAGAGTTGTCCATGCCAACTGTTCTACTCAGTGGATCAGCTGGCTTTATTTCTGGGCCAAGCAAGCTATCTCTGTTAGCAAAGTTTGACATGTTCAATGTTGAAGCCATCTGGTTAACTTTTGATCTCAGATTTGAGAGCATATCTTTGCGACGATTCATCTCTTTCTCTGATCTGTGTATCACAATAAGCATATCAATAAACTTTGGACAACAACAACCAGAAAATTTCTTCAGAAGTTTTAACTCAAGCAACTGGAAAACAAACAATGCCAACTTGATCAAAGATGCTCATATTTCTCTATCCATCAGTAAAAGGTGTACCGAAGAGACACTGACATCAAAACTTTCTCACTTCGATAGGCTAAAATCAGAAACCTCAAAGTTATTTCCTGAATACATCTGGACAGGGTATATTTTATACAGAGGTTAATTACCCAGGATAGATACTGCTGGTGGTCAATAGAACAAGGATAAATTGAGAAGTAATTAAAAACCAGAAATCTCAAGCACTCCCTTCTAATTTCCCCTTAAAGCCCCCTCTTGTCTAGTTGAGTCCAACCAGCGTTCGGCAGTTACAGTAGAGCATGCAAACTAGTCTTTAAATTATGAATTTCCATGAGATGAGACTTCTTTGAGACAGCCCAACAAATCAACCAGTTCACTGTTTCACTCATACCTCTCATTTCTTTCCCAGAACATGTATTAAGTCTAGCCTGAGTGGGTTCTCTTGTTCAAAGAAAAAATGCATATGGTAAAATCGAAACTTATTACGAAAATAAACCTGAATTGATATCCATTGTGAATATGTAAAACCGTGCTATATTTGCAATGATAGATGCTCTTAACTTTGAGGTACCATCCTTAATATTGATCACAACTGAGATATGGTAGAAAATCGTCAGAAATTGGGCTAAAAGGTTTTTCAAAAGTCAAAAACACAAGATGTGTACCAGTTTAAATCTGTATTAAAACAACAATGCACGTGATTTAAAAACAAAAAAGCAAAGAAAAAAAAAAGTTCTATACCAGACGAATGCCCAGTAAAAGTAGAATAAATTTAAAACCACGCAAAATACGCCACTGAATAACAAAGCTCTCATCACAAGAGGATAATATTACTCACCAACAACCACAACAATCAACATAGCCACACCAAATAAGCACGTTGTTATAATAGAAACTAGAATAATCATAGAAAATTTTACCATACGAATTAAGGAAATCATGGCAAGAAAAAATTTCTAATCCTATATCTGTTCTGAGGTGATCGCTACTAATTTCTGCTCCTCAACATTAATGACTTTAAAATAAATGAAGTTACATGGGCTGCTTTCCAGGAAGCTTGGACAAAAGGGACTGTAAGCTATCAAGTCTAGTCCCCAGTATTGTGATCTTTCTCCGTATTGCAGATGCATGACGCTGAGCGTCTGGCCCTGATGTAGGCAATGAACTCCGTTCAGAAATCATGCCATTTATGTCATCAGCAAGTTTTACAGCTTCATTATATTCCTTCATCCATGAATCTGCAGAAGATGCCATTGACCCTGAAAGATTGAGGAGGAATTAATCAGCATCCAATTCAATCAAAGATGAATCCAGATCGCCTCAGACATACGTCCTACGAAAGAAGCATGTAAATCGTAAGGAATACGTGAAGGCCACCCTACGTGACAAAAACCCCAGAAGCTAACTTTAACCCAACATCGAAAATCACTAAAATCAGAAAATAAAGCATGAGACAACGCCTGGGTAAACATTAGAAAATTGCATAATTCTTAATGCATCACATTGAGCAGCCGATCTCGATCGAAACCCTAAAGAAATGACATAAAATTACATCTGTAATACAATAAAAACGATAACCTTAGGCTAACCCAGCTCGTGAATGAATGAAGCAATCAGGAATTACACGATCGTGAAGGAATGAGGCCCGGGATCGAATTGAATTGAAAGGGAATTAGCGAAAGAGGAATACCACCTTGAGAAAACAAATTCTAGGTCGCAGAGAACCGAATTTCAAGGTGTGCGAAAACGATGGAGTTTCTTGAGGATGTATAATCGGAATGGGAGGCTACAAACGGCGCCGGCCACAATCGCCACTTTTGCCCGCCTCCGTTGTCGTCTACGAACTAATATGCTAAAAACTAAGTGGGAATAATCCCGTAAGCGGCTGTAATTTATTCCACAATCCAACCAACGAAAGTCTCTGAGAAGTCTCCAATCATGGACAATAAAGTAAAGCAATGTCTTTTCCCTTTTTCCCCTCCTTGTTTTTAAAAACTGTTTTTTGTTTTCTCAATAATTTTCTAAATAAAATAAAATTGTTTATAAAAAGATAAACATAGGAATAATTTTTTTTTTTTTGGAAAAATGAAAAGATAAGAAAGCCTAATATTTTCACAAAAGCTAATTCAAAAGAATAAGGGGCTGCTTAAGAGCTAATAAGAACTCTGATTATGAGGTACCAGGTTTGATACTTCTACATAAGTTGTACTATTAAAATGAAAAATAATAATGAAGACATTTCTTACATGTAAACCACCACATGAGCTTATATCTTAATTCCATACGGATTTTACTACATCCCCTCGTTATAATAGTGGTTCAACTCAAACTATGTTACAATACTATGTTCATTGTATACTTTTTTACTCATATTTATAAAGGTGCTAAAGATAAATTCAGACATAATATCACATTAAAAATTCAATTATTTTTCGAAAGTTAGCTAAAATGAATGGGAGCATTTCTTGTATAAATTATTCCACAACCCTACAAACGGAGATCAGAAAATTATTGAAATTCTCTCACAACTCTTTAACGTAAAGTCATGAATAACTTAAATATTTGTTTTCCCACTTCATTTGCGTACAAGTTGTTTATTGATATAGTTCCGTGTGTTTGCAAATTATAATGCATATTAAAAAAAGGTAAAATGTCATGACCCCGACGATAGGGATTTGATAATATATGTTATACACGAAACACCCTATAGGAGTTAATACAACAATTTATTTATTAGGCGGATGTAAAATCATCATATTGTTGTTTAAGATAAAAATATGAAAATCACGTAATAAAGTTATAGTTACTTGAAAAAATTACATATGTTAAAAATAATAACTGTTTCATATTATTAACATTTTAGTTTGAAATATTCCTTAAACGTGTGAATGTTTCATTTATTAATAATTTACAAAAATTACAAATTATAGCAAAAGCAGAGTCCATTACCTTATAGTTTAAAATGGAATTTTATCTTTATTTTGATTAAACAGGGACAAAACTTTGACTACATTTATTGATCACGAAATATAGAACAAAAGACTATACTCTCTAAAAAAAATGCAATAAAATTATTACATTCTTGAGTCCTATTACATTAAATAAAAAACAATAGAACATTTTTGGATCCTTAAACAAATAAGCCCTATGTCTCATTAATCTTGATTGAGGATAGATCCAACAACAATGACATTTTCTCACGTGAAGGGATTAAGTTGTGATGAAATTTAAACTTTTGAATTATAAACTATAATAAACCAGGATGGAGTCAGATTAAATTAAACTCATACATTAATCAATGTTATGAGCTTCTTATCACAATTCTCCAGATAATGGTATATCTAAGCCTGGATAGGATTATGCGTTTATCTTGATTTGTTTAATATATCGATTATTGTTGTTATTATAAAGTGGGGTCGAGCTAAAACGGCAAGCTAATGACGGCGTCGTCCGCGGTTGCGCGTTGGAAATGGCCCACCATGCTGACGACAGCATTCGAGAATGTTTTAATTGTAAATCGGACCACAAACCAAAAAGAGGGAGTAAAGTGAAATTAAACCGAAAGTGAAATGGCACCATTGCAAAAACCTGGAGAAAAGAATCGAGGCCACAAAAGGAAGTGAACCACAGTAGTATATTTTACTAGAAAAGTTGGCAGATTCACGGGGGGAGCGAGAGCCAGAGGAAGAGAGAGGGGGAGGGAAGGCCAAGTCGGCGGGCTCTCCGGGTCTGAGGAAGAACAGGGGTTCGGCGTGAGAGGGAGATATGTCTGACCTAGACAGGCAAATAGAGCAGCTGAAGAAATGCGAGCCGCTCAAGGAGTCGGAGGTGAAGGCTCTCTGCCTCAAAGCCATGGAAATCCTCGTCGAAGAGAGCAACGTTCAGAGGGTGGATGCCCCCGTTACGGTAACTCTTCTCGCCTTGTGTGTGTGTGTGTATAGTTTGCGTTGTTTCTGATTTGGTGGCATACAAAATTCTTGGTGATGCTAAAATTGGATTTCAGGGTTTCTTTGACTTATGGTTTGTGGGTTTGATTTAGCTGTGGACTTTTATGTTTATAGGCGTTGGCAAGTGGTTTTCTATCTTTGTTTCGTGTTTTGGAAATGTGACCTTAATTGAATGAAGAAGCTAGCTCTTGGTTTCGATTAGGAGTAATTGAAGGTTATTAAAAAATTTCGATTTATTGGAACAATCAACGGGCTAGAGGCACTAATTGGGTTTCAAATTTCGTGCACTAATTTGGCGTTGCACTACGATTTTTTTTTTTAAATGAATTCATGCCCCTGTGCAATGAGTTTTTGGTTCTTGCTTTTGTGGTCTTTTAGGTTTAAATATTTGCTAAACTTAGCTCTTTCGGCAGAGAAGTTTTAAACTTCCTATGGTAATTTACCTACTTGGTCTAAGTTGTTCTTTATGAAGTAGGCAATCCGTGTAGTTAGATTCCAGGTCAGCGATGCATTCCAGTTTAATGAACAGGAGAGCTTGACGGGGTTCTTCGCATCAACTCTTTTACTTGCCTAAAAATGTAGTTCCTTCTAAAGGTCATGACAACAGGACAAGAAATATGAAAGGTCTCTGAATATGTGTGAGTGTGTGTGTGGTCTTTTTTTTCCCGGGCCTGCGGGAGGAGGAGAAGGAGAAAAGGGGTTGGGGTGGGGGGGGGGGGGGGGGGGGGGTGTGTGGGGTGCGCGTTTGTGGAGGATGGGTGGCGGTGCGGAGCTTTTATTAAATTCCACTATGAGAGTGGTTTCTATTGTTCATAGCGGATTGATCCGGCGGACTACTTCTTGCTCATCTGGATATGGGTGGCAAGAAAGGAGCGCATTGTCAGTATCTAGCAGTTATGCCTCGTTGATATTCCTTTTGTAGTTTGATAGTAACACAAATTTGTATCACTTGCAACTGCTACTTATGCTTTTACTCTTATCCTCTGTATTTAGATGTACTAGGAAGACATTTGAGGATAACCTAGAGTTGAAGTTGGGAATCTGGAATCTATTGTATATGTTTAAAATAATGTTTGTGATTTTGGCTAAATATGTGATTTGGATATCTTTGTTGATAGATATGTGGTGACATCCATGGGCAATTCTATGACATGAAAGAGCTTTTCAAAGTAGGAGGTGATTGCCCTAAGACGAACTACTTGTTTCTTGGAGATTTTGTGGACAGAGGATTTTATTCCGTGGAGACATTTCTGCTTTTATTAGCTCTGAAGGTAATGATTCAATGAGATCATAATCATGAAATTAAACCACAGCTTGTCTTGAATGTAGTCATCCTTTGCAGTTTGTTGCACTCTGTATTTATATTTTTCATATTTCATTTTTTCCTTCCCTATGACTTTGCCTTTCATCCAATTAATTAGGAGGTTCTCATAGAATGTCAGTTTTGAGGTTGTCTGAAAAAAATCCCAAAGGGAATGTTTATTTTCAGTTGATTTTAATTCATCTCAACAATTACCTGGGACCACCACATTGCATGGTTGAACCAGTCTTTGTTCATCTGACTCTGTGATTGCTAGTATATCTAGCCACTGAAAGGGTTGGCATGGCTTGCTGCTGATTTCAAAATGGTGCTTGATGTTCTGAGACAATGACCCTGAAGTTTAAACCATCTGACTTTTGATAAATTAATGTATGACCCGGGAAGTGGACTGGCAGCAGGCAAAGTGTGCCTCATGAAATTGGAGGGGTCAAGACTGATATCCTGAAATGCTGGAAGCTTTTTAAATCAGCTGTCATCAATTGGTTGCTGAAGTTCTTAACAAATCTAACGGAGAATAAACTCACTGTTGTATCATATATTAACTTGAAGTCATGTCTCAATAAAGATACTTTGTTTACTCGAGGAAAACCTTAAAATGGTATCAGCCGCTCAAAGAGAGCCCTCCCCATATGAAATACCTATATACCATTCCTCATAGGCTCCTTACATATATCATGGACCAAAACTAACCAAGATAGGTTTTGTGAATTGTTAAAGATTTATATTATAATCTGAGTATTCTCTCATCACTTAATAATTGCATTATCTTTGTGGGACTTAATCATTATCTGAGTATTCCCTCATCAAGTAAGTCTTAATATTTTCATTATCTTTGTGTTTCCTGTGGAACTGGTTGTGCAGCCAAAGTAACTGTCTAGCTTCAAACTTTTGTTGAACTCGTAGTGAGTGTAATATGCTTCTTGATTTATGAATTGCCAATTTTAGATGGTAAATTCAATATAAAATAGCGAATATAATATTGTCATCTAATCTTTTGGACTAATGCTGATTTGTTCTGTCACTTTAAATTATTAAGTATTTCAACTAATAAATTCAAGCAGGTGAGGTATCCAGACCGTATAACTCTCATAAGAGGGAACCATGAGAGCCGTCAGATCACACAGGTTAGGTCTCTCTAACTAGGATATCTGTTTCAACATTTTTCACTCTTTCACTATGTTTTTTCTGTTTGTGTTCAGATCATTCACCATTTACCTGTACTTTTCAGGTATATGGATTCTACGACGAGTGCCTACGTAAATATGGCTCAGTGAATGTTTGGAGATATTGCACTGACATATTTGATTATTTAAGGTTTGGCCATGTCCTTTAGAAACAGTAGAACCTGTTGTTTGAATGTAAAAGGGTGAAAGAATGATCTATTGATATTTGGGGGATATTAGTATAGGGTGCAAAGTTAAGATTCTTGTGTTAGTCGCCTGATTATCATTCCTTTTTGTGGTGGTTGGAAGTTAGGATTTATAAATTTCACATGGTTGGATGGTTGGGATCATGTGCTTAGCTTTCTTGTGGCTAAGATTCTTAAGTGTGTCTCATGAATATATCATTATGCTGCTGCCTTCTTCAAAAGGACACCACAGTATATTATGACACCTAGAGTTATGTAGATTGATAAGATCCCTCAAAGAGGTCTTTGAGATATTAGTTTCACTTCAACCCTACTGAAACTAGTGTGAACTCCGGCTCCTCTTGTGCCATTACAAGTTCAGGGTTGAGGGGAAGCAAGTAGGTCTCCTTGCCCAAGGCAGGTTGTTACGTCACATAGTTATGGTGTGTGGTCACCCTTTATCCTGTTGGCTGTATTTGTGTGGCTGTTCTCTTTTGGCTGTGCACAGTGATCCACTCTACCATATTAAGAGTGACAGCAAGGTTACTTGTTCTTGGCTATTGTGGTACATGGCTTAGAAAATATGATTAGAGGAACTATAGGCGGAGCAATTAGGCATAAATTGATACCGACTCCTCAGAATTTGGTAACTTCAACTCCATTAACAACCACTTATGAATCAAGGTTACTCGTTCTTGGCTATTGTGGTACATGGCTTAGAAAATATGATTAGAAGAACTATAGGGGGAGCAATTAGGCATAAATTGATACCGACTCCTCAGAATTTGGTAACTTCAACTCCATTAACAACCACTTATGAATCTTTTTTCGGATTACACCCACTATCTCAAGTTTTGGATCAAACTAATCCATTAATGCAAAATGTTCATGTGAGAAAATCGAGTTATTTGGGCCCAGGAGGATCCCCTCTGTCTTGTTAGCCATCCTGTCTTGTTGGGGCTAGCTGTGCAGCCACCTTTTTTCAATTTCTGAAACTTTTTATAATTAACAAGTTAGCCTACATATTTAAGAAATAACCATGTGATTTTTGAAAGTGTTTCTAGGGAGGTTTTCTAAAAAAATGTTGTGTTTTATTTTTTTAATACCTTATTCTTAAAAAATGTCTGTGTTTAAAAAGAGAAAAGACTTTCTAAACACATTATCTGACAAAAGCCTTATTACTCAATTTGTATGTGTTTGTCGTTTAGTTTTGCTTTGTTATGGTGTATTTGGATTTCATGCCAAAGTTTCATCATTTTCTTTTGCTTTACCATTTTCCGCTTTCAAACTTAATAGTTGAAGCAATTCTTAAGAGAAGCAAGTATGACACACTATACAGTGTAAAAGTACGCAGAGTCTTTTAAGTGACAAGCTATAGCAGTTCTACACTTTTGCGGTAGTATCATTTAAAGTTTGGAATTTACCACCAAATATTAACTAAGTAGCCAACTTAAGTTGTTTGTCATTTCAGTTGCTTCCAACACAGTCTACATTTAGGTACTTTTTCTTATGTCTTTCCATTATGGCTTCAAAATTTTGACTCTGTTCATTACAGTCTGTCAGCTCTTATTGAGAACAAAATTTTCAGTGTCCATGGAGGCCTATCCCCTGCCATGTCAACATTGGATCAGGTCAGAGAAACAAATGTGAATTTATATATTCTATCAGAAGCTCCATATACTAATAATCTTCAATTTGCCAGATACGAACAATTGATCGGAAGCAAGAAGTGCCTCATGATGGAGCGATGTGTGACCTCCTGTGGTCTGATCCCGAAGATATCGTTGATGGTTGGGGTTTGAGTCCCCGTGGTGCTGGCTTTCTATTTGGTGGCAGTGTTGTTACTACTTTTAACCATGCAAACAACATTGACTACATATGTCGTGCCCATCAGTTGGTAATGGAAGGATATAAATGGATGTTCAATTACCAGATAGTTACAGTTTGGTCCGCACCAAATTACTGTTACAGGTAATTATTTCAATTACCTAATAGTTACTGTCTGGTTAGCACCAAATTACTGTTAAAGGTAAACTACAAATTTAGGTTCGTCCTCTTTGCTTTGTTCTTGTATTGATGGTTGGTTTCGTTTTTGAATGTTCTTGCAGATGTGGTAATGTAGCTGCAATCCTTGAACTAGATGAGAGTCTGAATAAGCAGTTTCGTGTGTTTGATGCTGCCCCACAGGTTTGTACATGTACCTTACTTGCAGCATATTACCAGAGGAAAATAGGTGTTTTCTTGTCTTGTGCCATGTTTCACACATTGAAGTCTGGAGTTGTACTGGTGACATATGTAGCTTTGTTTGTTAAACGTTTGTTTGATTTTTTTTTTTTTAAACTTTGTTTGTTAAGCTTTCTACCTGACCCATTAGCTAGATGCATAGCTTGAATTCACTCTTCCTGTATGTGCTACACTGAAAAGATTAATATGATATGCAGGAATCAAGAGCAACACCGGCCAAGAAACCTGCCCCAGATTACTTTCTATGAGACCAATTTGTTCCAGTTTTACTCTTTGTTGTTGAATATGCTTGCATTGATAAACAAGAAGATATACAGTTGCATGGAGGAGAAGATGATCTTAAGTGCCGCCAAAGGAGTCTGCAGATTGGCTGCCTGATGATCAGTTTCTCCAAATGAGGAGCGAGAAGTGTACTTTAAGTCTGTGATGAGTTTGGATTTGTTGGGTTTGCATTTCATCCATCTCTACTGTTTAGTTGTATCTGTAGTGTTCATTACATAGTCTACGCGAATCACCAAATACAGAAAGCCTATCCTTGAAAAGGACGAAGCTTTGTTTCCATCTTCAGAAGTATGGGATTAGGAACGACGGGGGTAGGTAATTGTTTAGAAAAAGCATCATGGAAAAGGACATTCATGTTCGGTTTTGTTGTGTCCTCTCGACAATAAAATTTCTTACGTTTTTATCTTCTCTCATATGTTCCGGTAGTCTATCATGTTCGCATTTTATTGAAAATCAGGATCTCAAACCATGAACAAGAGACCACTGACTGAGCGAGCTTGTCATCATCAGTTGACGATGAGAGTATCTGAATGATGTCTTCATCATTATTGATATTTATAAGTAGTTTTTTATTTAGTATTTATATTTATAAACACATAAAAATTATTTTCAAAGAATAAAAACATTATTTTGTTATATTGCATAGATTTATTGAACTCAAGTTTAATATAATACGAATAAATGCGTGTATTAAAAAAAAATAATGTAGTCTTCTGTTTATAAAATAATAATAACAAGAAGTGGTCCGCTAATTGATGTATCAACGGTTGAAAATTCTCCTTTATGATTGGAATCACAGGGATGCGAATCTTAAGCATGGATGCTTGGCTTTGGTAAGTTGCAGGCGACACGCACCCTGCAGTGCAAGACTGATGGCTCTCTTCTGCACCGCTTGATGCTTGACAACCTGAAGCGGGTCGCGTGGGCCTCGTGATCAGCGGCCGAGATGAATCTTTCACAAATTCCGCCCCATTTTTCTACTCGAATTCATGGAGAAAACTCCAAAACCGCGACCAGCTAACTTGTTTTATATAAGCTCTCATAACTTGAACCAGTTGCTTTCAGAGTTCCTTCTCAAGAGGATCAGGCGAACACGGTGTTTGAAGCTCTCCTTTAATTACTATGCTTTAAGTTTCTTCTCACGGTTCTTGTTTCTTACCCAAGGACTTCCGATCGAGATGTTGTGTACAGTGGTTTGAGCACCTTTTGAATTCTCATGGCTTCCACCGTTTTCTTCCTTATTTTGCCGCTTCTATTCAGTCTTACAATTATACCTATTCAATCCTATGATGAAGGCTTGATTTCCGTACAAATATCCGACAAAGGTCTTGATTTTGCCAAGGATGTGCTGATAGAAAAGGCAATTTCCACTTTTATTCCTCTTCAACTGTCTGATATTGAAAAATCCGTGAAAATCCCAGTTGTTGGCAAAGTTCATTTTCTTCTTTCGAATATCACGATTTATCACGTCGATGTTGCTTCCTCGTATATCAATACCGGAGAGACAGGTATTCTCTTAATTGCTTCAGGTGCCACTGCAAATTTGAGCATGACTTGGCAGTATTCCTACCGCACTTGGTTGGTTCCGATAGCGATTACAGATGATGGGGATGCAGCTGTACAGGTATTAACTCTGGGTTTCTTTCTACTTGTATGTTTCGAGTTCCGCTCATATTCCTGGTCTGTTTCTCCAGAAATGAAATGAAAAAATTACGAAGGCCCCGAAAGTATACTTGTGATTTAATGTTCTCAATATGTTCTTATAGACAGGTCTACTCATGATTGTCTGAATGCTACAAAAATAAATATCTTGGTTGAGAAGATACTGTAGTTTGTGTTACATAACAGACATCTCAAACAAGCATATTTAACAATAGAGAATTAGGTGAATTTAGTCAAATGAAAATGAAAAGAAATTCTTAAACTGTCATTTGAGGAGATGATTTCGAAGACAAAAGAAAGTGAACTTGATGTTTAACGGAAAATTATTAGAGATAATTTATTCAGAGGCTGATATAAAATGACAATTGTCGGAAACTCTGTTCCTAAGAGAGTGTCCAGAGATTTTTTTCTCCTGAACTTTTCTTTTTCATTGATTTACTGCATTTTCTGTGAAGGTTGAAGGTATGGAGGTGGCGCTAAGTGCAGCTCTCGAGAACCAAGATGGAAATCTGAAGCTCAAATTGCTGGCAACTGGATGTCATGTGAAAGATGTCTCAATAAAGGTGGATGGTGGAGCATCTTGGCTTTATCAAGGGTATGCAACCTCCGAAATAATTGCAGTCATCATGTAGATAAGCAGTTTCTATCATTATATATTCTAATCAAGAAGGTGTTGATTTTTAATCTGTGGCATGAAATTGTAACTTCCCTCAAATCTCATGTGACTGTAAAAGTGATCAATTCACAACTCCTGGAATCCTGATTCCTTCTCTCCTTTGGTCACATTATTTTGTTTTTTCAATTATTTGTAATGGTTCATCAGATTACTTTTGGTTTCATACGGAGTTTGATTGATAGGTTGTAGGAATAGTGTTAGAAGCATCCTCTTTCCTTCCAGATATTGATCTTTTAAACCTATGATAACCCATGATTCTACCCCAGCAGATAGATTTCATTTACATTATAGCAACTTATCAGCATTCATGCCATTCCCTAGCCTGTTACAAACTAGTAAACTCTCTAGATAAAAAATCTCCACCGTTCATTGTTGTCACTTGTGGTTAGTGTATATCTTGTTTTTAAGTCTTAAGGAAGGTCAATGTCAAAACGTCATATAAGTAGAGATTACTTCCCACTTTATCATACTGACTATACAAGATCTTAGTTGATTGATAATACACTATATTTTTCTCGTTGATAACATGTTGTCTTTATTATTCTCTCTCTTTATCTCTTTGACTTTGCTTTTTCATTCGCTTGGTGAATTTTATGCAATTGTTTCCTTTACTCTTTCCAGGTTAGTTAATGCTTTTGAAGCAAAAATACGATCTGCAGTTGAAAATGCTGTTTCCAAAAAAATCAGCGAAGGGATAACGAGGCTTGACTCCTTATTTCAATCTCTTCCAAAACAAATTCCAGTATACAGCACTGCTGTATTAAATGTTACTTTTGTGGACACTCCTGTCTTGAGTACTTCTTCCATTGAATTTGAGATTAATGGCCTAGTCACTGCAAAGGATGCTGTTTTTGCTTCAAACTACAATCGTAAAGGATGGAAAGACACGTTGTTCTTCATTGCTCCAAATAAGATGATCCAGATGTCATTGCAACCAGATGTTCTCAATTCGGCGTCATTAGTTTATTTCAATGTAAGTTCTTTCAAAATCAATTTTTTGCCTTGCACATTACATTCAAGTGCATTTTCAAAGGCTCCATTTTCCTTTTTAGCAAGTTTTTATATGGTGCTTTAAGACGTACTACCTGGGCTAGCTCTGCCTTTGTCTGAGTTATGCTGCACCAAAACTGAGTTGGGGTCCGGAGTGTTGTCTGAGCGCTAACACACCTTTGACATGCCTGAATTGCGCATTTGCAATTTCTGTAAGGCAATTGAAGTTGGACCTCTGAACTAAGACTTCTTTTTTGGTCAGGCAGATTATATGCACTGGACTGTTGACAAAGCACCAGACCAGTCCATTTTGAACACCGCTGGATGGAGATTCATTGTTCCTCAACTGTACAAGCAATACCCAGATGACAACATGGATCTTAATATAACTATATCTTCTCCTCCCATCATAAAAGTTGCAAAGGATGTCATTGGTGCCATGATTTACATAGATGTGACGATCGATGTTGTGGATGCTGGTGAAGTTATCCCAGTTGCTTGCATTTCATTGGTACACTTGACTGAAACTTCCATCCGCTGAAGCCGTACTTTTTATGCAAATTTTTTTCGTTACTCCTTACCATATTCTTCCTTCACTCATTTTCTTGGTTTTTAGCCATATGACAAAAGTTGAAATCATCATGTTATAAGATATTTCTGAGCCATTGTGAAATCTAATGAATGAATCCTGGTAGGACCACCAGTTCTTCTTTTCTTTGTTTCATATTCAGTACATATATGAACATCATTCTGCATATTCTATGAAACTCAATGGTTGGGAACATCACTCTGTCAAGTGCTACTGTCGGCGCAGGATATAAGTACTTCAGGTTCTGCCGTAATCATGAGGAACAACCTTGCTGGTAGAGTCAAATTGGAGGACTTTACTGCAAATTTGAAATGGAGTAAGATTGGTGACCTGCACATAAATCTTCTGCAGGTTAGTTTCATTTTTTTGTCAGTGTTAATCTGGAGCTACTTTCTGATGTTTGGAAATTAGAACATAACTTAAAAAGGACCTAATTTTTGTTTAACAAGTTCCCAAAATACTTCTTAGAGTTCTGTTGTTGAGTTATCTTTTCTTGTTTGTCTTGTTTATTACATTCTCTTACTAGAAAGAAACATTGAGGATGAATCTCATGAACTTTTTAACCCGTGCAGCCAGTATTGTCAACTATCGTCAAAACCGTGTTCTTGCCATTCGTGAACTTACACTTGATGAAAGGATTTCCTCTGCCCATCCCTCATGGTTTTGCACTTAAAAATGCTGAAATTGTCTGCACAGACTCAGCGATTATAGTTTTCAGCGATCTGGCCCTCACATGACTACACCATCTTAGCCAGCAACCTCTTCTCTGCGGCCAAGTACTTGAACATCATGTAAAGAAAGTAGAGACTTCCACACTGTGCATAATACTCTAGAATTTTTGATGTAATATTTGGTCAAAATCTGAATAAGATTGCTGTTGGTTTGCTAGTTTTGTAGTTCAAATTGCTGAAATGATAGCTTGGACAAAGCTTGTACTATTTAGAGCAGGAGGTAAAACTTCCTTCCCTGTTCCATTTCCCTCCTATAGGTCCAAAATGCAAGGAAATCAAGAGCTAGCCACTTGGGAAAACTCATGCCATGTTACAGAAAGGAAGAACAGAAACAGCCTATTGGGCTTTGAACTCCTGTAGTTAAAAAGAAAAGAGAGGGAAAAAAAAAGATAGGAAGTTACAAAAGCCACCATATCATGACCAAAAGCTTCTGTTATTTTCTGGGTTAGAAACTATGATAAGGAGTTAGTATAACAATTAAAAATATATTTACAATGAAATTTATAATGATGAAAATGGAATTTCGAATATAAGGATAAAATGATAATTTTATTAATTGGAGTTTCTCCTAAATTATCAAGAGATTCTATACATATTATGTATAGGGGGAATTTTTTTTTTATAACAATTATAAAGTCTCTCAAATAGTGAAATAAGTAAAAATAGTTTATACCAAATTACATAAGAATCCTGAGGGTTGTTCACAACAAGTATTATTTATTTTTAATTTAGATGAGATAGGAAAACGTTGAAAACGGTTCGTTTTGGTTGGAGGCCCATGGGCTCTCGGGTGTCCTAGGAAAACCCGTTTGAAACCCAGATCCGACCCATATAAAATAAAAAGAACCCGGTGTCTAAGCCGTCGCTCGAATTCTGTGGTGTCGTCTCAAAGTCGCTCTGCTCAGCCAACCCACGAAACAACAGCTTCTCTTTCTATCCCTCATATACAAATACTCAATATTTCGCTCTTTTTCGCCCTCAATTACCCGCCAAAAAAGGTCTTCTTCTAATTAACTTGCTCTAATTCAAATTCCTTCTCTTTCCCTCTCTTTCTTTCTCTGTGATGCCTGACCGGCTCTCTCTATCTCTAGTGCAGGTTCCGTGGAGCAGTTAAGCAAAGCGGTGACGTTGGGGTCTTGCGGTTGTTGTCGTTGAGGAATGGATCCGACGGCCGGGGTGGACGTAATGGAGGTTGCGGAAGAGTCCAACGGAGGGGACGGGGAGTTGGGGGAGAGGACGAGCAAAAGGGCCAAGGTTGGGCCTGGGAATGGGACTGGGCCCGGGCGGGAGCTGAAGAGAGTGGCGGAGATCGTGCTGGTGTTGTCCGCAATGGCGAGCATGCGAGGTGGACGGAAGGGACCGACGGATGCGGAGGTGGAGCTGATGACGGAGGCCAGGGCTAAGCTGGCGGAGGCCTGCGCGGCCTTGGCGCCCAAGGACGTGGTGGGACGGGAGGCCATTGGGGCGGTGATTGAGGATTTGGGGCTCAATGGTAAGGTCAAGGATCAGCGGCTAGGGTTTCGGACTCCCAAGTTGACGATTAAGGAGAAGTTTGATAATGCCAAGAGGAAGGTTAGGGTTCCGACTTGTGTTTCGATTTGGTATTCAATTGTATGTTTTAAAGAGTGTTCTAAAGCATTGTGTTCACAATAGCTCTTGAGATAAAGATAACATTTTTGAAACAGTTGGGGTGCTCACATCTTGTGTCCTTCTGGGTGAGGGTACGGTCCACGTGTGAGGGGTGTTAAATATACCTAAGAAGTAAATTCTTCATTTACGATCAGTTTAAGCTGTTGGGATGAGTACCAAGTTTTGTTGGCTATCGGTAATTTGCTATCGGATAGCTTAATTTTTTTGGTGTTTTGACTATCCATGTTAGACATTACAATTTTGAATTCTTTTTCTTAATTTCATCGGTTAATATCCATCAAAAGGAAAAAAGCTTACTTGGTCCCAAGATTTTGATCTTGATGATGAACCCAAGAATGTGTTATCAGAGAAAACAGATGAGCCTGAAGAGAGTTACCATCAGTCAAATGGGGATTGTAATTTTTTATGGAATTATGTCATGCAACCTAAATGTTCTAACACTATGCTATCCCTCTTCTAATCTTCTTGTCCTTGCTTATTCTCTGTCTGTGATATTTAACTGCAAACACTTAGCAGATGCTGCCAAATTATCAAACTTATTCTAGGAGGATTTATTGCTTAATATGCTAAATGATTACTATTCTCTAATGTACGAGTTAATATAAAGCACCAATGATGGAATATTGTGATGCTTCTTTTTCCTCTAGATGGATGAGTCGAAGAATTTTGCTGCACATACTGCTGCATATGCATCTCACCCTGTCCAACCAAGCCCTAGTACGTCGGCTGAAACTCGTGGGGCATTGCATACTGTACGTACTTTTCCATCAGATAAACCAAGTAATTTAACAATTTCTTCTGGAGGCATCCCAGCTCCTTCACATTTAGGTCAGTCTGCCATGGCAACTTCTACATCCCTACAGTATCAATCGCCAGCCAATGAAGTTAGACCAGCAATGGTTTCTAGAGGATTGCCCAGCGGTCATCTAGGAAGGGATTCTTCTTCCTTATCATTGCCTAAAGGTGAAAAAGCACAGTTCAAAATGGATGGAGGATCAAATGGGTCATCTTATGCATCACAGTTGCAAGGTAATGTTTCCCTCTTATGAAAATTGATGAAAGAGATTCTGTTTTCAAAATGATCTTTAAGATTTCTGAATCTTTTATGATTGAGGTTTATGTGAAACTGGAAAAGCATAAACCAGAAATAAAACTCAGATGGCCCGCCAGGAGAAGTGGAGCACAGATAATAGACATGCCAATGGTGTTCTCTTTTCTATTACCTAAGTGCTTAGTTGGAATTGTGTGTGTTTTTACTTGCGAGAATAGGGCTTTGACCTTTGTCCTTTGTTAGGATGGCTGGGTAATTGCAGTTGCTCCGTTACCATCAACTTATCTCTTTTTTTGTTTTTTATTTTGTATTTTTTTTTTTAATTTTTAATTTTTTTGTTTTTCCCCTTTCTTCTTCCGCTGGGGGTGGGTCGGTTGATGGAGGTGAAGTGACAATTGTTACTTTTAATGAGTACCGTGACTGTTTTATCTTCTTAGCTGCACAGTTTATTATATTGAGCCTGATGGCTCTTTCCAGTTGCTTAACCATGAAATTTAAGCATTCATTTGTCATGTATTTCTGTTTGCAGCAAATTCTTCTGGAAACCATGCACTTGTTAATGTTTCTACATGGTCTGTACAAACCCAACCTACCTCAATTGCTAAAAGTGGGCAAGAAAACAAGGTACCAAATCAGAGTTCGGTCAAGGTTGAGGGAGCTGTTGACATAAATATGTCTCGAGTTGCTCCTCAAGGAGCAAGAGATCAGAGCTTTAGGCCATTTATTGCTCAATCAGTATCTGGAAATTTGTCTAATCTACAGCAGCCTCTGCAGGGCATGAACTTTGTCCAAGCCCCTTCACTTGGTAATAACCACAATGAAATTGCTAAAGTTGTTCAGAAGTTATTACAGCCACAACATCCTGAGCATCCTAAGTGGACCCCTCCATCAAGGGATTACATGAACAAGGCTGTAACTTGCCAGTTGTGCCAACTTACAATCAGTGAGGTTGATAATGTACTTCTTTGTGATGCGTGTGAGAAGGGATATCATTTAAAGTGTCTGCAGCCTAATCAAAAGGGAATCCCTCGAGGTGAGTGGCACTGCATGAGATGCTTGGCGTTGACTCAAGGGAAACCTTTGCCTCCTAAATATGGTCGTGTCATGAGGAGTAGTACAAATCAACCAAATGTGTCTTCCGACATAGCTGCAAAGGCATCATCTTCAGAGAAGAAAGTGGGAATTTTAGATATAAAGGTCAATCAGCAGAAGATGACAGCAAATGGAAGCTCTGCTCTACAAAGTCAGACACATGTGAGCAGTGCAGGCACCCATCACGGTGAGTCTGTGTCAGATGCAAAGATTGCAAATGCAACAGAAACTCAGAAGAATAACAGCTCATCAAGCAGTCAGATTATGGATGAAAAAACTTTTTCTGGAACTTCCTCTAATATCCCATCAAAACAGTCAGCGGAAGCTTGCTTTTCTCCTTCTGCTGGCCCATCAAGTGTTAAGTCTGCTCAAAACCTTAAAGATCATGAGTTATCTACACGAGAGAGATCTGTCGAGCAGAAACAAGAGTGTCCTGCTAGAGTATCTGAAACAATTGGTAGTAAGTCAGATCATTCCCAGCCCTTGCACAACTCACAAGTTCTTGACAGGATTGACCTGCCAAAATGTGCGGAAGTCCCAGCAAAGAATTGTCCTGAAAATGAGCTTGCTGTCAAAGATCCTGAAAAATCTCAGATGAGAGAAGATCTTGATTGCACTTCAGGATCTGACAGTAAGAAAGATGAGGAACTTGTTGCTCAAGCAAATCCTTCTGGGGTTTTCCATACTTGGACTGGGCCTGGCCAACATTCTGCTGTTCCTTCAGATGGCTTGTGTAGTGTTGAATGGCTTGGGAATGTTATCCAAGTTTTAGATGGGAAATCATTCTATCAATCTTGTAGAGTCAATGGAGTAATGTACAAGCTGCAGGATCATGCTCTTTTTCGTTCCAACCATGGCAAATTGACGCCCTCTAAACTTCAGGTAAGCATATACTCAGACTGTCTTTGATAGTGTAGCTTAATGCTTGTGCACCTGCATGCATCGGATGTTTTGGTTTTATATGTGATATAAGCTCTTTTACTTGGTTACACCTTGTATTTTAATATTAGATCTTTTCTCTTCTGAAATTTCTCATGGCCTCTTTTCAAAAGGTTTATTTATCATGGATTATAGTTTGGAGAAGTCACCAATTTGTTTTTTGATTGCAGTCCATGTGGGAGGACAGCAAGACTGGGTCAAAGTGGGTTATTGTCACGAGGTGCTATTTTCCTGGCGACTTGCCTGAGAATGTTGGACGACCATGTGTCCCAGAGAGCAATGAGGTGAACAATTTTCTTGAATACATGTATTTCGCTTTTTGTATTAAAAGAAGAAATTTGTATAAACATGAATATGTGGCTGTTATACAGCAAACTAGTTGGTTGACCTCGTGAGATTTTGGTCTTAAGGATTCCATTTTCAGTCTTGGTGATGTAGAAATTGATTTAGAGTATAATCACTGTGATGGTGTTTAAGGTAGTTTGTTATGTTGATTGAGATTCTGTCCACTTTTTTCGAATCTTCAGATGAGTGAATGCCTATGCACAATCCATCAGTTTTGTATTCAATTGTTCTCTCTCTGTTATAGGTATATGAATCAAATCATGAAAGCACAGTAATGGCTGGTTTGATCCAAGGGCCATGTGAAGTTCTCCCTCCTGCCAAGTTCATTGAAGAAAGTGAAAGACAGAACCAGGCTGGGAAAAATACAAGTATAGGTTTACAGCCACTTTTCTTATGCAAGTATGTCTCTTGATTTTTATCTCTCCATGCAATTGCACCATCATCTTGCATTCACCTTTTAAAAGAGTGTAGGGTATATCTTTAACGCGGTTCTAGGGGTGTGTAGATGCATGGAAATTTGACTGAACTCTAGTGAAATCATAGTTGGTGAAAATGTGTTCTTTGAAGTCTTATTAATCTTCACTTATGCACTGTGTGTGTGTGTGTGTGTGTGTATTTATAAAACTCCTAAAACCTTTGATTCTGGTGATTTTATTTTGTGCTCATTGTCTTACGGAAAGGGAAGAGGAAAGAGAATGAGAAGGAACTAGTGTGAATAATGATCTATATAAGGTCTGTAGAATAAAGATAGATAATGTCATGATGACACTCTTTCTGTTTTTATGGGGCTTCG
Source organism: Casuarina cunninghamiana (assembly GCA_028551485.1). Lineage (NCBI taxonomy): Eukaryota > Viridiplantae > Streptophyta > Magnoliopsida > Fagales > Casuarinaceae > Casuarina > Casuarina cunninghamiana. Next base: position 28,606,184 of record CM052363.1, on the reverse strand, counting down.
ATCCACTTCTATATGTGGCTTTTCTAGTATATTGGCTCTGCAATAGAATAGAACATCTTCTATAAAAAAAATTTAAAAAAGCATGTTTAAAGGCAGAATTTAAATGGTTCTTTATCAGGAAATGAAGATTAGTTTTGGTCTGTACATGTTATGCTAAGCACTGGTCAAACACAAATAACATTTTCTTTGGTTCGAGAAAAAATTGTATGCCCTTGCGTTTTGGTCTTTATATTGATTGGAACAATTTGGACCTAGGATCTATCTTTGTTAAGTGCGAAAATGAATGTTACTCCATCAAATTTGATGGAGTGCTGCCATATGATAGCTTATGCTTTTCGGATTTTCTGAGACCTAACCCCCCATGTATGGGCAGGTCTTTAACTCCTTCCAACTTCTACCCTTAATTAGTTTATAATCCACTTCATTAGTGGGAGGGCAGGGAAGGGCCCAATTGAATTTGCCCTCTTGACATCCTATAATGTAGTGGTTGCTGGTCTGGATGTGTTTGATATGCGAATCCTGTTTGATGAATGAAGAAAATCAGTGCTTATTTATGTGTTCTGCTAGTAACTGTTGACCGATATGTGCTTGTTATTGTTGATTCAGAGAATAACTTGGCTGACCTTGACTCTTCTTTGTTGGGACAAAAAATTTTGTTTTGCAGATGGTTATACGATGAATTCAAAGGAGTTTTTCAACCTGTTTCGAGTTAATCTGGTCGTGCACATACATTGGTGATTGATTTGGATTTCATTGCACCTTTTTAGTGCTCTCCTTTACAAGGTATCTGAAATGTAATGTTCTAACTGTTGCCTTTTTATTTCTGGTGTTGTTACTTACAATGATAACTTTTGTTGTTTGGAGCTTGCGACATCTAAGCATTAGCCTATAAACTGCATTTTTTTTTTTTTTGGTTGACAATTCTTCTGGAATATACTGAAGAAAAGGAATAGGTAAAAAGATTATTACGGATGGGGGTTTTCAGTTAATTGAATTGGTGTATGATGTGATTAAGTCAAGAGAGAATACACATTCACTTCTTCATCAATCATGGAGATATGTATTCCATTCATTTGACCTGGAGTACAGAAAGTGGGAAAAGGAGAGTTGGGCTGTGGTTTTAGGGAAGACCTGAAAACCAGAAGGTTAAAGTAAATGATTAGAAATCTATCATTGGCTTAAAGTGTTCAAGTAGCATTTCAGACTTTTAGAGGCAGAACCTAGAACCATGTTGCACATGACATGTTCTCATTATTTACTAGGTAAAGGGTATGAATTCTTTAGATAGAAGTAACAATGGAAAAAACCATGTTTAACCTAGTTTTTTGCTCTTGAGCAATTATAATGATAGAAATAATGACCCATGAACATTCTCACCTAATTGATACTCGTTTCTTTAGACATGAAAGTCCCTTGGTTCTGACTATCTCTCGGAGATGATGAATCTGATAAAGATGAAACAATTTAAGGCAACAAAGAAAATCAGTAATTTGGATAGATATGCCATCCAATCAATCTTAAGAATTTGGAGGTTGAGTTCCAGCTAGTTCTGCTGCTTGCATATTCTCGTTGCTCGACAGATGTTTTGGAAGACCATTTTGGCTAGAAAAAAGCATCAAGACTAACATCAATGGCTATGCTATGCAAAACAACCTAGGACACACACTGACACTGTAGAGTGTTCTGGTGTCACTGATACTGGAGTTTGCAAATGCAAACGATTCCTTCGCCCATCCGCTCTTTTCTCTTTTCCTTTTACCTTTCTCACTAAAGGACAAATTATTGAATAGAATATCAGGAGGGAAACGTTTGTGCAATAATAAATGCGGATGGAATGGTGTCATTGGTTGCTGTAGAAATCTTTGTATGTGATTATGCCTTTGGTTTCAAAGATTTTGTAGGTTCATATTTCTTGTCCCTTTGCAAGCATCCACGGGGCCATATCTGATGAGTTATTTGTCGTTACAGGTAGTTTATATAGCAGATGTGGCATTCAGAGAATTGGCGGTTGAGGAAGTTCTAATATTCATTCCTTGTACAGTATCAGCTCTGATCTTTTGTATTATTTGCCAATAGTTATTCAAATTGTAGCTTTTGATGCCTTCCATGGTGCTCCTCGTCCGAGAAAACATAAGCGCAGCCCATGAATTATAAAATGAATTGAATTATTAATTCATTTTCTCAGAGAAACCTTTTTCTTTTTCGTCCGAATCTTATGGTGTTGATCCATACCTTTTACTGGAACTCTGTGAAAGAGGGTTCAATCACCCCCGGTACATGACGAAGAGACAGTTCAAGTTTCAAAGTGGGACTATTGTGCAAAATCTTGCCCTTTTCTAGTGTTCTTTATGCAATAAAAGGGGCAAGGGCAAGAAGATTATTTGTTGGTGGCCTTGTAAGGGGTGCACCTTGTCGGGTACATGGTGGCTGTTTGTGGCTGAGAAAGCAGTGAGAACTACCCGTAACCAGATTGGAAATTAATTGCTGTGCACTTCCATTTGGTTGTTGAAAAAGTTGGAAAAGTGGGATCTCCTTGTGAATGCAGATCCACGCCTATGGCCCTTAAAGTCATAAAGGCTCTTTCTTTTTGGCTGAATTAGGGGCAATAATGAGAGACTGACTTGCCAATGTACTTGTCCTCCCTCCGCCACGCTGCTTCATGCCGGACACACCCATTACAGGTTTTAAATTGGCTTAGTCAAAAAAGGGAACAAAGAGTGCTAGTGCTCGTTTGGCCTCATCCCAATTGATTTTCTAGGCGGATCCATTGTACCCACTTTCTCTATTTTCTTCCTATTCAACATCCAAGGTACATGTGGTCTTACTTTCCACCTCTGAATTAAACTACATCTACAATGGCCAGATATTTATTGAGAGATCAAAAGGGATTTGCTAGTAAATACATACAAGAAGTACTAAGAACATTGATAATTCTATGTGATTGTATTTTTGGAAGTATAATTTATTTTCTTTTTTGAGCATTACTCTGTCAATGAAATCATGATTATAAAAATATCATTCTACCCTCACATCTCATTTTGACCACATGATCAATGAAAGGATGAAAAAAAAAAAAATAAAATGGAGCTTCTGGACGATTTGATAAACATTGTTTACAGCTTTGCGGTAGTCTGAAGAGAAAAGAAGATGGAGCTGCTTGATGTTCTAATATCCTTGATCCAATAACTTGTCCTTTTTGTAGTTCGAAATCCTAAATTTCATGGAGCCCTACGGTTCCCAAAACCGTTGAATAAAGTCATTATAGCTATAGGGTTGCAACTCCTCCAAGTTGCATGGTTGCTTCAGAAGCATTCAAACGCATTAATTCCTTTGTTCTTATTAGTATTTGTCCTCACTCTTTTCATAGCAAACTCTAGACAAGCAGACAAGCACCATTTTTATAGTGTCGCCCCCACCTTCACATGATAGATCAATGGCATGTGGAATATTAGGAAATTGCCTCATTTTTATCCATGCTGTTTAGGCACTCATTTGTAGGAAAAACCACGTATAGGGATGCGAAATTCTCCACCTCTTGACCAATCAACGAAGCAAAGACCGAAAAATATAATCGAGCTATAAGTAAAAATTATTAGAGGCTACAACCTAATAAATGCTTCTTTATGAAAATCAATAAAGTAGACTCATCTTGGTTGTGACAATACCAGACCATCTTCCATTTTGCCTGGAAAATAAAAGACCAAACCTTTACTGCGTTTAATGTATCGTAGGTAAGCTGTTCCTCTTACGGCTTGCAAAAACTGTGCCTTGATGAATCTTTCGTATTGGACTACTTTATGAAGCGAGAAATCTGGTCTAGTAAACATATCAAAACGTAGCATCAAAGACCCCATTCCTATGCATTTAATCTTAGCAAAATATCATTCTAAACAGAAGTGTGTTTGCACTTGAAAGACTATCTTTAACGTCATATATTCCTACTTATCCCGGTATGGAAGGTTCAGCTGTTTCCTTAGGTACGCTAAAAAAAGTAGCTTTAAGGAAGATACCCTTGAGTTTGTCTAGGTTTTTACTATTTCGAGTGAGAGAAATAGTATGATTTTTAAGAATATTGCTAGCTCTAAATGTGCCCTTCTTGAAGCCATCAAAACAATTAAAAACTATATATTCAATGTATATAGGAATTTGAAGGGATTATATTTGATGTAATGTAATGGCGTGAATGGTTTCCTCATAGGGACACGTACCTTGTCTTATCTTGTATAGATAGCCGTTAAAAATAAATTTTACTTAGTAAATAAAATCTTCAAAAAAAATGATAGAGTACATGGTTTTGTCTTTTTCTTTTACAACTAGAAACCTCTGTAGCATCTAAAGGGACCAATCTCTTCCTTAGAGAAGGATCAAAAGGAACCGCCCATCAAGCGACCAATATTATATATTAAACCTTTCTAAGGCCCTTCACCATAATCAAACTGAAAATGGGTGCCATAATGACTACTAGAAAAAACCCCTTGAGTCAAGAATCGTGTCATGAACATTGGAAGGGAATATATCATCTCTTTTGACCATTCCACGATCTCTTTAGGTAGCACAAACTTTTCCATCCCATCTTTGATAAAAAAAAGGTTTAACCAGTGGATACGATCGGTGTCCTTTTTTAATATAAAATGCAGATCCGCCTGTTCCACGGCAATGACGGATTCAAGCGATAGAGTAACCCGAGAACAGCGTACGTAGTTACTTTATATCTTTGCATGGATTAAAAAACAAGTAGGATTGAAGCAAAACCTATACGTTGTAGGTTAGTTAGGACGTTAAAGATAAAAGTAAGAGGAAATTGTTCAGCCTAGTTTCCCGTGAACCAGCGACTATCACGGCGTTTTTAGACTTTTAGAATCGCTAAAGGAAGGGTGATGAGGGTGAAAAACAGAGAACAGGATTCCGGGTCTTTAGATTAGAAAGAAAAGAAAGAGTCACCAGTGAAGAATAGTTTGATAATAGTAGTGCCTTTCCCACTCTATTATAGAGTGAGTAGGATGGGGATGCAGCTTAATTGGCTCTTAACCAATCTCAAAGTCCACCTCAACCTTTCTGTTGGATTTTGAAGAGAATAAGGAAAACCCTCAACTTGATTATTTATAGAAAGTTTACGTTCTTCTTTAAAACTAATTTGCAAGAGAGGATGACCGATTCACATATAAAGAACACAATACAAGAATGTAGCTGTAATACCTAAAAAATGCGAAAACACTTCTTGCATAGATATCAATTTAAAGCCTTAAGTCTAATACAATGCAAAAGGCTTATTTTTGTAAAATAGAGAAACAGGTCCGCATATAATAAACATAACATGCCGGTATATTGACAATATGAGACCTGCATTAAATTTCTAACACTTATAATGTCATTTGTCCATAAAACTTGCAGGGTGTCTTCTCTTTCCCTTTCTTTCTTGCATTTCCAGTTTTCAACCAGAAAATTATGTTGCCCCTACTGGAATATGAATATAGACCCTAAATGAGTGCAACCCAGTTCAACTTTATGTCAACAAGCTCCACATATGCTGAAATTCACTCTGCATCTGACTATATGTCCAACCTTGAATCATTACATCTTTTGAACAAGTCAAACTCGTCTGTTTTCTTCTGGCTCACTTCTCTGTCCTCGTAATGCATATGAGTACCTTCATGTAAACTTAACAACGTCTCATTTTTCACCATCTCCAATGCTGTCTACAAATTTGCACATGAGTTGGTGAAACTTCAGAGCTTGGATCTTGAACTTGGTTTACTTCGTTAAAAGACAAAGTTTGGAAGGAGCAGTGAGTAGTTAAACTTGGACTTTTTAGCTACTTAACCCACTTGGCAACTTCACTACCATTCTTGATCAAGAAGAACCCTAGCAATCAAGCAAGCCCTCGTGGAAGAAGAAGATTAAAGAAAATGCACTAAACTCTCATGGAAACGTTGGATCCAAACTGATTCCGCACTGTCGAGAGCGTCTACGCGCTGAAAATGGCTCGTGGGGGTGGCTTTCAATGTTGGTGATAAAGCAAACATTAGTCCAACAAAGACTATGAGTCTATCAGTAATTAAAAAATGCTTAGGTACGAACCGAGCCTTGATTTCTGGGGTCTTTGTTTGATAAATCAGGGAATAATAATCATCATTCAGCTTTTAATAGATTTCTCTCCTCCAATTATGTCCTAAAAGGCCTGCGTGTGCTGACCATCCTCAAACTCAAAACTTTCAAAGATTTCAAAGCAAAAGTTGAATTGAGAATGATAGAGCCTCTCCAATCCCCAACCCGAAGCTGCATTTGGGAAGTCAGGAGAAGAATAATTAACATCTTTCTCTTCATTAGTTTGCGGGTTTGTTAGTGTTGTATTCGTGGTGTTAAGGGGGGATTATTAGACAATAATTCTCTCTATCTACTATTTTATAGTAGCAAGAGTTCAAGACCATATAACGTATGATGTAGAGACACTTAGTCTCATAATACTGTCGAGTGTCAACCATCTTAAGCTTATCCCTTTTGTCGACTTGTGATGAGCTTTCTTGTTTCCGTAATTGGAAGCTACTTCGGCTACTTTAGGGTTGTCTTCTCTACTTATTTGGTACTTCTCTTTGTTCTTTCATTCCTTTTCCCTTTCCCAATTAAGTTTTGTTTTAACACAAGCAAGCCTTAAAGACTAGGTGAGAGAAGGAATGAGAATGGAGAAAGTTTCTCTTTATATTTTGCATGTTAGAAAGCCTATACAAACATGTTTCTATAATGACTTTTTTCTCATCTTTATCTAACTCACACTTTTCAACACTCACACAGGCCAATATTTTGTAGAAAATAGAATACTAAACCCTCAAAATACATCCCCAAAAGTAATCAAACTATTTGATCTTAGTAAACAACTACATGAAAACATGTCCCTAACCCAAAAGAAAATAAAATAATTTTTAGAAGTTGAAGTAGTATTTATTAGCTATTAGAACTTAAACTAACAAGAAAATACAAACATGCTGTTGTAACAACCTAGAAGTTATCTAATAGTCTTGTTTTTATTGTGTACACCAAGCAAATGAAACAGTGACTGATAAATTTAGAATGTTTGATCCTAGATTAAGCCAAACTTGAAGGAATTACGTTTGAGTTAATAACTGAACCAATAACCCAACACACAATCTCCTTATCAACCTTGCCATCAGAAAGATTTCTTTTTCTTCTTTTTCTGTTTTTGTGCTTCTCCCTCCCGTGACATCCTTCGCCGGCGCAAGGATCGTCACCGTCCGAGCTGTTGCATATTTCAACATCAAAATCCGGCGTCAATCGTGAGCCTGTTTTGTAGCATGTGAGGCCCATATAGATGAATGTGCATGAGTACAACCACGCTCCTTTTACTTTGTTTCAGCTTTATATTCATGCCGTAAAGGAAAACTGAACAAGTTTCTCCTCCCATTTAATTAATGGATAACCTGTACAACCATGCAAATAGTAGTTGTGAGGATACTGCTCATGAATTTTGTCTCAGCTTTCACAAGCACTAGTTTAATATTTTAAGACCCGTTTGATAACTGCTAACTCTAGTATCCTAACCAGAGTAAAAACCCAACCTTTTTACTAAATCTTCTCTCTAGCTTCCGATCTCTATATATTGGCCTCCTGCTACCCTACTTTTCAACCCCAAAAACCACAAAGGCTTGGATCTCTGTCACGGAGACTCTTCATGGCTCCCAAAGGAGATAACATCGTTGTTTCTAATATGAAGCTTGAGAGGATGCTCTGCATGAAAGGAGGCAAAGGAGAAGCCAGTTATGCCAATAACTCTCAAGCCCAGGTTTTGTCTCTGCAGATTTCTGATTTTTTTTTTTTTCACTTCTGTGTTCCTTTTATGGCGGTTCAGAAGGTCTTGTTGGACCTCTTTTCTCTGTGTTAGATCTGAAGGCTCTACCATGAACGTCCGTGTAGAATCTGTCCTGTTTCTTTGTCTTTCTATTATACCTAGAATTTCTCCTGGAAGCTTCTGAGCACCATGATGATTCAAAGTCTCGGAACTCAAAAACCAGTGACCGAAAGTTAAAGGAAAAGTAACCGTGTTTCTTGTTTTTTCTGTCCATGCAGGCTCGACATGCTCGATCCATGCTTCATCTTCTCGAAGAAACCCTTGACGGGATCCAACTGAACCCGCCGGAGATTCCCTTCGTGGTCGTGGACCTCGGGTGCTCCTGTGGCAGTAACACCATCTACATAGTGGACGTGATCATCAAGCACATGACCAAGCGGTACGAGGTCTTGGGGTTCGAGCCGCCGGAGTTCTCTGCATTCTTCTCCGACCTCCCCAGTAACGACTTTAACACCCTCTTTCAGCTCCTCCCTCCACTAGCCAATTATGGCGGCAGCATGGAGGAGTGCCTTGCGGCCAACAACCACAGGTCTTACTTCGCCGCCGGTGTGCCCGGCTCGTTCTACCGGAGACTTTTTCCGGCTAGGTCTATTGATGTCTTCCATTCGGCCTTTTCCCTGCATTGGCTATCTCAGGTATCTTAATTAAATCCGCAGTACTATCCTTTTAGTGTTGGTGCAACCTAACACCACCCACAATATTCTTTGCTGAGTTAATACAACAACCTAGTTTGTTTCCTGGGATAATATTCAGCCTGTAAAATATACATAGCCCTCAAAATACATGGTTTTAGCCGTTTGATCTACAGCCGGCTTTTAGAATGTCAAAAAGGTTTGCGCAACAAGTCAATAAAATATGTCCTTCAGGGTTGAAGGAAATTGTACTGTTTCCACAGAAAATGACATGCCCTTAAATTTGATACAATAGAAGAAGACAAAACAATAAAATGCTTTTTAAAATAACTGTCTGATACATTATTGTGTTTAGTCAAAATAGACGCCAGTTGTTATACTGTTGCTTTTTCTCATAGATTTTGAACTTCTAGGCATTGGAAGAACATGACCAAAGACTCTTTGGGAGAAAATCAATAGCAAAAAGTGTTGAGTTGATCATGTTATGTCCAATCATATCTAAGTCATCGGCCCCAAAAGGTAAGGCAGCGTTATCTAGGAGTTCATGTTGAATTTGGCAAGCAAGCTTGACAATGTCATTGGTTGTTAGGTTTTAAGTCGTAAAGTTGGTGTTGGGGCTGCTTTCCACCGGACTAGGAAAAAGGATCGACAATAGTTATGGCAAAGTGTTGGAATATTTCATTTGCACCAGAATCCTTTTTATAAATTATTTTTGAAAAAAGAAAAGAAAAAAAAAAAAGCTTTCTAAAATGCTACAAGCATATGTACAAACCCAAACTCCAAAGAAAACCAAGCAAAAAGGAATAATCAAGCTTGCAAGCTTGGGATGATCTTCTGTGTTCTTGCTTAGAAATAACAGTGGAATTGGATCCAGGTGCCGGAGACCGTGCTGGACAAGAGATCAGCGGCTTATAACAAAGGGAGGGTTTTCATCCACGGTGCAAGTGAGAGCACAGCAAATGCATACAGGAAACAGTTCCAAACTGATTTAGCAGAGTTCCTGGGATCAAGATCACGGGAGATGAAGAGAGGAGGTTCCATGTTCCTTGTTTGCTTAGGAAGAACCTCAGTGGACCCCGCAGACCAAGGTGGGGCAGGCCTCCTTTTTGGGACCCACTTTCAGGATGCTTGGGATGATCTTGTCCAAGAGGTAATCATACTATAAACTCTGACCAAAGTAACTGTAAAAAAAAGGGAAAACCCAGTACACAAAAGGAGAAATGATTAGGTGTTGTTGGTTGATAAAGCCTTGTTATGAATTAAAACCACATTTACTTCTTGCCGTCGGATGCTCTGCCAAAACTGGATTTTGCCACCGTCGATTATCATGTCGGCAGAATTATTACTAATGCCAGTGGCGGGCCATATTATTGACCATGGAATTCCAGAGAGTTGAAACACAACATAATCATATCTCATAGCAAGACAATGAGAACATCGGGATTCATCTGACCGCTGTCGATCAGAGAATGACTGGTCAAGCACCAAGATGTCTTCAAAATAAAGTCAGTGCATGTGCCTTTTAACCTGTCCCTTAATCAACTTTTCTAATCAGGACGCTACAGTGATTATCAAAAGGTGTTGATGATTTTTGTGTCTGTGAGTTTATAGCAAATCACAGGAGATACTTCACAGACTTCAGGAACACCAGTAAAGTAGAGAAGATCCATGGTTGCTTTTCCCTGGAAGTAGCTTTAGAATATCATTCTGTTAGCTGTGCTGATTACAACTTGGAATTTGAACCCATAAAAACTTCTTCCAAGCAAAAGAAGTTACCCGAGTTTTCTTTTTCAGATTAGGTTTGTTAATAGCACTATATCTCCTACATTAGCAAGAGATAATCATTAGATAAAGTTTAAAAATGGTTATATCCTCTTAACTTTTGAATTAGTTCTTAAGTTAGATAATTAACTTTCTAACTTAGTATAAAAGTATGGTTCTTCTTTACTGATACCCTAGTTAAGACTGTTGATCATTTTGTTAATGAGATGGCAGAATTTAATTTTAAGTTTTTTTCTTTTTGTTTTACTGCATTTCTTCTAACTATACCTAGTCCATGAATTACAGGGCCTTATCACCAGCGAGAAACGTGACAGCTTCAATATTCCAGTCTATGCACCGAGCATACAAGACTTCAAGGAGGTAGTAGAAGCCGACGGCTCCTTCGCCATAAACAAGCTAGAGGTTTTCAAGGGAGGTAGCCCTCTTGTGGTTAACCAGCCGGACGACGCAGCCGAGGTCGGCCGAGCACTAGCCACCAGCTGTCGAAGTGTATCCGGAGTCCTAGTCGACGCACATATCGGTGACCGGCTGAGCGAGGAGCTGTTCTTGAGAGTGGAGCGCCGAGCCATCAGCCATGCAAAAGAGCTGCTAGATCAACTACAATTCTTTCACATAGTAGCGTCGCTTTCTTTTGCCTAGAGAAAAGTAAAAGGGTTTCTGAATTACTCTTCTTCCCCTTCACCCCCGCAAAAGAAAAAGCAGAGAAGGCTTTTGATCACCCTTTTCTCTTTTCTCAATCTCTTTTTCTCTCTTTCTGTCTTCTTTTGTGTTTTTCTGTGGTGTTTCTGTAGCAATCTCTATACTTGATGGGTTTTGAGACTTTGTGTTCCCTTGAATCCAAACTGAGTAAATAAAGCTTGTAAACGTATTTCATTCCTGCTTTCTTTATGGCTCGTTATGATTCCATGTTGTGTGAATGAAGGGCTTATCTTTTTACCTAACGACATGTGAAATGCCACTAGAATTCAAGTTTTGTTGTTCTTTATTCCCTCTTTCGCAATAAACAAAGAGGGTGGCGGTGGCTGGTGGGGGTCCTGGGTACGAAATGGTAGTTGTTTCGGTTACTATCTTTCCGACTTACCAAAAGAACAAAAAAGAACAGTTGTTGCTTTGCTTTTCATAAGTATTCATCTATTGCTTTTCTCTTTCAATCATAGGATTATAGCTTATTACTTTTCCTTTTAAGAAAAAAGTTGTTTATTGCTTCCTTTTTTCTTGTTAGAGGTAATCTACTATTTTGCATGCAATAGTCAGTTAAAAATAATATGACATAAGTTTTATATTATCTAATCTTACTTAAAGATCTTCTTTATTAAAAATATAATTTCTTTTTAGGTTAATGGTTGGATAAGATTGAGCTTTCTAATATGATGTCAAAATATAATTTTAGCTACAACTCATCTTTATACATCAATAAATTTTTTCATGAGAAGTATTTCCTCGCACTCGAATTAGGGGATGTTGTAAAAAAGGTAAGATATAAGTCTAATACCTAAATTTTGCAAAGAAATTGTCTTTATAAAAAAGAAAGATCACCTTATTCTTGAGTCAATTGGACTTTTTCACGTATCCTTTCCAAAGAGAGAAGTGCAAACAAATGAACTTCCCATTATAGATAGACATGTAGTTCCTTGGATTAAAAAGATCCTAATAAGAACAGAACATGAAAGACTTGTGATATCCAAATACTTAAGAGGTATTTTAGAGGTTTATTATTGTGATATCCACAACCTGACGTAGGTCAATAACCATGAAACATCGACAAAAACTAAATATAAAAAAAATACTACAAACTTCCCTGACAATATCAGCCTCCTCAAGCCCCCAGGGGTGTGGTTCAACTGGCAAAGGCTCGTGTGGGATTCCCTACAAAGTAAGGGTCCTGGGTTCAAAACCAGTTGGCTGCATTCTTGACATGAAATGGGCAAAATACTTTGGGGTGAGTGTTGGGCACTCCAGTTTGAGCCACCATGCAAGTGGTGAGGGTTCTGGGTCATCAAAAAAAAAAATATATCAGCCTCCTCGATAAGTCTAATTGTCACGCTTTTCTTTACCTTTCGCTTTGGCTTCTCCTTAATGAAGAAGCACCAATTTCGCTTCTGTAATTCTCTTAAACTTTTAATAGCTGCTGGGAGCTGTCCCCACAGCAAGACTAACTCCATTTTCAGCCGAAAGAAATTGTTTTAGATTTTTCCAATCTTGTTCATCATCATAGCCTGGTGTGCCAAGATGACAGTCCTCTAGAGTGAGCTCCATAGCATTTTTCACCTTCTACATGCGTCTGACGCTTCTCCCTCACCTTCACCTTCACCTTCTCCTTCTTCCCAAAGTATTCTACATTTATAAACTTAACTGAGAGGAGGTGCTGTCGCCAAAGAATCCATTGTCTCAACAATACTTCCAATAGAGCAAACTGATGCAGTAGTTTGGGCAACGAATGCAACATGATCATAGCAAATGATTGTGTTATACAAAAACAAGGAAAAATATTTTAATATCGAGGACAGCACAAGTTTTGTAATCTGTAACGAAGATAGATAAAGACCGGGGATAATTGCAAAGGTTGTTTACTAATTTGAATACAAGGTTCGCCCCATATCTCTTAGCTGCCAGAATTTGCATTAGCTATCAAGATCATAATCTTGGTTGCTTCTATCCATAAGGATCTGCTTGAAGTTGAAAGACAAAGCAACACATACACTAACATATATGTGTTTGTCTACGTATGTATATAAGATACAATCCGGTAGATTCCACCTTTTAATAAGCCAGCGGTTCGAAATTTTTTTCTTTCCCATATGATTTGAAATTATGAATGGGCACAAGGATTTCCCCTACCCTTGCCTCTCAGATCACAAACGAAATTTCAAGGAAAGTCCTTCTGGCTTAGCTTTCGTTTACTTTTTAGAGAAGAAACCTCTACGCGATGGGGATCTCTGTTCCACCCTCCACAGCCCCCTGCTCTGCTGATATACAATATCCCTTGATTGCAAATGATCGCTTTCATAAAAACCTTTGATTTGTTATCCCCACTTCAGTCATGTTAGAGAGAGGAACAAGGTCCTGCAACTTAAATATTGACCACGATAATAAAATCTTTTTTACTTGAAATATAAGTAAATATCATTTTAAAAAGCTTCTTTTTCCCTTTAAAATGGATTGTAATTTAGAGAATAATTTGTTTATATAAAGAGAATTCCACATTAGATTATAAATAATATAAAACATTTTAACAAGTGTGTCTTTCTCCTGGAACCTATTGTCAAAATTTGTTAAACCTACACCCGACATCGATTGTACCTTAATCTTTTGCCCATTTGATGGTTTGGGGTCTTGCCAGAAGCAAAATATACAGGACTGACAGTGCAACTGGCTGTTCTTAAATGAACACCTAGAACCGAGTTGTCAAAGCAGAGGCTACAAAGTCTACAAAACTCTTGCTGTATGCTTTTGAGAAGGAAACGCTTGCAACTTGGTACTCAACATTAAGATGTCAGCCAATAACCCAACGCCCACCATTAACAACGCTATTCTTGTGGCCCCCTTTTCCAGAAAATCGGACACCTCTTGAGCTATTTTCCCGTGTCTAGCAGTTAAGGATTCGGCCCGAAGATTCTAATTGCAAGATTTTGCCTCTGCAGCTTAACTATTACGACCTCTTTTTCCAGGACGCAATCCGACACAATGTGCTTTTGAGACAGCCTGGGAAGTATTGCTTTGTTTCAGTTCCTGTCCGACAACCATCAGACACTTTTGACCCGATTCAGAACATTGCCCGTCGTTAGTTCTTAATATCGCCCCCAAAAAGCCCAAGTACGGAGCAGACTGAAAAGTAATGCTATTAATCACATTAACTCTCACAAGCTTTAACAGGCTTTAAGATATCCAAACGATCAAGAAATGGTATTGGTTTATACAAAAGTAGGGGAGCCCATTCCTAAGTGTTACCCTCATTCACGGGTATTTCAGACAGAAAACCTCAACCATTTCATTTATAGATCCAATGAGACATATACAAATCAAACCATGCAGTACATAAACAACAAAAGATTGTACCACTTTTGGACTCATATGGTGGAAAATCATTTTCCAGCGGATGGATTTGTCAGCAATTCAAGTGATTTCTTCAAGTAGTCTACAGCGATTGACACATCATCAAATGCCAGCGCCCCAACTGCAAATCTTGCAGCTTTGTGTGCCTCGGCAATTTTCTCAGCTGGTGGCTGATAGTTACTGTCATATTGATAAGTTTGAGCAGAAGAAGAGGACGGTTCTGAACCACTCCCATTTGTGCTGGTTGAATGGTACGGGGCGGTTGATGCATAGTTTGTCACTGGAGGAGCCGATTGGTGAGAGTAGGATGCATCAGAACCCTGATAGTATGAAGAATAGTGAGATGAAACTGCTGGGAGACTGCTCTCCGTAAAACTGGGATAAGATTGGAAATGAGGATAAGAGAAAGAAGAGGAAGTTTCATGGGAAGGGAAGTTAGAAGGCAAATGTTGTTGAGGTTCCTGTGGGTAGGATTGATGGTGATATGGCTGAGAATAGGTAGGACTTTCTGATCTGTTTGTTGAAGGAGGTGACTGAAAATCATTGGCAGGATAACCGGACGTGGGGTAAGAAGGAGGTGGTGGTGAAACATAAGCAGAATGCTGGTTTTCTTTATCATGGAACTGAACCGCTGGAGGAATATTTGTAAACTGCTGGTTGTCTTTATCATGGAACTGAACCGCTGGAGGAATATTTGTAAACTGCTGGTTGTCTTTATCATGGAACTGAACCGCTGGAGGGATATTTGTAAACTGCTGGTTGTCTTTATCATGGAACTGAACCGCTGGGGGGATATTTGTAAAATGCTGGTTGTCTTTATCATGGACCGTAGGAGAGGGAGGAATATGTGGAGAACGCTGGTTGTTAACTTGATCATGGAACTGAGCTGATGGATCAGATTGAGGTCCAGGACTGGTAAATGCGGCTTCACTTGGTCCAAGATCCTGCAAGGATAAAGATAGGAAAAATTCTTCAGATTCTTATAATTAAAATAACTTCTGGCAAAGGCAACTACAGATGCAATACTTTTTTAGTCAAATCATTGATCACAAATTGTGAATGCTCTAAATAAGAACTGTCTTATCACTATATACATCAGTATGTAATTTCATCAACTACTATAGGACGACAGAAGTGAGAGTATTTTAATATCATGGGTGTAAACATGTTCCTTCCGTCAAACAACACCATCACTTCTCCCTCCCAACCCACCCAAGAAAGAGAGAGAGAGAGAGAGAATGAAGAAGCAAAGACCGATCACCAGATTAAAAGCATAGAGGGCAAAAAAGCTCCAGAGAAGAGATGAAAAAATTTACAGATTCAAACGTCAACATGTGTGCCAATATTGGCGTCTGTGTTTGTCACAATTCATGCTGATTCTGCAGATATTCTAATAATATCCATCTGCTGTATTTTATCAGACAAATATTCTGCTTAGTTTAGAACCATACATATGCACCACTAGCTGTATTTGATGGAACTGATAGATCGTCATCACCAGCAGGTGGGCCAGGTTTGGGTGTCCTTCCTTCTTTCACAGCTTTCCTTATATCAGCTGCTTTCCAAGCTGCATACTTCTGCTTCTCCTCAAGCTGTAAAAGAGGGTTATCAATTGTAAACTACAAAAACTACTCACACGTTCCTCTATCACAGTTACTACAAACATCAACGATGAGACTTACACACTTTTGCACGTAAATGATACATTAATATACAATAAATACCATGAACCTATACTCACATCAGGCTGAAGTGCACCAAACTGGTTAAGAATCTCAAAGAAAATGCTTGCAGCATAAAATGTTTTTGCAGTATTCCTGGAGCAAATTCAAACAAAATTTCAAAATCAGTTATATGAAGCCATAGAATTATAATTATGACATCTTCCACATGCGATATTGGATCAAGGACATGATCTACCGCCCAACAATATCCAAATGTGTTAGTTCGGGAGAAACTGGACTCCTAACAAAGCAGAGACTGATGGAACCCAGAATAATAATTCAACCAGAGGAGTGACTGAAGATACTTGAGCTCCTTGAAATGGGATTGAACCTATAATCCAGCTACCACAATCATGTTGACTGTGAATCATTGGTAAAAACAACAGATACACAATTTCTTTTGTGTGTTCAGAAAGAGTATATGACTACGGTATGTGCATAGGTTCAGAAAGTAATTCATAGAAACATCCCTGCGCCCAGAATGTGAATGACTTAGACACATGGATCTTGAAAAACACAATATGATGACATATATTTACAATATATCAGAAGTTTAAAGAAGGCTAAGTATATATACATATACAAGATGTGAACCATCCAACGCATCTCAAACCTCTTTCACATGAAATTTTGAACTAAATAATTTTAGAAGACTAATTAGGACAAGAGAAGTCAAACTTAAAGAAACATCAGTGACAAAAAATATGATAGGCACAATAATCTTATCCCTCATTCACTCAAATGTGGCACTGTATATAGTAAGGGAACCAAATTCCAATTGAAATGGAATCTTTAGGATAAATCAGTGCAATTTAGGAGGCACGCACAATCTCTAAAAAACTCATCATGCTCCACACATGATGGAAGAGCCATTACTTGACATAATGGCTCAACCAAACTGTTTCAAGGCCATTTGCAGTCCATCAGTGCCCCATTCCTGGTGATGCAGACCTCAAAAGAACAGGAATATCTAAATTACGGATAAAGATTAGTCAAGAAGCATAAGCATTCAATGACATTTCCAATGATAGTCATATGTAAGAAGCAAGATTTGACATACAAATCAGCTCGCCCAGCACGGTCTTGCTTGTCTGCCTTCCCAAAGACATTCAAGGCAAAGCCCTCCAGATGTAATTGATCATCAGGCCCCAACTTCAGTGATTTCTTGTCCTGTAAAGTTCCAGTGTCAATTGACATCAATAAGGTGGAATTGCATACTGACAAGACACGCTGAATCAATTACTTTAAAAGATCTTCAAGGGACAAAATTCTTTGTCAAGTTTTGATGAATTTGCTACAACAGCCACTGACAGAAGACTCCAATACCAATTCCAAACGTAGTATCTACTAGTTAAGCCCATTGCAACTATTAAATGTACACAAAATTTGGAAAGCTCCCCTTATAACTTGAGATATATGCAAGAACTAACCAAAAAAATGTCTAAGATATTAAATTGCCAAAGTCATTTTAAGTCATGTCAAAATGGGACAGTACCCTTATAATCAGTATCCAATTGGATCAATATGACTACCAAACCAATAATCGGCAAGATTTGGGAGACATTCTGGTACCCGGGAGTTCCCCTCAAACTCCTAACCTCTAATCTCAAAGGTTCAAAACATCCAACCTTCATACTGAAACTAACAATCATCCACATACCAAACCAAACACTTCTTTGTTTTCATGAGCGATAAATTTCCCAATCCGGACATATAAGACCTACAACAGCCACTTATCTAAGAAAACCCGTAAACCGTGTGAGGGCGTTACAGGCAGCAGAAACATAGACTGTTTTCAGGTTTAAACTACAAAGCGGATCCCAATAATTATTTTAGCACATTAAGATCAGGCCACCCGAAGATTAACTATCACACGGAAGCCTTGGTACCAGTGCATCAAAAATTAGAAAAATTAACCAAGATGAATGATTTGTATCATTTTTCCTCAAAACCAAAGAGCATATAAAATTTAACAAAGCCCGGGACCTTTTCGAGCTGTTTCATGAGGGAAACGAGGAGCGAATTGGTGGTCTTGGTGCGCTCGCTCTGGGGAATCCTCAGCCCTCGCTCCATCGCATATAATCGACCTGAAAATAGCGAGCGATCGTATTCGATAGAGGGAACCTACAGAATCGTATTGAAGAAGAAAAGGGCTTAGAGTTCGCGCATTAGAGACACTTACAGTAATAGGCGACCAGAGGCTCGTGCTTCTGCAACTCATCGGCTCGTTGGAGGTAAGGCAAAAGGAGCTTCGCCGGCTCGTTCTCGCTCGCCATTGAATCGAACAGAGTTCAGGTGCAGAGAGATTTCTGCTTCTTCGCAACGATTTGAAAGTGGTCCTCTCGTCGAGATGCTAGGACGGCGTCGTTTCCAGAGTCCAATTCTTCGAGGCTAAAGATCTTTGACGGGGGGCGGGGGCCCTGGCTCAGTGGTTAAAGACACTGAGTCAAACCCTGACCGGCGAGTCCACCCGGTCGTGGGTTCGAACCCCGTCCCTCCCCCTCCCCCGGGTGCGTGCGTTATAAATAAAAAATTAAAAAAAAAATAATAATAATAATAAAAAAAAGATCTTTGACGGATTTGGAATTTAGCCCCTCTACCCCTCGGAAACGTGTAAAAATAAAATAAAATGGTTATCAGTTGCTTCCATACTAAGAAAGCATCAAAAGTCGTACACTTATGGGAAAAAATTTACAACCTTCCCTTATATATTAACAACCTTGAACAATCTAATTACTACTCTCAAATTTATACTTTTATTACTTGAAAATTTATCATTGAGAAAACTTCATCTTTTACCTATAATTAACGAAAATATTAATACCTAAATAAAGTTAACTTTTTAGGTATTGATATTTCATTCACTAGAGAAATAAAGCCTATAAATTATAATAAATTTTTACAAAAGTTTTAAAATTTGCCAAATACAGTATTTGATCTTAAATAATGATGATGCAATTGAACAATCTTATAATTCTTTATGGTGATATATAATTCTTGACATTTCACCAACAAAAAAAAAAAAGTTAACTTTTTCTTTTTTCAATTTAAACACTTTAAAGAAGAAATGGTCGAGGCTGGGTATAGTATAAAGCAACACGATTGAAAAATCTTCGGAATGCAATATCACATACAAAGATACAAGCTTTACTCGGTGTTTCACAGACCATATTGCTACAACACAGACTAGAAGAAGTAAAATAGTAACATCACAAGGGTGTAAACCTACAGATCTCTCTCAGGACCATTATGGTGAAGCCGGAATCAATTCGGTACCAGAAACATGGGATGCAGCATCATCTTTCGATATGGCGACGTAGTTCAGGGGGGCAACTGGTCGAGTGTTATCCCGCTTTCCGTCTTTTGTTGCGGACCTCGCCCCGTTTTGATGAGCATTAAGAGACAGTCGTCTGTTAGGGGTTCCATTGGCGCCGCCGTTGGCACGAGGGCCGACCACCTTCTTTGTGCCAGCAGGTCGAGCAGGGCTGGGCCTGGAACCAAAAATGGCTTCTTGTTCTGTGTTTTGCTGCTCATGGAACTTCTTCTGGTCCTAAAATGCGGAGAAATAGTTAAAGTAGGAAATATGTTTCACCTCATCTAATAATCAGTAATTATACAATCAAATTGTCAATAAAGACTCACCCTCATCCTCCGTTTCTCTTCCTCTCGTTCATGTCTGAGCATGGCATATTCATCAAGCATAGCAAGAAGAGGAACACCGTCATAAGTAAATGGTATGCCACGATCTTCTTCCCATGCCCGAGTTTTGAGACTCAATGTCTCAACCAGTGCTGCAGAGAGAGAAGTACCAATCAACGGAAAATAGAGGTACATATGCATCCAAGAAGAGGATAGAGTGTTAATGATTACGCCATCCATCAGTGGTGAAAACAGTTCTAGGAGTTTCTCCACTTTAGGAGTCCAGATGAAAGCTTAGCTACAACCTTACAGGAATCCAAAAATTATTATTTCATTAGATCAGACCCACTGCCAGAACAAGTTAAAGTTTACAGAGACTGCAAAGTCTAGGGCGGAAGAAGCTAAATTCTTGCTTATGAGGACCTGCTTTCTCCATTATCTACAAACCAAGGGTATCATGTTGCAAACCTAAATGAAGGCTATGACTATGCGCTAAGGCTACAGATAACCTAGATACATGGAGGAGCAGAGACATCCATCATAACAAATCAACTTCTGTAAAATACAAAAACCGGAAGCTCAATCAAGCTGGCTATGACTCTGCCAGCACTATGGTTCTACACATACCCGGAATCTTGTTGACCAGAATTCGGGCCTTTTCTGCACGCTTGAGGTTTAAGTGTGCACCTCTGCTTGCATTATATCTGTTCTCATCCTGTTTCAACAAGAATTTGAAGCACCAAAAGTCAGTGAGATAAACAAACCTAAAGCATTTACACGTGAAAGTTCACTCTTGCAGTATCTGCCACCATTCATGTAATGTCTTCTGTCAAGATCACCTTTTACTGGTCCCTAGTCAGTGATTAGAGAGACATGCATCTTTCTTCGGAGATTGGAGAGTACATATTTATGCATACTTACAGAGGAAAGATGCAAATAAACCTATTGGGTTCCAGAGAATATAGGAAAAACTAAAGTTAACAAGTTGATAAGAAGGCAATTGTCAACAAGGATTTCATGTTATTAAATTGAATGGGATGACAAAACTATGACAACATTACCCCATTTTCCCTCGCCAAATAATCCAAAACATAGCATGTTCATGAGGAAAATATACACACCCGATTGTAGTCTTCAAGCCAACTCTCCTCTTCACAAGCTGACATCCACTTCTCAACCTTATCCAATATATCTTTTCGGCTGAGAGCTTCTTCTTTCGCGTTTGCTATCTGATTGTCCATGTCAGCCAATAATTCAGCAGGTTCAACATTGCTAGAGTCAATGAGGGACATAATTTTTTCACGCGCAGCCTCTGGATCTATTTCTATGTGAGCACGGGCAAATATCTCTTCAAGCTCTGCTTGCCTCTTAAAGGCAATTTCCTTCATCCTGCTTGACTTCAGTTGATCAAGCCTTTCAACTTCTACCTCAGCCTTAACAACAAAAAACAAGAAAATGGGTAAACTGAACCACCAATGTCTGTTTGATTTCATAGTTCTATATATTTGGGAGACTTTAAATACCTGCTCAATCAGATCTAAAGCAAGAGCTCCTGGAACAGTCACTTCATCGACTGAAGCAGATATATTACAGGTGACATGATCAAATAAACTCCTTTCTTCAATGGGGGTATCCATCAGATTCCACAGATCAATTAGCTGAGTAGCTAAGTCTTGGAGCTGTTAAGGGAAGATACGTGTTAAATTTGCATCAACTTATTGCAATAAACAAACAGGCAAAAACTTCAGAGCAGAACAGCATCACAAAGAACGGAAATGTGAAACCTCATTCGAAATAGAAATACAAATCCAATCTCCCATAAACATGAAACAAGTAAACTTAAGATGGCTATAAAACGATATTAACGAACTGCCCAATGAGATAACGAGTGTTTTAAATCCATATGAGATGTCAAACAACCATAAAAGAACCACATGAAATGTAAGTATTCTAGCTGAGGTGAACATGTTCTGTTACACGTCTCATGCAAATATGTAATCATCTGTTAAGTCACAAAAAATTAAGTAAAAAGAAATCAGAACAAAATTTTGTGCTTCCTTTTTTTTTTATTTCAGGAGAAGTGAACGAAATTTCATAAATAAGAAGGACTCCTCTTTTCACTTGTCAAATCAAACAACGAAGTATGGTAATACATTTCCACTTCCATAATATAAAGGCATAAAAGTATGAATATATACAATATCACTTAGCCAAGTGAAGATGACAGATTCTTTCTAAAGTTGTGACAACTAGTCGCTAACATGGATCATTACTAAGCACTAAGAGAGTAATCCAAGGATAAAAAGGAGCACGGAACAAAAAGTCTCACCTTTTGCAGCCTCTGTTTCTTGTCTTCTTTGAGGGCTAAGACTGTCTTAGCCAGTCTAGATAGAGTATCATTACTAATACTTTTCGATTGCACATTGGTAGACTCATTTAAGCTTGGATGAACCTCCGTAACAGTACTGAAGAAGTCCATCCCAAGGACAGAACAGAGATCATGCACAGTGCTAACAAACTCAAGGACCTTATGCAACCTTTCACTCTGCCAGACAAAATAACCAATTAGCAACCATGAACCCAATGCAAGTAGAAACAGGTGTTGTAGTCAGATCTGTAAGTGACATATTGTTCGTTGATATACATTTACCTTCTCTTTTTGAAGTTCTTGAAGTTGGGCGTGATATTCATCCAACTTTTTGAGGGATAGATCAGCCTCATCAACTGCAGTAGTCCCTGCCTTATCGTTAAGGTTCAAGTTCCCAGCAATTTCTCCACATATCTTTTGAATCTGTGACTGAACATCAGAAAACTCCTTTACTCTCTCTTCTTTTTGTTTCCACAGCTGTTCAAGTGCTGGGGCTATAGCTGCAAGCTGTTCCTTGATAGTTCCTGTAGTCTTCTCAGGCTATAATTGAAACAAAGAAATCCATGGGAAACAAATTCACCTTTGGGCAAAGTATACTAAAACATAGAACGGATATACATCATTAAAGCAATACGTTCACTTCCTGAAATACTTCATCTAATTTAAGGGTAAATTTAGAAGTTGCTCACAATTCCAACAAAACTTTTCTCCCCAAGGGCTGATAGAAGCGTGGAAAGTTCAAGTTTGGCATCTGACAAGGCCTGAAGAAGCTGTGCCCTCGACTTTGCAGCCTGCTCAACCTTCCTCTTGTATACATCCAAGCACTCCTGCTCCAACTGAAGAAGCATCTTGTCCCGTTGCTCATCACTTTCCCCAACTTCATCCCATATTTCCTGCACCAGATATTCAATCAGTTTAGAATAAAGTAAGCATAGAGCATATGTATTGGTAGTAAACACACGCTTGCAATGAAAAAAAGAAAGATCAATTTACCTGAAGTTTCTGCAGCAATGAACCGCATGTTGTTTCTCCGAGAAGGGGGTTTTGTGCATCCGTCACCGCCATTGGCGTCAAAACCACAACCTAACCTGAATTACAGAGCAGTTAAGGAACATAAAGCCATTGCGTGCCCTTCTGCAGGAAGAAGACATCTTCTCCAACATATACAAAAGCAGAATGAATGTAAAACCAAATCTTTTTACCTTATTGACTAGCGAGAAGGACCAATAGACTGAACAGAGTATAACATGCACACCTGTCTGCATCAGACACCAAGACAGACCACACGTCAGAAGAAATAATCCAGAATAATAGTACCAGAGAGTTAAAATAATGGAGGCATGAAAAACTTTACAGGAAACACATCAAAAGTTTGCCCGTTCGAGTCGTTTGATCACTGACAAAACCAAATGCGACAAACTACTCAAACACAGTAGTGTTCATAGGCGCGTCCAGATCAGTAATTAAACTGGTTAAGGGATGAAACATTAGAAATCACAAGATCATTTACCAACTAAGTCTTGATATCATTTTTCCAAAGTGTATGAAGTCCAGTACAAAAATAAAGTTCCCAGCACAGATCGTCTATGTCACATCTCATTACTGCGAGAATTTGAAGAACAAAGCGAAACCAAAATTCGGAATCTTGAACATCACATTATGATGACATGAAACCCCCTTCAACTGACAGCTCAGGAGCTCACATCAAGAAGTTTCATAAAACATAAACCAAAGAATAAGAAGTTCAATTGTCTCCACCGAAATTCTGCCATCAACCAAACAGAGGACTAGTTCAATCCTTCAAACACACAAATAGTAAAATTGTTTTCCGTCTTTTACAATTTCTCAGCAACCAAACAAACTGACATCGCCTCAGAACCCACTTAAAAACCAAATCAAATCACTAAATCCAAAACTACAGAACAAGATCACTAAAAATTCACTTCAAATCCAAGCATTCAAAGCACAAAACCTCAAAGCCGACATTTTCAGCTCCTAGGAAGAGAGAGACATTATCCTCAACCGCTGGCTAGAAATCCCACATTTTATGCAACTAAAACAAGAGCTTCTCCCAGAACACCCAGATCTCTGCCTGTTCCGGATCAAGCCAACCGTACAGTCCATAACCGAAAACCCAAAAAGCACTCAGAAAACAGATTTCAGAGTCTCAGAGAAGCAAACAGACGGCTACATTGATGAAACAAAGAACGGAACAAAAACAAGAGCTGGGAGCTCAGCAGAGCTCAATGCTTACCCGAGACCGTCCTTGGAGCTGAAGCTCTTGGGGTTTGCGGTTCAGATCTAAGCAGCTTTGGCCTCAGTGTTTGTGAAGGACAGAAACGAGCAAGTGTGAGAGAAGTCACCAAGGAGAGAGAGAGAGACAGTGAGTAAGTGTGTGCAGAAGGAAATGGACGAGTACGGTGGGGCCGCTTTAATGTCTGATCGTCCGGCAAATCTATGATTCTGTAAACGCCCTCTGTCTTTCACATTATTTACGCATATGACACTATCCGAGTGTCATATGCTTTCGTGTAGTTGACGGTTTGACACTTTGACTGATGCATGATTTGCGACACTCGGGACCGCCCAATAAATATAAGTAAATATTGAAATTTTATATTAATAATATTAATAATTATAAATAAGTGATTATTACAAACGATGAAATAAAATTATCAAAACCCACTATAAGAACATACAGCATCATATTCTTAAACCCACCGAGGAATTTGTTGGCAACGTAAACGACTTTGTGTCGTGTTTTAGAAAGGATCTTGTGATTTGACGGCGAAATAAAGCACTGAGGACGAGAAGATGATTAATTTCTAAGCCCTCATGATTGAGACCCTTAAAGCTACCTACTTTACAATGTTTTTCCGGGTCTTTCTTCTTGATGAACGGTGGGGAGCCCGGGGATTTGACAGCAATGGAGACAATGGCTCTGAGGGCCCCTTGACTTGCCGGACTAGCTAAGCTTTCGTAGGACCACGTCCACGCTCTCACGGGCAGCACTGAAAAGTGTACTTCGTATACATGTTGTGAAATTTAATTTGTTTAAGTCAAAAAATTGATATTTAACAGTATTGATGGAAATGGCATTTGTGTAATACAATAGACAATAATGGCATATGCTTGGTGACTTGAAGGGAGTTACAAAACTCTGAGAAAGGCAAGCAGAACAAGATATGTGGGGGCGAAGGTCGCGTCAAGACTTGGGTGTCATCACGAATCAAATAGGTCCCTACCCAAATGCAATGCATGCAGAGCTTTTGATATTTTGGATCTTTCTAATGGGATGAACTTCAGGTAATTAGTGAATTTTTTGGACCTTTTTTCTGTTCAAACCCATAATTGGGTGTTGCATTAAAAGAACAGAGGAATGGGGTGTTTCCTAGAAACATTATTAGTTAATTATAGGATTTCTGGGGATACCCATCATTAACACTTGCCATAAAAATAAAAATAAAACAATCAATTCCTTCATTATTAAACTCTAGTTCATCTTTTATGTCTTAGGCCTAAGCATTGTTCTGTAGTTTCTCCGTCGTTTTAGGAATTTTTAGGCAATGCATGAAAATAAAATTATTTTATAAAGGAGGAGAATGATTTTCTAACACTACAACATATGTTTAAAAATATGAATGTAATTTTCAATGACTTGGGTCGAGTTCGTATGTATGTTGGGTCCCTTCAATCTACCTTTCAACTTCCTCTTTTTCACAAACACTACTCTTCCAATAAACAAAGACCGTGATTAGTAAAGGCATAAACTTTAATGGAATTTAAAATTAGGGGATGGCCAACTAATTTCTTTAATTTTTTTTGTTTAACTTGTCCATGGATAAGATCTTATAAGATTTGAATGATACTATTATGTTCCTCTAGCATTTAAAAATAGAGCAAAGTGAAGTATTTGACCAGTGATTGACTCCACCGGGATGGATTCCAGAGATGAACATGCTGTGTCCGAAAATCAAGAAACAGTCAACCAATTGCAACGATTTTTGTAGGCCCTGCTTTTCCCGGACTGGACCTTCACATGCACGGCTGTCACATCCTTCCATACTTCCATCATTATCCTCCTAAAAATAGTAATAATAAATAAATAACGAGTAAAAACCAAATCTAACCTCTTTCACGGTAATTTTCTTCGAGAAAAAAGTAAATTTTGAACTTTGGATCTCTTTGCAGAACATTAGACCAAGTTGGGTCGATTATATATTTTTAATTGAAATGATGATATTTGAGAAATAGAAGGAATTGGGGATTAAGAATTCAGAAAAAGTGTTGTCCTTCTATTTCTCCTTTCCTTTGATAACATTACAAAAACATATGGATGGAATATATTTATATGAGAACTTGGAAAACAATTTCTAATAAAGGGATTTGTTTGCTTTGAAAATTAAACAAAATTGAGCAATTAGATATTTTGATTTAAAAATAATAACTAAAAATAAAAAGTAAAATAAAAAATCAAGAACAGAGAAAAGAAGGATGGCAAAACTCTTGGTCTTTGAATTTGTGAAGATTTTAACATGTATTGATCTTAAGGTTTACTTTTTTTCATAGAATTGATTTGTACGAAAAGATAATATATTTACAAATAAGAAGCATAATATGTCAATATATTAACAGTGTAAAATTTATACTAAATTCAAGTGAAATTCACTTCACATGGGATTTGTTGCTAAATTACAAAAGCAATTTTAATCTTTCCCTAATGATTAGGGGGTGAGCAATTATTTCACAAGTTTAAAACCAAAAAGTAGAGGTCAATCAACAAAAGAAAAGGCTCCAAAAGCCAGGAGACACGCAGGCTCTCAAGCACTTACCAAGATGGAAACGCTGTCCCAAAAACATGCATTAAAAGGTCGAAACAAAAGATATTATATCAGAAAAGTAAGCTATAAATTAAAGGAGGAGAAAGGCTTTGCTAAAGTATTAAAACTTTTAACTAAGAAAGTTGAAATGCTGTAATTATTGGAAGACTTTGTCACTTCCTAGGTTTTAGATACATGCAAGAAACACAATCTTTTATCTGAAACTTTTGTTTGGGAGCCATGATTATAGCTGTCCAGGAAAAAGTTTGGCATGCCGCATCGTCAATTTTGTGTTAGAAATGAATAGAGTGGGCCAGTCGAGTCCAATCAAAACTAGCCCATCACATAGACCCAAAGTCTACCGGGGTTCCCAAATAAAAGTATTTATTTATTTGTTTATTTTATAAATAAAAATTAAGATTCACATTTTATATTTTACAAAATATATATATAAAAAAAAAGTATTTAGTATTTTATATTTACTTTATATTTTATCTAATGTCAAGTTTGTGATCAATAAAGTACTGATAAGATCTTGTAATGACAGGGTTCAAGATAATGATTAAATGAAGATATATAAACATTTTAAAATAAAAGTAACGAGGAAGGTCTGGAAGAATTACTCTTGAGTAATTTAACAAGTTCAGAGAATTTATGTGGTTGCAACGGTGTCGTTTCAATTTCCTTCTTCTATATGTTGATCGTGCGGTCCATAGGGCAGGAAACGCTCGTTTCAGTGAGTAGCTTGGTAGTGCAGTGCTGCACGCCGTTTTGACGACGATAAACGTAAACTGCTTCACAAGCTGCCCGGATCGCGAGATTCCCCGGGGGAGGTCCGACGATGGAGGGAGTCGGGTTGAGGCTGAGCCGGGCGTCGTCCCGGTACGGCTCAGCTGCCACAGTGTTCAGTGGCCCGGTAAGGAAGTGGAAGAAGAGGTGGGTCCACGTGTCGCAGTCCTACCACAACTCCCATTCCCCCATCCAACGGCGGCAGTAGCTCTCGTCTTCTTGCCTGCCGGTGGATCCCCATCTCTTCCAACACAGTTAGCGACTCCACCTCGGTTGGCTCTGCCGACGAACCCCC
The DNA here is from genome assembly GCA_028551485.1 of Casuarina cunninghamiana. Taxonomy (NCBI): domain Eukaryota; kingdom Viridiplantae; phylum Streptophyta; class Magnoliopsida; order Fagales; family Casuarinaceae; genus Casuarina; species Casuarina cunninghamiana. The sequence continues at coordinate 28,578,221 of CM052363.1, read as the reverse complement.
GAGGCGCAAGTTCCGCTACACTCCTGTGAGTACACATGTTTATGCATGTACAATTCGGGAGTATTTATAGATATTTTGTGGAGAATTATTGGGTTTCGGGGGGGTTTCTGTTGGAAAATAAAGGTTGTGGGTTTTTTTTTTTTCGGCTTGTGCTGGATTGTGTGTGGTTGCTACTTCGTAGGGTTTTGGTTGGACATGTTGTCTGGCGTAGTGTTTGAGCAGATGTTCTCTTCTAAGCTCATGTTTTTAACTTGGTTTTGAGTCATAAAGATGAACTTACATTTGGGTTTTTCGTTTTTGGCAAGTTTCAATCTTTTGCAATGGTTTTATTTCCACGATTTTGAGTAAAATATCTTCAATTTGTGTGTTCAACGAGATCGTAAGAGTTTAGTTGAATTATTTGTTCGTAAGTTTCAATCTTTTACTGGTTGCCATGCAACCAAACCCTCGGTGTTTTTTTTTTCTTTTGATCCTTGAGTTTTCTTTTTTTGGTTTAAATAATCTTTGGTTATTAATTTCTAGGGAAGCACCATAGGCCTGAGTGCTTTTTATCTCTAGTTAATAACTTCTAGCAACGTTATTATGCAATCGCGAATTCTTACGCTATGAAAGGAAACTTTGTTTTTTATTTTTTTGAATTATGATCGAGAGTTAATCACTGGTAATTATGCAGATTGCTGTGCTTGAAGAACAGAGAAAAGCGGGCATCAAAAAGTCTGAAGATGAAGCTAACACGAGTCAGACTGACCAGTTTATGAAGCCAAACATTGATGAAGTTTTGAAGAAAGAAACTGAGGTGATGTCGTTTGGCTTGGTTTAAATTCTTCCTATCTACTTAATAACAAAAGAAGAAGAAAAGAGATGGATTCGTAAGGTTAGACCTCAGGATTTGTGCATGCCAATGTATGTATTTGATATAACGTGATTTTCTTGTGTTCCCGAGATTTTCTGTAGGCAGAAACTTATTTCATGATCTGTGGTGATCATATTTAGCGGAACTCCCACTATCATGAATTGAATTTAGAGGAAGAGTTAGTTTAACGATTTTGGCTGTGTAGGTTAGACATTTGTAGCGTCCAATCGGAATGTGATCATATGCAACACAGAAAGATACAAATAACTTAGAAAAGCCCAAAGGCATATTGTTTCTAGGTTGGTTTGAAGGTATTATACTATCTTAGGGACGTATTTTAGGGTTTGTAGAAGTTTCTTGAATTAGCAATTGTGCCTAGAGCAGATCAATGTGACCTCGAACTAATATGAGGAATCCTGGATGCTGTTTTCTGAAGCTGAAGTCACTCTTCCAGCAATTTCTGCTGACAAATAAGAGTGATTAGATGCACTTCTAGTGGCTATTCCACTTTGCAAGGATAAAATTGCGTTCAGCTTGGTGATATATTTTATCTTGTATCATCGCTGAAGTTCATGTCATCATGGTAGGGAACTGCTAGATGTCTCAGCCTCAGTTTGGTCACTTCCTAGCAAATAGGATGATTTAGGAGACATTCCGCTAATTTTGATAGATAATTCCGGAAAGATAACTCTGTTGGCGAATTAAATGAGCTTATCTTATGCAGGAATCTGACAAGAATCAGTTTGACTTGGAGGATTCAAATGTTAAGTCCCTTGGATTTCGGTTTGTGCTTGAAAGACAACAACGAAAACCTTGATGCAGGTGGGCAGAACAGAGAGAGTCAGATGACGAGTGCAAGCAAAGGTGGGTTTTGGTCTACACATTGACGTTGAGTGCTTTCCGAAGACGACTGACCTGAAAATATTGCTCAAGCAAGAAGACGAAGCAAGTCTTTGGAAACCTTGTGGCCATTGCATATGGTGCCATCTTGTAGTTTAGTGTCAGGCCAATTTCTAGAATCTCGTTATATATAGTTAGGCTTGCTAGTTGTAGCAGTAGGTAATGAAAAAGCACCAGATGGCCTGACCATTTTAGTGCCTGTATATGTTGATCACCGCTCTAGCTAACACCTCTACCTTTTGGATGTGCTTTCAAATCCACGGTGAGATTGTTGGGTTTGGCTTAGAGAATGCCACTAAGCCAAGGTCCAACTAATATGTTATGTATTACAATACACATGTTTTGTATTACAGTACACGTACTTAACTTACTTATACACCACATATTAGTATCTTTTCCTTGGATATATTTTTACTATTTTTTTCTTAACATCTATGGAAACTAAATTGAGAAAAAAAAAGAAAAGGAATTTTTTTATTCATTTTGGGAATTTATTCAAAATAAAACTATTTCCAAAATTTGACCAATCAAATAAATTCTTACTGAAAATAATGGAAGCATTTGGAGAATATTTCCTGTCGTCGTTTGCCTTGAATTCTTTTTTTTGTTTCGGCTTTACAGGGCGGCCAACTGAGCCAGGCATTTGCCTTACCTTTTCTGGGCCAGGCAAGATGCCCCCACTTCATTGGGCTTTCTATCTCATTTTCTGGGCTCCCAAACAGCCTCTTTTGGCCCGTTGGATCAAATCAATACTTTTTATTTTCTTTCCGCAAAACCCTAAATGCCGGCGTTCATAGCCTCACAAATCCTAACTAGTATAAATTGCCTCCCAAACCCTAACCAGTATCAATAGCATCCCTCCCACTCCCCGCCGCTGCAACCAGAGGTAAGCATCCATGGGACGGGTTATTCGTGCTCAACGAAAGGGTGCGGGATCAGTTTTCAAATCTCACACACACCACCGCAAGGGCCCGGCGCGGTTCCGGAGTCTCGACTTCGGCGAGCGCAATGGATACCTGAAGGGAGTCGTGACCGAGATCGTGCACGACCCCGGCCGTGGAGCGCCGCTCGCTCGCGTCACCTTCCGCCATCCCTTCCGCTACAAGAAGCAGAACGAGCTCTTCGTTGCCGCCGAGGGCATGTACACTGGCCAGTTCGTGTACTGCGGGAGAAAGGCTAATCTCATGGTCGGAAATGTCCTTCCTCTCAGATCTATCCCCGAAGGAGCTGTCGTGTGCAACGTTGAGCACCACGTTGGGGACCGTGGAGTCTTCGCTAGGTGCTCTGGGGATTACGGTATCGTTATCAGCCACAACCCCGATAACGACACTACCAGGTCTTTTTCCTCTTCATAAATTCGTAGTCTTGGGATCCGTTGATTGTTTCTGTTGAATCGGTTTGTATGAATTCTGAGATTTTTGAGTACTGCGGGTAAGCATTGTTATGTGCGTTGTTTAGTTGGTCGAAATACTCTTCTTGCTTGTAAACATTAGAGAACGTATGCAATTTCCCATGTTAACATTTACTCCTATGCTTTGCCTACATGACTTGGATCTTTTGGTTTGTGTTTGGGGTTTTGGGTCATTGTAATTCAACGTATAGGATTAGAATTTTCCGTAGTTGATGTTTCTTAATTGGATCGTGATTAGTAAACGGTAGATTGTTCAGATGTTACTTCAATTCCATATGTTCAAAATGCAATTTTTTTTTTCGGTTCATCTTGTTGCAATGAGCGAATATTACTATCTTGTAGGCATTTATCTTCAGGAAACTTATTATCCAAATCCTGATTCTTTGATATCATGCTGTAACGTTGATATCTTCAGTGCGTTTTGAATGGTTATGGAAGAGAATGTATGTTTTGTCTTGGTGAACTTGTGTTATTCATGTTTATAATGTATCAGTTTCTGAAGTCAAAGATTGATTACGAGTACAGTTTTGCCTAAATTTCATGTTCACGAGCCTGAATTGTGGCGTTTTCAATCTGTTTTTCCATTTCATTAGGGTTAAGCTTCCATCTGGTGCTAAGAAGATTGTTCCAAGTGGGTGTCGAGCTATGATCGGGCAGGTTGCAGGTGGAGGAAGGACTGAGAAGCCCCTTCTTAAAGCCGGCAATGCTTATCATAAGTTCAGAGTGAAGAGAAACTGCTGGCCTAAGGTCCGTGGTGTGGCAATGAACCCAGTGGAGCATCCTCACGGAGGAGGTAACCACCAGCACATTGGTCATGCCAGTACTGTCAGGCGTGATGCTCCTCCTGGTCAAAAGGTTGGTCTCATTGCTGCAAGGAGGACTGGTCGGCTCAGAGGACAAGCTGCTGCTACTGCAGCCAAGGCTGATAAGGCCTAAGAAATTTAGTCCCATAAGAGTACTTTACATTTTAGTCAATTGTGTTGCTTTCGAGATCTACTACTTTTTGCCGTCATAGATTGATATCCAAGACTAGTGGGTGAACCTTGTTGAAGGAGTTTTGTTTGGATTGGCTTAATGTTTTTATTAATGATATCTGGTTTTCATTCATTCCCAAAATTGGCCCAAAAGAAAACAATGTTTGCTGAGAGAGACGGTGGACTTGAATGGAGGAGAATGGCAAACCTTGTAATCACACACTGAAATTAATGGCCTGTTACATGCGATTCATTGCTTCATGCTTTCTGGGTCGAAACAGAAAAGGGCGCCAAGGACAGGGATGATGCTTAGCACTGCCATTATCTCCCCTTCCTCGTCCTAATGATACATCAGCTAAATGGGATTAGGATCAACACGAGCTCTCTTATGAAACAGCTATAAAGTTTACAACAGTACTTCACACTAATTTGTTACGGGGTTTTTTATATTTCCAAGAAGGTTATTACAATATTTACTTAAACATAGGTATTGAATTGAAATATCAAAATAACACAATTTCTTTTCAAATAAACCAGTTTTTCTTAAGTTTCAATTCAAACTAGCTTAGAGATGAGATCAATTGATAGCTTATTTCCTTTGGGTATGAACTATTTAATATCACAGAATTAAATTTATATTAAAAAAATAAAAGACTTCTCCGAAAACTTCACTTAAATAAAGACATGACACAATTAAACCTCACAATTAAAGGATTGGTTTGATCCAACGGGCCAAAGGAGGAAAATGAGAATTCTGTGGGAATGGGAAGGGACTGAATGATGTGAAAGATTTGTTTGCCGTGTTTGTACTTGGATTGCTAAATTTATATATATCATTCGGGAGTTCCATGCTCCTAGTTGAATATAATCCAGATTTGAATTTTCGTTTCCTATGTTGCTGTCATATAGGGTCCAAACAGGAGGGTGAGAATGTTGAGATTTGCGTTCCAACAGTATATGGAACAACTGGCGTTTTATCTTGGTAGGAAGGCCAGTGACTAAGTGTTTCCCTCTACTCGGGTCCTTGTTAATACCATAGAAACATTTGATAGCTCTTTCATGATGTTTGTTTGACTATCAAGTCTCAGTCGCATAACTGGACGGTCTGTGTACGTGGGGTGACAAATGAGGATCTGGGTGTGGTGATAAAACGAGTGGTATTTCAATTGCATCCTAGTTTCAATAACCCTACAAGAGTGGTTGAATCACCCCCATTCGAGTTATCAGAATGTGGATGGGTTGAATTTGAAATTTCCATCAGCCTCTTTTCCACAGCGATGTCTGTGATAAACAGTGTAAGTTGCTTGATGGGGTACTTATTGCTACACTTTGGAATTTTTGGTACTTACATTTGAAGTTGAATGGTACAATGAAATTGTATACCCTGAACCCTCTGAGAGTTTTTTGGCTCGGGTACACAATCACCCAGCTGTTGTTGTGCCTCGGCTGCCTGCTGGTTTTAACTTGCCAAATCCTGGTAAAATTCCTCACTGTACTATATTGTAGACCTCTGGTTGTTTTAATTCTGCTTAACCTTTATGTATTTTGCTTTTTTTGGTAGTGCCAATTGAGACTACTTACGACAAGGAGAAAGGTGATACCAAAGATCATCCACTCAGTCAATGGTTCATGAATTTCTCGGAGGCTGATGAGCTTTTGAAACTTGCTGCAGCCCGTCAGCAGGTTAGATGCTTGGTATCTGCTTTAATCTTACTTTCTGTTCTTGTCTAAAAGTATCTTAATAGAAGATTGACTTGTTAATTAAGAACTTACAACATGGATTTCATAGCCATGGGTGATATACAACATCTCTGAACAAGGAATATTTTGCCTGGGAAGGTCTCCCTCGTTAGGCATATGAAACAGGAAAGCTTGAGCTTGGTTTTGTGTAAAAAGAACAAGTTAATCTGTATTTATGTGATTGGCCAATTTTATCCATGTTGTTAGATAGACCACCAACAAATACATTAAAGTAAGATTGATTCTTAACTCTTCATCTTAAAAGCAATGAACAAAAAGCACAACTAAGACAGTTTCTAGCAGGTTGTCTAAGACATTGGACTGGTAGCTAATGATGTTGAGGTACATGTTGTTTTGTCTTTATAGGATCTTGGAGACAGAGTCACATGGCAGGCCACATGTTTATCTTCTGATTGAAGGACCTACTATTTCAGATGGTGCTTTTTGTTGATCGACTTCTAAGGAGCGTCTCAGTGACAATGGTGTTATCTTCTGAATTCTGTCCTTCTATGGTACCCATTTCATCAAGAGAATGTAGACATTGCCTTTTCCTTCTTGAATCCGCTTTGAGTTCGGTAAGGAATAGTCTTCAAGCTGGATTGCATTAAAAGAACATAGGAATGGTGTGTTTCCCATAAACATTATTAGTTAATTATAGGATTTCTTAGGATACCCATTATGTTCCTCTAGAATTTAAAAATAGACCAAAGTGAAGTATTTGACTAGTGATTGACTCCACCGGGATGGATTCCGTAGATGAACATGCTGTGTCCGAAAATCAAGAAACAGTCAACCAATAACAACGATTTTTGTAGGCCCTGCTTTTTCCCGGAATGGACCTTCACATGCACGACTGTCACATCCTTCCATACTTCCATCAATTCCTAATAATAATAATAAATAAATAAATAAAGAGTAAAAACCAAATCTAACCTCTTTCACGGTAATTTTCTTCGAGAAAAAAGTAAATTTTGAACTTTGGATCTCTTTGCAGAACATTAGACCAAGTTGGGTGGATTAGATATTTTTAATTGAGATGATGATATTTGAGAAATAGAAGGAATTGGGGATTAAGAATTCAGAAAAAGTGATGTTGTCCTTCTATTTCTCCTTTTATTGGATAACATTACAAAAACAGGTGGATTGAGTATATTTATTTGAGAGCTTGGAAAACAATTTCTAATAAAGGGATTTGTTTGCTTTGAGAATTAAACAAAATTGAGCAATAAGATATTTTGATTTAAAAATAATAACCAAAAATAAAAAGTAAAATGAAAAATCAAGAACAAGGAAAAAACGGGTGGCAAAACTCTTAGTCTTTGAATTTGTGAAGATTTCAATATGTATTGACCTTAAGATTTACTTTCTTTCATAAAATTGATTTGTAAGAAAATGTAATATATTCACACAGAAACATAACATGTCAATATACTATTAGTGTAAAACTTATACTAAATTCAAGTGAACTTCACTTCATATAGGATTTTTGTTGCTAAATTACAAAAGCAATTTTCATCTTTTCCTAATGATTAGGGGGTGAACAATTATTTCACAAGTTTAGAGCCAAATAGTAGAGTTCAATCAGCAAAAGAAAAAGCTCCAAAAGCCTGGAGACACGCAGGCTCTCAAGCACTTACCTAGATGGGAACCCTAGTTCCAATCACCAATAAGTGGATCCTATGCTGTCCTAAAAACATGCATTAAAAGGTGGAACAAAAGATATTATATCAGAAAAGTAGACTATAAATTAATTGAGGAGAAAGGCTTTGCTAAAGTATTAAAACTTTTAACTAAGAAAGTTGAAATGCTGTAATTATTGGAAGGCTTTGTCACTTACTAGGTTTTTGATACATGCAAGAAACACAATCTTTTATCTCAAACTTTTGTTTGGAACCATGAAGATAGCTTTCCAGGAAAAAGTTTGGCATGCCCAGAATCTGCATCGTCAATTTTGTGTTAGAAATGAATAGAGTGGGTCAGTTGAGTCCAATCAAAACTAGCCCATCACATAGACGGAAAGTCTACCGGGGTGCCCAAATAAAAGCATTTGTGTGCTTGATTTTCAGGATCCGAATGAAAGAATGAAAGTGCTGTCGCTTATTTATTTATTTATCTTATATTTTATAAATACAACTTAAGATTCATATTTTATATTTTATATTTTATATTTCATATTTACTTTATATTTTATCTTATGTCAAGTTTGTGACCAAAAAGTCCCATGCACGAGGTGGCTCTAATTAAGTTAGACACTTATTAATAAAAGTACTGATAAGATCTTGTAATGGCAGGGTTCAAAATAATGATTAAAATAAACAATTAAAAATAAAAGTAATGAGGAAGGTCTGGAAGAATTACTCTTGAGTAATTTACAAAGTTCAGAGACTTTATGCGGTTGCAACGGTGTCGTTTCAATTTCCTTCTTCTATATGTTGATCGTGCGGTCCATAGGGCAGGAAACCGTCGTTTCAGTGAGTAGCTTGGTAGTGCAGTGCTGCACCCCGTTTTGACGACGATAACCGTAAACTGCTTCACAAGCGGTCCGGAGCGCGAGATTCCCCGAGGGGGGTCCGACGATGGAGGGAGTCGGGTCGAGGCTGAGCCGGGCGTCGTCCCGGTACGGCCCAGCCGCCACAGTGTTCAGTGGCCCGGTAAGGAAGTGGAAGAAGAGGTGGGTCCACGTGTCGCAGTCCCACCACAACTCCCATCCCCCATCCAACGGCGGCAGTAGCTCTCGTCTTCTCCTCTGCCGGTGGACCCCCATCTCTTCCAACACAGTTAGCGACTCCACCTCGGCTGGCTCTACCGACGAACCCCCGAGGCGCAAGTTCCGCTACACTCCTGTGAGTACACATGTTTATGCATGTACAATTCGTTAATATTTATAGATATTTTGTGGAGAATTATTGGGTTTCGGGGGGGGTTTCTGTTGGAGAAAAAAAGGGTTGTGGGTTTTTTTTTTTTTTTTTTCCTTTCGTCTTTGCTGGATTGTGTGTGGTTGCTACTTCGTAGGGTTTTGGTTGGACATGTTGTCCGGCGTAGTGTTTGAGCAGATGTTCTCTTCTAAGCTCATGTTTTTAAGTTGGTTTTGAGTCATAAAGATGAACTTACATTTGGGTTTTTCGTTTTTGGCAAGTTTCAATCTTTTACAATGGTTTTATTTTTACGATTTTGTGGAGTAAAATATCTTCAATTTGTGAGTTCAACGAGATCGTAAGAGTTTAGTTGAATTACTTGTTCATAAGTTTCAATCTTTTACTGGTTGCCATGCAACCAAACCCTCGTTGCTTTTAATTTTTTATTTTTTAATTTTTTTTATCCTTGAGTTTTCTTTTTTTGGTTTAAATAATCTTTGATTATTAATTTCTAGGGAAGCACCATAGGCCTGAGTGCTTTTTATCTCTAGTTAATAACTTCTAGCAACGTTATTATGCAATCGCGAATTCTTACGCTATAAAAGAAAACTTCGTTTTTTATTTTTTTGAATTATGATCGAGAGTTAATCACTGGTAATTATGCAGATTGCTGTGCTTGAAGAACAGAAAAAAGCGGGCATCAAAAAGCCTGAAGATGAAGCTAACACGAGCCAGACTGACCAGGTTATGAAGCCGAACATTGATGAAATTTTGAAGAAAGAAACTGAGGTGATGTCGTTTGGCTTGGTTTAAATTCTTGCTATCTACTTAATAACAAAAGAAGAAGAAAAGAAATGGATTCGTAAGGTTAGACATCAGGATTTGTGCATGCCAACACATGTATTTGATATAATGCGATTTTCTTGTGTTCCCGAGATTTTCTGTAGGCAGAAACTTATTTCATGATCTATGGTGGATTATATTTAGCAAAACTCCCACTATCGTGAATTGAATTTAGAGGAAGAGTTAGTTTAACGATTTTGGCTGTGTAGGTTAGACATTTGTAGCGTTCACTTGGAATGTGATCATAGGCAACACAGAAAAATACAAATAACTTAGAAAAGCCCAAAGGCATATTGTTTCTAGGTTGGTTTGAAGGTATTATACTATCTTAGGGACGTATTTTAGGGTTTGTAGAAGTTTCTTCAATTAGCAATGGTAGGGAACTGTTAGATGTTTATAGTTACAGTGGTCTGTTATTCCCACAAACGGTACTTATCATCGCAAAATGACTCAATTTCCTTTGTACAGATAATAACACCGTAAGTCTCTAGGTAATGGTTAAGTTGTTTGAACTTTTTGCATGAGGAGATTGCTTTGGTCTGTGCAAATCATCCCCCCGTATATCATGTAATAACTTTACCATCAGGCTAACTTTTTGGGTAAATTCTCCTAATTCTGCAAGTTTTTGGTTCACACATAGAAGCGAGAGTATATGTACATTGGTTTCAGCCTCAGTATGGTCACTTCCTAGCAAATAGGATGATTTGGGAGCCATTTCGCTAGTTTTAATAGAGAATTCTTGAAAGATAACTCTGTTGGCTAATCAAGTGACTTTATCTTATGCAGGAATCTGACAAGAATCAGTTTGACTTGGAGGATTCAAATGTAAGTCCCTTGGATTTCGGTTTGTGCTTGAAAGACAACAATGACAACCTTGATGCAGGTGGTCAGAACAGAGAGAGTCAGATGAAGAGTGCAAGCAAAGGTGGGTTTTGGTCTACAAATTGACGTTGAGTGCTTTCCGAAGACGACTGACCTGAAAATATTGCTCAAGCAAGAAGATGAAGCAAGTCTTTGGAAATCTTGTGGCCATTGCATATGGTACCATCTAGTTTTAGGTGTCAGGCCAATTTCTAGAATCTCGTTATATATAGTTAGGCTAGCTAGTTTTAGCAGTAGGTAATGAAAAAGCACCAGATGGCCTGACCATTTTAGTGCCTGTATATGTTGATCACCGCTCTAGCTAACACCTCTAGCTTTCGGATGTAGTACCTCTGAGAGAACTTCAAGAACCCTGTTTGTCTTCCAATCCTGCTATGGCTGGAAGTCTAATACCAGTGTGGTCTTGAGATAAATCGTGCTTGATGCTGGCGATGGAATTGGGAAGTTTGCTGGATGATGCCTGAACTCACCAAATATAAAATCAGCTGCGATTCTTACAACATCCGACTATGGCTAAATCGACCTGAGATTTTGTTTAGAATCGGACTCGTTCACATTATCAAGAACAACTTTCACTGACTTTCAAGTGCGCGATCCCATATGGTAAGGTGGTGTTAACACTGATATTGGCACTGAGGTGACGCTTACCAAAAAGGAGTAAAACGTTTTGTAAAGAGCTATAGCTCTCTTGTGCTCTACTAATATGTTCTATCACAGCCAGAATATATCACCACCTCCCTAGGAAGATTACCCAGGTTTCCGGACACCGTCGCAGGCTTTCCTGTGGCCAAGCTCTAATGTCAAGTTGTTATTGCTGTTGCCTATAACTTCTTCTAAAACATGTACGTGATAGAGAATTGAAAGGCACAAGCAATTGACAGCAGAAGCCCCTAAAGACCCCAGACCAGAGTCATGTGAACCAGGCGCTGGAAAAGATTCAAAACTGATAATTGTATCGCATCCAGAACCCTCTCATACCATCATCTTTTATTACAGTAACAATAAAAAGCAAATATTTTTACGAGGATATAAAAAATGATTATACCCTGTTGCGCTCATAGTATTTCCTAATACTGATAAATGAAAGACGGAGAGAAAACACACAATACAATCTTTCTCTCAAACATGCGCAAAATTTGTTGGTTGATACAAGGCAAAAACTCCCAAGCCATTTCTTCAAGCTTCAGAGCTCTTATCAGCAGCACTCTCCCCAGCCGTATTTGAGGGTTCATCACACCTTGTGACACCAACTTCAGCCGGACGAATGACTCTATCATAAAGCACATATCCTGACTGCAATTCAAACCAGATATACCTTTTAACTAAAGCACTTAAAGTACAACAGTATTTGAAGGGATAGGGCTCCCTTAGAACTTGGAAAAGATAAAAATTTGATTAACTGGCTACTCATACGCACAAATGAAACAATTCCAGCTCCTAACTCCTAACCAACATGCCCTCATAGACTGTAGATCAAACTGAAGATAAATAAAAAATAAAAATTAAAAAATAAAAAAACTCCAATTTAGAAATGCTATGGTTTAACCTCTGCATGTATATGCATTCAAGATTAAAATATTTCTATTAGTTGTATGACAATTGCTAATTGGACGAATTTAGTCCACAGTCATTAATCAATGAAAAAACTAAATAGATTAAAACCAAGGGTAAGAAACCAATTTAAGAATCAAATGACCCTGAACTATTAAGACCATGCTTATGTAAATTATAGAATAGAAAATTTTCGGTCCATTATAAAATCAAATTGGACATAGTCCAACTTCCATCAGAAACAATATCTTACTTGCATATGGAACAAGACAAAAAAGTTTTCATTTCAAAAATGTCCAAATACCCCTGAAAAAACTTAAAAGGCTCAGCATCTATGTACATCCAAGATTGCAATAGTTGCTATGAGCCATAAGTTAGAACAGTAATTCTTCACACTAAAAAGAATTCAAGAAGAATAACTGGCTTGCTGAAATTAATACCTTAAGAACTGCAGCCACAGTGCCCGCAGGCTTGGAATTATCTGGTATCTCAAAAACTGCGTTATGTCTATTTGGATCAAATGGCTCATTTGTAGGATCAAATTTTTCGATTCCATATTTTTTGAACACCTGAAAGCAAAAGCGTTCAAAAGCATGAATGATGCATTCCTAAGCATTCATATTAGTTTCTAATATATCTCGGAACATCACCTAACAAGAGCTTACCAAGCACAACTGATGCTATGGACATAGAAAACAATATGCTTCTTCATAGTAAATTTCCATGAAAACATACTAGAAAGATAAAAATCAGATTGTCACCTCAGCAGTCTTAAACTATAATATGTGACATATTAAACATAAAAGAAAGTATATGTGCAATATAAATTCTTCTCCAATCAGAAGCTGTACGGATCCATTTCACAAGTTTATCTGCTGAGAACCAACTAGGTAACACTTAGAAAAATCTTACCTCAACAAGTTGTTTCTCAGTCATTTCAACACCTTCAAGAAGCGTTTTTAAGAGTGGCACTGCTCCAGAAGAGTCTTTTGATGTGTCGATTTTTGCAAAGCTTTCTTTGACAACTGAAGAAGCTCTCCCCATGTTGTCTGCAACATCCAGTAAACTCTTTGCAAATTTCTGTCACATTATTCCCACATGTCAGCCTTAGAACCATCAAGGAACCCCGGGGGGGGGGGGGGGGGGGGGGGGGGGGAGAAGGGATTATATAGCGAAGAGGTATACAAAAAGCAAATATATACAATAAACAAGGAAGAATTATAATCGACAGCAACCTGTATGGCAAATTTTTTTGTGTTTTCTGCATCACGTCTTGTCCTGTCTACAACATTCTCTATCTCTGCATAGCTACGGACAACCTTATCTTGCAACTTCTCAATCTCCTTCTTCTTCAACATCAGAAGTTCTTCCTTCTCGGTCACTAGTTTGATCAAATCATCCATGGAAAGCTCGTCCTTGCTCTCTGAATCTGAATCAGAAAATGCAGTTCGTTTAGTACCTTTTCTCCGCCTCTTAACAGGTTCAGACATAGTAGACTTGGATTCAGAAATAGGACCTGATTCTTCCATCTCTTCAGCGTCTCTGCTCTGTTCAGAACTGGAATCTCCAGCTTGATTGGAAAGTTTAGAATCTCCATTCACATTGGTAGGCTCGGTGTCTGTAGAAGCCCTGTTAGCCTCTACCGTATTCCCATGTTCCTTGTCACTAGCCTCAGGGGAGGCAGATGAAGAAAGTCCAAATCTTTGGAAGATGGAAGAATTGAGTGCTGAATTATGTATGGAAGACACCTGACCTGGAACGAACTGGAACAAGAAAACGCAGGCACATGATTCAATGAGAATACCACTTGCATTGCAAATAATAATGTGCACACAATCCAATTAAAAGTTACAAGAAAAGTAAAGCAAACGTACTGAAGAAATAACAGTGTGATTCAACCAAATTGCCCAAAACATAAACAATGTCAAAGAATGCGCCTGAAAGGTTGTTGAAATGCCTTCAAATAAATTGCAAGCATGCTCAACAGCACATGAAAAAGTTACAGCCAAGTCATGTGTATAACGTCCCAAAAGGTCTCCGTTTGGCAAAGGGTAGGGAGTGGGTCCAACAAATCAGTAACCACAAGGAATGAGACCCTCAACAAACAGCTCCTAATGAGCACATTCTTCCGAGGCAAATATAGATGGAATAAATGTGTTCGTTTACATCAGCACATGAAAGCATATACCTGTCACGAAATCTAAATAAATCTAACAGATACCCAATTTTACCAGAATGTCTTAGCCCTTAAAAGTTCCTCAATCAAATTTCAGAAACATATTGCTATAATGAGCAGAAAAAATGTTTCAAACACCATGCAAGACACTACAAAACTTTCCAACTCAATGGGAAGTTGTGAATGCACTTCTAACCACTCAAACCAACAGAAGGATCTGAAACTGCAAAATTCCTCATCCAGAGCATTTTCATAACACAACAACCGAAAGAAAAACTTTTGAAAACTCTAGGCAAAAACATTTATATATGCTTAAACTTGATAGGCTTTAGGTACAGTTGAAATGATCCAGAAGTACAAACCATTTCAATAAAACCACCACAAACCTTCAGTTGAAATCTAACCAGTACTAGAAAAGCAAACGGTAAATCAAAGCATGGAGTTCTTTGCCACCATATTTTAATTACTTGCAAGGTTTTGGTGTTTGATTCCGCATTCAAGTTCCTTTCTCAGGGTTAAGGGTTCCTGTTTGAGTGGGTTTGAGAACGATAGAGAAGCAGAGGGAAGAATGGAGACAAAATGAGATGAAAGGCGGCGTTTGAGGGAGATTTTGAGCGAATGTTGAGGCGAAACATATACAGCCCTTTCTCTCCTCATCTTACACTAAGCTCTTCCGCTCCCAATCTCTTTCAAAATCAACCCCAAGAATTATGGGACTTAACAACATAGTGCAAACAAAGAGGACAGGTTTTAACGCCGACTATAATCCAATTATGCAAGCACGTATATAAAGCATCCAAAACTTGAAACTTTGTAGCAATGTAAATCAATATAAAACACAACCACCAAGAACCTGTAAAAATTTAAACTTCAACGTCAAATTGATTTTAGACTTTGATCAACAACACACAAAACTCTTTTTTTGTTTTCTTTTGTGGGGTAAGCGGAGTTCAGAAGGCTAAAAAAACAAAAAGCACCACAAAAAACGAATGAGGTGAACAGGAAAATCAAATATAAGTCCAAATAAGGTCTCGTATAGGCTAATTTACATATTTCCCTAAAACCCTAGCAAAACCCTAGTCCCTACTAACCACAAAAACCACGGTCATTCAATGCGTACCTCGTTCCGGCGTCCACGAACAAGGGATTGCAACTGGCTGGAGAGGATCGGAAACTGTTCCTGATAGGGAACCGAGTGAAGGAGCAGGGAACTCCGCGGCACGACATGCCTCTGCACGCGTGACAAAATCCTAGAGAACGACATGGCTGCAACACAATCAGTCACAGGAAGGGGCAAGAGATATTAGGTTGTTGGGTCAGTCGGGTAAGCGAAAGTGTTAAAGCTTAGGAGAAATTGGACCCCGGTGCTTGGGAAGAAAGAAAACTTCGAGAACAGAAAATCTGAAGGGTTTCTCCGGTGATTCTTGCCCAGTGACCAATCTAGCCCTACGTAACCCCCTTAACACGACGTCGTGTGGCAGGTTCTGTTCTTAAGAAGAAAAGGATACCGCCGTCCAGCCGCATTTAGCGAGTTGGGTCTTCTTATTTGGTCTTGGAAGCCTCTAGAAGACTAGAAGAACCTGCCCGTCTTCTTGTTTGCTCTTGCTCTTATTGCTTTAATAACTATATTTTTTTTTTCAGATTGCTTTTACGTACTGGATTTGTGCTGCTCGTTTTATTTTATGAATCAATTTAAGTAAACAATGTGTCTCATAACCCAATTACAAACTATTTCATAGTATTTATTACTTATGAATTTTATTAGAATATGTTGTAAGATCTTTTGGATAGGATCGAGTTCATTTGTTCTTTATAAGCCTAATATAAAGAAAAAATGAACTTCAAAACGTGGATATATATTAACCATACGAATTGCACATAAAGAATCATTGAAGCCGAGTAGCACAAGCCAGGACTATGCTTATTGACAAAGAACATGCCATTACAGAAGAGGAACAACCATGTTATGATTCCTTGCTTTTGCATCTCTAGAAAATCTCATGGTTTGGGCTTCAACAGTAGTAGTATTTCCTTGTATTGATCATCATTCCCCGGCTTAACTCTCCAGAACTTGAGGCAGAGAGCAAGAGAGAGAGAGAGAGAGAGAGAGAGAGAGAGAGAGAGAGAGAGAGAGTGCACGCTCAAAGAATGTGATCGAACTTGAACAAAAACAAACTTATCTCAACGGAAATACAATCACATTCATTCAAACATGAAAAAGCAGAAGAGAGGGAGAGAGCGAGAGAGTATGCTAAACGGATGTTAATGAACTTGAAAAAAAAGACATTGGGAGTGAGCCTAGGGGAACGACCAACTTGAGGAAAAACCTTACCTTCTAGTTGCCGGGAACGAAACCACAAAGTAAAATGTGACCTCTGTGGTGTGACCTCAGTGGAACAATAGGAACAAAGACTAAACACCATAACAACATTGAAAATAAGAAAAAACCAAACCCTTAAGCGATGATGATTGTAGGCTGAAGATCCATTGAGAAGCTTCACACAGAAAGCTCCACACTTTCCGTGTTGGAGAAGACAATGAACTTAAGAACTTTATGATAAATGAAGAGAATGATCGTAAGATGAGATTGTTGGCTCATTGTATGAATTCATATTATGTGGGCTTATATCAATGAGCATAAACTAATATTCCCTACTGTGGCTGTCTACTATGATCTGCTGGTCCGTCATGGTTGTACCCAGAGTGTACACATTTGTGTTGTCCTCATTGTCTGTTTCCCTTATTTAATGTAAGCCTTTGTCTATCTCATAAATTGTGATGAGTCAATCTATTTGTATGGACACAATTCATTGTTGGCTAAGTCCCCTCTCTAGCTTTCCTTATATACATACTATAGCTTGTTGCAAGGAGAAAATAACATATGTGGTGGTGTATTTATTTACTGCACTTTATAGTGGGAAAATGGCCCACAGGACATTTTCGCCACATCATCAAACTCTACCCAGTTAAAAGGTAACTCTTTTACACAGACACACATACCGCACCTTCTCTTAGTAACTAGAGTGAGAGAGAGATCTAAGTAGTGCACAAACCACTCTCCCATTTTCAGTAGCAAGCGTGGCTACTTCATCAAGCTTGGAAGAGCATAGAGAGGAAGGCTAGGGCCTATCACAGCTGGAGAAAGATGGAGAAAAGTGGTAGGCTTTCTTGCTACTTTATATACTGTTTTCGAAACCCATTATCTGCCTCCATGGTCGGTGCTTTGATCCATAAAATAGCCTTTGTTGAGGCCAGATTTTCTAACATAGATTTGATGGTTGTTTTTTTTGTAGTTTTAGGCTTTTTGGCCTTTTGCTTTGATGTTAGTGTTACATATTTTTGCTTCGAGGCTTTTTTCGCAGCTCTATTCATATATTACCGCAATAATATTTGAGTTCTTTTTCCTGCTTTATTCGTGTATTACCGTAATAAAATTGTATAACTTCTAGCTTTTAAACAAATGCGGGTTTGAGTCTCTAGTTACCTTAAATTCAAGCATAACGCTAATCAACCCACGGAGGAAAGAGACCGCCTTTAAGTTCGTTCATCCAGTTGTCACGTCTAAGGCTTCCAATCATTGCTTACGAGAATGGCTAGAGAAGGCCTTAGTTCCTCATTGACTCGGGGCTCCCCTCTTCTTGGGCATAAGCAACTTAAGTGGGCATTTTGATGGATTGTTTCCCAAAACCAATGAAGCTGCGCGAGATGAATATGTGTGGGCCATGACTTGTGCTCCCATCAGATATCCCCAACCCGACTTTAGTGACTTTTTCTTCATTTCCTCATAATTGGGCCGATCTTTTGTAATCTTAGAGGTTTAGGGCCAATCTTTTGTAATCTTAAGAGTCGGGCCTTGTTCATTATAGATTGCCGAGTTTGGATTAGCTAAAAGAGTTGTCCAACTTGTCCGCGACCCACCTGGATGACTGCCTAATTCAATCTTTGTCTTCTTCCCCTTACCGGCAAATTCCCCTAATTCCTTTTTTTGAGTAATGTTAGAAATCTAAGTTTAATTTATGGCTTTTGGAGAGATTGTTTGCATCCTATTTTCCTCCTTAGGCTTACTTCATACAAAAGTCGTCTCCCATCAATTTAATAGTCATCAATTTTTTCATAATCATTTAATAATTCTTTACATTTGTGATTATCAATTAATAAGTTAAAAACAAGAATTAATAATCTTAAAAACATGATCAAGAAGACTATGATCCTTGTTTGCATATGTAGTGGAAACGTAATGCTATTACTAATAGAAGATACACAAGTTTATTTCAATTGGTGGTGGTGGCCTAGGTGTTGATAGTGGATGCAGTTGAGTCATTGATGGTGGCATTGAATGTGATGGTCTTTTTTATTTTCGTACTTAGTATAAGAACTAGAGAGCAAGGTAAACCTTACTAAAAGTTATGAGATATTATGATCTATTTCATCTTATGACTTCCTAAAACATGGCCCATCACATCTAGAACGTTTGGCTTTAACTATGAGAAAGTGCACATGAAACAAGGAATACTAAAGCCGTAAAAGAGAAGAAAATAACTTTTGGAGAGATAGAAAATCTACTTGTTGAAGAAAGTGTGTGGAGTGCATGAATGATTAAATATTTACAGAGAAACTAGAGATGGGGAAGGGTTTTCTATTCAATTTTTTTTTTTGGTTTAGCATAATGAAAAAAGATGTCTTAGTATAAATTGGCCCATATGATGAAAGAGTAAGAAAATGGACAAAAGGTTTCAGTTCAGATTTAGGCATTGAAATGGCTTGAAAAGTGAGGCGGGCTATGGTTGGGGTAGAGTTGCTATTGTGGATAAATAAGGATGCGGTGTTTTATAAAGTTACATTTCCAATTGTTGTTAAAGGTTAGGATGCCATATCAGTGAGTAAATTGCTTTCCACATAATAACAATGTCTTTGAAAAAGTCAATCTAATAAGGAATAGTAAAGATGTTGATTTAATACCCAAATTTGCACCTTATATGGGATGTTGGAGAGCAAAAAAAGCATCTCTTATCAATTTCAACATTGAAAGTAATGATCAAATTGTTATTATCAGGACTTTTTTTTTATATATATATATTTTATATTACAACTCACACACATGGGAAGGGGAGAGAGTGTCTTGAATTCATGGACAGTGAACAAACAATAAAGATCAAGGTTTGTTAAGGTTCAATTTAAATTCAACTTTAGAAAATACTGAAGTGTTCAAACTTATTTGTAAATTTCTATTAATGCAAGCAATTAATAATTTGTTGGATGTACCCCTTTTTTTTATTTCCATTGATTCTATTTTTAACGATAGTCATGTCAAAAAATATATTTAAATATTTAAATATTAGATAATTTATTAATATCATTGGCTTTAAAATTAGGCAATTCATTCAGGCATGCACCCGTTCTAATTTTTTTTTTTATAAAAAAAATGGGTTGCACTGAAGCCCAACCCATCTTAATAGTTGCGGATCACCCTATAATTTGGGCTTAAGGGAGTTAGAATGTCGGCCATTTGGGCTACAATAACAGGCTCGCCCAAATTTTTTATACCTGTTCAGCTCTCCTCTTCCTTCATTCCCTGTTAAAATTATTTGAGCTCGATTTCCAAGTAAGAGCATTAACGTCACCAGCGGGAAGGTTTCTCTCCATTTCGGTAAGCTGTTGGCTAACTTTATTATTTGAATTTCTCGCTTAGCTTCATTCCTTGAACTTTTTATCTCTACCATCTATGACTATTTTAAATGTTTGATTCAACTTTGATGGTATATTACAAATTCAGTCACTGTTTCCTTTTCCTTTCTATGATTTCCAACTAGGAAGTGAATTGGGAATTCATGGTTTTTGCATGCAAGATGTTTGATTGACGTTCATAAATGAATCTTGGTGACGTAATCCAACAAGGATCAGTGAATGTCGCTTTCTTTTTGTTACTGCTAGTTTCCCAATGATCAAACAATGAATCATGTCTTACTGGCCCTTTTTTTGGGTTGTAAGTTGGACACTTTTCTTTTTTTTGATTTCCAACTGGGAAGTGAATTGGGAGTTCATGGGTTTTTGCATGCAAGATGTTTGATTGACGTTCATAAATGAATCTTGGTGACGTAATTCAACAAGGATCAGTGAATGTCGCTTTCTTTTAGTTACTGCTAGTTTCCTAGTGATCAAACAATGAAGCATGTCTTATTGGCCCCTTTTTTGGGCTGTAAGTTGGACACTTTCTGAAATGGGTCAAACTATTGGTTGCCAAAGATGTTTGCATCAGAAACAAAAGCTCAGTTAGAGATTTCCATTTGGTCATGATTATTCTTGTTGATTAGAGTGTCGCATTTGATATTTCATTTGGACTGGCTTGAAACAATGTTACAACGTGATTTAACTGATAACTTTGGTTGTCAATTTTGTGCGGTACTGAAGTATTTCGGTGATAAAAATGAATTAGGTCTTTGATGATTTGTCAATATCAATCTAAGAGAACTTAAAGAATCTATTGCAAAATTTTTTGATGAATTTAAATGAAAGATAAATGCGTATGATCTTCTAAGTCAAGTTTCTTATATATTTCCCATATTCATTTGCACAACATTTGGAAACTTATTTCAGTTTGTGCGTGTCTACACTTGCCTGCCACTGGAAGCATTTAGTTATAAGATGTGATGCCCGCCACTGGAATCGAGGGTTTGTTTCTTAATTGTTAGAAAAATCTCAATTCCAAGGACCTACAATTGCCATGTCATGGCCGACTAGGAAGCAAATGCAGTTGGTGTTCTGTTAGTATTGATATAATTGCCTTGGTTCTAGTTTGCACTTTTATATTAATCTCGATGGATATACCAGTCTAATTCTTTGCTTGCTGAAGGTTTTTTTTATTTTTTATTTTTATTTATTTTTATTTTTTTATGGAGGGGTTTACATCCAAGTTTTTAGTTGTTTCATGTGTACCAAGCCAATTGATGATTTCAGTTTGACAAAATCCTTCCTTGGTTATTCATCTACAGCACTAGTAGATAGTTTAAGTTGTTCATGTTGTATTTGTCTAAATATTATTGACACATGAATGAAGGAAATGGTTGAAAATTGGTTTAATAAGATGAAGTATTCTTGTTTAACCGAGATTATATATGTAAACAGGGTATCTTGTAAAACTTCTCCCATGCTCATCTCAAGGGATGGCCTTTTAGTGGCATCCCATCTTTTTGAACGTTTCTGATACATGGCATTGTCTGTTCGTCTTTCTAAATAAATTGCTGTGCTGTTTGTGATGTTCAGGAAGAATCTTAGGCGGTGTAAACAAAATATTAATTCCGATTATGTTTGAGTTGTTTCATTATTATAAAGTTCTCATTGATAAAAGCCAAAGCAACTAAGAAAGAGCAATGCTGAGGATCAATGAAATTCCAATTTTATCAAGCTCAATGCAATTCTCTTCTGGATGCAAAATGAGATTTTTCAGTTTAGATCATTTGAGGAGAAGACTCAAACTGGGTCTCAAGTAAAGAATTGTGAAGACAAAGAAGAACCTTGAACTAGTCTTCTTAGAAGAAACCCTGGAGGATCTGCAACTTCTACTCCATTGTCGACCTTTCTGCTGCTGAGACTGCCGTCCCAATCCGATAAGCTTGTGCTTCCCTGCGTCAGCGGAAAACTCAAATCGGCAAAGTCAAGGGGGAGGGGAGAAAATGGGAAAATCAACACAGAACATTGTAAAAAAAAAAAAAACAAACGAATCGCCACTAAGATGATAGGCAATAATACTACTAAAGTTGCACCAAGCACCACCCAGTTGGACTCCTTTCCCATCGTTAAACAATCAAAGAAACCTCTTCAGAAATTTATGTTGTTAGAAATGAAAACACCTGAACAACAAGGGAGCATTCCAATCAAAGATATAATCTTGTTCTTCCTATTATAGTTAGGTAAAGCTCCTATCAACGTCTAATTTTTATTTTATTTTTCGTCCAGTTTCGATGCACTAAGCTGTATTAAATAAAGCAACTTGTGAAGCATTTGTAGTTGTTTGGTATTTTGTTTCCTTCCTAAAGAACTTTAGCTGGGTGTTGAATAATCTATTGATAACCTATCATGATTGATTCTTTTATCCAATATTTCTTTGCAGTTGGTACTACAATTTCTATTGATTATTCAATTAGTTTCAAAAATTGTATCTTTTGCTTCTCCAAATGTGCTTGTTATAGATTTATTTTAGGGCGACTGTCAATGATTCTTGTGACAAAGATGCCACAGCGGACTCCCTTGAGCCTGAACCGGTGTGAATTTGAAGTTCACGATTGAAAGGGCCCAAAAAGAACTTGAATGGGGGGTTGAAAATTCGAGCTTCTTGTTTTTCGATTCTTTCTTTTGTTCTTATCGAAAAGATTTAACTTTTTCCGCATATATTCTTATGTAGAGAACCCTCGCCCGAAACACTCAACATCCTACTCTCTCTCTCTCTCTCTCTCTCTCTCTCTCTCTCCAAAACGTCCCATTACGTTGTTCCAGAAAAACATTCTATATTATTGACGTTGTTCGCATTTGTAAGGACTGGGGAGCAGAGGGACATAAGAAGTTTCCGTTGCAACCAAGCAAACCCACAGCTAGATAATTTAAGTTCCCATCAAATCATTTAAAAAATGATACAATTCTTGAATATTTCATCAAACTACTAAATATTTATATAATTTAAGTCTTATAAAATTAAAAAGAACATATATAAAAAACAATGTTTTAATAACATAATTTACAAATTCAAACCTTAATAGGTTTGAAATAGCTTTAGACGCATTCGTTCGTCTCAGACCATTTTCTTACTTGAGTTTTGATGGAAGCAATGTTGATCTCTTACTCACCAACAATTAGATCTTGAAGTCTTTACCCAGTTTTACTTCTTGATATAGGTCTTTGAAGGTCTTTGAAGGTCTTTGAAGGCTGTTACATAGTTAAGATTTTACTTTGTAGCAAAATTAAAAATACCAATAGCCAACTCTACAACCTTCTTCAACATAGAATCATTTAAATTTTTAAATGATATCCAATTATGCTTTGATGTATCTATATAAAATGCATTACGATTAGAACTTATATGTAAAAAGAGAGATAAAATGAACCATAAAAAATTGGTGTAACCTGGGATTGCTGCACCTGCCCAGAACAGGCTGAGTAGCAGTAGACCTTTAGAGAGAGAGAGCGAGCCATCGTTGGTAAGAGATTGAGAGAGGAGGTTGAGCGGAAAAAGTTGGAAGTTCGAAAGAGTTTTTAAGTTCAGAAAAAGTTGGAAGCTTGATAGATAGACAGTACTTAAGTTCCGAGGATGTTTAAGCTCCGTGTGGATTATTTATAGGCGCGCCCAGGGAAGCAGGGGAGGGGGCGTTCTCTTCTTAAGGTCACCCTCATGATCCCTGGTTTTTAAAATTTCTTCGAACTTGAGTCATCTACTCAAGTGAAATGAAAAGAAAAGACTTTCCAGTCTCTAATCCCGCGGTCCAGAGTACAAGAAGAAGAATGACAAGGACATGGTACTAATAGAATAGAGATACAAAACCCAACATCTAAACCGAAGTATACCACAAGTTAAAGCTTAACTCATATTGCGATTTCGAATCAAGCCGAGTGAAACATTTGAGCTGCTCATATTACATTATCATGTTCTTCCTTAGAGTTGTACTATATTGCCCCCATTTTGAGCAAGATCTGACAGAAGTCCTAAGATTTTTGAGGGCCATTGAGGGATGAAACATGACATTTTAGGAAAAAAAAAGGGGGAGAGACCTTTCTAAAAGGGGCGATGGCGTGTAGAGTACATAGACGTGGTAAACAGAGAAAGAACATGGCTATCATAATGGCTTTACCAGGTCAAGAAAGACGGCTTCAATAGAAAACTTTTCCCGTTCAACAACCGAATATGTTGTCGTATACTGGCCAATTACTTCTTGGATACCAACTTTGAATTTATTGATGACTAACTCAAAGTAAAGAAAAATAGTAAATGAAAAATTGGTTGAGAACCCCTATTCAGTGCGCTGGCAACCATGTTCATATTGTACAATAATAGCCACTTGCCTCGACAATTACCATCAACCACTACATTAGATTTCGGAAAGATACACTCCTTTAGCTCCTGCAAATAGACTGGTTTTCCACCAAATCTAGAAGAATATTATATCTTTTCAATATGGAGATCCATTAGGTAATGGTCTTAGTTGAGTGTCACGTTCATTTGTCGTTAACTGAATTCTTACCTTTTACACCTATTAAGATTATTAATGTTAAGAAAATGTTATTAAAAAATTTATTCATATATAAAAATTAACTTAAGAGTAGGAAATATTTTTTCCCATGCATCAAAAGTTTTCAAATAAGATTTTACGAATATCAAACTTCTGTCATAATATTTGTAAGTTAATTTTTATATATGAATAAATTTTTTAATAACATTTTGTCGCAACATTTGTAAAATATCTACTCACAATTAATGTAGGTTGTAAAAATTGTGTCAAGTTTGTACATTAGGGTATATTCCCCAAACTTAGATTATTATATTATATTCAAAAGTCGAGTCAAGTGAAAAATCTTTTTTTCTGTATATAGAGGATTTCAAGATTTAAATAATATGTGATTTGTGTCATATTATTCTCAACCAATACATATTAGACATTTCCAATAATCATGAACAACATTTGCATTATTAGTTGGTAACCCAATGGCAGAGCCAGACATGATAATTTCAAAGACTTAATTCAGCAGTTAAAACAAGTACCAATCACATGCTAGAAGTAGCACCTCTTCCGCAGTTCGTACCCTTTACTGCAATTCCACTTGGGGACATTAGGACTGGAGAATGCACCCATCCTTTGAGAAAACGCAGCATGTGATATGGAAGAAAAGAAGCCTGAAATACGCGTGAAACCTGACTAATTTGGCACAGTGCACATGGTTGTCGCTATCTCTCTTTCATGTTAGTGAGATTCTAAATCAATTCAAGCCAACAGAGCTTCATCAAATGAACTTGTACGAGTTCCCATTGGATAAAGAATAACTGCATAACCAGAACACATACCTAATCAGTTCATTTATACTTGATTATAACTTGATATCTCAAAGGGAAATCCATATCAATCTCAGTTGGTATGTGATAGAAGATAAAGACAAGGACATTAGCTTTCTTTGCATGCAGAGTCAACCTCGTTGTAACAAGCAACTAGTTTAATATGAGGGACTCTCCGAAGAAGTTACTAAAGAAATAATTATATATGTTAATCTATAACATACTTAGCCATTTTTATTAGAAAATTTACTTATTCCCTTAAAACTAGTTAGTAAGAGAGAAAAACATTTTCATATATTAGTGTATAATGAGTCAATATTTTGGTAACGTAAGACACACATTGGATTTCAACACATCTTATTCAAAACATGGAAATATTTTTTATAAAAATTTACGAATGAAAAGGTTTACCTAAAATCTAGGCTTTGCTTTCACGTTAAGAAGTTTAATTCTTTCCTAAAAAATCAACTTATAAGATAGGAGGACATGTTTATATATAATAAAAAAAATAACATATTAATATCTTAAAAATCGGGTGCACATACAATATTTTAACATTTTTATTCTTTGTTTAGTGGGTGATTTTCTCACTCTTAGGATCGGTTTTGGGCTGCCGGTTGAGACACTTTCTTGCGTTTTGTTTTGGTTAATAGAAATCTTAGTTGATAAACTGCCGAGTAGAATAGTCTTTTCCGAGCCCTCTCGAGCGAGGAGTAAATATCATGGATGGCAAGAAATAAATGACGAGGGCAGTGTCAACTACTCATAACAAATCATGACCAGAAGCTCCCATCCCTCCTGGAATATGTCAACCTTGACGAAGTATACGCTCTTAAAACGTTATAAAGGGACCTTGGCTATCATATTTCAAAGTGCACTCGACATTTCATTTCCGTCTTTAACTTTCCCTCCCTCGATCTTTGTTCTTTCCACCAATCTCTTTTTCGAATTCTTTACCCTCTTCTTTTGTGTCTTCAAGCACAAAGTTGCACTTTCGTTTCGCTGAGAATTTTGCTTTTCTTATAACTCGTTTGGATTTATAGTTAACAATGGGGTTGGAGAAGAAAGAAATGCCGGGAAATGAATCGAACTCAGTTAAACTTAAATACGTGAAACTTGGTTATCACTACTTAATCTCCAACGCCTTGTATATCCTTCTATTGCCACTCACTATAGCTTCGGCTCATATTTCTGCTCAAGATTTTGTGCATTTGTTCGATCATCGAAGGCTTAATCTCATATCAGTTACTCTATGCACTGCACTCACAGTTTTCCTTGCAACTCTTTACTTCTTGAGTCGTCCTAGAAATGTTTACTTACTGAATTTTGCGTGTTACAAGCCCGATGCAGCTCTGATGTGCAGTAAGGAAACTTTCATGGAAAAATCTAGGCTTAATGGGAGTTTCTCAGAAGAAAGTTTGGAGTTTCAAAGGAAGATTTTGGAGAGGTCAGGGAATGGACAAAAGACTTACGTATCAGGATCTGTGTTGGAAGTCCCACCGAAAAAAACTTTCGAGGAAGCTAAGAAGGAAGCCGAGCTGATAATTTTTGGAGCTGTCGACGAACTGTTTGCAAAAACCAGGGTGAAGGCCAAGGATATCGGGATTCTTATTGTTGTGAACCGGTACAAGCTCAGAGGGAACGTTTCAAGCTATAGCTTAGGAGGGATGGGCTGCAGTGCCGGACTTATTTCCATAGACCTCGCCAAGCGATTGTTACAAGTTAGTTTCTAACTTCTTTGTTTTCAATAAAAGTCTGGAGTAGATGGAGTAGTGCTTAGTAAACATCGTCCCAAGCGAACTCTCGAGTTTAATGTTGCCCACTAGCTTTAATATATCCTAGAAAAGGCTTATATTCGCATATAAATATAATATATACTTCATATTGTCAATATCTTCCCATTACAGGTGCAACCCAACACCTACGCACTTGTAGTGACTTTGGAAAGCATGACTCTCAACTGGTACGATGGCAACAACCGCTCGATGCTCATCACAAATTGCCTCTTCCGCCTGGGTGCGGCCGCGATTCTCTTATCAAACCGGTATTCTGATCACTATCGTTCGAAGTACCAACTCATTCACTCTCTACGCACCCACAAGGGGGCAGATAATAAGTGTTTCAACTGTGTTGTTCAAAAAGAAGACACTAACAAAAAAGTAGGTATCTCACTCTCCAAAGACCTCCTGGTGGTCGCCGGAGAAGCTCTTAAAACAAACATCACAACACTGGGGCCCTTAGTCCTGCCCTTTTCCGAACAAATCCTGTTTTTTGCCAGTTTGGTGGCTAGAAAGGTGCTTAAGATAAAGATAAAACAATATGTTCCCGACTTTAAAGTGGCTTTCGAGCACTTCTGCATACATGCAGGTGGAAGAGGGGTGCTTGACGAACTAGAGAAGAACCTTGGCCTTGGCAAGTGGCATATGGAGCCCTCGAGAATGACTCTTTACAGGAGCTTGACATCTCATATTGCAAATTCTCGAAATGAACTCTTGAAACTATAGGCCACTGTTGCCAACTTCTGAAAACGCTTAAACTCAACAGCTACGACCTCAAACGTTACCCCAACTTAGAGACGGAGGCCTTTGCAATTGCACAACATGTGCATGAACTACAACACTTGAAGCTCGTTGGAAATAATTTGAGAGATGATAGCTTGCAGGCCATACTAGATGGTTGTCCTCACCTCGAATCACTTGACGTTCATTAGAATGAATACATGGCTCTGCTAGGGACTCTGAAAAAAAAAAAGAATGAAACGTCCTTAATCCGTTCAACATATCTTTTTTCCAGAGTCCCTGGCAGAGCCACGTATTCATTCCAATGAATGTCAAGTGATTCGAGGTGAGGACAACCATCTAGTATGGCCTGCAAGCCATCATCTCTCAAATTATTTCCAACGAGCTTCAAGTGTTGTAGTTCATGCACATGTTGTGCAATTGCAAAGGCCTCCGTCTCTAAGTTGGGGTAACGATGAGTTTAAGCGTTTTCAGAAGTTGGCAACAGTGGCCTATAGCTTCAAGAGTTCCTTTCGAGAATTTACAATATGAGATGTCAAGCTCCTCTAGCAATGGGAGTTTTGCAACCGCTTCCCCTAACACTTCATCGGAAATGTTGCTTCCAACGTACAAGTCGAAGGCGTTTAAACTGACTTGAACTATTCAAATGCATAAGAGAAAAGCAAAGTAAGAATAAGGATAAAAACCTTCAACGTTGCGATTATATCAATCAAAACCTTACTTTCTCGTGCATACCACAAATCAAATCCAAACAAGAGATGAAATAAATCGACTACCTGTCGGCGATGTACTTGAGGAGATCGTCGGTGCCTATGCACTCCGCATTGATATTGACTAAACTGGCCACAACTGCGATCAATGGCAGCCCAGCACAGCTGCGTCTGCTGCCTGAGCTGGGAGTCACTCAACCACGTGTTTTCGGGACTGCTTATGTTCAGAGTGCGATGGCTCCTTACACACACACAGAGACACAGAGGATAAATAGGGTAGGGAGGATGGGGCTGGACGAGAGAGAGAACACTCTACTTTATTATATCTTAACTAATAGCCTTTCCAAGACAAGCACGTAATGGACGAGAGAGAGAGAGAGAGAGAGAGGATGGGACTGGAGGAGAGAGAGAACACTCTTTCAGTTTCCTTTTAATAAAACAATGCCAGCATTGCTTTAAGGAAACAATGCCCCGCCTGTTTGCTGTCTTCTTTGTTCCTCGGAATAAGAGACTGATCCTTCTCCATCTTCGAAACATTCTAAACAGAGCAAGAGATCAGAGTGCTCTCTCTCTCGTGCAGAGTGTAATAAAGCTCTCTCTCTCTCTCGTGCAGAGCGTCCATCCTCCCTCCGCCATTTTCCCTCTTGATGACGTCATCAGTTCGTGCAAAAGCAATCGTGCTTTCCTCGTAAGGAAAGCAATGAATGGTCCTCAGCGACTACAACCACTCAGATGTATACGCATTCATAGCTGTTGTTAATGCTCTAACAGCATTTATAGACGTTGTCACTAATCTAACAAATGGTTTGAATGTTAAAATCTTAGAATAAATTCCTAACCATTATAAATACCCAACAACTCAAGAATTAAGCTCAGCATAGAACAACAGCCTATGGTTCCCTAATTGGGGAAAACCACGGTTTTTTAAATCTAAAAGAAAAAATCTCGTATTTGGTAAGATATGAAAATCAACTGTTATTAACATAATCTACAATTGTTGTCTAACCAATAAGGTCTTCATTTCTCAAGGTGTCTAAAATCCGAATTACCTAGCCAGGTAGCTTGTTTTCATGCATCACAACGGTGGTAGAACATTCAATTTACGCTATTCTTAATTCCAGAGAACATTATGAAGCATTGTGGAAAAAACTTGGTGGCTAGTCATACAATTTACTAAGATGGGAGAGAGAATGCTCCTATGAGGTACGACATGGAATTTGCATAACATCCATATGATAACGTGAGTACATGCAAAAATCAACCTTTTTCTTTGTTCCTTTGTACCTGCGAAAACAAGCATAGGTACGAAAAAGCAGTGATATAGTGTCGAAATGTGTAGTCTAACTACTACCCAGTCCTGCCTTCACTAGAGAAAAGGAAACGCGGTAGGATGCCAAAGTTAACTTCTTTGATCTAGTAAACTTTTTTCCCCTGTTCTGAAGCTATACAGCGAGGCTGCCCTATTGAGTCTAAGAAGTGATTCTTTCGGTGCCTATTTTATTTGCAACAGATGCCCACTTCTTTGTGCAGGAAAAGTAGCAAAATATTTATAAGCTGCGATAGATGTAACAAGTATAATCTTCTTTATCTGTATAAAGGTGGATTCTACCCTTCTATGTTTTCTTCTCTGTTTGGTTGTACTTCAGCCAATCTATATTCTGGTCCCGTATAAACCCTCATATTTTATTGTCAGTTTGATGGGTAGGCTTCCAACCGCAGGAATTACAGCATGAATGTATGTCTATTGAATGATTGAAATTTACAACTTCTCGAAAAGTGAGAAGCTTTCCTTAGGATTTTGGATGTTTGTGGAGGTTCTAGTAGAATTAGCGAAAGATCTAGCAGTTGGTGCTGTGCTTACTTCCTCCATGGTCGAACTTGCTTCTAGGCAGGTGCGAGGTTGGCTGAGATTATGTACTGGTTAACAAGGCTTTCTGCCATTTTAAGCACAATCAATCTCTAATTCGAGAAGCACTAAAAAGGAAAAAACGGAGAGATGTTATTAATTAGCTCTCCCTTTTAGACTCTGCTTAATCAGAGAAGCAAAATAAGTTTATATTGAGGAATGCCTTCAACTTTATGATTGGAGAGATCAGCACTGTCACTTTCTAGGCCGTGGATGCTTATTGATTGGCTCCGTAACTTTGTAACTCATACCTTAAACAATTTAATTTATCCATACCAGAGACACAAACACGGGAGGCATTAAGTAGTAGGAAACGGATACGGATCTATTCAACGTATCCTTTCCCTTTATGATCTCCAGTTTTTTAGTATTTGTAAATAACGTTCTATTGGTTTCGTTTTCGATTAGTATCAGGTGTATTGCGATATGTCACGTGACTCAGGTCGATAGTACATAATTTTGCACACATCTTCACGTTGCCTTTTCTCTTTCTTTCTCTCTCGTTACTTTATGGGTCAGCACCCCCTTTCGTAGAAGTAATCTTAAAAAAATTACAAAAATTATGAAAAAATGGAGATACCTTTTTCGATTCCTTTTTTTATTCTTATCCAAAAGATTTAATTAATTTATTCATTTTATTTTATTTTATTTTACTTGCGTTGGAAGCTGTTCCGAAACCGTATTCTCTTCTCTTCCATCTGCCAAGGAACCGTCGTGCTCGGGAGCTAGGCGGAAAAGCACTTTTCTTCCCGAAACACTCAGCATCCTGCTCTCTCATCCCAAGTCAACTCCTTATCAGTCGTTCTATGTTGTTCCAAAAAAAATTTGAAACCATTTATGATCACTGTCCACACTTCTGGGTTTTCATCCGAGTTTTTAGCTGCTTCATGTGTACCAAGCCAATTGATGATTTCAGTTTGACAAAATCCTTCCTTGGTTTCATCTACAACACTAGTAGATAGGTTAAGTTGTTCGTGTTGTATTTGTCTAAATATTACTGACACATGAATGAAGGAAATGGTTGAAAATTGCTTTAATAAGATGAAGTTATAGGCACTTTTCTTCCCGATTATAGGTTACGAGGATGTTTAAGGTCGGTGGGATTATTTATAGGCGCGCTTGGGGGAAGCAGGGGAGGGGGGCACGAAGGAATGGGCAGGTGAACCTCACTCTCCAGGGCTCCACTTCACGTAATGCAGAGGGGGGCGTGAGAAAGAGGAGATTGAGATGGGTCACATATATGGGCAAACAAGAGAAGGAAGAAGAGAAGGTGGAGAGGGAAAAGAGGAGGGGGACCGCACACGATTTCTTCACTCTCCTCTCTTCTCTCTTCTCTCTTCTCTTATTTGCTTTATCGCTATACTCTACAGCATGACGCCCTCTGTAAATTTTGCCTTTTCTTTCTGCATTTATTACTCTCTCTCTTGCTTCTTCTGCCATGCGCGTCCCCATCATCACATGACTTAAGAGAACCACCAAGACAGCTCTCCGGTTGAAACCAGGGCACTCTCTTTTGTTGCAAAACCACAGTTCTCCAATACCCTCTTTTGTCGCAAAATCACCGTTCTCCAATTGAAGACACGACATCCTTTGCATAAAACTTTAACTCAAATACCCTCTTTTGTCGCATTGCATTGATGTTTGGTCACTCTTCCAACTCCTTTACGTGGTTTTCACCCTTTCTCACCCCACCCCTTTCCCTCTCTCTCTCTATAAATTATATATGTTTAAGCGTGACTAAATTTTTAAAATTTCTTTAAAACAAAATAAGTAATAGTTCATAAAAACAAGTAATGGTTTCTACGATGGTTACAAGCCTATTGAACAGCTTAACAACAGGCATTACTCGAATTTTGAAAACCATTTGACCCTCTATTTGCCTGACCAACACGCGTGATGGAGCACCTAGGGTTGGTGGAACTCTTGATTTCATTGAATGATTTTATGAAGAGAGAGAAAGAGGAGATTGAGATGGGTCACGTATATGGGCAAACAAGAAAAGAAAGTAATCACAAAAGTGCTCTATAATTGGCCCTGATACAGTGTTCCGATCAGAAACACATGGGGATGGCTAAGCAAAAATTCAATCCAAAGACTAATCACAAAAGCTGTGCGTTTTATCTCCCTCTCGTAAAAGGTGAGAGCCGACGTCAATTTGCCTTTAAGCCCAACTGCTCGTCACATGTGCCATCAACAACATTATATCTTCAGTTTTTCAGGGGCTGAAGAACCTGTGGACCACTTACTAAAAAGAAAAAAAGATCATATTCTGGGACCCGCCACTCACAGATGAGATGGTCTTTAAGATTTTGTCGCAAGTCACCCTCTTCTTCTGCCGGGGATAATCAATGAACGTGCTTCACCAACTTTTTAATATTCTCCACCAACACCCACTTATCAGGGAGGAGCAAATAGCCTTGTATAATCGTGATGGCAATACTTTTTAGGCCTTTTTATTCGTCCAAATTTTTGGTCTTTTATTTTTCTGTGAACAGTCTCTTTCTTATAAATAATTTAAAAGAAATTTAAGCATTAAATGGAGAAGTATATCAAATGCATGGGAAACTAACATGGGAAAGCTCACCAAAAAAAAAAGGAAGAAAAGGGGAAATAGAAGATAGGTAACGCACCATCGATTTCTATTAGTATTTACAAAGCTTTTTTTCCTTTCTGTTTACTACTACATTTTCTTTGAATTATAGCAAGTGAATCAATACCATGCTTCAACTATTGCATTTATTGGAATTACGTTCAAAAGAATAGAGCTAACCTGGGAGAGTCCACACAAGAAGAAGAAGAAGAAGAAGAAGAAAAGGCTACTAGTATTTCATATTACGTACGACAATCCACTGATATGAATGATAGTTGCCTACAAAAGGCTGCTACTACTACCTCAGCCACATTTTTACAGCATGTATTTCTATGTAGGCAAAGGCATGTTAGTTTCTCTACTTACTGATAATCTATATATGTTCTCATAAATTTTGGTAGTTTTCCATAGTCACAAAGAGAGAACCAGAGAGTTATAGTCCATGCAATGTAACTCTTCTACTAGGGCCCGATAACCCCCAATCTTAATTGATTACTATGCTGCTAAAAAATGACAACGTATTTCATGGCCTTAATGATAGTTTGGGGTTCCTTCACATCCACATCAACACAAACGTTTATTTTCAAGCCACTTACAAATATATCTACAGCTTGGGTGATTGCTAATGAACCAGATCGTATCAACAATGTTACATGTATTTTGGGAGCCCAAACTTTTGTGGGCCTTTTGTTATGTAGTTCTTGTAAGTGAGGCCCTATTGTCTGAAAGAGAAGGGCTGGCCGGGTGGATATTTAGGGATCCGACCCCAGTAGGGTGCGGGAAAGTCTTTAACAGGGTTGTAAAACGCTTTTGCGAACTTGGCTATGAAGAATACTGTTATCTTTCGGTCCTGGGTTCCCGATCTTGTGCCCTAATCTTATCCTTCGTCCACCATCTTCCCGCTAAAGGTGTATGAAGATAGACCCAAACTTTAGGAAACGGAAACTATAAATGAAGGCTTAAAAATATTTTTCCAGAACGAAAAATAAAATGCAATAAAACGAATATGTATATGAGAACATTTCAGTACTTGGGATGTTCCCCTTTCTTTAAGGACTGGTTTTAATAGAGAAGAAGGCCTTCCAGTAGATTATTTATTGATTTAGCATGCGGATCAAAGTGGGCGTCACTGTGATGCAATTGTACCTCTGGTACCCGTGAAAAGTTGAGGCAAAGCCATGAATCTAATCTTCAGATTGGACATGTTGTCTGTCTAATCTTCATATGGTAGCCATAAGAATATCAAGTAGAAGAACAAAAAGTAAGATGAGATTCTGTGCAAGCAGCTTCTCCATGGACCCCCCACGGTGACGGGTAAAAAGTGAAGAGGCTCACCAGCACCACCACATATGAAAAGATGATAGCAACCCGATCCTTTAACCGAAGAGGAGAAATATAGAAAACGATAAGATCTTGGACATCAAACACGCAAGAACATTTCAGGAAGCTGACATGCGAATAACACCAAGAGCAGGTGAACAACTTCTTTAGAGATAGAGAGAGACCCTTTCAAGTTTTCAACAGTTACAATGAATCTATCCGAGAGCAAGATAAAATGCACTTTCAGTTTTTTGGTAGCAGCCAGCTCTATCTGGTTCTTGATTTCTGGAAATTAGTGTTAATGAAGTTTCAGTTGAAGCGACCTACGATGGTTCCCATCAATGATGAATGAGCTTGGAATATAAAATCGAGGTTTCTTAAGAACAATCTAAATATCGATTGACCATAGGAAACAACAGAAAAATTGTCATAGCAACTATGAATGATATTATGGAAGTTAATCTTCTTGTAATAAGGATGCACATTTTGTTAGCATACGTGAGATTTTTCATTTATTCCGGTCACATATACTTTCTATTAAAACGATCACTTCTTTCTTTGAAATTAACTTACAACATATGGGAATATAGTCACATATGAGGAACATAGAAGACTAATGTACTATCAATTTAGGATACACTCAAGCCAGTGAATTGAACCAAATTAGCCCTCGATAAGCTAAGACTTTAGCATCCCAAAGCTCGGTTTCTGGGGTTCAACTTCTCTTACACAGATGCTAGCAGTTCTAAACGCTATCTTAAATATTGATCTTCATCATCTTCTCATGCATGAAAAAAATTGTTACAAACTGTTTACATACCATTCTCATTAGAAGGCCTTTTGAACTGAAAAGAATGAAAGAAAGAAAGAAAGAAATTGTGCCGTACACATTGTCAAGGAGAATGCAGATGATATGATGTGATTCGATGAAAGACTTAGACATGTCCAGACATGTCCAAGCAGTAATTAAGAACTCATGTTCAATGTCTTGTTGAGCTGGAGGTACATGGGATTTGTGTTTGAAAGACAAATTTCAATTTCCTTGGATCCTGCTCTCTTATAACACTCCAATCATCTTCTTGTTTCAATTATAGGTATTGGTCTTTAATTCTCCACAAACCATTGAAGTTACAAGTGTAAATAATTCGACGGTAATTCATTTTCTCCTATTAGTTTATGTAGAGCAATTGCAAGTAATATTCCATGCATTTGAATGTTTGTGAAGTGTAAATTCACTACATTTAAAACCATGACACTTGCTGCATTTCCTTCAAAAATAATTTTTTATAGTGATACATCAAATTGCTAATTCTGCAGCACTTGTAGAATTATTAATATCGTTAACTCTTCTGCAGAAACCAATTACTATACTTCATGACCAATCTCCAATTACATGAACAGGACAGAAAACAAGCATGAACACTATCAGTTGTAACTATAGTAGTACCATGTATAGACACCCAAGGAAACAACCACGGAAAGAATAATATGGTTCTTCTCTAACAACTCAAAGTCCCAGAACCAATGATATAACCTAGGCTGGTGAAAGAAACATTATGGCAGAGGAAAGATATCATCAATGACGCACGACCTAAAAGGCCCTCTGATAGAAGTCATGAATCCTCTTCCATGACTCCTCTCTCTGCATCTTTAACTGTTTGTAGAAGTTCCCGATGAACGTCTCAGCTTTAGTAAACAGCTCTTGCCCACTAACCTCTTCCTCTTCCTCATCGTAATATTCTTCACCCACGTTTTCAGCTTCACCCTCTCCACCTCCAATAAAGAAAAGGCTCGGCGTGGAGGGACACTTCTTCACCTTATCCATTTTGACAGCACCCATAATTTTCTCGGAGGCAGATTTCTCGACAACCTTAGCCTCCTTCTCAGTAGTTGCCGAGACAACGGTTTTCTCGCCAGCGTTCCTAGGAACCCATTTATCAGTGGAGCCTTCTGAGGTAACGGCAGGCTTTGGGGCTGTACAAACAGGATGTTTTTGGTCCTCAGAAGGCTTGGAGAAGGATGAGAGAAGGCCGGCTTCAGCCCCGAGAGCAATAATCATGACGTTAATGACAAAATAGAGGTAAGGAGTTCTTAATGAGGAGGATAACAGGGGTGTTATACCGAGAAGAACACCCAGAAGGGAGAGCATTAGCATCTGAGATTTCTCGAATTTCTTCATTGTTTCTGCCATCGGAGCGACTGAAAGGTGAGAAGGGGAGTGATAAGGCGATTGATGAAGAGAAGACGGTTTGGATGTATATATAACAGCTTGGGAGGAGTTGTGTTGTATATCAAGGATGAGGATAGCATGCGCATGCAACAAGCAGTGAAGAAAAGTGCAAAAGTTGCAGAATATTATGACTCAGCTGTTATCACAAGCAATCCTTGACTAATACTCACCTTTGCTTTTGGAATCAGTCATGATCTACAAACGGACTTCCTGTTATCTCTTACCAATTCCAAATTCTCCAACTTTAATAAGGTTGAGAGACTTTTCCCTTGTCATTCTTCGAAGTTAACCTAAGAATTCAAGACTTTTCTTCTTAATAAATAAGATTACAAGAAATATCTTCCATAAAAATCTTTGTCACGAGTGAAACGATATCTTACTTGAATCTGGGACTATAATAGTCCCACTTGCTCAGGAACCACTAATGCTCTACAAACGGCCTCCCTATAATTCCTTATCCTTGCTACAGATATTGTTGAATGAGCCATCAATTACAAATCCTCCATAGTCAACAACTTCTGAATGAGGTCCATAGAGTTTTGTCATTTCGGCATTCCATGTGCCAGGAAGGAGAACAGAAACACCTATTTCGATAGGACCAGGAAGCAAGCCCGAAGAGTGGAGACAAGAGAACATGCAAGAGGGAAAAAGATTAGAATACAAT
Source organism: Casuarina cunninghamiana (assembly GCA_028551485.1). NCBI lineage: Eukaryota > Viridiplantae > Streptophyta > Magnoliopsida > Fagales > Casuarinaceae > Casuarina > Casuarina cunninghamiana. The sequence continues at coordinate 28,541,065 of CM052363.1, read as the reverse complement.
TGGACAAGCTTGATATGGTCGGTGAAAAAGGCATATATTCCCCCTCAACATACTTTTTTCGCTATAAAACAACATCAATCAGCAGTGGGCTCTTCACACAAGAACGTACGGCTACTAAGCAGTACAGCTGTGTCCTACATTCAGTGATCCCACTACAGAGAAACTAGTCCTCGCCGTAAGATCTTCCACTACGAACATCATCAGAATAGCTTTCACCAATTCCCACAATCCCACTAATCTAGTGCGGCTGAGGTCCCGTCTACACTTTAAAAGCCCACTTTGTCTCATGACGTTTAGATTCTCCGGCTTTCCCTGAACCACAAAAGCTAAGCCTTCGGAAAATCAGATGAATTTCCGACGAAAAAGATCCAAAATAGTGCACGCCTATAAGATACGGCAAGCCTTCGTCATTTAACCTTGAGCATATCCATAAGTTGTCAAAAGTAGATTTCTTGCTTTTCTTCCCTTATCTAGTCTAGAAGTGTATTAGACAAATCTTAGCGGATAAAACGAATCAAAAGGGACAAAACCGTCGGGCCCATCAGGTGGCCTTGTAAGACGACAATGATTAATGTTAAAACTTCTTAAGGACGGTGCATGTTGATTAAGTCTTAATTTTTTTAAAAAAAGTAAAATACTTGTATTCTTTCTTTACAAACTTTCTAAAGAACAAATGAGTTTTTAATAAAAATACCCCTTCACTCGTGAAAAAATATAAAATATTTTTCTAAATAGTATTTTCTTATATGAAGAGCAACAAACTTGTTAAAATTTTTACGTTGCTTAAATCTTTTTATAATATTATCCCTTCTAACTAAATAAACATTTTTTTTAAAAAAAAAGAGACAGATTTTCTAACAATAATTCTTCTTTCTAATTATTGTTTAATTGGAAGGTGCAAAAAAAAAAAAAAGATGATTCGCCACAAATTCAATCACCTACCATGGATTTTAAGGTGAGATGAAATCCTCTTCTTTGATTCTTTTCCCTTAGTTTCATTTGTCCTGGCATTCTGCATCCTTAGTTTTATCATACCCATTAGATTCTCCATCCTTAGTGTCCTATGTTGCCTCAATGTCCTCTTCTTCCTCCTTTTCGTCTTCTCCATCATCAATGTCATAACTAGCGCTGGAATTAAATACATTTTTGTTAACACTATTCTCACTGTCTTCATATTTAGCCATATCTTCATCTTCTGCCTTATCATATCAGTATGAAGCTGAATTTTTTCATCAACGCTATCGAGATTACCATCGGAGTTGAATATGGACCCATCACTTCGACGAAGATCACCCTAGTTGTTCTCATCATCTTCTAGCAATTGAAGGCAAGGAATATTGCTAACCACATCAACTTCAACAAATACTTTTGGCTTTGCCCTTAGGTTAGCAAGGAGCCCACTATGCCTTTAGTGATTGTCTCTAGGTTGGTCACAGACATATAGATACTCATAGAAAAGTAGAGAAACTATGAAAGAGAGAACAAAAAGAAAAAAAATCTCTGATACATACCTCTTTGAACAAAGTCATAAGTGCAAGAGCTGCAACTGATAGTGCCTTTTCATGTGATTTCTATACGACTCAAGATCATGCAACAGAAGAAGTGATGTAACATTATGAATGAGTCCAATTGATATATGTTACTACAAAACTTCAATTAAACGTCCATAAAAAAATTATATAGGAAGATCAAAAAGAAACCAAAGAGTATAGAGATAGTCCAACCACAGTGGCATGGGAAAGCTAGGTTGATTGGAAAAAAACTCCATAAGCAACTGAACACATCCATCTAATATGATGCAGCTGTGAAGCAACACCTCTCGGCATGAACGATTAGGTACTAACCAATTTACTATCTATTTGAATAGTAGTTCAATTGAATTTGTGCCACCTACAAATCTTTTCTTCTATTTATTTCTTGTAAAAACTAGGCAAATAATTTCACTAAAAAAAGACAGTCTTTTAAAAAAAGATTCTATTTGGGTTGTTAAAAATACCAAGAGAATCATGAAGAAAATTTGCATTTAAAAAATTGAGAGATTAGACAAATTTTCATTATTCATGAGATAAAAAAAGTTTGAATATATCTAATCCATGTCAATTTGAGATAACAAAATTAGTCCATGAATAATTAGCGTACCTTGAAGATTTACTAGTCAAGGTCTATAGTAGAAAAGAAAATGTGAGTGAACAATTGCTATTTGTAGACACGTGTTCAAATCAAATTTAATAAAAAGCAGATCATTTTTTAAAGATGATATGACAAAATTTCAATATATCATGAGATTTTTTTTCTTCTACTAGTAAAAGAGAATTATACTAAAGTATAGCATAAAAATTTATAGGTTTAATTAACAAAATTAGGATATTTTCTCTCCTTATAATGAGCTTATAAGGAATATAATCATTTTTTATATAAAAAAAATACCTCAACAAGATTATAATAATGCTAAACACGCACTATTTTCAACACATTACCTTTTATTTTCCTTAAATTTATTCGCACAAAGAATTCAATATCACAATGACAAAATAATAATTTTGTATTATCGGGGCAACATTATAATTCTCTCTATCAAAATCAAATTATAATTTCTCTCAAGTGATATGTAAATATAAAAATTTCAAAGACGTTATGTATGCCATATTGGTCCGTATTGATTTGAGTTGTGCCAGGATCCTGGAGAGTCATACATACAAGGCGTCGTCTAGCAATGGGGATATACTATTACTTCACATTTATCCAACAGTATGAACAATTACAACAAATAGGTTCACTATGGCCTGAAACATTTAATTTTCTGAGGTCCAGTTCTTTCGCCCTAAAGCTTCTTCCCTGTCAACGTGTGAGGCCCCAGCATCAATCATCACTATTCCAAACATGTCAGGAACTACTCATTTGGAACGCCACCATACATCCCAATATGGCACCTGCAGCAACCTGAAGCAACACAATCAAATTGTAGATGACGTTAAGACGATAGCAAGAATTTCATCTGCAGAAATGTAAACCAGATAAGAGCAACAGAGCTGAAGTGGCGTATGACCAAGGGAATGTCGAAGAGGTCTAACGTTAGAGACAGGATGTTCAGGAGGTAGCTCACATAAAATTTGGTTTAGTAACTGGAATAAGCAATAAACATGATAAACTTAGCAGAGCACCCAACGAAATCCACACGTAGAGAAAATTGATGACCATCAAAGGTGTTTATACAATTGAATAGTCTGTCAAACAAATATCTGAATTGGAGACTATGAGTGTAACACGAGCGCAGCAAGAAATGATCTTACTTCAGCTTGGCGACCAGCATGAAGTCTTACTCCAGAAGCATCATACATTACCTGCAGGGAACCGTATGAACCAATCCAATGATCCAAACGCATGTGAGTTTATGGATGGTGGTAATTAAGTTATGATAGTTAATGATGGTATGCAAATACTTAAGACAAATAAATTAACCACAGATTCCAGCCCAGGAACTCTATGTGATAGCTGACAAATATCAATGGAAAGCAAGAAACAACAACTACATTATATACCATGATAAATTACCAGTAGTTAGTTCTAAAACTCTCAACTGACAGCAACAGATAAACTTAATCAATTAATCAATGTTCAAATAAAGTTCTCACCAAGTCCTGGCTCAAAACTTAGAAAACAAGAGAAAATATGACATCAGTTTGGGCTAAGTTTATTCAATGTAAAGTAGCTTATAAAAGAGAATATTTTTGCAAAAACATATTCAAAGAAAAGTACTGATTTTCATTGTTTGTTTGAAACCCCAAAATAGTACTGAAAAATGTTTACCATTGTTCGGTTGATTTGAAAATTTTCTCATATTGGAAATCAAATTCCAAAAATTTGAAGGGGAAAAAAGAAAACAATTATCTGCATACAAGAAGGAAGACTGTGAATAAGAATAACGGCTTCTTTATGAAGAGAGAGAAAGGGAGTAGCTAGGAAGGACGAAGACTGTAATAGGCAAAGAGGATGGTGAGCAGCAAAGAAAACAGGGTGACACTGTGATGATAAGGCAGTTAGGTTCCTCTGTGGTGATGGGGAGTCATTGTACGAGGCAATGGGATGGGGAGTCATCAAACAAATGCTTAACGTTTGATTCATTAATGCCCCGACACCAAAAAAGCTATTGGGGGGCGTGGGAATGGGAGGTAAAAAGCTGGATTCCACTACAGGGAAACATGTCCTGGCAGGCCCACTTTTTCTTTGTCTCATCGGGCCGCGTCATGGACCCCCTAAGCTGGCATATTGCTAATGTTGTATTGGTTTAGGTTGATAGTACATAGTTTTGCACACATCTTCACTTTGCCTCTTCTCTCTCTCACACTCTCTTTCTCTTTATTGTATCGGTCAGTAACTTCACACAATGAATACCAATAAATAATTAAACTCTGCACCCCTAAAAGTCAGTTCCACAAACGTGTCCCCTGCATAAACTGACCTGACACGTTTACAGTCCCACAGACGTGGGAATGCGTGGTTTGCCATTCCTTCATCAAACAAATGCTTAACGTTTGATTCATTGATGCTAACATTTGAGAGAGTTGAAAGTAGCCCAGATATATTGTAGGTATATATTTAAAATATCATATCTTAGAAGTTATTTTCCTAGTAATATTCAAAAAGGATTCTTAATAATATTTGGTTAGATTCCTAATAGTGTTAGGCACTCGGTTAGGATTCCTAATAGTATTGGTCATTCGGATAGGATTCCTAATAGTATCCTACTACAGTTCCTAACAATATTAGGTATTCTTAATAATATCCAGTTAGAATTTCTAATAATATTTGATTAGTCTAACTCAAAACTCAAGAAAATTCATATCAAGTTTTAATGGTTGTATCATTTAGCATAAATAATTATTTGTAATTACCTTAATCACCATCAAAACATCATATTGTAGGAAGGAAAAAAAACATATTACAGAAAATTTAAACGCACCAATAGCAAGAGTTGAGCCTCACATGAAAACATATAAAAATCTTCTCCTCAATTGCTTAATCCATCCACTTAAGGATCCATGAAAGAAGACCAAGTTCGAGTAATACAAAAAGGTAGAGGATTATCAGTGTAGGCACGAAAATATTGAATGCTATGATTCTCCATATCAAAAGCACCAAATTCCCTTCCAGCATGGTAGTAAATGCAATTCTCTTTACAACCAACAAGTTCTTGAGCCGAAGTAGAAAAAGAATGGCAACGACCTAAAAAAAATGCTTGATCACCCAAGCTTTTCACTGAAACCCATCGTCCACATTCTTCATCCAACTTATACACCTTCATATCAACCGTCTTAGGACCAAAAGGCTTTTTTGTTCTCAATCTATCAACAATATAAAGAGATTCACATGACTCCACTAAATGCTTCCGGCTACTTAACTCACTAGAGAATGGAGGTGAATACTGTACCAATTTTAAGGATGAACTTTCTATTTGCGATAGCTTTCCATACTTGTCAACAACATAAAATTGACCCTTATAAACGATACTATCTTCATGCTCAAACTCCCGATCATCTATAGTAGTCAACTTCTCATCCCCATATCTTGCAAAAGCTAATCTCCCCCATCGAAGCATCAAGAAAGCCGCCGACTCATATGCATTAATCGAGGTTGAATTGCGGGACATCACAACTTTGGTGAATTTAAAATCATAAGTGTAACAGTGGGGAACACGAGTGTTAGGCCTTCGATAATTCTCATCCTGGCAAAGACCAAATTCAAGTCGATACATTTTACCTAATTCCACGACCCGAAACTTTAATAAATTCAAAGTCCTTGACTTGAGGCCGATAACTGCTGTGTGGCGGAGTGGATCTCCAAGATGCAGCCCTCCTGAACTAGAATCTTCGACCTTGAGCAACCAACCCTTATTCAAAGAAGAATTTGAAGTTAATGGTTTAAGAAGATAGAGTGTGCTTTCATAAAGACGACCTGGAGCTTGTATTGCAATTGTAGATCCAAACGCAGTGTCTGGGTGTGGGAATTTAATAGGAAGGTGAGGAGAGAGAGCATGGGTCGGTGGGATGGAGGAGTGCCAAGTGGTACATACGCTGCGAAATCGGGGAACATCAATGCGAGGGTCGAGGCTTTTGCTAATGATCATCAGGAGTTCCCTCGGAAGATCCAACCAGTTAACTAGTCTCTCAGACATACCTTCGTTGTTTGATGGACTTTGGTAATGAACCAATCTACAGGGATCAACAATAAGTGATAAGAATTATCAATTTCATACTAAAATAGTATATAAGATAGAAATCAAACCAAAAGTTAAGGAAATCAAAACCTAAACTTTCTGCTTCAGTGGAGGATGCTACTTAAGCTTTCAATCTCAAAACAATTCCTCCATTTTTCCTTGACCTAGTGACTATTAAATAGCCTATCTCTGACCTAAAATGACTAGGCTTGGAATATCCAAGATAATTAGGTTTGAGATGCGCCAAACGTAAAATTTAATTATCTAAAAAGCTCCATGATACTTGCTGAAAAATACAGAAGCTTGATTACAATGTTCTCCTGCGTTATATGAAGAAAACCCAATATGCAATTAAATCAATCACAGCCGTTTCAGAATTGAAAGTAATTATAGTTTATTTCCTGTGTTAAATAAAGAAAATACAATATGCAATTAAGCCAATTATAGCCGCTTCAGAATTGGAAATAATTCCAATTTGTCATGGGGTTACATAAAGAAAATTTAATATGCAAATAAACCAATTATAGCCGGTTCAGAATTTGTAGGATATGACTAGAAACATATAGGGCTCAATTAAACCAAAATCCACAACCTTTTGGCTCTGTTCTTTCGACGAATTATGACTAAAGAAGTAACTGGAAGGAGCCAAAAGTGTGTGCATTTTGGTTTGATTGTTGTTGTCACACAAAGAAGTAAAAGAATAATGACGGAGTATGTGATTTGATTTCTGAGCGCATAGGCTAAACCCTAATTCCACGATAGGAAAGTTCAACGAGTTCAAAGTAGTGAGGTGGAGAAGGAAGAACCTGAATCTGTGATTGGAAAGTGAGATCGAAAAGCTGCAAGTTTCCCGAGTTTGACTCCTCGACCTTGATCAACCAAGCATTGTTGCGACAAGAAGATAATAAACGCCCCTCCTACCACTGACGTAGATCTGAACGCGGTGCCGGGGATGGGAATTTGTGAGAAAAGCGGGGAGACCGAGCGTGTGTCGGCGGATAAGAGGATCGGCAGGGAGAAAAACTCTCGGAGATTATTAAGATAAATGTTTGGTCTCTTCTTTCTCTTCTCTCTCTTCTTTCGCTTGTTTCTCTTCTTTTCTTAATTAATTTTTTAAGCCTTCCTTAAAAGTCTAACGTAATCTTTAAAAGTTAGATTTGTGTAAATCTCGATTTCAACCACTAAATTTTATCAAATAATAATTATTAAATATACAAAAATTACATTACTGTCAAATAATTTTTTATTAAATATATCAATAGTATAAACAAATTCGAAATCAAAATTATAATTTTTTTACTCCCACCTTACATAGATTACTAGTCAAGTTACATATTTTTCGATCAATCTAAACCCATTTTAATTTCATTTTTTTGTTAACCAGATATCAAGTAACGAATAGGATTTTTATAACCTTTTTAAGAATATCAAAATTACTATAAATTTTTATATTTTTTGTATTTAAAATCTTTGCAAATTTGGGTATTAAATTGATGAAATTAAAAATGAATTTATAATTCAAAATTTTTTTGCCTTCTCTTTCAATTGATAATTGATCATTTCTAAATTTTCTAATACTTGTAAGTCTCCTCTACTTTACTTGTTTATGTAAATAAGAGAATAGGGGAAATTCTTTGCTTTTGTATTTTGGAGACCTATTATTTTTAACATGCTCATTTACTTATGTATGAAAAATTAGGAACTCTCAATTTGGAGATGATGATAATAATTGAATTGATAAACTCATAAACGCTGAATTTATACTTAATTCTAGTATTTGATATTATATTAAAAACACTTTAATTCCATTCTTTAAAAGAAGTCATGAAAAGATGATGATATTTGAACATATAAGAAAAAAGGTCAAAATACTGTCAACATGAAACTACAATTAATTTTTGTAGAAGTTAATAAAAAAAATCATATCAAAATATTATAATACTTGGAAAAAATAGTATCAATTTTGAAAAGGTTTAAACAAAAACTTTTTGACGACAAGCATGTGCAAATTCTGTTTGGAACCAAAATATTTGACATGACTGTTCTCTGGCAGCTCGGGGGCCTCTGCCTTCCCACTTTGGGTGCTTGACGTTGGCATTGAAGTTAAAGTAAAGTGACTCTATTGCTACTATTAAAAAATTAGATTTCAACCCAAAATATAGACCTTAGTAAGAGAAATAACCAAACCAAATATCTTATAAGTATTAATATTTCCTTACTCCTATCTAATATGGGATAGATGCTACTAACCCTTTTCATTAAATTGAACTTCCCATTAGGTTTGTGACAAGATTTTCATGACAAGTTTAAATTAGGTATGTCATATTTTTATTATTAGGTAAAATTACAAGTTTTATTAATATGATAATGATGTTGACATATTAATTAATAATTAGTGTGAAGAAGTACTCAATTTTGTATAAGATTACGCAGTTTTTTATTGGATAAAAATTTGAAAGAACAATTAACATATAAAACTTTAATACTAAATTTATCGCTTTTTAAAAGCGCGTGTACTGTAGCCTACAACAGGGTCTCTTCGTCCCTCTCCCGAATCGCGCCTACGCGCTCAGACATGACTACACGGGCCCATCTACTCTTCGGCTTGCGTTACCAGACACCGCCGGCCACGCTACTCCCCCCCTCCGGTGGCAAGATCGGAGAGTTCTTACGAACAAGGAGCTAGCCGTCAAGGCAAGGGGTAAAGAGAATAGTTAAGGTTCTCTCCAAACTCTCTCAATCTAAGTGGTTTGATTCTTGAATAGATAATGGTTAAGTATTAATCGAATGGTATGGAAGCTGATAATGCCCTGGACTGCTATGGGTGGCCGAATTTGGTACGGTGGCCATGAGGGCTGAATGACACACTCTTAAGTAATCAAAGCGAAAATGGATTTTTTTTTTTCCATGTTTATAGTCTGTACTAGTATTTTCCTGCCTCTCCTCACTCCGTTTCACAAATTTGGTCTCTGTAAAGATGTTTTATTGACGAATTTTCTTTTAAGTTCACAAACATAAAATAATATAGCTTTTTAAATTTTTGTTATTGTAATTAATACAAAATCATTTTCAATAAAAAAAAAAATTGATAATAACGCTTCACCACTACCACTCTACCATCCACTCATTGCGGCTTTACCTCTCTATTTATTTCCATAGCTAGTTTATTGCCGCATTCTGTTTCTGATTGAAATTTTGTTTAGAACTCGTTTTTCTCAATGCATATATGGGTATGTTTTCATTTTTCTTGCTTTATTTTTCAATTGCCCTTGATCAAACATGTGGTGGCTGCCAAAAGTCGTGTAGGACTGGATCTCGTGGTCAAGTGACCCAGATGAGAGGGCAAGTTTCTTAACAAACAACTTACATTAAACAACTAGAATTAAAAGAAAGAAAAAAAACCATACATTAAGCAATAAACAACCAGTCTTTAAAAACCCAAACATTAAACAAACTACATAAAATCTACATTAAAAAACCACTCATTAAACAACATAAAACTAGTAACTGTCTATGGATACAAAATTCTTCCACTGCGGCAGAACGAAGGAAAAATCGAAGCACAATTTTGAACTCCATGCCCAGTTTTATCAAAACAAAACCTAACTTCTAACAATTGCGTCTGCCCAACTGCATTCGTGTTGCATTCGATATCTACCACAGAGATAGAAGCCAGGGCATTCTGGTATTTTGCTAATGAATAACTTGAACCTTGATATATCTCTGTCACAAAAGTTGAAGACAAACAAAAAAAAAAAAAAATACATGTAAATATTAGTTAAATACTAATAAAAAAATTTCAAAAGAAAAAAAAAAGTCTTAAAGTAATTAAAATATGAACCTTGTTGTAAATGATATTTTAAGCTTATATTGTGGGGCCCATTACAGCCCCCCCTTACCATGTACCTATATAAGTTTTGCTTCCGTTCATTTGTTCTTTGAACATCTTGTAGTTACCTTGATTATGAATCAAAGTGGTTTCATCGTTTCCACTCAATCAAGTCTCTTTGTTCCTTTTAACATGGTATCAAGAGCAGGAATTTTTTCCTGATTTTTATTTCTTCCGCTGCAAATTTTTTTTTTTCATGGCTCACAGCTCCGATCCTAACAAGTCTCCCCGGGGACGTTCCCGTCAGCGGCACCGTTCCAGAGACCGAACTCGCCGTCACAGAAGGTCCCGTCCCCGAGCTTCTACACATGTTTCCGTTCCTCCCCCTCCTCTCCCAGCTTTCATCAAACCTGGAGACCCTCTCTACCTCTATCCTCAAGACCAAACGGGCATGCTCCTTGTCTCTGAGAAGCTTGTAGGTGCTGAGAATTTTGCAAGTTGGACCCGGGATATGCGGAATGCTCTTTTGGGGAAGAACAAATATGGTATCGTTGATCCTTCGGTGCCCCAACCCACAGCTCTTTCTCCTTATTTTGAAGCTTGGCAACGGTGCAATGGCGTCGTCCTTTCCTGGCTGCTCACTTCCCTTTCCCATGAAATTTACACTGCCTTCACATATTCAGATGATGCTCGTGAAGTCTGGACCCATCTTCAAGAGAAATTCCAGCGAGTGGGAGGGAAAGAAATTTCCAGTGTTAAACGTGCTCTTGCCATGGCTACCCAAAAAGGAGACTCTTTGGATCGTTATGTCTTCCGTTTGGAGCGACTATGGCGCCGTCTGGATTCTTACATTGCAATATGTTACCCGGAACTTTTGGCTATCAAGTCTTTCCGTCGTTATCAGGATGATGGAAAAATTGTCGAATTTCTTAATGGCCTCGACGAGGTTTACACAACTGCCCGGTCTCAAATCCAAAATACTAAGCCTAACCCTTCCCTTTCAGAGGCGATCTCCATGATTAGGGACGAAGAATCAGCTTTACGGCCTTTTTTTGAGCAAAACCGGACGGATTCTACTGCCTTCGCGCTCCAATCTGAATTTTCCGGCCTCTCCCTGACCGGAAATTCTTCTACAGGCGACCCGCATATGAGCATCCCGCGTGCATACATGGCCGACCAGCGCGCGGGCCATAGCATACTGGCCGACCAGCAGGTGCGCGCACTGGCCGACCAAAGCGCGCTTCAGCGCGCGCTGCTGGCCGACCCGCATGCGGGCCAGAGCGCGCATCAGCGCGCGTTGCTGGCCGACCAGCACGCGCATCAGCGCGCGCTGCTGGCCAACCAGCGCGTGTCAATGGGCAACCCACTCGGGCACCCCTTTTTCCCGGGTGGGCCCAGCCCCTATTATGCGCCCACTTTTTGCACCCGATGGGCGCCCACTATTTACCCAGCCCGCGAATGCAAACGACTTGCCGTTTGCATCGCAGGCCTATGCAGTGGCCAAACTGCAGCCATTTCCCTCCCCTATTGACGTGGCACCCAGAGGTGATACCTGCAACCACTGTAAAAAACGTGGCCATCAAATTGAAAATTGTCTCCTTTTAACTACCTGCGGTCATTGTGGTATTATTGGACATACCAAGGAAAAATGCTATAAGCTCCATGGTCGTCCCCAAAAAAAGGGAAAAGGGCGTGCTGCTGCTAATCAAGTTGATGTTGATGATAATTCCAGTTTGGCTTCCACTTTCACTCGTGAGGAGAGAAATGAGATCATGACCTTCATGCGGAACAATAAAAAATCCACCGCACACTTTGCCCATCCTACTCCTCCGGTGAAAGGTATCCCTCATAACCGAAATAATTCTTTAAATTGGCTTGTAGACTCAGGAGCTAGTGATCATATCACGGGCGACTTTAATTGCTTGATATCTCCTCGATCATGTATTCATGAATCTAGGACTGTTAAATTGCCCAATGGTAAACGCATCCCAGTCACTCATATAGGTTCGGTGATCCTTAAAAATACATATTATCTCTATGATGTCTTATATGCACCTGACTTTACTGCCAATCTGTTATCAACAACTAAATACACTCGTGACAATGATTGTGCTATTATATTGCTTCCCACTTTGTGCCTTTTTCAGGACCTATGGACTGGGACAGTGACGGGAATTGGTAAAGTGCGACGTGGACTTTATTTCCTGGTGCCTGATTTTGATAGCGCTTGCAAATCTTTATTACATGAATCTGTAATGGATAATTTTGTATCTTCGAAGTTGAACATTTCATGTCATACTTCCCATGTATCCACAGATTGTAATATTTTGCACAAACGCTTAGGGCATCCTTCCTTTAATGCTATGAGACTTCTTCCTAATATTGATATGTCATCATTACATGATATTAAAACATGCAATATTTGTCCTTTAGCTAAACATGCTCGCACACCTTTTTCTCTTAGCACTTCACTCACACATACACCCTTTGAGTTGATTCACGTCGATATTTGGGGACCATACAAATCCCCCTCTCACTCCGGTGCACGATATTCTCTCACCATTGTGGATGATTACACTCGTAGCACCTGGTTATATCTCATGACTCATAAAACCGAAACACTGAATCACCTTAAGTGTTTCATTGCTATGGTACACACTCAGTTTGGGACACTAGTCAAAAGCATTCGAACCGACAATGCCCAAGATTTTTTTAGCTCTACATGTGTTAATTTCCTTGATTCTCAAGGTATTACCCACCAGAGTTCATGCCCTTACACTCCCCAACAGAATGGGGTGGTGGAACGCAAACATCGACATTTGTTCAATGTTGCACGGGCCCTTCGTTTTCAAGCCCATTGTCCAATCCGTTATTGGAGTGAATGTCTTCTCACCGCCACATACTTGATCAATAGGACTCCTTCTCGTGTGCTTCATGGGAAAAGTCCTTTTGAAAAACTTTATGGTACATCTCCATCCCTTCATCACCTTCGAGTCTTTGGATGTCTTTGCTATGCTGCACATCTCACTCAGAAGGACAAGCTTGGTCCTCGTTCCATTGCTTCTATTTTTATGGGATATCCATCCACTCAGAAGGGATATCGCTTGCTTGATATTGCCACAGGTCGACTCTTTGTTAGTCGAGATGTTGTTTTTCACGAATCTCATTTTCCTTTTACTCATTCATCTTCATCTACATCTCCTGGCACTAACTTGCAGAGACCCAACTCACTTGCCATTGTCCCGTACACTGATCCAGCTCTTGGGTCCACTCCTGACACTGCTCATGACACCCCTATTCCTGTGATGGTGCCCTCTCCGTCCATTGCCTCCAGGTAGAACCCTTAGACCTCCTATTTGGACTCGCGACTATATATGTTCACATTCTACCTCTTCCACCGCACACTCTATATCTGAAGTCATGTCATATCATCGACTCTCTAGTCCTCATAATCATTTCGTATCATGTATTTCTGTCCTTATTGAGCCAACCTCTTACCAAGAGGCTGTTTTAGATCCTAAATGGCGGAATGCCATGACTGAGGAAATTAGAGCATTAGAGTCAAACAAGACATGGGATCTGGTTTCTTTGCCTGCAGGTCGACGAGCTATTGGTTGCAAATGAGTCTACAAAATCAAGCACAATGCTGATGGCACCATAGATCGCTACAAGGCTCGCTTGGTAGCCAAAGGATACAACCAGCGAGAAGGGATTGATTATGAAGATACTTTCGCACCTGTTGGGAAGCTAGTTACAGTTCGTATCCTCACTGCCCTTGCTGCTATTCGACATTGGAATATGTACCAAATGGATGTTCGCAATGCCTTTCTTCAGGGTGACCTTGACACTGAAATATACATGAAGCTTCCAGAAGGCCTCCGCCACGAGAGAGGGAATAAAGTATGTAAATTAAAAAAAATCCCTTTATGGTCTCAAGCAAGCATCTCGACAATGGTACCAAAAGTTCACAGAGGCCCTTCTCAAAGATGGTTTCAGCCATTCACAGCATGACTATTCCCTTTTCCTTAAGCAAGGTAATCATGGCATCTTGATTGTCTTCCTTTATGTTGATGATATGATCATTACAGGAGGAGATGAAGCGGCAATATCCAAGCTTAAGAAATATCTTTGTTCCACTTTCTCCATGAAAGATTTGGGCATTGTCAAGTATTTTCTTGGAGTGGAAATGGCACGTTCCAAACATGGAATTGTGATGAATCAGAGGAAATATGCACTAGAGTTGATATCAGATTATGGACTCTCTGGATGTAAACCTGCGGACACTCCCATGGAACAAAACACCAAATTTACTAGTGCTGAATATGATGATTTCCTACAAAAGGAAGGAGATACTCCCATTGAGGGCATTACAAACTACCAACGCCTTGTTGGACGTTTGATATACCTCACAGTCACTCGACCTGATATCAGTTTTGCGGTATGTCTTCTAAGTCAATTCATGCATGCCCCAAAGGCTTCTCATCTTGAAGCTGCACTTAGGATAATCAGATATGTTAAGCGAGCTCCTGGTCAAGGCTTATTGATGAAATGTGAGAGTTGTTTGGAGTTGATTGCTTATTGTGATGCAACTTATGGTTCTTGCCCCATGGGCCGACGTTCTACTACCGGGTTCTGCATTAAGCTTGGCGATTCTCTCATATCATGGAAAAGTAAGAAACAATCTCATGTTTCTCGATCATCTACAGAATCTGAATATCGGGCTATGGCATCTACTACTTGTGAAATTATCTGGTTACTTGGACTTTTCCGAGATCTGCAGGTGCCCTTAATCCGACCGGTTACACTTTATTGTGATAATGAATCAGCCATGAAGATTGCGGCTAATCCAGTCTTGCATGAGAAAACCAAACACATTGAGATTGATCACCACTTTATTCGAGAGAAGATAGCTGCACGCATCATTCGTACTGCACACATATCAACAAGGGATCAACCTGCTGACTTGTTAACCAAGGCACTAGGCATACAACAACATCATTTCCTTCTTGACAAACTAGGTGCATTCGATCTATATCGTCCACCAGTTTGAGGGAGCATATTGTAAATGATATTTTAAGCTTATATTGTGGGGCCCATTACAGCCCCTCCCTTACCATGTACCTATATAAGTTTTGCTTCCGTTCATTTGTTCTTTGAACATCTTGTAGTTACCTTGATTATGAATCAAAGTGGTTTCATCGTTTCCACTCAATCAAGTCTCTTTGTTCCTTTTAACAAACCTTTTTGGTAAAAAAGCTCCTCCACATATATCGGAAGAGTATCCTCTACCAGGGCCACAGCCTTCTTAAAATAGTCGACTTGCGAGAAACCGGAGCAGCTTCCATGCTTGTTCCACTGATACGCCCAAAAATCTTCATTTGAAGTATGGAGTTTTAGACTTGGCCAAAACTCAACTAGTTTACCATGGAGATCGATGTCAAACTATATAACAAATAAAAAATCAATCATTATATCGTATAACTCAAATACTAGTAAGAATATAATCACATTTCAACAACCTTTAATAATTTCATACTAAAGTACTATTGAAAGAAGAAGGTCCACTGCAAATAACTGGAACGGCAGGGTTCAACTCTAGCCATAGGCCATGAATTGTGTAATATTCAGGAACATCCGGACTACACGGCTGATTTGCAGCGCTGCAAAATGACGGAGGCCATTGCAGCGATAAATATAAGTAGTCATAGTTAACTTGTGAAGCTGTAACAGTGAAAAAAAAACACTAAGCAAAACAACCGAAAACCCATGCTCAAAACACTCAGAATGTTTCACAATGAAAGAGGAAAAGCAAGAGAGAGAAGGAGAAGGAGAAGGAGATGATATCTAAGTCTTCTTATGTGCACTTATATACTAACACTTCCACCTCCATCAATTAATCTTCTTCAACGAAAATGGTATGGGGTTTACAGTATGATTAATCATGTTAACAAAAAGAAGAAAAAAACACAACAACCCACAGCTTTGTTTAATTACAAGCACATGCAACTGTAGGGCAAGATTGATGAGAAATCTTAAAAAGGTAAAAAGATCAAAAGTCATGGTATCATTTAATAAGGATTTAATTCAGGATTGGAGGCAGGTAAAGAAGAGTTATCTTTTTAAGATTTGTCATCAATACCAAAACCATCCACCACACCTCAACTTAATTTTAAGTGATAGAAATGACTTTTATGGCTTATCTCTTGTCTTTCTCTCTTCATTTATCAAGAAAAGCAATTATCTCAACTGCTCTACCACTCTCTTTAATGTTCACTAGGTCGGTTTTCCCAGTCTAAAATTGCAGGAATCGTTGCACAGTTTTTGGAATTTGGGTTTAAAATTTTGAGGTGAAACTAAAAGCTCTGCCGTAGGAAAAAACTGCAAATCAGCGGGGGTGTGTTGAGAAGTCAGTCCCAGAATGAGCCTTTGTGCCTTACTATGCCTGGGACCCGCCACTCAAAACACCATGTGTTTTGAGATGGTATCAGAACCACGCCTCTGCGCAGCTGATGGTGTATTGCCCCCCCCTGGTACTGGAAACCCAACACTTTGGGACTGCAAATAATCAATGAATGTGCTTTTCCTGACAAACAAAGCTTTCACGAAACTGCGGGGGTGTGTTGAGAAGCCAGTCCGCAAGTCACCCTCTTCTTCTGCCAGGGATAATCAATGAATGTGCTTTTCCTCTGACAAACAAAGCTTTCACCAACTGCGGGGGTGTGTTGAGAGGCCAGTCCGCAAGTCCCCCTCTTCTTCTGCCAGGGATAATCAATGAATGTGTTTTTCCCGACAAACAAAGACGTCACAGCGTGGGTCCCACTCAAAGTTGAAGGAAACAATGCCCGCGTTTTTCTTTGATGTTCCGTTTTAAAGAAACAATGCTAATTTGTTGATCAAGTTGATGTTAATGGCGTAATGGGGGAGAACATTAAAAACATAAGACAAAAGCTACCAATTTGATTTTTTTTTTTAAAAAAAAACAAAGAATAGTGTTGATTAAGTAACTCTCACCTTACAGTTGATGGAGGTGACGGGTTAAAGATAAAGTAAAGATTTATGAGAGATACTGTCTCCTATTCCATCGCGTACAACAAGAGAACAGGAAGTAAAGACAACTGTTCGTAAAAAAGATGTAGGAAGCCTTTAGGGGATATCGGATGGTCCCTTTGTCTCCACTGGCCGGTTTCTCGCAGAAGCAATGGGACAGGGCACCCTATCCTTATCATCATACTTATACCTTTGGATTATCGTCTTCAATGCCCATCAACTACTGCAAATACGCACTACTACGCCGATCCCTTTAACCACCCCCATCTCCCACGGTGGTTTTTGTGACGGTTTAAGCTGCATGACGTCAAAACGAAATAATAATAATAAATAAATAAGTCAAAAAGAAATAAAGGAAGCAAACTCAAAGATATGGTTAAATATGAAACCCATGGACTGAATCAAAGTAATAGGTTCTTTTTCTCCGTCGAATTCTTTCCTTCAGCAAAGTTTTTCACACCCTTGAACTCTTTTACTCACTAAGTTTGTTTTCCACTATACATTGCCTTCTTAAGAAGACTCTCATCCATACCCTATTTTGACATTTTAGTTTTTCTTTTTCAAGTAAATTAGGATGGGAAGAAGTTTGGTATAACAAAACTCATTCTACCGAGCCTTATTATCAAGCAATCTTGTGGGCTTAGAATCCTTCATTGATTGGCCTTTCATTTTTTATTATTAATATCATGTACCATGAAATGCACATCAATATCGATATTTGATGGGAATAAAACCCTAAATCCTAAAATTTATACCATATTTGACTCTATCAAATTATTGTAGTTAAATTGTGACATGGTCAGATATAGATGCTTTTTAATCGATTAAATATGCATTAATTAAATTGTACCATAAAGCATCATTAATTAAAATATATTATAAACAATGTTAGTTAAAAAAAGAGAACATAAATTGTACCTAACTAAAGATAATTTAGAGGTTTTTTTTATATTTCACGTTACCTTTTAAGAAAACAATGTCAGCATGCTGGTGTTAATTGGTACGCAGAATCAAAAGTCATGGCTAATAAGAAGACCTTCTGCGTCGGTAATTTATCAATCAAAACCTTCCTTTGTCGCCCATAATCCAAATCAAATCCAAACAAAAGACGAAGCTCATCGCTGCAGAAGAACCCCACGTCGATATCAACCAACTCGCCGCAGCTGCGAGCGACGACGCCGCGGCACAACGGTGCGATCGTGGGCAAACCAAACGCGCCGGGTCTGGAAGAGCGCATGTCGATGGAGCGCCACATCGACGGCTCCTTGCAGAGCCTGCACCACGACGAGCACACCTTCTCTAGGCTCATTAGGATCTCCACGGCGTCCAGCCTTTCAAAGATCGACAGCGTCACTTCCGGTGGCAGATCTAGCCAGTTAGGGTAGCCGTCGGCGACGTCCGGCAGAAAACCCATTGTGAGATTTTTTTGAGAAAGTCGTTGGGGGTTTTGTCAAGTTGAAGGTGAAGGCGGTGTGATTAAAGTTCTCGCGAAACCTAAAGTTTTCTTATTGTCTCCAAACATGACTTGGCTTTGAATTTCTAATATCTAATTTAAAATATTCTAACAAAAAAATTGTCAGTTTCTTTATTTAAAATCAAAACAAGCTTAATAAACTAATTTAAATAATATAATTTTTTTCAAATGAGCTTAAATGTAATGGATTTTATTTTTCCACATTAAAAAACAAATGAGACAATTTAACCAAATAAAGGAGCTTGACTATCCTATCTATTGATTTGACTTTTTGAAATCGAATCCAAATCCATGATATAAGTCCTTTATTGAGCTTTTTCTTAAGCTTATCGTCTTAACACTTTAGATTTAAAAACTAATATAAAATAATCATAAAGGTTCAATTTCATATGCCACAAATTGTACTATTTAAAATAATACTTTGATATCATATTAAAAATATTAAAATATTAAAAATTAGTTATTTAAAAAATAGTTATCATTTCATGTCCCATAAGTTATTACTTTTGGCCCCCAGGGGTGTGGTTCAACTGGCAAAGGCTCGTGTGGGATTCCCTACAAAGTAGGGGTCCTGGGTTCAAAACCAGTTGGTTGCATTCTTGACATGAAATGGGCAAAATGCTTTGGGGTGAGTGTTGGGCCCTCCAGTTTGAGCCACCATGCAAGTGGTGGGGGTTCTGGGTCATCAAAAAAAAAAAAAAAAAAGTTATTTCTTTTGGCCTTCGTTTGGAACACAAACCACTCATGAATAGGCTTAATTTTGGATTAAAAATCATTGCCGTGTTTTTCTAATAAAGAAAAACTTTGCTCCACCGACAATCTCCTTGAACCTGTGGCATAAAACTTTAACTCAAATACCCTCTTTTGTCGCATTGCATTGATGTTTGGTCACTCTTCCAACTCCTTGAAGACACGACATCCTGCGCATAAAACTTTAACTCAAATACCCTCTTTTGTCGCATTGCATTGATGTTTGGTCACTCTTCCAACTCCTTTACGTGGTTTTCACCCTTTCTCCCCCCATCCCTTTCCCTCTCTCTCTATAAATTATATATGTTTAAGCTTGACTAAATTCTTAAAATTTCTTTAAAACAAAATAAGTAATAGTTCATAAAAACAAGTAATGGTTTCTACGATGGTTAAAAGCCTATTGAACAGCTTAACAACAGGCGTTACTCGAATTTTGAAAACAATGGTTACAAGCCTATTGAACAGCTTAACAACATGCATTACTCGAATTTTGAAAACCATTTGACCCTCTATTTGCCTGACCAACACGCGTGATGGAGCACCTAGGGTTGGTGGAACTCTTGATTTCATTGAATGATTTTATGAAGAGAGAGAAAGAGGAGACTGAGATGGGTCACGTATATGGGCAAACAAGAAAAGAAAGTAATCACAAAAGTGCTCTATAATTGGCACCTGATGCAGAGTTCCGACAAGAAACACATGGGGATGGCGACGTCAATTTTTCTTTAAGCCCAACTGCTCGTCACATGTGCCATCAACAACATTATATCTTCAGTTTTTAAGGGACTAAGAACTTACGTACCACTTACTAAAAAAGAAAAGTATTATAAATTAAGTTTACTTCTAACAACAAAAGAAAAAAGTGTACAGGTGACGCCCATGCCCGTGCCCATTCCAAGTGGTAGAAGACTTAAATGCAAAGCTGTTTGCATTGAATGGACCGTGGAAGGAATTATCTTATTCTGGGACCCGCCACTCACCGATGAGATGATCTTTAAGTTTTTGTCGCAAGTCACCCTCTTCTTCTGCCAGGGATAATCAGTGAATGTGCTTCACCAACTTTTTAATATTCTCCACCAACACCCACTTATCAGGGAGGAGCAAATAGCCTTGTATTATCGTAAACATATCTACCACTCTTCGATTGTAAACATTTTCGTCTTTTCTTCGTTTCTGCCTAAAACTAATCCTAGGAGGTCATCATTGCGGTAGTTCATGGTTCATTCTCCGACAGAAGTTGCGTCATTCTCCACAACCGAGGAGACCGTAGTGTCAGAGATGCAGCGTCGTCAAAATTCGAGCCACAAAGGGGTGAGATTTCGTCCTCACCACTAATAGATGGAGCCGGAGATGCATCTGCAGTCGTTGAACAAGCAGAACCCTCAGTGGGGGATGGATACGAATCCGCCTCTTCAACCGCCCTCTGCAGGCTTCAATACATGATACTTACCGTAAGGATCAGAATCATCTTTTGATTCACCTGCCATTACATTAACAGATGATCATGGTTGATCAATTGAAAACGTGACTCAGTTCTAAGATTTCAATGGCATGGCATAATCGTGTTAGAATTTCATATTACATATGAAAATCCACTGATATTAATGATAGTTGCCTACAAAAGGCTACTACTACTACTAATACCTCAGCCACATTTTTATAGCATGTATTTCTATGTAGGCAAAGGCATGTTAGTTTCTCTACTTACTGATAATCTATATATGTTCTCATAAATTTTGGTAGCTTTCCATAGTCACAAAGAGAGAACCAGAGAGTTATAGTCTATGCAATGTAACTCTTCTACTAGGCCCGATAACCCCCAATCTTAATTGATTACTATGCGGCTAAAAAATGACAACGTATTTCATGGCCTTAATGATAGTTTGGGGGTCCTTCACATCCACACCAACACAAACGTTTATTTTCAAGCCACTTATAAATATATCTACAGCTTGGGTGATTGCTAATGAACCAGATCGTATCAACAATGTTACATGTATTTTGGGAGCCCAAACTTTTGTGGGCCTTTAGTTATGTAGTTCTTGTAAGTGAGGCCCTATTGTCTGAAAGAGAAGGGCTGGCCGGGTGGATATTTGGGGATCCGACCCAAGTAGGATGCGGGAAAGTCTTTAACAGGGGTGTAAAACGCTTTTGCGAACTTGGCTATGAAGAATACTGTTACATTTCGGTCCTGGGTTCCCGCTCTTGTGCCCTAATCTTATCCTTCGTCCACCTGATTCACTCCACAGTCGGTTGGCAGAGACGTTCCTGTCCAAAATCCCTTGTGGATTTTATACTCGAAGGCCCAAGCTTCAGGTCCCGAGTCGCAGCTCGACGTACCTTTTCCAATATGGAGACGATACTAGAACAATTGTATACCCTTCTTCAACCTACTACATATTGTTCTTTGGAAGCTGCTAAAATTTTAATAACCCATGTGTTTATATTTGAAAATCGACAGATAGAGCCTCCTCGTCAATCGCCAGTGCGTGGGCCCGCTGCATGCTCAAGGGTCACCAACACTTCAGCCATTTTGGGCCGTCGATGTCTATGTTCGCACAAACATCAATACGCAATCTTTCCGTGCATCGTCAATCAGTCCTCTCTCTTTCTCTCTCCCCGCCCCTTAACAGTACCGTGTTGTTGCGGTTTTCTTAAGGACTTTGTTTGGCTGTTTGGTTGCGGAGAAATTGTGGGACGAAGGACAAAAACAGTAGGAGGTCATAATCTCGTGAAAATTCTTTGGCCTATCAACCATCCATCCCTAACCTAGCATCTTTATGCTAAAGGTGTATATTAGAGTGTGAGGGTCCGTTTTAAAATCTTTAAGGTATTAAGTGAAAAATTCTCATCACTTATAAGACCACAGGTATATCATCTCACTTCCAATGTAGGACAATACTCATTTTCAACACTCCATTCACTTGATGTTAACATAGGTATTGCAAGTGGACTGAAGCCCAACTTTGAGGCATAGGGGTTTATGAAGCGGAGGCTCATCCATGGATCTGATACCATATTAGAGTGTGAGGGTCCATTCTAAAACCTTAAGGTATTAGGTGGAGAATTCTCATCACTTATAAGACCATCGGCTCATCCTCTCACTTCCAATGTGAGACAACACCTATTTTCAACAGTGTATGAAGATAGACCCAAACTTTAGGAAAAGGAAACTATAAATGAAGGCTTAGAAATATTTTTCCAGAATGAAAAATAAAATGCAATAAAACGAATATGTATATGAGAACATTTCAGTACTTGGGATGTTCCCCTTTCTTTAAGGACTGGTTTTAATAGAGAAGAAGGCCTTCCAGTAGATTATTTATTGATTTAGCATGCGGATCAAAGTGAACGTCACTGTGATGCAATTGTACCTCTGGTACCCGTGAAAAGTTGAGGCATGAATCTAATCTTCAGATTGGACATGTTGTCTGTCTAATCTTCATATCGTAGCCATAAGAATATCAAGTAGAAGAACAAAAAGTAAGATGAGATTCTGTGCAAATAGCTCTCCATGGACCCCCACGGTGACGGGTAAAAAGTGAAGGGGCTCACCAGCACCACCACATATGAAAAGATGATAGCAACCCGACCCCTTAACCAAAAAGGAGAAATATAGAAAACGATAAGATCTTGGACATCGAACACGCAAGAACATTTCAGGAAGCTGACATGCGAATAACACCAAGAGCAGGTGAACAACTTCTATAGAGATAGAGAGAGACCCTTTCAAGTTTTCAACAGTTACAATGAATCTATCCGAGAGCAAGATAAAATGCACTTTCAGTTTTTTGGTAGCAGCCAACTATATCTGGTTCTTGATTTCAGGAAATTAGAGTTAATGAAGTTTCAGTTGATGCGACATGCGATGGTTCCCATCAATGATGAATGAGCTTGGGATATAAAATCGAGGTTTCTTAAGAACAATCTAAATATCGATTGACCATAGGAAACAATAGAAAAATTGTCATGGCAACTATGAATGATATTATAGAAGTTAATCTTCTTGTAATAAGGATGCACATTTTGTTAGCATACGTGAGATTTTTCATTTATTCCGGTCACATATACTTTCTATTAAAACGTTCACTTCTTTCTTTGAAATTAACTTACAACATATGGGAATATAGTCACATACGAGGAACATAGAAGACTAATGTACTATCAATTTAGGATACACTCAAGCCAGTGAATTGAACCAAATTAGCCCTCGATAAGCTAAGACTTTAGCAGCCCAAAGCTCGGTTTCTGGGGTTCAACTTCTCTTACACAGATGCTAGCAGTTCTAAACGCTATTTTAAATATTGATCTTCATCATCTTCTCATGCATGAAAAAATTGTTACAACTGTTTACATACCATTCTCATTAGAAGGGCTTTTGAACTGAAAAGAATGAAAGAAAGAAAGAAATTGTGCCGCACACATTGTCTAAGAGAATGCAGATGATATGATGTGATTCGATGAAAGACTTAGACATGTCCAGACATGTCCAAGCAGTAATTAAGAACTCATGTTCAATGTCTTGTTGAGCTGGAGGTACATGGGATTTGTGTTTGAAAGACAAATTTCAATTTCCACAGATCCTGCTCTCCTATAACACTCTAATCATCTTCTTGTTTCAATTATAGGTATTGGTCTCTAATTCTCCACAAACCATTGAAGTTACAAGTGTAAATAATTCGACGGTAATTCATTTTCTCCTATTAGTTTATGTAGAGCAATTGCAAGTAATATTCCATGCATTTGAATGTTTGTGAAGTATAAATTCACTACATTAAAAATCCATGACGCTGCATTTCCTTCATAAATAATTTTTTATAGTGATACATCAAATTGCTAATTCTGCAGCACTTGTAGAATTATTAATATCGTTAACTCTTCTGCAGAAACCAATTACTATACTTCATGACCAATCTCCAATTACATGAACAGGACAGAAAACAAGCATGAACACTATCAGTTGTAACTATAGTAGTACCATGTATAGACACCCAAGGAAAGAACCACGGAAAGAATAATATGGTTCTTCTCTAACAACTCAAAGTCCCAGAACCAATGATATAACCTAGGCTGGTGAAAGAAACATTATGGCAGAGGAAAGATATCATCAATGACGCACGACCTAAAAGGGCCTCTGATAGAAGTCATGAATCCTCTTCCATGACTCCTCTCTCTGCATCTTTAACTGTTTGTAGAAGTTCCCGATGAACGTCTCAGCTTTAGTAAACAGCTCTTGCCCACTAACCTCTTCCTCTTCCTCATCGTAATATTCTTCACCCACGTTTTCAGCTTCACCCTCTCCACCTCCAATAAAGAAAAGGCTCGGCGTGGAGGGACACTTCTTCACCTTATCCATTTTGACAGCACCCATAATTTTCTCGGAGGCAGATTTCTCGACAACCTTAGCCTCCTTCTCAGTAGTTGCTGAGACAACGGTTTTCTCGCCAGCGTTCCTAGGAACCCATTTATCAGTGGAGCCTTCTGAGGTAACGGCAGGCTTTGGGGCTGTACAAACAGGATGTTTTTGGTCCTCAGAAGGCTTGGAGAAGGATGAGAGAAGGCCGGGCTTCAGACCCGAGAGCAATAATCATGACGTTAATGACAAAATAGAGGTAAGGAGTTCTTAATGAGGAGGATAACAGGGGTGTTATACTGAGAATAACACCCAGAAGGGAGAGCATTAGCATCTGAGATTTCTCGAATTTCTTCATTGTTTCTGCCATCGGAGCGACTGAAAGGTGAGAAGGGGAGTGATAAGGCGATTGATGAAGAGAAGACGGTTTGGATGTATATATAACAGCTTGGGAGGAGTTGTGTTGTATATCAAGGATGAGGATAGCATGCGCATGCAACAAGCAGTGAAGAAAAGTGCACAAGTTGCAGAATATTATGACTCAGCTGCTATCACAAGCAATCCTTGACTAATACTCACCTTTGCTTTTGGAATCAGTCGTGATCTACAAACGGACTTCCTGTTATCTCTTACCAATTCCAAATTCTCCAACTTTAATAAGGTTGAGAGACTTTTCCCTTGTCATTCTTCGAAGTTAACCTAAGAATTCAAGACTTTTCTTCTTAATAAATAAGATTACAAGAAAAATTTTCTATAAAAATCTTTGTCACGAGTGAAACGATATCTTATTTGAATCTGGGACTATAACAGTCCCACTTGCTCAGGAACCACTAATGCTCTACAAACGGCCTCCCTATAGTTCCTTATCCTTGCTACACTTCTTGTTGAATGAGGCATCAATTACAAATCCTCCATAGTCAACAACTTTTGAATGAGGTCCATAGAGTTTTGTCATTTCGGCATTCCATGTGCCAGGAAGGAGAACAGAAACACCTATTTCGATAGGACCAGGAAGCAAGCCCGAAGAGTAGAGACAAGAGAACATGCAAGAGGGAAAAAGATTAGAATACAATTGGACAAGCTTGATATGGTCGGTGAAAAAGGCATATATTCCCCCTCAACATACTTTTTTCGCTATAAAAGAACATCAATCAGCAGTAGGCTCTTCACACAAGAACGTACGGCTACTAAGCAGTACAGCTGTGTCCTACATTGAGTGATCCCACTTACAGATAAACTAGTCCTGGCCGTAAGATCTTCCACCTCGGACATCGTCAGAATCTCTTTCACCAATTTCCGCAATCCCACTAATCTAGTGCGGCTGAGGTCCCGTCTACACTTTAAAGGCCCACTTTGTTTCATGACGTTTAGATTCTCCGGCTTTCCCTGAACCACAAAAGCTAAGCCTTCGGAAAATCAGATGAATTTCCCACCAAAAAGATCCAAAATCGTGCACGCCTATAAGATACGGCAAGCCTTCGTCATTTAACCTTGAGCATATCCATAAGTTGTCAAAAGTAGATTTCTTGCTTTTCTTCCCTTATCTAGTCTAGAAGTGTATTAGACAAATCTTAGCGGATAAAATGAATCAAAAGGGACAAAACCGTCGGGCCCATCAGGTGGCCTTGTAAGACGACAATGACTAATGTTAAAACTTCTTTAAGGACGGTGCATTTCTAAATAGTATTTTCTTATATGAAGAGGAACAAACTTGTTAAAATTTTTACGTTGCTTAAATCTTTTTATAATATTATCCCTTTTAACTAAATATAATTTTTTTAAAAAAAAGACAGATTTTCTAACAATAATTCATCTTTCTAATTATATTTTAATTGGAAGGTGCCAAAAAAAAAAAAAAGATGATTCGCCACCAATTCAATCACCTACCATGGATTTTAAGCGTGAGATGAAATCCTCTTCTTTGATTCTTTTCCTCTAGTTTCACTTGTCCTGGCATTCCGCATCCTTAACCATTAGATTCTCCATCCTTAGCGTCCTATGTTGCCTCAATGTCCTCTTCTTCCTCCTTTTCGTCTTCTTCATCATCAGTGTCATAACTAGTGCTGGAATTAAAGACATTTTTGTTAATAATTTTGTCACTATCTTCATATTTAGCCATATCTCCATCTTCTACCTTAGGCAAAGAGGATGGTGAGCAGCAAAGAAAACAGGGTGACACTGTGATGATAAGGCAGTTAGGTTCCTCTGTGGCGATGGGGAGTCATTGTACGAGGCAATGGGATGGCGTAAGGGAAATGAAGCTAGTTGAAGGAGACAGTTGGATCGCTCTGTGGGGTAAGTGGTATCGCAATCTCAGAAACGCAAGGAGTTAGGGAGAGAAGAAGAAATAAGTCCTGTAAAATCGCATATATCTCTTAAAATACAAATCATTTTCCCTCTTGTAATGGCAAATTTGCTCTCAACTTAAAAATCAATTTCCATTAACCAGCACTTTTGGCTCACACCAGACACTAATTACATGGAGAGGCAAAACAACTAGTCTTACTTTTCTTGTAAAAGGGCAAAGCATTAAACTAGTAAGCACAAGCAAGCATGCCTTGAAAAAGAATGAAAAAGACCTGGTGAACAAGTAAAATTGACAAATCAGTTTGTTTTCTAAGAAAAAGTGGAAGCCAAACCTATGGAACATGGTACAGTGCAGCAGATAGAATAATAGCCAACACACCCATTCAGGTCTAATTCAAAACTCCCCTCAATCAGACGCTCACAGGTAAAATTTTAAACCCTCGATAGAGTATTAAACGGAAGGAAATTAGAAACTCGAACACCGCTAGCAAAGCATAACAAAACATTGTTTATCCTGCTCACAGCATAATAACCACTTATCCAGAAAAATCATCACAGAAACCTTAGGAAAACCAAAAACCTGTAGACCATTTAAAGACTTCATAGATGCATACCAGGTAGAGTTCCACAACACAATCTCCGGTCATCAATATGCTCTACATCCAATCCAATGAACCATGAACCCAAGGAAACATCCTTATTAGCATACCTGTGTAAACGTGCCTATTTGTATACCATTTCAAGAGAAACGAGTTAGGGGAGATGAACTTATGGGAAAAAAAGATTAGCAAACTTCCTTCATAGTAAGGCATGGGGACTTGCTGGTTGATAGATACAAAAGTAGCTAAATCGTTTGAAATTGCGTATAGCTGCCCTGTAGCATACGGAAATACTTGTTTCCCTCCTCACCAAATTTCCAATACTCAGGTTCATGTATCTCACTCCTCTGTTGATGAAAAGCAACAGAAAGATGTACTACAATTTCTAAACATCTACCTATTGAACAAAATTTTCAAGATCAGCTTACTTTTGAGCAAGAACCGGACCAGACTTCATGCATCCAATATACACCCTGGACTTTGATCGACGCCTAGCCAAAGTTGCCCAAGTGTTACTGCAAAAACATGCTTCATTGTAGCTAACATGGAGAAATGCAAAAAGGTATTTTTCTATGGCAAGTAGAACACAATCAGGCCATATGGACATGAACTTGTAGCAGCCTCCAAAACAAACTTAGAATTTGAATTCAATTCTGCGGAAGAAGAATTAGATGAAGCCAATATAATCTCTGATTACTCATTTTTGGTTTCTATTGCAGCAAACTAAGAAACTATTTGCTTGCAATTATATCCATGGAAAAACATGCTTTTCATCAAAATAATCATCCTCAAAAGACTTAAAAGCTTCTATCGGTAAGCCAGAATTACGTAAACTAATTTTTACTCAATTTTATTTAGAAAAGATCTTGTACTGTCAATAAATATTTTGTTTGAACTTCTACATGCACAACAGCAAGATTGGTAAATAAATCTCATCTTTACCTATATTTACATGTACATCATCATCAACTTTGACACAGAAATCAGCATCCCACAAAGCAACAGCAGTGCAAAGTATATCTTTGTCTTGGCTGACAATTCAAGGTAACCTTCAACATGGTCCTGCTTTTGTGAAATTTGTCACGACAAAAAGCAGTGCAATCAGCTTTTTCTTAGAGTCAACAGACTGATGATTCATTTTCGAGTAAGGATTGACATGGATCATTCAGAAGAGAAAAGAGAAAGTACTACCAGCCTCAGGAGATCCCCATGTTTTCTGTCCTCAGCTTCAATAGCTCTATCAGGGATACTACCTGATGTAGCACTGCCAACAGAATACACAAAAACAAACACAAAATCAAACTCCATCCATAAGAATAGCAAAAGTTCCAACATTTAGAGTACTACATTTGAATTTAAACATTTGGAGATTCATCATGCAGGTACATGTGCCCATCCAAAAAATGGCGTCATCATAAAGGGGTTCAAAAAATGAGATACTTTGATATAAAGACCAATAAAAGACTAATACTTTTTAAAATGTGATCAAATATGTCTTCCTCTGAAGAAAGAAGGAAGTTCAGACACAAACAAATACACATGGATACACACACATAATGATTATAACACTAATTTTGGAACCAGAAAGATGTTTGGTGTCTATTTTGTTAAGTTCTCCTGACACAAGCGGAAAATAAAAGACTAAAATATGTCTAATTGGAGTATGTTTTGTTCTGTTGTGTCAAATGCTTTTCTATTGGTAGGTTAAAACGCAAATCCGTAGATTTTGACCAATCCGTAATGATCCAAGACACACCAAAGTTACAGTGTGAAGAGAGAGTAGAAAAGCTATCCTCTAAGAGACTGATGAATAAACAATGTCGTCTGTAATTGACAGTCACATTAGCTTATTTTCAGCATCAAGCTTAAGAGACCAGTCTCTGTCTCTAACATTAAATTTTTAAGCCCTTTGAACTTTGACTGTCTCTGACATTAAATTATTGGTTTTAGCTTAGGTCCCAAGATCAATCTTCTGAAGGCCCTCTGGTGTTAAAATATAAGGAATCGGTCTTACCCACACGGCTTCGTGCTGAAACCTGTTGCTTCTCTGTGTTTCAGTCACATCTGGTTAAGCATCTTATTTTCTCAGTGCTTATAATATACTGTAAAGATTAGCACCAAGATTATTGCTTTTTCTGGACTCTCCTGATTGGTAGATCTTCAGAAGTTTTGCATTAAATCACAAGATCTTACATATATCTTTTAACCAGTCAGAAACTGAAAGTAGCAGTTTTATAAAACTAGGCCATAAAATTGGCAATGTTTGTGTCCTCTAAACCTCCATCAACTCATGACCGATTCCTAACCTTTGGACCACATCAACATGCAAACAAGTCCTTTTCCTTAAAAAAATAAAAAATAAAAAAATCCATTGACCCAATTGAATGCTTCCTTGCTTGATAAGCACCACAGGACAGTCACTCTCTACAACAAAAAGGCTTACTTAGGTTCTCGGCAAAGTTGAGTTCATTAACACAGGAAAAATAATATGACCCAGATGACGTGTGAATGTCTCTAGAAAATTGAACAAATTCATTTCTTGTCGAACTACTTTTTCGTTACCGAGACAGATTACAGCAGACTGTATCCATGCCACGGTTGAGACAGCTATGAGAGAAAGAAAAGAGTTCCATGATTTTCTTGATAGAAAGACCTGAAGTTCATGAACTTAATAAAGAGGGAAAACTAAATGAAAAGACGGTGGATTGTCAACAAACTCTGCTATTATATAAAGTAACTACCTGTGACCTATTACTAACCGTACTATGATTCCCTTCTCTTCCTCGAGCTTCTTTCTTTATCACCTGTTTTTCATATTAAAAAGGAATTCACGGTAAACAAATTCCATCAAAAACTGGAAAAAGCAAAAATCAGAGACCAATAAAGTTTGCATGAACAATACACATACCCCGAGGCATCCAAGTCTCACGAACAGAATCTCTTCGCTTGCGGCTGCTAAAAGCAGTATTGATCCCAACAACCATCAAGTATTTTCTTTTCCTTCCTGATTCAAAAATTTTAATATCCTCTGAGAGGGAAGAGCCATTGAGCATAGATTCCTCCGTAGCTCTTGCTGCAGCTAATTCCATCTCCAAATAAGAAATTTTTTTATCCAACACTCTGCATTTTGCACATAGCCACAAGATTAGCATTTCAGTATTTCCATAGAAATTTCAATATAAGAAGCTTCATAAATACTTACCGTATAGCATTGTGAGTCTTTGAAACTTCCCTAGAATGTTTTTGGAGTCGCGCTTTGCATCCTTCTAATGAAAACCAAAGACCACCAACATAATAACCCCAATCACCACCACCTCTATCATATACCCTGCCGTCATAGGACCCTCCCATCATCAAATTAGATTATTTGCGAACACCCAACAACACAGACAACACAGACCCCACAAAAGACCCACAAACAAAGGCCCAACAAGAGACAGTAGAAAACCCAACAACAAACAATAGGAAAATAACCACATAACTCTTCTCTATCATTTCACCCGCACTCCACTCCACCATTTCTTAGGCTTGCAAGAGGCATGCAATATATTCGCTAGCTTCTTTCTTCAACTTCTTCCGAATTCAACTATTTTGACTTTATTACGACAACAGTCTTCTTTCAAGCTTCTTATATTGTGTTGGCTTGGGAACCTTTACCCCATGCCTGATCATGTTCAATCAGCCTTATGATATCCCAAACCATGGGCTAGAAGTAGCTGCTAAAAGCAGAACAACAAATGGCCTTTTTTGACACCGCAGAATGACCCGTGTAGCTATTAAAAGTAAAATAGCATTCATGATATTAGGTAAAATGGATCCTATTTCAAGTTGTGTATAGAGTTGTTTCAAAAGCAAATTTGAGCACTAAAGAAGTTGCGAGCTATTGAGTGGATCATTTATTCCGAGCCTATTTTAACTAACTTTACTATTTATCCAATTAGAATTGGTCTCTTATCTTGAAAGACTTTCATATTTTATTTATTTCATATATAAGCTTAAGCTTCTATATACGGGCATTTAGTCATAAATTATATGGGTGTTTGTAGTGGACTGGTACTTTTTTCTTTTTTTCAAAGAACTTCAGATGGGTGTTGAATAATCTGTTGGTAACGTGTCCTGGCTAATTCTTTTATCCAATATTTCTTTCCAGTTAGCACTAAAATTTTAATTGGTTATTCAAGTAGTTTCAAAAATTTTGTCCTTTACCTCTTCATAAGTGCTTTTATAGATTTATTTTAGCGCGATTGTCAATGATTCTTGAGACAAAGTTGCCCCAACAGACTCCATTGAGCCTGGGCTTATGTGAACTTGAAGTTCATGATTGAAAGGGTCGAACAAGAACTTGAATGAGGGCTTGAAAATTTAAGTTCCTTGTTTTAGTTAAAGACGGGTTTATTGTTCCGACGGATGAACTAGTGGGCTTGAGAGAAGAGTTTCGTGATGGCAATACTTTTTAGGCCTTCTTGTTCGTCCAAATGTTTGGTCTTTTTATTTTTCTGTGAACACAGTCTCTTTCTTATAAATAATTTAAAAGAAACTTAAGCATTAAATGCGGGGAGTATATTAAATATATGGGAGACTCATTTTATCCTACTAATTCTTTTTTTTTTTTTCAGAAAGAGGATGACAATTGCTTGGAGGCTATGGGGCTTTTTATTTATCACGATTCACGTCAAGCACGTTATGAAAACAAAAAG
The DNA here is from genome assembly GCA_028551485.1 of Casuarina cunninghamiana. Lineage (NCBI taxonomy): Eukaryota > Viridiplantae > Streptophyta > Magnoliopsida > Fagales > Casuarinaceae > Casuarina > Casuarina cunninghamiana. The sequence continues at coordinate 28,508,795 of CM052363.1, read as the reverse complement.
CTATAGGGTGGGAGAGAAGCTTTGGATGCTCTTTACCTGACCAATAGATGGGGCGTAAAGGATGTTTTCGACAGATCTCGGGTATTATAAGCTTGGGAACTTATCGGATGGTTTCCCCCATACGTTTCCGGATGTCATTGCTTTTGCTTGTAAGTTAATGTTTCGTGTTGCTGTATTTTACCAACATTTCTCTACGTGGGTTTTTAAGGGTGAAACGGATGATATTGTAAGAAATTTAATTCTACCACGGGGTATTAGAGGTTTGAAAAAGGCTTGATTCTTGTGCTCTTTTTCACCACTCATGGACCTGTTCTCTTCGACCCTTTTGATCCGTAGTAGATATTAAATTCTTCGAACTGTGGTGGTTGACCCGTAGTAGATATAATAAAGGGCGCCCTCTTTTGTTCTCTTTATGTTTTAAGCGGGTTACCGCCAACCGAGATGTCGTCGTCCATCAGCATCAGCATTAAGAAGAAAAGAAAGCTCTTTCGCCAGGAACAACAAAATAAAGGAGGATAATGGAGGATAAAAGAAGGATAAAGGACCAAGACAATGCACCCAATTCTTTTCTCAGGACCACGAAATCACAAGACAACATTAAAGTCCTGCGGGACGTTGATCAGTAGTTATGATTTACATGATCACTTTCACCTACCTCACCTCCAGGGCATCGCTTTGAGGAGTCGTTTTTGGGGGCAGTAAGGATTTTATGTCGTGGAACAAAAAAAAAAGAAAAACCAGATCGAAAGGGCCAAATGTGGATGATAATTCGTTTACTTCCTATCTTATCTTTTACTTTATTCAAAATTAAAAGTTTAATAGAGTATTTGGGCAAAGAAAATCGTTGGTCAAAGCTACCCAAAATAGGTTGAGCAAGCTCCTTAGCACTAAACCATAAAGGAGAGAATGAGCCATGAAAATCGATGGGCAAAGTTGCCCAAAGCAGGTTGAGGAAACTAATTAGCACTAAACCATAAGGGAGAGAATAAGCCATGAAAATCGTTGGGCAAAGAAAATTCGAAGTTCAAAATTAAAAGTTTGATAGAGTATTTGGGCAAAGAAAATCATTGCGCAAAGCTGCCCAAAGTAGGTTGAGTAAGCTAATTAGCACTAAACCATAAGGGAGAGAATGAGCCATGAAAATCGATGGGCAAAGCTGCCTAAAGCAGGTTAAGCAAGCTAATTAGCACTAAACCATAAGGAAGAGAATGAGCCATGAAAATCAATGGGCAAAGCTGCCCAAAGTAAGTTGAGCAAGCTAATTAATACTAAACTATAAAGGAGAGAATGAGCCATGAAAATCGTTGGGAAAAAAAAATTTCGAAGTTCAAAATTAAAAGCTTGATAGAGTATTTGGGCAAAAAAAATCGTTGGGCAAAGCTGCCCAAAGCAGGTTGAGCAAGCTAATTAGTACTAAACCATAAAAGAGATAATGAGCCATGAAAATCGTTAGGCAAAGAAAATTTGAAGTTCAAAAATAAAAGTTTGATAAAGTATTTTCAAAATTAAAAGTTTGATAGAGTATTTAGCTGATAGGGATTATTTATAGGTGGGAAAAGGAGGGGGGGCGTGGGAATTAGTGGTCTGTCATTCCTTCATCAAACAAATGCTTGAATGTTATTCACTAATTTCCATCTTAACTTTCCCTCCCTCGATCTTCATTCTTTCCACCGATCTCTTTCCAACAAACATCACAACATTAGGCCTTTAGTCTTGCCCTTTTCCGAACAAATCCTATTTTTTGTCAATTTGGTGGCAAAAAAGGTGCTTAAGATGAAGATAAAACATATGCAGGTGGAAAATGGGTGCTTGAGGAACGAGTTAACCATTTCATAATAGCATTAAACATTACATAATTTAAAAATGATATAATAAAAAAAAACAGAATGTCTTAATAACATAGTTAAGCTATTCAAACCTTAAAAGCTTTGAAATAGCTCTGGTATACAAATTCCCGGTGTTAGACCATTTCCTTACTTTAGTTTTATAGGTAGCAATGTTTGTTTCATTGCTTGCCAACAACCAAATTTTGAAGTCCGTTCCCAACTTCACTTCTTGGTATAGGCCTTTGAAGGCCACCACGTAGTTAAGATTTTGCTTGGTAGCAAAATCGAATATACCAACGGTAAGCTCTGAAGCCTCCTTCAGCTTTGAATCACTTAAATTTGTAAAATGGATTCATTTTTGCTTTTGTCTATCTGCAAAAAATATACTACACTAAAATTTATATATAAAGAAAGAGAGAAAAAATAAGAAATAGAAAACCGGTGCAACTTGGGATTGCCGCTCCTGCCCAAAACAGGTTGAGCAAGCTAATTAGCACTAAACCATAAGGGAGAGAATGAGCCATGAAAATCGTTGGGCAAAGAAAATTTGAAGTTTAAAATTAAAAGTTTGATAGAGTATTTGGGTAAAGAAAATTCGAAGTTCAAAATTAAAATTTTGATAAAGTATTTAGTTAATAGAGATTATTTATAGGCGGGAAAAAGGGAGGACGCGTGGGAATTAGTGGTCTGCCATTCCTTTATCAAACAAATGCTTGAATGTTATTCATTAATTTCTGTCTTAACTTTTCCTCCCTCGATCTTCCTTCTTTCCACCAATCTTTTTCCAACAAACATCACGACGCTGGGGCCTTAGTCCTGCCCTTTTTCGAACAAATCCTATTTTTTGTCAATTTGGTGACAAGAAAGGTACTTAAGATGAAGATAAAACATATGCAGGTGGAAGAGGGGTGCTTGAGGAACGAGTTAACTATTTCATAATAGCATTAAACATTACATAATTTAAATAGGATATAATAAATAAATAAAAAAACAGAATGTCTTAATAACATAGTTGAGCTATTCAAACCTTAATAGGTTTGAAATAGCTCTGGGTATATAGATTCCCGGTGTTAGACCATTTCCTTACTTTAGTTTTGTAGGCAGCAATGTTGGTCTCATTGCTTGCCAACAACCAGATTTTGAAGTCTGTTCCCAACTTCACTTCTTGGTATAGGCCTTTGAAGGCCGCCACGTAGTCAAGATTTTGCTTGGTAGCAAAATTGAATATACCAACGGCAATCTCTGAAGCCTCCCTCAGCTTCAAATCACTTAAATTTGTAAAATGGATCCATTTATACTTTTGTGTATCTACAAAAAATATACTATATTAAAATTTATATATAAAGAAAGAGAGAAAGAACAAGCAATGGAAAACTGGTGCAACCTGGGATTGCCGCTCCTACCCAAAGCAGGTTGAGCAAGCTAATTAGCACTAAACCATAAGAAAGAGGACGAGCCATGAAAATCGTTGGGCAAAGAAAATTTGAAGTTCAAAATCAAAAGTTTGATGGAGTATTTGGGCAAAGAAAATCGTTGGGCAAAGCTGCCCAAAGCAGGTTGAGCAAGCTAATTAGCCCTAAAACATAAGGAAGAGAATGAGCCATGAAAATCGATTGGCAAAGCTGCCCAAAGCAGGTTGGGCAAGCTAATTAGCACTAAACCATAAGGGAGAGAATGAGCCATGAAATCGATGGGTAAAGAAAATTCGAAGTTCAAAATTAAAAGTTTGATAAAGTATTTGGGCAAAGAAAATCGTTGGGCAAAGCTGCCCAAAGCAAGTTGAGCAAGATAATTAACACTAAACCATAAGGGAGAGAATGAGCCATGAAAATCGTTGGGGAAAGAAATTTCAAAGTTCAAAATTAAAAGTTTTATAGAGTATTTGGGCAAAGAAAATTTGAAGTTCAAAATTAAAAGTTTGATAAAGTATTTAGTTGATAAGAATTATTTATAGGTGGGGAAAAAGGGGGGGCACATAGGAGTTGGTGGTCTGCTATACCTTCATTAAACAAATGTTTGAATGTTCCTCGACACTAAAAAAGCTATCCATTAATGCCTTACCATACACCGAAAAATGACACTGGGCGGAGGAGGCAGGGAAGGGGGTGTGGGAATGGGTGGTTTGCCATTCCTTCATTAAACAAATGTTTGACGTTTGATTCATTAATGCCCCGACATCGAAAAAGCTATTGGGGGTGTGGGAATGGGTGGTAAAAAGCCTTATTAAAATAGTCGACTTGCGAGAAACCGAAGCAGCTTCCATGCTTGTTCCACTGATACGCCTAAAAATCTTCATTTGAAGAATGGAGTTTTAGATTTGGCCAAAACTCAACTAGTTTACCATGGAGATTGATGTCAAACTATATAACAAATAAAAAATCAATCATTAGACCATATAACTCAAATACTAATAAGAATATAATCACATTTCAACAACCTTTAATAATTTCATACCAAAGTACTATTGAAAGAAGAAGGTCCACTACAAAGAACTGGAACGGCAAGGTTCAACTCTGGCCATAGGCCATGAATTGTGAAGTATTTAGGAACATCCGAAATATATGACTGATTTGCAGCGCCACAAAATGACGGAGGCCATTGCGGCGATAAATATAAGTAGTCATAGTTAACTTGTGAAGATGTAACAATGAAAAAAAACACTAAGCAAAACAACCAAAAACTCATGCTCAAAACACTCAGAATGTTTCACAATGAAAGAGAAAAAGCAAGAGAGAGAAGGAGAAGGAAAATGAGATGATCTCTAAGTCTTCTTACGTGCACTTATATACTAACACTTCCACCTCCATCAATTAATCTTCTTTAACGAAAATGGTATGGGATTTACAGTGTAATTAATCATGTTAACAAAAAGAAGAAAAAAAAACAACCCACAACTTTGTTTAATTACAAGCACATGCAACCGTAGGGCATGATTGATAAGAAATCTTAAAAAAGTAAAAGGATCAAAAGTTGTGGTGTCATTTAATAAGGATTTGATTCGAGATTGGAGGCAGGTAAAGAAGAGTGAAGGTAAGGTGGATAGTTTTGGTGATCAAAAGGCCTAATAAGGATTGATGAGAAATTTTAAAAAAGTAAAAGAATCACAAGTCATGATATCATTTAATAAAGATTTGATTCGGGACTTTGAATTGGCTCGGGAGGCTTTTTTAGGGTTTGTCATTGCAGATATTAAATCCACACCATCTATCAGCACTCTTTTGTTATCTTTGAACTTTTTTGGCAAAAATAGTTTCTGGTTTTTAGAGGCAAATGACCAATTCACAGTAGCAAATGACCAATTCACAATAGCAAATGACCAATTAAAAATTTCAAACCAAATCTTCATTAAATGTCACCACGATTTTTTTATCCTTTTATCTTTTTAAGATTTGTCATCAATACCAAAACCATCCACCACACCTTCACTTTTTAAGTGATAGAAATTACTTTTATGGCTTATCTCTCGTCTTTCTCTCTTCATTTATCAAGAAAAGTAATTATGTCAAATTGCTCTACCACTCTCTTTAATGTTCACTAGATTATTCAAAGAAATTGCAACGCCAGTTCAAATTTGCCAAATGTGGATGATAATTCGTTTACTTCCTATCTTACCTTTTACTTTATTCAAAATTAAAAGTTTGATAGAGTATTTGGGCAAAGAAAATCATTGGTCAAAGCTGCCCAAAGCAGGTTGAGCAAGCTAATTAGCACTAAACCATAAGGGAAAGAATGAGCCATGAAAATCGTTGGGCAAAGAAAATTCGAAGTTTAAAATTAAAAGTTTGATAGAGTATTTGGGCAAAGCTGTCCAAAGCACATTAAGCAAGTTAATTAGCACTAAATCATAAGGAAGAGAATGAGCCATGAAAATCGATTGGCAAAGCTGCCCAAAGCAGGTTGAGTAAGCTAATTAGCATTAAACCATAAGGGAAATAATAAGCCATGAAAATCGTTGGGCAAATAAAATTTGAAGTTCAAAATTAAAAGTTTGATAGAGTGTTTGGGCCAAAAAAATCGTTGGGCAAAGCTGCCCAAAGCAGGTTGAATAAGCTAATTAGTACTAAACCATAGGGGAGAGAATGAGCCATAAAAATCGTTGGGCAAAGAAAATTCAAAGTTCAAAATTAAAAGTTTGTAGAGTATTTGGGCAAAGAAAACTGTTGGGCAAAGCTGCCCAAAACAGGTTGAGCAAGTTAATTAGCACTAAACCATAAGGGAGAGAATGAGCCATGAAAATCATTGGGCAAAGAAAATTCGAAGTTCAAAATTAAAAGTTTGATAGAGTATTTGGACAAAGAAAATCATTGGGCAAAGCTGCCCAAAGCAAGTTAAGCAAGCTAATTAGCACTAAACTATAAGGGAGAGAATGAGCCATGAAAATCGTTGGGTAAAGAAAATTCGAAGTTCAAAATTAAAAGTTTGATAAAGTATAGGAATAAATTGACTTGTACGTACGTGAGTAGTTCTTGAAATTAAACCTGACTACCTAATAAAATTATAGAGGAAATGATATGAGAGGGAGAGGAAAAGATCCGTGATTTTGTGAGGACCACAAAACCCATCTTTCTATACTTTCTATTTTGGTGAAAGCATAATTGCTTTTCCTATTACGTCCTTTGTTTTTTATTGTGGCCTGCAATGTCAGTTCCCAATAGCAAATATTGTACAACTCCCAACTCTTCATTGAACTCTTCTCTCTCTCTCTCTCTCTCTCACACACACATTATTGTATCGGTCAGTAGGACCTTCACAATGAATACCAATAAATATTTGAAGATTTTGTAAGAATTACCTTTTTCGATTAAATAAATTCAAGAGATCCTTACTCCTTTGGAGTTACCTTAAAAAAAATTACAAAAATTATAAAAAGATGGAGATACCTTCTTCGATAAATTTGGGAAGGGACCCTTCAAGTTGACAACATTAATATATATTAGTCAAGGACGAGGTTTAGGAGAATCACTTTTACATGCAACGTTCAAGGGTTAGGTGAATGCATTAAATAACATTTGTTTCCTTCATCCCTTTTAAGGAAACAAATGCTTTTGACTAATATTATCTATAACAATTAATGTCCCTACCAAACACCCCAATTATACAGAAAAAGTTGGATCCCACTACAAAGAAACTAGTCTTGGCCATAGGATATTCCACTACGGACCGGACATCGTCAGAATCTCTTTCGCCAATTCCCACAATCCCACTAATGTAGTGTGACTGAGGTCCCTGTCTACACTTTAAAGGCCCACTTTGTCTCATCGGTGTTTAGATTCTCCAGCTTTCCTTGAACCACAAAAGCTAAGCCTTCGGAAAATCATATAGATTTCCGACCAAAAAGATCCAAAATCGTGCACGCCTATAAGATACAGCAAGCCTTCGTCATTTAACCTTAAGCATATCCATAAGTTGTCAAAAGTAGCTTTCTTGCTTTTTTTCCTATCTAGTCTAGAAGTGTATTAGAAAAATCTCAGCGGATAAAACGAATCAAAAGGAACAAAACTGTCGGGCCCATCAGGTGGCCTTGTAAGACGACAATGATTAATGTTAAAACTTCTTAAGGACATTGCATATTGATTAAATCTTAATTTAAAAAAAAAAGTGAAAGACTTGTATTCTTTCTTGACAAACTTTCTAAAGAGCAAATGAGTTTTTAATTTAAATATCCCTTCACTTGTAAAAAAATATAAAATATCTTTCTAAATAGTATTTTTCTTATATTAAAGAGCAACGAACTTGTTAAAAACAATATATTTTACATGGCTTAACTAAATACTAATTTTAAGAAGAAAAAAAATAGATTTTCTAACAATAACTCATCTTTTTAATTATTTTTCAATAGGAAGGTGCTATTTTATATATATATATATATATATAAAAGATGATTCGCTACAAACTTAATCACCTAATACAAATTCTAAGTATCAGATGAATTCTTCTTCTTTAATTCTTTTCCTCTAATTTCACATGTTTTGGCATCAACATCCTTAGTTATATCATAACCATTTGATTCTCCATCCTCAGCATCCTCTATTGCCTCAATGTCCTCTTCTTCCTCCTTTTCATATTCATCATCATCACTATCACAACTAATGTTGGAATTAGGGCCATTTTTGTTAACACTATTGTCACTATCTTTATATTTAGCCATATCTTCATCTTCTACCTCATCATCTTCACTTCAAGCATCATCAATATAAAGTTGAATTTCTTCACCATTGCTATTGACATGATCATCAAAGTTGAATATGGACCCATTTCTATGACGAATATCGATCACCCTAGTTGTTCTCGTCATCTTCTAGTAACTAAAGGCGAGGAATATTGCTAACCACATCAACTTTAACAAATGCTTTCGGCCTTGCCCAAATATGGATGATAATTCATTTACTTCCTATCTTACCTTTTACTTTATTCAAAATTAAAAGTTTGATGAGTATTTGGGCAAAGAAAATTGTTAGTCAAAGATGCCCAAAGTAGGTTGAGCAAGCTAATTAGTACTAAACCATAAGGGAGAGAATGAGCCATGAAAATTGATGAGCAAAACTGCCCAAAGCAGGTTGAACAAGCTAGTTAGCACTAAACAATAAAGGAGAGAATGAGCCATGAAAATCTTTGGACAAAGAAAATTTGAAGTTCAAAATTAAAAGTTTGATAGAATATTTGGGCAAAGAAAATCGTTGGGCAAAGCTACCCAAAGCAGGTTGAGTAAGCTAATTAGCACTAAACCATAAGAGAGAGAATGAGCCATGAAAATCGTTAGGCAAAGAAAATGTGAAGTTCAAAATTAAAAGTTTGATAACGCATTTAGCTTATAGGTATTATTTATGGGCGGGGAAAAGGAAAGGGGGCGTGGGAATTGGTGGTCTGCCATTCCTTCATCAAACAAATGCTTGAATGTTATTCACTAATTTTTATCTTAACTTTCCCTCCCTCGATCTTCCTTCTTTCCACCAATCTCTTTCCAACAAACATCACAATACTGGGCCCTTAGTCCTGCCCTTTTCCAAACAAATCCTATTTTTTGTCAATTTGGTGGCAAGAAAGGTGCTTAAGATGAAGATAAAACATATGCATGTGGAAAAAAGGTGCTTGAGGAACGAGTTAACTATTTTATAATAGCATTAAACATTACATAATTTAAAAATGATATAATAAAAAAAAAACAAAATGTCTTAATAGCATAGTTGAGCTATTCAAACCTTAACAGCTTTGAAATAGCTCTGGGTATATAGATTCCCGGTGTTAGACCATTTTCTTACTTCAATTTTGTAGGCAGCAATGTTGGTCTCATTGTTTGCCAACACCCAGATTTTGAAGTCTGTTCCCAACTTCAGTTCTTGGTATAGGCTGATGAATATAATGTTTTTGATGATTGGTATTAAGGAAAGAAAAACAATTAAGCTATAAAATAATTATAGTTTATATTGGATACATTTTTACTTTACTATTGTTCTTGGGCAGGATATCATATGATCAACTCATTTGTGCCCAAGTCTATTATTACATCAATCAAGTGAACTCGTGGCCCAAAAGGTTTCAGTCAAAATTACTAGGAAAGTCCACGCGACACCAAGATGAAGTCCATGTGCAGCCCACTTGCTTTATGTGAGAAACATGACCCGACTTGAGAATAATGATGTCACTCAACTATTAAGAAGAGAAAAGCATTAGATGTCTCTTTCTTCTATCTCTCGATGTCAAAAAGATAAAAAGATGGGAAGAAAAGTCTTAAATGTCGCTTTCCTTCTTTTTCTATCTCTCTTAAATTCAAATGAAGCAGTCAAGGTCGCTTTCCTTCTTTTTCTCTCTCTCTTAAATTCAAAAGAAGCCGTCAACTTTGCCCAAGATTAAGACTTGAGCCAACGGGAAGAATTTCCAACGGTCAGCCATTAACTTCGCCGAAAATTGAGACTTGCGCCAACGGGAAAAATCTCCAATGGTCTATCATTAACTTTGCCGAACTTTGAGATTTGAGCTAACGGGAAGAATCTCCAACGGGAAGAAATCTACGAGATAAGGTGGTGGCCGACTACTTCTATAAAAGGAAGAAACCAGTGTGAAGAAGACAATTAGAGAAGAAAGAATCAAAAAGAAAAAGTTCTTCAAGTTCAAGCGCTATTCCTTCCTGAAGGCTTTCTAATCTCTGTAAGCTCTGTATTGAAGCAAAATCATTATTTTGATTATATCGTTTATATTTTGCTTTGATCTTAAAATCCAAAGGTGAAGGTTTTTACCTAACTTTGGATTTCTTCTTTTTAGTACTCTCATAAGCTTAATATTGTATTGACCATTTAGTTGAGGTGCTTTACTGTTTGATTTTCTTGTCCTGATTTGTAATCTGTGGACCGCTGTCCCATTGTAAACATCAAAGAGAAATTGTTTCTCTTTTGGGAATGAAAAGGACCCTTTAGTGCTTTACTAAAGGAGGTGGAGTAGGACTTAAATTAAGAAGTCCGATTCACTTTAAAAAAAGGGTTCTGTGTGTATCTTTATTTGTGTGAGTATAACGTGTTCTATTAGGTATATTTCTATTTCTCTGACAACTTCATAATTGATTTTGATAGCGATAGAATTTTTGATATAGTCGGTCTATTTTAGAAAAATAAGGGAGACACCTAATTCAACCCCCCTTCTTAGGTGACTTAGGACCTAACATAGGCCTTTGAAGGCCGCCACATAATCAAGATTTTTCTTGGTAGCAAAATTGAATATACCAACGGTAAGCTCTGAAGCCTCTCTCAGCTTCGAATCACTTAAATTTGTAAAACGGATCCATTTATGCTTTTGTGTATCTACAAAAAATATACTACATTAAAATTTATATATAAAGAAAGAGAGAAAGAACAAGCAATGGAAAACTAGTGCAACTTGGGATTGCCGCTCCTACCCAAAGCAGGTTAAGCAAGCTAATTAGTACTAAACCATAAGGAAGAGAATGAGCCATGAAAATCGTTGGACAAAGCTACCTAAAGCATGTTGAGCAAGCTAATTAGCATTAAACCATAAGGGAGAGAATGAGCCATGAAAATCATTGGGCACAGAAAATTCAAAGTTCAAAATTAAAAGTTTGATAGAGTATTTGGGCAAAGAAAATTGTTCGGCAAAGCTGCCCAAAGCAAGTTGAGCAAGCTAATTAGCACTAAACCATAATGGATAGAATGAGCCATGAAAATCGTTGGGCAAAGAAAATTTGAAATTCAAAATTAAAAGTTTGATAAAGTATTTGGGCAAAGAAAATTCAAAGTTTAAAATTAAAAGTTTGATAAAGTATTTAGCTGATAAGGATTATTTATAGGCGGGAAAAGGGGGGGCGCGTGGGAATTGGTGGTATGCCACTCCTTCATCAAACAAATGCTTGAATGTTATTCACTAATTTCCGTCTTAACTTTCCCTCCCTTGATCTTCCTTCTTTCCACCAATCTCTTTTCAACAAACATCACAACATTGGGCCCTTAGTCCTGCCCTTTTCTGAACAAATCCTATTTTTTGTCAATTTGGTGGCAAGAAAGGTGCTTAAGATGAAGATAAAACATATGCAAGTGAAAAAGGGGTGCTTGAGGAGCGAGTTAACTATTTTATAATAGCATTAAACATTACATAATTTAAAAAAGATATAATAAAAAAAAACATAATATCTTAATAACATAGTTGAGCTATTCAAACCTTAATAGCTTTGAAATAGCTCTGGGTATACAGATTCCTGGTGTTAGACCATTTCCTTACTTCAGTTTTGTAAGCAGCAATGTTGGTCTCATTGCTTGCCAAGACCCAGATTTTGAAGTCCGTTCCCAACTTCACTTCTTGGTATAGGCCTTTGAAGGCCACCATGTAGTCAAGATTTTGCTTGGTAGCAAAATCAAATATACCAACAGTAAGCTCTAAAGCCTCCCTCAGCTTCGAATCACTTAAATTTGTAAAACGGATCCATTTATGCTTCTATGTATTTGCAAAAAATATACTACATTAAAATTTATATATAAAGAGAGAGAGAAAGAACAAGCAATGGAAAACCAGTGCAACCTGGGATTGCCGCTACTGCCTAAAACAGGTTGAGCAAGCTAATTAGCACTAAACCATAAGGAAAAAAAATGAGCCATAAAAATTGTTGGAGAAAGAAAATTCAAAATTCAAAATTAAAAGTTTGATAGAGTATTTGGGCAAAGAAAATTCGAAGTTCAAAATTTAAAGTTTGATAAAGTATTTAACTGGTAGGGATTATTTATAGGTGGGGAAAAAAGGGGGGGGGGGGGGGCGCATAGGAGTTGGTGGTCTGCCATTCCTTCATCAAACAAATGCTTGAATGTTATTCACTAATTCCCTGACACCAAAAAAGCTATCCATTAATGCCCTACCATACACCGAAAAACGACACCGAGTGAAGGGGAAGGGGGGGTGCGTGGGAATGGGTGGTCTGCCTTTCCTTCATCAAACAAATGTTTGACATTTGATTCATTAATGCCCCAATACCAAAAAAGCTATCGGGGGGCGAGGGAATGGGTAGTAAAAAGCCTTATTAAAATAGTCGACTTGCGAGAGATCAAAGCAGCTTCCATGCTTGTTCCACTAATACATCCAAAAATCTTCATTTGAAGGATGAAGTTTTAGATTTGGCCAAAACTCAACTAGTTTACCATGGAGATTAATGTCAAACTATACAACAACTAAAAAATCAATCATTAGACTGTATAACTCAAATACTAGTAAGAATATAATCACATTTCAACAACCTTTAATAATTTCATACCAAAGTACTATTGAAAGAAAAAGGTCCACTACAAAGAACTGGAACGACAAGGTTCAACTCTGGCCATAGGCCATGAATTGTGAAGTATTTAGGAACATCCGGAATACATGGTTGATTTGCAGCGCTACAAAATGACAGAGGCTATTGCGGTGATAAATATAAGTAGTCATAGTTAACTTGTGAAGATGTAACAGTGAAAAAAAATACTAAGCAAAACAACCGAAAACCCATGCTCAAAACACTCAGAATGTTTCACAATGAAAGAGGAAAAGCAAGAGAGAGAAGGAGAAGGAGAATGAGATGATCTCTAAGTCTTCTTACGTGCACTTATATACTAACACTTCCACCTCCATCAATTAATCTTCTTCAATGAAAATGGTATGGGGTTTATAGTGTAATTAATCATGTTAACAAAAAGAAGAAAAAAAAAACCCACAGCTTTGTTTAATTACAAGCACATGCAACCGTAGGGCAAGATTGATGAGAAATCTTAAAAAGGTAAAAGGATCAAAAGTCGTGGTGTCATTTAATAAGGATTTGATTCGGGATTGGAGGCAGGTAAAGAAAAGTGAAGGCAAGGTGGATAGTTTTGGTGATCAAAAGGCCTAATAAGGATTGATGAGAAATTTTTAAAAAATAAAAGGATCACAAGTCATGATATCATTTAATGAGGATTTGATTCGGGATTTTGAATTGGCTCAGGAGGCTTTTTTAGGGTTTGTCATTGCAGATATTAAATCCACACCGTCTATCAACACTCCTTTGTTATCTTCGAACTTCTTTAGCAAAAATGATTTCTGGTTTTTAGAGGCAAATGACCAATTCGCAGTAGCAAATGACCAATTAAAAATCCCAAACTAAATCTTCATTAAATGTCACCACGATTTTTTTATCCTTTTATCTTTTTAAAATTTGTCATCAATACCAAAACCATCCACCACACCTCCACTTTTTAAGCGATAGAAATGACTTTTATGGCTTATCTCTCATCTTTCCCTTTTCATTTATCAAGAAAAGCAATTAGGTCAAAATGCTCTACCACTCTCTTTAATGTTCACTGGACTATTCAAAGAAATTGCAACGCCAGCAAAAGACTCGGTCCATTGATGGATCGGAAAATATTCCCAAGGCTTTGTACCAAATGCCCTAAAAAGTTTGCCTTATGTTTCTTGAAGTTTACAAGCATAAATAATATAATTTTTTAAATTTTTATTGTTACAATTAATACAAAATTAAATTGTGACACAATACAATAAAATATGAACACAAAACAAAACTTCATCATTGCCACCCCATCATCCCACTCATAGCTACTTTACCCCTCTCTCTCTCTCTCTAAGTTGCGGTTTTATTTATGTCAAGATTTTTTGTCTATTTCCATTTATAAGCGTTTGCAATAGCATTTTGTATCGAGTTTAGTGCGGCATTGTGCTCCTTGTTGAGCAGCTGAAAGGGATTCTAAGAGAAAAATACTCAGGTTTGTGCAAAATATCATTTTGTAATTAAATAAAAATCATTTATTTAATTCCTAAATTATCTTTTTGATATCCATGTTACCATTAATTATCAAATATATCGTGTACATAAAAAACCAAAAACACAATTGAGACACAAAGGTACAAGAAATATAAGAAAATTAATTTTTAATTTAATCAATTTAATACCGAAATTCACAAAGATTTTAAACATAAAGAATATAAAAATTTAAATTTGTCCCAGGACTCATTCAACAACACTGTCAACTTGGAGCATGGCTCTTCTAATTCGCAAACCAATGACTAAGACCCAAGACTTCTCACCCAATTGGAACTCCAGTTCAATTTCGAACATTCGTATGTTGAAGGTTGGGCCTTACCGCTCCATTGATCTTTCCCTTCATGGATTTGCACCAAGTCTCCAAAATAAAAAAGTAAAGATTTTTCCATATCCTTTTATTTACATAAACAAGTGAAGTGAATGAGACTTACAAGTATTGGAAAATTCAAAAATTATCAATTATCAAGTGAAGGAAAAGGCAAAAACAGCTTGAATTATAAATTCATTTTTAATTTCATCAATTTAATACCTAACTTTGCAAAGATTTTAAATACAAACAATATAAAAATTTATAGTAATTTTGATATTCTTGAAAGGGTTATAAAATCTTATTCGTTACTTGATATCTGGTTAATAAAAAAATAAAATTATAATGGATTTAGATTGATCAAAAAATATGTAACTTGACTAGTAATCTATGTAACGTTTGTTTATACTATTTATATATTTAATAAAAAATTATTTGATAGTAATGTAATTTGTGTATACTTAGTAATTATCATTTGATAAAATTTAGTGGTTGAAATCAAGATTTACACAAATCTAATTTTAAAAATTACTTTGGACTTTTAAGGAAGGTTTAAAAAATTAATTAAAAGAAAAAAGAAAAGAAGAGAAGAAGAGACAGAAGAGACCAAACATTTATAACTTAATAATCTCTGAGGCTTTGTACTCCCCTCCAATCCTCTTACCCGCCGACACACGCTCGGTTTCCCCGATATCCCTTCACTTGTAAAAAAATATAAAATATCTTTCTAAATAGTATTTTTCTTATATTAAAGAGCAATGAACTTGTTAAAAACAATATATTTTACATGGCTTAACTAAATACTAATTTTAAGAAAAAAATAGATTTTCTAACAATAACTCATCTTTCTAATTATTTTTCAATTGGAAGGTGCTATTTAAAAAAAAAAAAAAAAAAAGATGATTTGCCACAAACTCAATCACCTAATATGGATTCTAAGTATTAGATGAATTCTTCATATTTGATTCTTTTCCTCTAATTTCACATGTCTTGGCATCAACATCCTTAGTTTTATCATAACCATTTAATTCTCCATCCTCCACACCCTCTATTGCCTCAATGTCCTCTTCTTCCTCCTTTTCATCTTCATCATCATCATCATCATCATCACTACCAAAACTAATGCTGGAATTACGGCCATTTTTTGTAACACTATTGTCACTATCTTTATATTTAGCCATATCTTCATCTTTTACCCCATCATCTTCACTTCAACCATCATCAATATGAAGCTAAATTTTTTCACCATTGCTATTGACATTATCATCAAAGTTGAATATGGACCCATTTCTATGATGAAGATCAATCACCTTGGTTGTTCTCATCATCTTCTAGCAACTGAAGGCAATGAATATTGCTAACCACTTCAACTTCAACAAATGCTTTCGGCCTTACCCTTGGGTTAGCAAGGAGCCCACTATGCTTTTTAGTGATTGTTTGTAGGTTGGTCACAAACATACAAATACTCATAGAAAAAGCAAAGAAAACAATGAAAGAGAGAACAACAAGAAAAAAATCTTTGATATCTCTTTGAACAAAGTAATAAGTGCAAGAGCTGCAATTGATAGTGCCTTCTTATGTGATTTCTGTATGACTCAAGATCATGTAGCAAAAGAAGTGATTTAATATTATGAATGAGTCCAATTAACATATGTTACTAGAAAACTTCAATTAAACGTCTATAAAAATATCATATAGGAAGATCAAAAAGAAACCAAAACGTGTAGAGAGTCACTAGTCCAACATCAATGGCATGGAAAAGTTAGGTTGACTTGGAAAAAACTCCATAAGCAACTCAACACATCAATCTAACATGATGCAGTTGTGAAGCAACACCTCTCGGCATGAACAATTAGGTACTAACCAATTTACTATTTGTTTGAACAACAATTCAACTAGATTTGTGCCACCTACATATCTTTTCTTCTATTTATTTCTTGTAAAAAGTAGGCAAAAAATTCCACGAAAGAAAGACAATCTTTTAAAAAAATATTCTATTTTGGTTGCTAAAAATACCAAGAGAAACATGAAGAAAATTTCCATTTAAAAAATTGAGAGATTAGACAACTTTTCATTATCCATGAGGTAAAAAAAGTTCAAATATATCTAATCTATGTCAATTTGAGATAACAAAATTAGTCCACGAACAATTAGCATACCTTGAAGATTTACTTGTCAAGGTCTATCACAAAAGACAATGTGAGTGAACAATTGCTATTTGTAGACACGTATTTAGAACAAATTTAATAAAAATCAGATCATTTTTTAAAGATGAAACCACAAAATTTCAATATATCATTAGATTTTTTTCTTCTACCAATAAAAGAGGGTTATACTAAAGTACAGCATAAAAATTTATAGCTTTAATTAACAAAATTAGGATATTTTCTCCCCTTACAATGAGCTTATAAGGAATAGAATCATTTTTTTAATATAAAAAATATACCTTAACAAGATTATAATAATGCTAAACTCGCACTATTTTCAACACATTATCTTTTATTTTCCATAGATTTATTCGCACAAAGAATTCAATATCACAATGACAAAATAATAATTTTGTATTACCGGGGCAACATTATAATTCTCTGTATCAAAATCAAATTATAATTTCTCTCAAGTGATATGTAAATATAATAATTTCAAAAACGTTATATATGCCATATTGGTCCGTATTGATTTGAGTTGTGCCAGGACCCTGGAGATACTAGCAATGGGGATATACTATTACTTCACATTTATCCAACAGTATGAACAATTACAGTAAATAGGTTCACTATGGCCTGAAACATTTAATTTTCTGAGGTCCAGTTCTTTGGGCCGAAAGCTTCTTCCCTGTCAACGTGTGAGGCCCCAGCATCAATCATCACTATTCCAAACATGTCAGGAACTACTCATTAGGAACGCCACCATACATCCCAATATGGCACCTGCAACAACCTGAAGCAACACAATCAAATTGTAGATGACGTTAAGACGATAGCAAGAACTTCATCTGCAGAAATGTAAACCAGATAAGAGCAACTGACCTGAAGTGGAGTATGACCAAGGGAATCTCGAAGAGGTCTAACGTTAGAGACAGGGTGTTCAGGAGGTAGCTCACATACAATTTGGTTTAGTAACTGGAATAAGCAATAAACATGATAAACTTAGCAGAGCACCCAACGAAATCCACACGTAGAGAAAATTGATGATCATCAGAGATGTTTAGACAATTGAATAGTCTGTCAAACAAATATCTGAATTGTAGACTATGAATGTAACACGAGTGCAGCAAGAAATGATCTTACTTCAGCTTGGCGACCAGCATGAAGTCTTACTCCAGA
Source organism: Casuarina cunninghamiana (assembly GCA_028551485.1). Taxonomy (NCBI): domain Eukaryota; kingdom Viridiplantae; phylum Streptophyta; class Magnoliopsida; order Fagales; family Casuarinaceae; genus Casuarina; species Casuarina cunninghamiana. Next base: position 28,491,056 of record CM052363.1, on the reverse strand, counting down.
AGCATCATACATTACCTGCAAGGAACCGTATGAACCAATCCAATGATCCAAACGCATGTGAGTTTATGGATCGTGATAATTAAGTTATGATAGTTAATGATGGTATGCATATACTTAAGACAAATAAATTAACCACAGATTCCAGCCCAGGAACTCTATGTGATAGCTGGCAAATATCAATGGAAAGCAAGAAACAACAACTACATTATATACCATGATAATTACCACTGGTGAGTTCTAAAAGTCTCAACTGACAGCAACAGATAAACTTAATCAATTAATCAATGTTCAAATAAAATTCTCACCAAGTCCTGGCCTCAAAACTTAGAAAACAAGAGAAAATATGACATCAGTTTGGGCTGCGTTTATTCAATGTAAAGTTATAAAAGAGAATATTTTTGCAAAAACATATTCAACGAAAAGTATTGATTTTCATTGTTTGTTTGAAACCCCAAAATAGTACTGAAAAATGTTTACCATTGTTCGGTTGATTTGAAAATTTTCTCATATTGGAAATCAAACTCCAAAAATTTGAAGGGGAAAAAAAACAACAATTATCTGCATACAAGGAGGAAGACTGTGAATAAGAAGGACGGCTTCTTTATGAAGAGAGAGAAAGGGAGTAGCTAGGAAAGACGAAGACTGTAATAGGCAAAGAGGATGGTGAGCAGCAAAGAAAACAGGGTGACACTGTGATGATAAGGCAGTTAGGTTCCTCTGTGGCGATGGGGAGTCATTGTACGAGGCAATGGGATGGCGTAAAAAGACGGCTAGCAAGAGATAAGGGAAATGAAGCTAGTTGAAGGAGGCAGTTGGATCCCTCTGTGGGGTAAGTGGTATCGCAATCTCAGAAACGCAAGGAGTTAGGGAGAGAAGAAGAAATAAGTCCTGTAAAATCGCATATATCTCTTGAAATACAAATCATTTTCCCTCTTGTAATGGCAAATTTGCTCTCAACTTAAAAATCAATTTCCATTAACCAGCACTTTTGGCTCACACCAGACACTAATTACATGGAGAGGCAAAACAACTAGTCTTACTTTTCTTGTAAAAGGGCAAAGCATTAAACTAGCAAGCACAAGCAAGCATGCCTTAAAAAAGAATGAAAAAGACCTGGTGAACAAGTACGTACAACACATGCCAAGACCGCTGCGACAGCGAATGCAGGCCCTCCAGTTCCTTCTTGCAAGCCAATAGCAACCGCAAGAGCTGTCACGGTTGCTGAATGTGATGATGGCATTCCACCTGACCCGAGCATTCTTTTGGAATCCCATCTCTTCTCCTTGAACCTGCACCTCTAGAAGCATACTATATGTTCAAAAATTAAGCAAAATGTTACAAACAGAATAAAAGAACTTGAGGACAAACGTGAAGAAAACAATTCTTGGAAAGACCCCAATTTTTTCCCCAAGTTCTAAGATAATCTTGCAAAATTGACAAATCAGTTTGTTTTCTAACAAAAAGTGGAAGCCAAACCTATGGAACATGGTGCAGTGCAGCAGACAGAATAATAGCCAACACTCCCATTCAGGTCTAATTCAAAACTCCCCTCAATCAGACGCTCACAGGTAAAATTTTAAACCCTCGATAGAGTATTAAAAGGAAGGAAATTAGAAACTCGAACACCGCTAGCAAAGCATAACAAAACATTGCTTATCCTGCTCACAGCATAATAAACACTTATCCAAGTCTACCAACAAGTGACACTCACCAGATCAAAACTGAAATAGAGAGAAAGAGAAAAGAGAGGAGAGGGTATTACCAGGTGGTGAAGAACTTGAGAACTGAGCGAGAGCGCAGGAGAGAAAAGCGGAGAGGAGAGGGAGGTTGGAAGGAATGACGGACGGCGAAGATGAGGCCGATCTAAAGCTCGACGACGCATCAGCGGCCGTCATCACCTCGTCCATCTTCAGACAAAAAGAGAGACCTGGAGATAATCTTTGCCCCGGACAGTGGTTGGATTGCGTTTATTCGTAAAGCAAATCGGGGCTTAATTTATTGGTGAAGTCGCGTCAGTGCGTCGCCAACTGGAAAATTTAATATCCTTTGTTTTCTCCTAATAATGTTAAGAATGTTTTTCTACAACTTTTGGGATAAAGTCTTTATTTGCTGTGAATCGTGTGACATAGTTATGATGTTATCAAAATTCCGTTGAAAAATATTTTTTAGAAGATAAAATTTTATATTAGAAAGAGCGTAACATAAATTTTATATTATCTAAATTTTGTTTAAAAATTTTTTTATCATAAAGAAAAGTCAAGTTTTATTCATAAATTACCTTTTAAATATATTAAACTCTCTAACCTAATTATTTGGAAAAATACATGTATCAAGTCGACTTGACTTCTTGAAAATGATTCGGTAACCTTGTAAGGTGTTTAGTCTTTGAAATGTTGATTTTTTCTTTTTCTTTTTCATTTTAGTAATGTTAATATGGAATTTCGCATACAAAATTTTAGTCGAGATAACAAGAAATTGAAAAAATGAATGAACATTGTTCGCCAAACAGGCAATTAGTTTATATGAAAATATATAATTATCTCTTTATACTTTTAATATTGCCAGGTTTAAGTATTATGTCCCTTGCAAATCCTGTTTTCCTCTTTCTTTTTACCAAAAATAATCATCTTTCAACAAACCAAAAAATAGTTTGTAAAAAATAATTGGCATAATGCATAAGAAAAAAAGCCTATTACCTTGAGCACGATTAAACACTTCCCATAAAAATATTTATCAAATAAAGAGATATTAGATTTGAACTTGAATTTGATGGCACGTAAAAAGGTTCAAATTAATTCAATAGTAAAGAATATTTACTCCTTATAACAATCATATTAAGCAAAATTTAGACAATACTAGACTTATGTCATATTATTTTTAAGAGAGAAAAGATCACTGTGCATAAACTAATTTTTTTGTGTTTCTTATGGTATAGGATTTATTCTAAATTATTAAGTTGAATGTAAGCTCTATTGTTTCTCTCAAGTTGCATTCTCATTTTTAATAAAAGAAAAGGATTTATATCAAAAACAACACAAGAAAAGGTAATTTTATAATAACTAATAGATAGTTTAATTATACTAAAAAAACTTATCACAAAAAATATATTATCAAATCGCACATTTCAAAATAATATATACATGTGCAAGACAAAAGTCATATATTAAAATATAAGATCATTGAGGTGAAGTTTAAATAAAAAAAAATTTATAATATTTGAACTAACCTTCGAATTAAGACTCTTAATATTATAACTTAAGTTGCATTTATTCCATCATATGCTTTAAGTCATATGATACTTATGAGAGTTTTGAATTGAAATATAAGATTTTTATGGTGAAGTTTAAATGAAATAAAAAATTTGTAACTCTCGAACTAACTTTTGAATTAAGTTTCATTAGTCTTTTGTAGTTTAGCAAACTAATTCAATGGTAGAGTATTAAGGATTACAACATAATATTTGTATTCAACACTTTATATATATGAGTTTGGATTTGTGCATGTAATATTATAAAAAAATTAAATTAAATAAGCCTTGTAACTTGATATTAGAATGATAATCCTACATTGAAGACAATATTTTTGGAGTAAAGTGTAAATAAAAATAAATTTTTAATCATTAAACTAACTTTTGAGTTAGACTTTTAAACATTTTAATACTATATTAAAATTAAGGATCAATTCCACTCAATTCCATGCAACTTTGAAATGTGTGATAAAAGTTTTATACTGAAAATAAAAATTCTTGAAATAAGGCTCAAATGAAAGGAGCGGAGTAGTTTATACTTAGGCTCTTATATAAAGTGAGAAGGTTGAAATGTTTAGTTTAAAAACTAGTTGAAAGGTTTAAAGATCTTTATTTTATCTAAAATTTATCACATGAATCTTATATTTTAATATGACACCCTCGTCGTCTTAAAAGTTTTTTTAAAAAAAAAAAAAAGAAAAAAAAAGAGGAAAAGAGAAGGGCCCGACCCAGAGTTTTAACAAGAGGCCCCGCAAAGGTCGCGTTCTCATCATCTTATAACCTGTTCATCGCTTTTAAACCCTAAACCCTGCTCTACCTTTAACCGGTGAAGACTAGAAGGTATAAAAGAACTTCGCTTCTCATTTCTTCATCGTTATTTTATTTTTCCTATTTTCTATTTGGTTAGTTCGAAGCTTGGAAAAAAAGTAAGAAATCAGCATTTTGGGTTTGAGATATGAATATGGAATTGAAACTCTGTCGGTGATCCTGAAGTCGCGACCACTATTTTTTTATTTTATTTTTTCCTCTTGGAGTCATGATTGTGGTTGATGGCTAGGAAATCTAAGGGAAAGAGAGAAGTTCTAAAGCTAGGTCGCAGTTACGGTAGTTTCGCATTTTATGTTTTTAGTAGTTTTTTATTTGGTGGTTTGCATCTTGTTTGCCATGTTGTATTCCGTTTAGTTGCGAAGAAATTTTGTGAAGAGAGCGAATCAGCATTTTGGGTCTTGGGCAGTACATGCTATAGAGCTTATATTTTACTTAGATTTTCATGTTCTAGGCGAGTTTTATGATTTTTTTGTGAGCAGCTGAATTATGGGGGTCTTACTCTAATGATATCAGTTGGACTCCGCTTGTAAGATTCATTTGAAGTATCCTCTTGTTCAGAATAAAAATTTGGAAAAGGCTAAGAATTATTGGTTTTCCTTTAGTCTTAGCACGAAATCTAGGCTAATAAATTGGGGGAATCTCACATCTACGGGCAACTTTGTTTCCTGTCATATATGCAGTGTAGAGAATCATTCGAAGTAGCTTTGTCTTTTGTTACTTTCATTTAGTTTTTTCTTTTTCTTACTTCCGCCAGTCATTTTGAGGTTGTTGTTCCTACTTTTCCATGTATATGGGGCCTGCGGCTCAACATCTGCTTCCTGTTTACGATGGAAGGGTTAGTTGGATTCTTTCATTTGGTTTTCTCACTTTGATTGCAATGGCATTAGGATCATGAACTTCAACAACGTTAAAGTTCCCAAGGTGCCAGGCGGTGGTGCAGCTTCTGCTTTGCTTAGGGCGGGAATTGTTGGTGGGCTTGTTGTCTATTCTGCTGCCAACAGTCTTTATAATGTTGAGGGAGGCCATCGAGCCATTGTGTTCAACCGCTTAGTTGGCATCAAAGACCAGGTCATTCTTTTGAGTATATTATTTTACTTAAGAGATCTACAAAAAGGGTACTTTCTGTCTAAAGAATAATGTTTTTTGAATCCAACTTGTCTGTGTTAAATTTTTTCAATCTGTCCTCAGCCCATATTATTCTAAGCATTTTTATGTTTTAAGCATCAAGACAACTTTGTATTGAGTGGGACATATAGTTTGATGCTGCTATACTTATCATTTTCGTAAAGCCAGGATAGTTTTTCCATTGTCACAAACACCCAAGTTGAAAATGATCTTTACCACAGTACTGCTTTAGAATGTGGCTGTTGCAATTTCTGGATTGTGAGTTTTGGTCCTGCAGGTTTATGTTGAAGGCACACATCTTATGATTCCATGGTTCGAGAGGCCAGTCATCTATGATGTTCGTGCTCGACCCCATCTAGTGGAAAGTACTTCAGGAAGCCGCGATCTCCAGATGGTAGAGCCCTCTCTTGGTTCTGTTGCATAAAATTGCTGGACTTACATTGTTGATAGAAACTGCCTCATGTAATGTACCCACAGTTTGATTGCTAAAGTTTAAACACTTTGCTCAACTATCTTTATCGTTTTTCCCTTCTCTTTCTTGATAAATTTTTGAGATATAAATGTATAATTTAAGCTGCAAATAAATACTTTATCTTTTAGGATGATGAGCCACTTTTTTTCTGAAAAAATAGAAATAGTGAAGTTCTTGGATAATTGACAACCAAATATGGCTGCCTGGCTACCTCTGTTCTATCTTTCCGGCATGCACATAAGGAAAGAATTATTTGGAAGTTGATTTTGCTTCCCGAATGTGTTTTCTACTTCCTTTGCCTTTCACCATGTTATGCATGTTTTGTATGTATTTTCAGAGTCTGACCAATTATTTCTCTTGTCCCACGGAGATCCAATTGACGTTTGACTCTATTTAGTTTGTTAGCTTTGTATTATGTTAAGAACAGAATCCTAAGTGGACAAACTGTGGTAATCTGGTTCTGTGAGATTTACTGCTTCAGTAATCTCTCAGAAGGTCAGAGAACCCCAAACCCCCCGCATCCTCCCCTCTTCTTCTGTTTTCTCTCTCTCTCTCTCTCTCTCTCTCTCTCTCTTTTCTTTTTTGGGAAAAGAATAAAAAAGACCAACCGGAACGTGGGAACACCACATGATGAGAGGGTCTGTAGAAGTATGCTTATAACAGCCTTTTTCAGAGCCATAAATAGGATGTTTACATTCTGGTGGCTGTAATGATTTATTTTCTGGAACATTAAAGTTTCTGTGCTCCTTAAGGTTGCTTTTATATTGATTTTTTGTTGCACGCATTATGACAGATCCTCTGGAATCTCTTTGTCATGTGATCTTGGTTTTGCTTTATAGGTGAAAATTGGGCTTCGAGTTCTTACCCGTCCACTACCAAATCAGTTACCTACAATTTATCGAACCCTTGGTGAGAATTATAATGAAAGGGTCCTTCCTTCAATTATTCATGAAACCCTCAAAGCTGTGGTTGCACGATATAATGCCAGTCAGCTCATCACGCAGAGAGAGGTAAGCAGCAAGGCCTGTTCCCTTTAACAGTTTGAGATGCAAATCAGTCCTCTTTTTTTAAAAAAATATTGAAGATAGGCATACTTACCAGTGTTTTCATCCTTTGGCTTAGGATTAAGAACCAATGGCGAATGGAAGTGTCTCTGCAAATTTTATGCTTTGCATATCTTTCTTCATCTCATTTTTGCTTATAACAATGATTTCAGTTTCCTATTCTAATCATACGGATCATTAGCTTAATCCTAAGGCTTCAAAGTCTTCATTTTAATCTTTTAATTTATATCTTGTTTTTTGTCATTCATATTCCCTGAAAAATTTCTATAGTTCGGGTTTTCAAGTTACTGTTGGGTGGGATTTTGAGGTTATGTGTCAACTGCCACGGTTTTGATAGACGTTACTCCTTCTAGGCTGTTAGCAGGGAAATAAGGGAAGTTTTAGTAGCTCGGGCAGCCCTATTCAATATTGCACTCGATGATGTGTCAATTACAACCTTAACTTTTGGGAAGGAATTTACGGCTGCCATTGAAGCCAAACAGGTAGCTGCACAGGAAGCTGAGAGGGCTAAATTTGTTGTGGAAAAAGCTGAACAAGACAAGAGAAGTGCTGTTATCAGAGCACAGGTGAGATACAATAAATGCTTTTAATCTTCTGCATTAGAGACTGATAGGATCTGTCTTTCTACAATGGCTTTTTGGGCTCTTAGCCGTTTATCAGCCTATACGGAAAGAAATTGGAGTATTTCCTATCTTGTGTCCCTTGATGTCATCACTTGTTGAAGTAATTTGGTTATATGACTGGAAAATTGAGGGAAATGTAGAAATCATGTTTCTTTTCTCCAGTGTGTAATAAATAAGGATTGACTTCTTTTGTAGATTTAGTGGTCGAATTCTGGTTGAAGAATGCTTACTTGTTTTTTCCTCTCCCAATACCAGGGTGAAGCCAAGAGTGCCCAGCTGATAGGTCAAGCTATTGCCAATAATCCGGCATTTATCACTCTAAGGAAGATTGAAGCTGCGAGAGAAATTGCACATACAGTCTCAAACTCAGCCAACAAAGTTTTCCTGGATTCATCTGATCTGTTGCTGAACCTTCAAGAGACGAACTTGGAGTCCAAAACGAAGAAATAGGGATAGGAGGTTGCAACAAAAGTTTTCCTGGGTACTGGTGATCTGTTACTGAACCTTCACGAGATGAAATTGGATTCCAAACTGAAGAAATAGGGACGCTATAATAACAAGTATTCATTTAGAATAACAACCATTTCGTTTTGTTTTAAAACTGTTCAACTGTGTAGATATCTCCACAAAAAATGAGCTGGGGACAAGTTAAATGGTTATTTTGCTCTTAGAGGACTATGCAAAACAAAAGAAGTCTGTTGTCCTATTGAAATACTGTCGGGGTAGGCACATCTCCTTTGAAATCTCTGGTAATAGTTTTACCTGAGAAATGGGTAGTTTTATGTTGTATGATTCATGAATATCTCTATGCCTTGTCTTATAAATCTGCAGTTATATTCCCTTGCAAATGATGGGAAATGATGCATACCAAGTTAGTAGATTGAAGAAAGGAGAATATGCCCTGGCCAATGGCCTGAGTGGATTCCCCAAGGATCAAGCAATCCTCTTTCGGAGCCCAGTGGCCCAAGTTTGCCCTCTTAACTTTTGTTTTATCCATATGAAGCCCACTTGTTACACGACTAAAATCATTTTCTTTCTCTTAGATTTTTTGTGGCCATGGTTTTCATCAACTTGGATGGTCTGACGTTGACTAGACTGTGTGAAAAGGTGGGGTGCCCTTCCATTTGCATGTCTGGTCGCAAACATGAAAGGTTGGCTTGCTTGAAGTTTTCTTGTCAAGAAAGTTTACTGCATCTTCTGGCGTCACATCGGAAATCTGTACCGTATCTGAATTGGAATTTGATATCTTCAAAGCAAGGTAGAAAGCTGAAGAACTAATTCGTTAAGTAAACGTACAGAAGGGCATGCTGCACTGGAACCAGCCAAATTGAGGTGCTTGAGAGGATAGATAGCCCACTGTTGGTCACATGAATGGCTTATCCAATTCCATGTCGTCGTAAGGCACACCCATGTGAGTTTCTGCAACTACCAAAAGGCATGTCCGTAGTGAAATAACGTGTCCTAAAACCCACTGTTATGTTTGGAGCGTAGAAAAGGACTTGTATGGAAACAATCTATCACGAGAAAGCTTATCTTGTTCAGAATCCTTCAAGCCTTTAGCCTTGAATCATGAATCTCACTCCTCCGCTGCTTTCTTCCGATCAGAATCTTTTCCTACAGTTATTGCAATTTCTAACTAACAATGGTGCCTTGCAGGAAAGTGGTCCTGATATCCAATTAAATGTGAGGGTTCAAATGTCATATCAGCAATAGGGTATGGTGTCCTGGGATGCCAAGAGTCTGACAGCCCAAGCCAAAACGTGCTGAAGCAGGTTTTAGAAATCGTTTATGTCATTTTTACCTAAAGCTAAAGAAACTTTGACAAATAACATGCTTCTTAATCAAAGATGCTTATTTTGTCAGATATAGAGTCAAAATCAAGACTAATGACAAACGTAATAATTTCGTCACTTATGTTTCCTTACGGTCATTGAGAAAAAGGGTGTTAATGTTCATCTTTAACTAGCCAACCACATTCGTTGGAAATGGGTGGTGGCTGACACTTGTCCGATCGTTGGTACGGCTTCTGGGTTCCACAAGTACCCAGCCAATTTCCAGGCGTGCCCGGGGGGGCCGAAGGCTACTTTTCGATGTGGGCCTGATAATTGAATTACCCGGAAGCTTCTCCTGTCAAACCATGACGATATTCATTTCCTTTTTGTAATTTAAAATTCTGCCCTTTTCTCACTCATGCAAACACATGACCCGTGTGAGCTCTATCGGGTCCAAGATTGTTACGGGGAATATCAATAAATATATTCAAGCATGCTGGTTTAGTAATAATTAATATTTTTTTTGATATATCCTCTGTGCCATGCCGTTTTACTCTTTTCTTGAATTAGGTATTTTGATTGACATTATAAAAAATAAAAAATAAAAGAGAGAGAGATTATTAATACCTTGCATGTAATCGTAATGGTCACGTCTTGATTTGTCTGGTTTGATATTCCACCCTATAACGTAGCATGATTCTTACCTATATTCCGGAATCTTTATTCTTTTTCACGACCGCTTTGTCTTCGTGCACCTCACCTTTTTCTGTACTCTTGTCATGCCTGCATCAGGCATGAAACACGACTCTACGTAAAAGTTAAGAAAAGTTAAGAGTGGTAAATTCTGGAAATTTCAATATATTATTTAAGAAGCTGGAAAATTTTAGACCGGAAAAGCGTGGCCCAATTTTGGACGGCAGAGTAACAGTCCCACGTGTTCGTTTCCAGGACTAAAGAACCGGACGAAAGTGTGATGGGAGGGGTCCCACGTGGGAGATTTCGTTCACACATCCAACATACGGCGAGGACGCTGTGGACTTGGCCGAAGGCTGACCCCTCGGAGATATTTTTAGCCCTGCCTGCCCGGAAGGAGGAAGCTTCCTCCCACGTACTTTTTCGCCCTTTTATTTCTTTTAAATTTCTAAATAAACCTCTTATTATAATATTGTTGAAAGAAATTTCTTCCTACGACGTATGGAAACTGTTAGGACGCTGTTTTCATATTTGTTTTGTGGCTCTTGCCCGAAACGAAGCTTCCTACGTTGTATTTTTAGGTTGCTCTTGTTGGCCCTAATGCACATCTGAACACGTTTCTAGTGAGGTTATTTCTGAAAAGAATAATCATGTAAAGGTGATGAAATGAAAAAATGAAGTTAATATTTGGTGCTGATTTAGATACAAAATAGTGTTGGGACCTTGAGCAGTCGTGCTTTTTGGTTGTAGAATGGAATATTACCAGAACAATTTCACCAAAACGGCCATGATCCATTCTGCTTCCGGCGTCAACGTCGTACTCCAACTTCCTTTCCTCTCTGAAGAAAGTTAGGAATTGTGCTTCAATTGACCTTTTCTATTTTCCAACGGGAGACCCACTTTCTTCTCACCATCCAAAAGGTACAAGGGAATATTCATGTAATCAAGTTGTTAAATTATATTAGAGAAAAGTATTTGCAAGAGAAGATGTCCAGCCTTTTGCTTTAACAAGTATTAATAATTCATACTTTTCTCTAATATAACAATATTAGTTGTATAATAATTCTTAATGATGCGTAATTACTCCTCAAAATTTAAGTACTAGAAACTAATATTTTCAATAGCAACATCATTTACTAGTATAAATTACAATTTATTAAAAACACCTTGTTATATTTCATTTTCCAAAAACGTTGCATGCTTTACCAAATAAAGTTTTCTACTACTATAGAAAGTATTCATAATACTTACTCATCTTTTGTAAAAGTTAAACAAATATTTTTAAAACCTGATCACTTGTGGAAAAGACTCATATTTAATACCATAAAATTACTAAGTTTCAATTTTGGGGAAGAACCAAAAAAGAAAACGAAAAGGGGTGTTATTTGGCCGACCCCGTCGCCTGAATAGTCACTTTCCGGCGAAGACCCAATTGGGTGCTTTTACAGTCTCCACCTGGTGTGCGTTTGGGGTCTCCTTTCCTCTGTCTTTATCGCTCTCTATTATTTTGGAGCGTACACAGTGTTGAACGAAGGCCACTAATAAGGCCAGAGGCAGTACAATCACAGCCACAACCACCAGGCCTCTTATCTATATAAGAACCTACCTCCTCTCCAACCATCTTCACTTTCTTCTCTCAAGTTTGCAGTACCAATCACCTCCACGGTCTTTGGAAGAAGAGATTCCGGTGCTCGTGGTTCCCTTTCGAAGAGCGTAAAACAGACAAGGAAAGGGTGGGGTTTTTAAGGCTGCGGTGCAGGGGGTAAAACCCAGGATCGACGCGTTGTAGACATCACGGCTATATTCAGAGTTTCTCGGCCTCTCTTTCATGTCCGGGCTGTACGCCGCAAGGGTTGTGTGATAGAGAGCAACCCTTCGCCACACGGCGGCCGCGGAGCTTTGCCTTCTGAAGGCGGCAGTCCTTCCGACCTCCTCTTCCTTGCTGGTGGTGGTTCCTCCGTTTTCGTTAAGTCCTACTAGTAATATATTAGATTTAGCTTTAATTTACGCATAAAGAGCTAGCCTAAGGTTTTTAATTTCGGTTGACGGCGGTTAGATCTCGGTTAGGCAGAGTTTCTTCTTGTTGTTTTCGTTGCTGGTTCTGTTTTCGTGCTTGAATAAATTCCTGAGAAAAAGTGAGCAAGATGTTGAGGATCAAGAGGGTTCCCACCATTGTTTCGAATTACCAGAAGGAGGAGGCGGAAGAGGGCTCCCGCCGTGGGGGTTGCGGCCGCAATTGCCTCAACAAATGTTGCATTCGAGGTAATTGTGAAATGCTTTTGTACGTAAAAATTATTTTCTTGTTGGTTTCGCCGTTGGTTTGAGATAATCTGTTTTTTGGGTATCGTGTGAATTGTGTTTGGGAATTCTGGCTTTCTTTTTCCGCCTCTTTTTTCTCCATTGCCTTTGGTGGTAACTGGGTTTGTGGATGTCTTTGATTATGAACAGGGGCAAAGCTCCCTCTATATGCCTTTAAGTCGCTGAACAAGACTAATGCTGACGAGGATTTGCCCGGAGAGTGCAGAGAGCCCCCCGTGGCCTTTCTGGACTCCCTGCTTCTTGGGGAGGTAATTTTTTCTTAGATAGCCAAGGAAAAGTGAACTAAAATTAATTTTTTCCTTCAAAGGTACTTGTGTAAACCATGCATGAATGGTGAAAAAGTGTGTGCTAAAGTTGTTTCCAATCTTATGGTAGTGGGAGGATCGCATGCAAAGAGGGCTGTTTCGCTATGATGTCACTGCCTGTGAGACAAAGGTCTCTTCTTTTTTCTTTTCTTTTTTTTTTTCCCTCATCCTTTGTTTTTCTTCCTTGTCGGCTGAAAAGTTATTCCCTAAGCGGAGTGGGGTTTATTCCAACTTCTGATTATATTCTTGGTGTAGGTGATTCCGGGTGAGTACGGTTTCATTGCCCAGCTGAACGAGGGCCGCCATCTAAAGAAGAGGCCTACTGAATTCCGCGTTGATAAGGTCCTCCAGCCCTTTGATGGAAGCAAATTCAACTTTACTAAAGTTGGGCAAGAGGAGGTACTCTTCCAGTTTGAAGAGAGCGAAGATGGCAGTGTCCAGTTCTACCCAAGTGCCCCTATTGATTCTGGGAATCCCCCAAGTGTCGTCGCCATAAATGTTTGTGACTTTTTTCTTGTTCAGCTTTTTTTTTTTTTAGTCGAACAAACATTTAGTGAGGAAGATAACATGCTTTGTGTCTCATAAATTTTTATCAGGTTAGTCCTATCGAGTATGGTCATGTGCTTCTGATCCCTCGTGTTCTTGAGTGCCTGCCACAAAGGATTGACCGCGACAGCTTATTGCTTGCCGTTCAAATGGCGATAGAAGCTGAAAACCCATACTTCAGGCTGGGTTACAACAGCCTGGGTGCTTTTGCCACCATCAACCACCTTCACTTCCAGGTTTCTACTGACGGACTTGCTTACTCCACCTTAATAGATATTTGGATTATTGCTTCTTCTATGATTAATCATCATTTTGTGGTGGCAATTGAAATTAATCAATGAATTCCGTGGGACAGGCTTACTACTTGGCTATGCCCTTTCCTATTGAGAAGGCCCCCACTGAGAAGATAACCACTTCCGATTCTGGGGTGAAGATATCTAAGCTATTAAATTATCCAGTCAGAGGCCTTGTCTTTGAAGGTGGAAATACAGTTCAGGATCTATCCAATGCTGTATCAGATGCCTGCATTTGCCTTCAAGGCCATAACATACCTTACAATGTCCTCGTTGCTGATTCGGGAAAGCGACTCTTCGTTTTACCACAGGTAATTTGTTTTGAAATGTATATTTTTGTGTTGACATTATTCAATAAGTACTAGCTGCTTTGCCAACATTGCCTATTATGATCGGTTGCCTAATTCTTGGTCCCATTTGATGAACAGTGTTATGCTGAGAAACAAGCTCTTGGTGAAGTGAGTGCGGAGCTTCTGGACACTCAAGTGAACCCAGCTGTTTGGGAGATTAGTGGGCACATGGTGTTGAAGAGGAAGAAGGATTTTGAAGAGGCATCTGAGGAAAATGCTTGGAGGCTCCTCGCAGAGGTGTCCCTCTCTGAAGAGAGGTTCCAGGAAGTGAACGCCCTTGTGTTTGAAGCCATTGGTTGCGTTGACAATGGTACTGAAAATGCCACTCAAATCTCCCAAGGGGAGGTGAAAGCAAAATCTGAGTCTCTTGAAGAAGTGGACGCTATCCACTCCAGTATTGTCACTGGGACTCAAGAATGCCTAGTTCTGCAGTAATAATTTGACCATATCAATGTGTGTATCGGTCTGAGTCAGCTGTTGTAGTCTGCTTTTGAGTTTCTATCTGTACCTTCACCATGGGGGGGCTAGCGTTTGCCTGAATAAGTAAACAGTGTTTGCATCTTCGTATTACCCTTTGGGTTTCGCCTATTCTGCATTTGGCTTTGTACCATGCAGATTTGTTTATGGCTTCTGTAAAATACTATGTATTGTTTGCCGGATTGTACTAATAAACTTTGAATTAGTATGTATTCGGATGTGCTTGCAGTTTACTTTTACTCTCTTTTTCCCGTTTGCCGATTGAGCCAGAGGGGAGGACTTTGATGATTATGGTTTCAACATCTTTGAAATGAAGATTTTGGTCTTCTAGTTTGTAGAATGGGATGCCAGACGTGCATGTCTGGTTTTTTCTTCTACACCGTAACAGGAGACACATGTTGAGACAATCAAGGAAGAACAAGCAGACAGCTTTTCACCCAATCTTTGTAGCATTTTTCTCCGACGAAAGTCAACTTCCGTGGCTTGCCTGTGCTGCAAATAATGTTGTAATTAAGCGTTTAACTCCTACCTTCTCCGTAGAAGGTAGGGAGAAAATGTCTTTTATTTCTTAGTTGATTTATGGGTAAGATTAAGCTTTTTAATCATTCATATAAAATACAAAAATAAAAATAGTTTTGAGTGGGAGGGGCATATAATGAATAGTGAGCCAAACGTTAGATATTACACAAATCATATTTGATAATTCTCTTAAAAAAAAGAAAAAAAAGAAGAAATCGAGGATTGAGTTTATGTTAATCCCCGCACCCATGTTTGTTTTCTTAAGGAGGACAATCATAGAGGCTGCACGGCCTTTCCAGTCCATCACGGTGAATCTAAAGTATCATTTTAGATAATAATGGCGTCTATAGAATATAGACTAAAGCATCAGACAAATCCCATCTCCGGGGAAAGTGGGAATCTCTTGACTCAGTCCCCGTGCTGCTGACGTTAAAGCTTCTGAGTTCTGACTAAATATTTTAGTCTTTCCCGACCAGTGCCCAGCCGCCATGGACGACAAATCATTAGATTCCATTGACTGTCTCTGCACTGGCGGAGAATCTTCACAGATGTTCAGGCGACGAAGAAGGCCTAAGGGGTCCGAGAAGGATCTAAAATCTAGGCCCATGAGAGCCGATAGGCCTCAAAATGGAAGCCTTTTTTCCAGGTCTCTATTCAATGCTTGGCTTGTCTTTTAAATAGTACGAACTTATGGAAAGCCCTTTGAAGTTTCAGAATCCTTGAAATAGCTTTGTTATACTAATACCCAAACCCATCAACAGCCCAAGGCTCATCGTCACTCTGCGCCGTTGTCTGCGTCCAGCAAAGTGTTCGCCCTCTCCTTCGTCTGCCTTCTGCTTCGACCAACGCCTCTCAGTAAGCGTCTCTTCCACTCTCTGCCTCCTCGCCGTCCAGCTCCTCTATTTACTTCTCTCTTCCTTCTTTCTATTCGTAGCGCTATGCAGAAATGTATGTCGGGGTGAATACGTCTGTGTATTTGACACAGATGTTTATATCCAGTTGTTGGATTTCCAATTTCATTGACAATTTTGTGTTCTATTTGGTTCTGAAACTTATCCCTTCCTTTCACTGATGTTTTCTGAGAAGAGGTAAAAAGTGACGGCTTAAGTCAGATTCATTGGGATAATTTCTTGACTAAGAATTTAGATTCAGAGTTGGAAAAGGAGTACAAAGAGTTTTTGTTTCGGTGAGGATTTTTTGTTGTAGAATAAAATTTTCCTCAACGTGACCCAAAAGCACATCAAAACTGCGTGGCAAGTTATCCGAGATAAAACCGACGAGAACTGTTCGATAAAATGCCAGGCTGTGCACTCTGACTGCATATGACTGTCCTCTCTGATAACGTACTGTATGTGTTCCAAATTTTTAGCTAAAGAAAACTGTTGAATATATTATAATAACACTGTTAAGCAACTCTGATACTGTCCGAATTGTAGTGGCTTACACGACTGTAAAGTGGCATGTGAACTTGAATTGTCGCAAAAGATTGCAGCTAAGCGGCTGTATGTATGATTATATCTTACGTTGTGTAAATTTAAATATTCACTACTGTAAAAGCAATTTTCATTTTTACGTTTTTGGGCTGAGGAGGAGTAAATTTTTTTTGGGTGAATTTGAAATTCTGTTAGAATAGGGGTTTAATTGTGATGCTTTGATAGTATGAAGCTTGATCCTCATCATCCAATTGCAGATTAGCAGGAAATGAGGAAAGGATTGCATCCTCAGTTGCAGTGGGTATCTTATGTGACACAGAGTGGCAGATTGATGCATGTTGCGATGACCAAAATACACAATGTTGGTAAAGTCTACCACTTTAGGGCAAAACGCCAAATGGCTGAACGTATAGGGCAGGTTGCCAAGTTTAAGCGTCGTTATGAAGGCAGGGGTCCTGAAGACCACTAGTTAAGAATTTTTCTAGGATTCTACCGTCATACTTTGATGTTGGAAACAAAGGTGAATCTGATGAGGACCTTAATTTCTTTGAATCTGATGCTTATGGGTGGTTGAGTTTTGATTGTAGTTGTCTTGAATCCTTTTTATTGATCTTTCTGCAGTTGAAAGTGTTCTATTTTGTGTCTGTGAAATTCAAGATCTTCAGCTATTAACTTATTTGTTGAAATAATTCTTCGTTTCTTACATATTTATGTCCTACATTTCTCACAGGTTTGTGTCTTACCATTCTTACCAAGTTCATTACTTTTGGCTCTTGCATGTAAAGCTTTTAACCTTTTGCTTTCCTAAGTCTTTAGAAGAATTCATAGTGTTTATTTTAAGCATTTTGATGAGTTGACTTGGTTTCAGTCACTCCTTTGGTTGAGCTTCCACAATGGCAGCTTTGAGCCTAAGAGCTTATAATTTTGTTTGGTTTGTTAACTGCTGCTTTTGTTCATCCCCTTTCCTCTCAGGAGATTGGTTACTGTGTAGAATTGCACATGAATCTTCGCAAAGAGTACAGTTCCTTGTCAATAAATTCATTGTGGTCCTTTGATAAAAAAGGTGGTAAAAAATTATTGGACCATGGATTTTACTGCTCAATTTGTTGTTGGCTACTTTGCTTTGATATGCAAGTCAGGAGATGTTCTTGGTCGATATAAAAAACCTTTGCTTTGGTTGCTTGCTTGAATGACGGTTATATATTGATCATCAATCTTGTGGTTCGATTAATTTGATCTTGTCAGCCATCTCCGACATTGTATGATCCATTTAACTCTTATGATTTAAATCCTTGGTGTGCAATAATTTCATCCTTTCCTCCGCTGTCCAGAGCTCACTACATGATTTGTTTATTCCTAGTTGGTAATGTAGAATATGGTATATAGTGTTCCATGAAGGATGGTTTGGATGAGGATGTACCGCAAGGACCTAGATCATCATGAACGGGTTGTTCTTTCTTCGGAAGATAGAATAACCTTAGAAAATAGATTGCTCGCACCGTTACAATTTGCTTTAACCATGGACGGTAAAAGCAATAAAGTTCTCGGTGCACAAAGCAAAGAAAATCCCTCCTATCACGAATTAGCTGCTCCACCACCCACAGCATGAGCCTTCAATACAAAACCCATGTGAGAGAAACATGAAATACCCCAAGCTTCCCCGGACAATAAGAAAAAGAAAGGAAATCCTCTTCGCCTACATGCATTATATATATCAAGATTAGCCCTTCTGCTTCTACTCGAGCATCTGATTAGAACGATGCAGCTACGTGATGTTCAGATTGCTGTTTTGCTTCTATTTTCAGTATTGTCAAATGTAGTAGGGGAACGTAATCTCACGGCTGGCTCACCATCGTCGTCACGGCTCAAGCAAATCGTGGTCCACAACTTCAGACCACGAGGCCCTGGGTGCTGGAAACAGCCCTGGATATGCAACCAGGGAGTGTTTCCACCCACCAGGCGATGTTGTAGAAACCGTTGCGTGGATGTCACTTCGGACATCAACAACTGTGGCCTCTGTGGGTTAAGATGTCTGTTTGCTACACAGTGTTGTCGTGGTCTATGCATTAATACGAACATTAGTCCATTCAACTGTGGTAGATGTGGAAACAGATGCCCCTTCGGCGTCCTTTGCATTTATGGGATGTGTGGCTATGCTCAACCGTATCCCCCATGGCCATTTCCATTTCCAAAACCACGGCCTCGTCCCTGGCCGCAGCCCCCAAAACAACCGCCGCAACCAGGCCGACCTAAACCCCCAGGAGGCTGGCAGCCGCCTGGAATACAAGGAGATTTTTGATGGATAAACTTGCTCTCTTTGTAATGTTTGTGGTGTTATATTTGTTTTTCTGCATTTTCATGCTCTATCCGTCCTATTTCTGGTCTCATCTTTTGTGCTAGTAAACTGTCAGGGGTCATGGGTTTTACCGTATCAAGTCATGTAACAATCTTCTAGTTTTCTAAATAATAATGCTTGTGGTGTTGTTAAAAATCGATTTGTAATAGAAGGGAATGCATATATCAGTACATTGATAATGTGATATCTATATTAAATTTCAATGTATCCTTTTATCTTAAATATGATAAAATCTTTTCACATAAGTTCAGCTCATGAATAAAAGAGCATTTTAACTTCAAAGCTATAGTATAATATAATGTTAAAATACTAATTTTCTTTTTTAAAATTAGCTTGTAAGAATATAATAGATTAAACTATTAAAAAAAAAAAGAGAACTCGTTCTATTGATTATTTCCATCATCTCTTGACCTGGGTCCCGCATGATCAAGGGTAGAGACCGAGATGGACGTGCTCGGAGCTCCTGATGCTTCATGATTACGCCACGTTTTCCGAATAATCAACTAAAGTAAAACCAGAGCTTGATTACCAGGAAATATATAAATATTTTTAAAAGTTTCACTTTTTTCCGCCAAAAAAGTTTCGTAGTCGCCTCGAAGATGCCGTTGTTGAAACCCTTTCCGTTTTTCGAAATCATTACTTTCTTTTATTTATTTTTCTAAAATTTCACTTAAAACCCTACCTTTTCTCCGAGCTCTTTGTTTTCGCGGTAAACAGATATCACCGTCCTCGTCTCGCCGCCTTTTCCTGTACGTTCAATTCAAGCTCCATCCACTGTTCCTTTGATTTGACTGTTTCGTTCGGTTTCTCGTTCTTTATATCTGTATCTATACCGTTGCAATTAATTATTAATTTCCGCAATAAGATATCACATAAATTTTTATATTCCATTTCCCATTTCTCAACTCTCTGGATGGTGGCTGAGAAAATGGCAGAAAGTTTCTTATGCTTCCTCCTGTTTGAAGCGCGGGATAACGATATTCTCATTTGCTCAAGCCAAGAAAAAAAAAAAAAAGGATTCTGAAGCATTTGATTGGAGTTTTTCTTGCCTGTATTTTCGAGAAAAGATTATTCTTTTTCTCGCCTACGAGTTTGAAACTTTAGTTGTAGTGGAATCATTTGCTTATCCTGCTCTTCTTTTGATTGGATGCTCAAGGTGAGTCGTTAATGTGCGGTTGTATACTGGGAAGGTGGCGGAGTTTCTTGCAAAAGCTATGTGTTTTCTTTTGGTTTTTTTGCTTTTCTCTCTTAATTTTGGGCTTTTTGGTCATGCTTTTCTTGGACTCTGATCAGGATTTTAATCTAGTCAGCGCAAATCCTTATTGCCACTGTTTTACCTTTATTGTTCGATCTATGCTCGTTCATTTTAAATGTAGACAGCCCGTTGGTTCTGATGTGACCTCAACGTGTTCTTACAAAGACAACGGTTGAGAGGTATCGTGAGCCTGTGCTCAGAACGGATATAGCGCGTAACTTACTAGGCCGTTGTCGATACTGGCAGCTTTGGGTTTGTCCATTAAAAAGAAATTAATCATAAATTAGAATGCTAAGCTTAAGAATCTGTTGGATATGCCTTATGATTTCTATGTGCATCGTTCTTGTAGAAGTTTTATATGATCATAACGTCTGCATCTTTTTGTTTTTTCGATTTTCTTTTGGATCTTTCCCACTTTGAAGGCTGACTTAAAGTCTTTTTAACATAGCCTGAGGCTTGGTTCAGGGTTCCATTTGGGTGCTGAGAACTGAGGAAAGAGCAGGAAACAAAATTCAAAGCCTTACATTTGAGGTATAAAGCTTCTTTTCATGGCCGTCCCCCCTTTATGTCTAAGACATCTAAAATTTAAAGATGCATAATGTTGGCATGCATAATGTTGGCCTCTTTCCTTTTCCTACTTTTACTTGTAACAAGCAGCTATTAAGTTTCTGTTAGAAAAAATTCAGTTTCTGTTAAGTTGGATCCTGCTATTTCCCTTAAAGTATTAGCATTCATGTGAAAGATAGGGTCTTGAGTATGTTCTGTTTAATTCAGTGTTCTGCAATTGCAAACATCTGATTGGAAATTCGGTACTTAATAATTGTACTAATCAATGAAATGCTTTTTAAAAATATATATATATATATTTTCTGTGGTCTAGTATATTGTCCTTGTTTGCATCTTCACTTGTTCTAAAGTGGTAGGCACAACTTGATTCCATCATACCAATTCTATAAAGTACAATGGCTGTTTCATCATCATCTTTTGCATCTTCCTTGCAGGGGAACATGGCTACACCTCAAACATTAAAATGTTGCAAAGAGTTTATGTGCGGGCCTTCAAACTTTTCCTTCCAGCAATCAGGAAACACCAAGTCAATGCAGTTGACACATTTGGGTTTATTACCGAGCAGAAAGTTATTAAGACAACAACAAACTCACAGATTCTCATCAAAGGGCAGAATCCAATGCCATGCGTCTCAAATAGAAAATGCACCTCCATTTTCAGTGGGGAAGAAGTTCCCACTCGATGATATAATTGAAGCTCAACAATTTGATAGGGATACTCTCAGTGCGATATTTGAAGTAGCTCGTGAGATGGAGAAGATTGAAAAGAATTCTCCCGGAAGCCAAATTCTAAATGGCTATCTTATGGCTACTCTCTTTTATGAGCCTTCCACTAGAACCAGGCTTTCATTTGAGTCTGCCATGAAAAGGTTGGGTGGGGAAGTTTTGACAACAGAAAATGCACGGGAGTTCTCATCAGCAGCTAAAGGAGAAACGCTTGAAGGTAAAAGCCTTTTTTTCTGCTTAATTGGGTTCCTAGCAGTGGGTTACAGCAACTTGGTTGTGATTAGGAACTTGATCTGCAGATACTATAAGAACAGTTGAGGGTTACTCAGACATAATTGTTTTGCGGCACTTTGAAAGTGGTGCTGCAAGAAGAGCTGCGGCCACAGCTGGCATTCCTGTTATTAATGCTGGGGATGGTCCTGGGCAGCATCCTTCACAGGTGTGATATTGAACTTTTTGTTTGACAGTCTGTAAGAACTGTTTATGATCACTTTATAACTGGATCATATATGGAAAAATGAACACCAAATGTGTAAGAAGGATGGAGCTGGAAAACAAAATGTAGCCTTCACTCAGAGTTTGTAGATTCCATGAGCATCTTCCAGCGTTCTACTTAGTATCTTTCCTAATAGAGGGGCTTTTTTCAACTTGTTTTGTCCGGAAACTTGTTATATATCACAGGATGTCACGCAGGAAGATTTGTCATAATTTTGAGGATGGTATTAAATCAATCCTCTCATATATCTCTGAGTAACAAGGGGCCAATCTAATGGCAGATACAAGCATGAGAAGAAACACAGAAATTGTTGAACAGATCCATGCACATCTATCTGTTTCAACTTATTAGTTTTTCAATGCCCAGATGCCATGGAAATTTGAAAAGTTCATTGCCGAGGGGCTGAATAGCTTCGTTCTCTGAAATTAAAACTAGTGTAGATATCTTATGAAACTGCTTGTTTTTCTATTATCAATATCTTGTCTCCATTAAAACTGTGATGTGGGTGTTAAAGCTGCAATATATTCGAGGCCTTGGGGTGCTCATCTAAATCATCATACCCCAAACGGTGTTAACTAGGAAATGGTGCAATGCATTAGTTGGTTTTTTCTCCCTTTAAATCTGGCAGTGGACTGCTGTCTGGATCCTTTTTTGCTGATTATTTATCATTTCCTCACAAATTAATTTGCTGGTAGTGAGTTTGACAAACAGTCTAGTTCACTGACCTTTCCTGCCTGTGTACTGTTCAGGCTCTTTTGGACGTCTATACCATTGAAAGAGAGGTAGGAAAATTAGACGGCATCAAAGTTGGCTTAGTGGGTGATCTCGCTAATGGAAGGACTGTCCGCTCACTTGCTTACTTGCTTGCCAAGTACGAAGACGTGACTATCTACTTTGTCTCTCCTAATGTGGTAAAAATGAAGGTAAGTAGCCATCCAATTGTAACTTGAACTCACTTGTTAGTCGTCTGTGTTTCACGATACGAGTATTGGCGCAGGTCA
Source organism: Casuarina cunninghamiana (assembly GCA_028551485.1). Classification (NCBI taxonomy): domain Eukaryota; kingdom Viridiplantae; phylum Streptophyta; class Magnoliopsida; order Fagales; family Casuarinaceae; genus Casuarina; species Casuarina cunninghamiana. Next base: position 28,468,590 of record CM052363.1, on the reverse strand, counting down.
GTCAGTGAGAAAAGCCCCACTACAGTTTTAAATTTTGTTGATATTCGTAAATGAGAAGTTCGGCAGATTGATAGAAAATCAGGAGATTGGCTTCTCAATATATTATATCTCATTTTACAGGATGACATAAAAGATTACTTAACATCTAGGGGAGTGAAATGGGAAGAAAGTGCCGATCTAATGGAAGTGGCTTCTAAGTGTGATGTAGTATATCAAACTCGTATTCAGAGAGAAAGGTTTGGCGAGAGAATCGACCTTTATGAAGAAGCTCGAGGCAAATACATTGTTGATCGGAATGTCTTAAATGTCATGCAGAGGCATGCTGTGATCATGCACCCTCTTCCTAGGCTTGATGAGGTAAGCATGTGACGTTTTCTTCGACTTTTGGCATGTTCTTTATGAGCCTGAACATTGAGTTCTGATGACGAATTTGCTGCCTTATATAATATATTTGCTTTCATGATTTTTGCAGATTACTGTGGATGTTGATAAGGACCCAAGGGCTGCATATTTTAGACAAGCAAAGAACGGTCTCTACATTCGTATGGCTCTTTTGAAACTCTTACTTGTTGGGGAGTGAAGATACACCTGCATCTTCAGACTCACAATTTGACATCGCTTGTTCTGTTGAGTTAATCATGTTTGAAAATGTTGTGAACAAAAAACAGCATAGACGCTAAACCTTCTTGGATTTTTTTTGAGACGGAAGGACCATTATATTTTTATTTTCTTGATCTACTTATCTTCCAGGAGGCAAAACAAATAATAGAACAGTTCAACTAGGTGAACCCAATGTCTGAATTGATTTAAGCTTCCAACTTACACATTTATCATGTGCTTTCTGGCCAACCCACTTTGGTGTAGTCTTAAAATCAGGTTTAGCATTTTTCGATTATTATGAGGATCAAATAATTATAAATACATATGTAGGGACTAAACCTAGGCCAGAAAGCAAGAAGACATACGTAGAAACTAAAACCTGACGATAATTTCAGAACAACGAAGCACCCAATTGTCACACCGAGAAGATGCCTCCTAATAGGTGGGGAAACTGGGATCCACGTCCTTTGCCCAGGACTCCAGACCCCCGACAATGTCCCTGGCTGAAGTGAAGCCCATCTTGTGAAGATACTGAACAGCCCTCTGGGAATCATTACCCCTGCGACAAACTACATATAGTTGAGCGCTCAAATCCGAACCAACGCCTTTGCGCTCTTCCTCTTCCCACAGCGATGAAGAGATTTCAGACAACCGAGCCTCCAGGCTCGAGAGCGGGATGTTCAAGGACTTGGGAAGAGAAACAATCTCGAAGTGGTGTGCTGGTCGTACATCCACCAATACATGTGCCTCACCGTTGACAACCCTATCGTGGTACTCTTTGCTGCTTATTCTGGAATCTGCCTGAAGCAGGTTTAACTTCAAAGGTGACTGCATCAAGTTTCAAAAGTCATTTCTCTGGTAAAATGAGTGAGAGAGAGGGAAAGAGAGTGTGGGCAATGAAATATGTTTGGTCAATAGGGCTCCATGAGGTTCAAACTAATTTCATAACATGTCTAGGTAGATCCATTGAAGTAACGAGCCAAAACAAATCTGCAGTTGAGAACGAAGGCACAGAGAGAGAGACAGAAGGTAACTACCGGAGATAGTGGAGACTGAGTAAACTTCTCATAATCAAACTCTCGGAATTGCTGCTTCGTGAAAGTCGCATTTTCTCCACAAACTTTACACTGCGGTGACCTTCCTCTAATCTTTACCTGCAATATAAGCCAGCTATGAATACAAATGTATAAAACAATAGTGCTCCAAAACAGAAAATAGCAATTAACAATTATTTGCATACAAGGAACTAGAAAAGAAGTTAATTAACCATTACTGGTATAGCACAAAAAGTGCAACCTCAACCCACCTAAAAGGGAAAACCCAGATCAACTCCCATCATATTAAAAAAAGAAAAAAAAAAAAAAAGAAAAAGAAATGCTGAGGCTTCAACAGCAGTAATTCTAAAGAAATTTCTTCATAACGTATGACCCATGTTAAGCAACACCAGATGATGATTCAAGAAGACAAACTAGTATGCCAGGTTGAAAACGCTACCACAACTAAACTCTGATATGAGGCAAAAAGCAAACATCACATAAACTCAAACCAGAAGGAAGAAAAATAAAAAAGCAAACTTGGGCTTTCTTAACAGGTCCATGTCATCTGAGTAAGGTGGTAGAAATGCACAAGATTGAAATGATGCTAAGCCTTGAAGTTAGGAGATTGCTATATAAGTGTAGTGGGCCTGGAAATAGAGGCAGTGCAGCAGGAAGCAGAGCACACAGCACTATCTACAAATTGATTTTTCCCTCTGCTCAATGTAGTCAATAAAGCCTTAACATTTAAATTCTTTTGTTCAATACAATTTCAGTTCTAAATTTTTTGATTATTTCTCCAAAAACTAAAATCACTTTGAGGTGAATGCTTTCTACATCTACGTTACCAGATAATTTAGGTTTATCTTCTATGATCCTTCAAAAGTATTTGTCTTACATAAGAACATTGGATCCGGTAACATAAGATATAGACTTCTATGAGGCAACCTACTACAAAGAAACTCAATGATTGGAGGGCACTTTAAATTTGCAGGTTATCAAAACATACAATGCGCAATCGAGCAGCTAATCCATCAAATAGAAGCATCCGCCCTGAGAGTGGTTCACCAACTGCACTTGCAATTTTAATGGCCTCAAGAGCTTGGAGACAGCCAATAATACCAGGAACTGAAATGCATAAGAGTAAATATAAGAAATATGGAGTTCACATACCCAACTAGTAGGAAACAAAAGAATTGGATCAGGATTCACTGTTAAGTTAAAAAAGCAGATACTCCTAACACTAGAAGAACTTCTATACTCTCCAAAAACCTCGCACACACTGCACATTCCAAGGTTCGATTATTCATTTTCTTCTTTCATATTCCTGAATCCTCAATTCCTACCTCATTTCTATCATGTTTATGGTAATGTCCTATGTGAAGTATCCAGCTGATAAATCTGAATTCAATTACCCTCATCAAAGAAAATTTACACTTCAACTCTTCCTGCATTTATGACAGCAAAGCTCCACAATATTACAGATACGTGTAATGTGGAAGTTGCTTGGCACTATTCAACAAAACATTGACTTACCTACTCCTAGGACACCACTGTCGGCACATCTTTGACAAGCTGTCAGCGGAGGTGGAGTTGGAAAAAGGCATCGATAGCATGGACCACCATTGTGGTTGTAAACTGTGAGCTACAAAATGAATTTGATCATGTAATTATATCAGGATACCAAGTGGTATAGTTCCTGTTGCCAATTAAATTTACAGTACCCCCTAGTAAGAACTACATGAGTTAAGAGTAATATAAATGACTTTTTGCTGCACGGCATACCTGCCCTTCTAGTCCCAGAGCAGCACCAGATACTAGAGGCTGCAAGCATAACGATCAGAGCAATTAGTACTCAAATGCCGAAGGAACAACGGTACACTCCTACCAATGCAAGCGTTGCCATAGACATGAATATATATAAAAACAGGAAGCATAGTAGTCCAATACACGTAAAGCACCATCACGCCTATAAACATTAAGCTGAATGAGAATCAAAGATTACAACACCCTCTTCATCTTGAGCACCACAGTCCCTCGAATTATTCTGGAACTATTCGGAGATAGAGGGCATAAACAAAGCCACAGATACATCACAAATCATCTCATTCAATCGAGTTGGCATTACAGCCAACTAAAGTAGTCAAATAATACTGTCTTTACAAAACCATCAAAAGAATAAGATTTTGTTCATTTACCTTCCCCAACACCACACAGCAGTCGCTAATCATGTAACGGCTAGGTGCATTGTCTGTCGCGTCCACAATTACATCATATCTTTGCGAGTTTTTGCCAGTCAAGGAAACCATAACGTTTCAAACCGTAATTGAGAGAAAAAGAAGAAAGAAGTGGAGAATACAGAGCATATAGAATAGATAACTTTCGCGACGGAAATAGACACTTTTTATTACACGATTACGATGAAGGATACTGGCTGAAAATTTCTAAGGCATTGGAAGTGCGTAAAGCTTCGTGGTGCTCCACAACGTTAACTGTGGAGTTGACGGCGCGACAAGAAGCGGCGGCGGATTTGACTTTGGGCCGGCCAATAAAGTCTTCGGTGTGGATAATCTGCCGGTGCATATTGTTCAACTCAACGACGTCGTGGTCCACGATGCCCAAGCGACCAACGCCACAGGCCACGAGGTACAGCAGAGCCGGCGAACCCAGGCCCCCGGCTCCGACGACCAGAACCGAGGACTTTAGGAGGTTCGACTGGGCTTGGACCCCGAAGGATGGTAGCAGGAGGTGCCGGCTATACCGGTGGATCAATTCTGGGGTTAGCACGCGATCGTGATGGTCACTGCGGTGAGAATCCACAGCAGTGGAGATCGTAGGGGAATCGCCCTTTTCGAGGTTTATGCGGTGGAGCTCCGCTTCGAGAGATGAAATTCGGCGGTCTATGTCGGTTTTCGCCGCTCTGAGAGATTCTAGCTCGTCTAGAATCCGAGAGGCGTCTCGGCCGTTGGATTCCATTGGACTTGGGTTTCAGACTCACTGACTCTGGAGCGAGCAAGCGTCAGAAAACCCTAACCGGAGAGAGTTAGACGTTTGGACCTGAACTGCGCGGCAACAGAGACGGAGGTGCACCGTTTTATTTTAATTTATTTTCAGAGGTGGACCAGAGAAGGGCTGATTTGACAGCTTTGCTAATTGATTTCTCATTATTGTAAAAGCAACAAAAAAAAGTTTTATATATATATATATATGCAAAAGTTTCACCTGTTGTGACTCTAACATTTTTAAATATCAAACTTATACATGAACCTTTGTGTTATTATTCTCGAAATCTACAACTTTTATAAGCTTTTGTCTATAAAATTACACTACTTTTTCTCTGATTATTAAAAACTTAACATGCATAGTAATTTATTATAAAATTTGTTAAATATTTTATAAATTGATAAATATCTGGTTCAATTAAAAATAAGTGTTATTTAAAATTAAAAAGTTCTAAATCCAATACTAGTGCTTATAGGATGTGTTGTTTATTAAAAAAATTTGACTGACCTCGCTGTTAAGATTTGAGAATTCTTGAGTTTTACAAATAATTTTTACAAGCTTAGGATTTTCCACAGCTATGTTTATGTGGAATCTAACGGATAAAACGACATCGTTTACCCTAGGATATAGTTGGAATAGATTTGCACTGGTGGCCTTAAGCTTATTCTGGTGTGTGTTTTGGTCTGATATTTTAAGGGTTACAGCGAAGCAAACGAGGATGCTACCCGTGAGTTCGTGGAAGAGAGAGCACGGTCGACGGCGGAAGAGTTTAAAAAGATGGCCGACGAGAAGCTCCGGGAGGCCTAGCAAGGCGTGGGTAGTCAGACAGTTGAGAAGGCAAGTGATGCCATTGAAGAGGCTACTTTAGGTGACTCAAAACTGAACCTGTCAAGCCCAAGTACGAGGAGCATGAAGAAGGGGCTGAGTACCGCAGGAGAGGGGACAAGCCTGATGGATTCAAAGCATTTTCTAACAAAGCATAGTGGCCGCGAAATGCTAAATAACTGTAATTTGAAGTTACCTTTATACTAAATTTCCTAGGAAGATTATATACGAAGAGCTTTTACAGAGAAAAGAACCAAGAAGATTATATATAAGAGTTTACAATTAGTGTCATGGATGTGTATATATATATTGCTAATATCTTTGGTTTTATATTTGTATTTTTTAATTCTCAATAATTTGACGAGAAATTATATCATAGTTTAGATTTCAAGTACAATACTTTATTGTTCGTGGATTAAGTTTATGAATTTCTTTTATATTAAATTATTAGTACTAAACTTTCTTCCTTACATTTAACAAACTAAATAGGGTGTCTATCAAAGTCAAAGATTAAAATTAGTCGTAGGAAATAATTTTGTGGATAAATAATAATATGTAGTAGTCTTAATTATCCTTCTAAAGTTTAGCCAAAGATCACATCCAAAGACGACTGCAGAACACTTAGAATGGCTATTGGAAGGCTGAATTAGTTTAGAGTTGCGACCAATTTTTGAGAAGTTTCTTAATGAATTGAAAAGGAATTTCTTCGAGGGAAGCTCAACTTCTCAATCTATTACAACATAATTTTAGGTCAGCAAAAAGTCCCCGCGCTAATCCTAACTTCTCTTATTTACATTCTGCATTGATAGCTTTTTGAAGTTTAGTTGCCTTTGTGACTAAACCACTCATACTAACAGCCTCGACTGTAAGTGCTAAGGTAGAAACGCAGATTACAAGTAGAATGTTTCAGTAGAATCAAGCACAATTTGTTGATTAGGCCCTAAACCCTAGACAAGTCGACTGGGTGGTATTGGGCGTAGAGTTTTGCTCACATTTTTGGCTATATCTTGGGTGTAAATTAGCTCATGTGGAGGTGGCCAAAGATAGAGTTGAGAATCAATTCCCGACAGATGGCATTGTAACACTCTTAGAGTTTTTAGGTTGGTGAATTAGGTTCAAGTTTTTTGTAGGATCCATCAACAAAGACAAATTTATTCTTGATCAAAAGGACTCATCATTGTCTCACACCAAACAACATAATTAGAGGTCCCCATCAGCTTGATGCCCACCAGCGTCATCGAATTAGTGTCTTCAATTGGCAAATACAAAGGATTGGTACAATCTAGCGTTTAGGCCCGCCCTTCAAACTATAAAGTCAAATTATGCAACAATGGAGTAGGCGAAGGAGTTCTGAGCGGTGTGCGAAGGCCACTGCTTCTGCCACGATGAGGTGGTATGTAGAGAGGAATATCACCGGAGTCCACCATCATGGTGGTTGCAGTAGAGGTGCCCAAAATATTGTCACTGAAGGGTGGATCGAGGAATGATGTCATTACAAGATTGTACAAGGATGTCATTTTCAACTAGACTGGAAATGCGATGCCATTTTGGTAGTTGACAATACTGGATGATAAATGATGTTGCACTTAAAACATACTCAAGGGAATACGTCGATGTGTTGGCTTCGACCGAAAGAGAAAACCAAAACACATTGTTTCTTCGTTTCTTCGAGGGTTGCCAGAATAAGAGCAAAGCCGGTGGTCGGGATGCTATTCGATTGGATGGAGAAGCTTTCGAAGGGCCTTTTGTGGTCGGTTTTGAAAGGAAGAAAGGTAGAACACTTCGATTTCTGAGTTGTAATCAAAAGCAATTTCGGATTGAATAAGATGAGCAAGGTTTAGGTTAGGTCAACAAAGAAACACAAATCGAGAACCTGAGCTCATCAGTACCATGTCAAAATGTGAGAAATAGGTTGTAAAATTTGGGTAAGAAACTTGTTTTATTGATAAACAAGGAAAATCCATTTGGTAAAACATATTATAAATGGAAGAAATTGTTCCCATGTTAAGGAAAAATGTGTATAATGTTCGTCTTTTTTATGCGACAAGGTGCTCGCTAGTGACAAAGAACATGCCATTACAGAAGAGGAACAACAATGTTATGCTTCCTTGCTTTTGCATCTTGTCACAGTCAGATTCTGAGGACATAGTGAACGATTAACACAAAAAGCTAAAGAAAAGCAAACATACCCACATCAAAGAGACATGGCACCTTCTGCATCAAGGAACACATACCTTCTCAGATTTCTCCTAAGAGTTCTTTGATTTTTCAAAAGTCCTACCATCATCGTGTTTCTCCCCTTTTGAGCCCTAGAAACAGACAATGATAACCTTTATACAAACAAAAGGCTTGTCCTAATATACCTAACTCCCATTAGTAGACCGGGCTTTTAGCTAAAAGGCTAGGCCCATGACACATCTCCACAAAATTTCATGTTTGAGCTTTAGCAATTGTAATGTTTCGTTGTATTGATCATCATTCCCCCGCTCAACTCTCCAGAATCTTTAAAATATGAACAAACTTTTAAAAAAAAAAATCGTTAAGGAAAAAAGATTCTTTTACTCTTAAATAATATTAAAAAAATAAGTTAACAGATTTCTTTTTAATAGTTATAAATTTCCAATAAAAACACATAAGAAATACAACCACGTCCGCCTGGTACAATCGAAGAGTGAGGGCACCAAGTTAATCAGACGTCCCGTTAGGGCTAAGGCGGTGGAACCTGCCTCTGCTTCTCCCAGTGCAACAAGGCTTACGAGATTTCCTAAAAACTTCATCCAAAATATTGGTAGGAGAAGACCCAATAATCGAGTTTCATAATTTTCTTTTTCTATTCTTAATAAGCTCTCAGGATCTCTCTCTATTTGGTGCTTACTCTTAATTCTCGAAGATCAGTCACTAGAATTTAATAATTTTCCATAATGAAAGAAATTCCTAAAACTCTTTTGAAAAACCCATCAAAAAGAAGAAAAATCATCACGCTTGAGGATTTGAGAAGCAGTAATCCTAAAATATGTAAGTTGCTAAAGATAGGGATGAAGAAGACACAATGCTCACCAAGAGGGTTTTGGAGGACTTGTTTGAATTCTACCAAAAAAGGGGAGCTACTGCACTTTCAGGTTATGGCTCTGGAGAGGCACGGGAGAAGAAGAAGGTGGTGAGGGTTTATTGTCCCAAAAATAACCTAGTCATTGCATTTAAGAAACTCGAGACTCACGGAAAGAACCCAATAGAGATCAGGTAAGCAGTCCAGGAACAATTGCCCCATATGCCAACTAAATTCAAGGACAAAATCATGGAAGTAAATAGTGGGGTCGTGAAGCTTGTGATTCAAAAGAAATTGACTAGAGATGAGAGATTTTCCATTCTAAAGGGCCAAATGATGGCTGAATTTCTTATCACGAGAAGCAAGTTCTTCTAGAGATGAAAATAGAGGATGGCATACATTTCAAAGGCTTGAAACTGCCATTAATAAAGCCAAACCTTAGGGCTGCTCTTATATGTTGAGCACTTTGTGAAAAGATGTAGTGCACAAGAACGGGCTCAATTTGGGCAATCTTATTCAAGTTTGATCCTTCATAGTTGATCACAAGCCCTATTTGAGCCCAATCAAGTTTTAGGACTTTTTCTCTCCTTTTTCCCCTATGATTTTTCAAACTTGAAGAACCTAATGTTCTTCTTGGTTGAGCAACGTTACTTACACTTTAAATTGCTCCATCACAAATAAATTGTCAGTAGGAGCCAGGTCTGTGCTTATTGACAAAGAACATGCCATTTACAGAAGAGGAACAAACATGTTCTGATTCCTTGCTTTTGTGTCTCTACAAAATCTCATGTTTGGGCTTCAACAGTAGTAGTGTCTCCTTGTACTGATCATCATTCCACGGCTCAAGCCTCTAGAACCCGCGTTTTGTGTCCGATCAGGGATTCTTCACTTGCTCTTGCGGGCTTGGGGTCAATAATGGATGCACAGATCAACTGCAACAGAAAAGCTCACATGTAAATGACTCCGCAGATTTGCAAAGAAACCAATCTGAAAAGGCTACGCGGATGGTTTATGTGGTTTCTGGGCATCAGATCTTAATACTTGTGATGAAGGAAGAAAATCAAGAAGTTATATTTAACTGTTTGAGTATAATTCCAACATTAAAAAATAATAATAATAATAATAATAATTTCTACTTCCTCTGTAATCTGCCGGCGTAGCATAAAGCATCCAAAAGTTTAAACTTAAGACGAAGGAAGAAAAAACCAAAGAAAACCCAGAAACCCAATCACAAGAACCTGTAAAAAGCCTAAACTTTAACCTCCAATTACCAGGCCCTTTGCCTTTAAAGCACATAAAGCCCCCAGTTTCATGTTTTCGGCCCAGCGATATTCCAGAAACCCTAAAGAAAAATCAAGGGCGATCTGATGAGTACCACGGTCGAGGCTTGGAGAATAACGTTATGGTACTGGTCGGAGATCGCCGGCAACTGGCGCTTCTGGCTATTACGGAAGCTCTGCACGCGTAACAAGATCTTGGCGACGGACATGATTGCAGGAAGGGTGAAATTTTTTGAGGTAATGGATGCGTTTGTTTCTCGGAAAAGAGAGAAAAGGGGCTTATTTTTCCGTCAATCACTTCGATATTGAAGGTTTTATCCCCCGGAAAATACAAAAATCAAAATATATAAACAGTTTCATGTTTCTAGTACCTTTCTTGCGCCCGGATGAACGTCATCCATCACTTCTACTCTCCGTATTGCTTAAGGAATTGAGTTCTTCAATAAGTGGATGTTGTTTGTTCATATTCCTTGGTTCTGCTTTCACGTCTTTGCAAAGACCTCTTTTTTTTTTTTTTTTAATTATCTTTTCAGCAAAAGGTTAAGATTATCCATCCAATTTTTTTTTACAAAATTAAAATATACTACAAAGGCAAACTTGATTAAAAGAAAACTCTCTGGTTAAACATGATAATTCAACAAAAAATTAAAACGTAAGGAATTTATTATCTTTGTACTTAAGCTCTCAGTTTATATTAATTGTTAAGAGGCATGTTAAGAATAATACCGACAATGTTTTATACTATTTAAATCTTATTTAATTTCTATAAAACTATATATAATTTTTTATAAATAAATTTTATGAAATCAACTAAAAATAAAAGACTTAGGCCCTAACTATTTTAATCCTAAAGTGCATGTACTTTTTAGCGAAATGCTCATTAAAAACAATTGTTTTTCGTTCACGTTAAATGTGTTCTTTAGCAGAGCTTCTTTTGTGGTTCAGGACCAAGAATGAACCATGGCAGGCAAATTTACAGAGCCAAATCTGTTGTGAGCTTTGAGACAAATAGTGTGAGGAACTTTGCACTTAAAACTACAAGCTGAAACAAAGTCTTATTCTTTTTAAACTCTGGGTTTTGATTAAGAAAAGCTTTCTAACCAGAACAAACTTAAAGAAGGAAATAAACAAGAAGCAACTTGGTAAAAAGAACTGCAGAAGCAATTCAACTCACGAGAAAGCACACAGTTGGAAGAGAAGAGACAAGTATGAGAATGGAATCGCCCAACTACATCGCAAGTCTTACCAAAGCTCACCAAGCCACTTGGAACGATCACCAACCTACCCAAACACAAGACCCCACAGATAGAATGAGAGCATCATCAACATCCGATCACTGACTATCGCTGCAATGCCACCCCAACTGAAAAGCTGCAAACTACGAGTAACTTCTAAGAATGATCTCAACTACGTCAAAATGTAGACATCCTGATAACACTAAAGCATTTTCATGTATGGCCTGAAAGGTTTTTGTCATCATTCTGTTGCAGCAGCAGCTGCTTCTGTCACAGGAAAGTAATCGTGCCTGAAAAATTAAGAAAAAGGTTATGGAAAGCCAGATATGAATTCTTAAACAGGACCATTGATGAACTTGCTGGAGTGACAGCCATTTCAGTGGTCGTAGCAATCTTCTTTCTTCTGTAAAGCAGAGCTAGGCCAGGGCTGTTGGTTAGCCAACACAAGCTCAGGCCTCAATTTTTAAGAAAACCTTTGGGCTCAACGCCAACTTACTTGATTTTGCGCGTTAACTGATATAAGCCTGTTGTAGCCATTGCAACATTAACGCTGAAAAGATTCCAGTTCTTCTGCAATATCAAGGAAGGCACATGAATATTCAGAATCAACTACAAGCCGGAGACCACATAAACTTTGATGTTGCAAGGCCAATTTGAGGTATCAACTAAAATCTTGTCTTAGCCAAAACGGGTTGAGGCAAAAACACTATAAGTAATTATGTCCTTCATTTTCTCTAAGATGTCTTCAAACCATGAAAGTGACTTGAGGATGATATCAAATACAAAATCAAAGTGGAGGAACCTCAATAAAAACAGAATGGTTGTACGTGTGTGCACATGTATGTATACTCTCATAGGCATTAGATATCTATTAAAATGCATTCCAAATGTTTAAATCAATCAATACATCCAAAAAGGACGGAAAAGAAGCTTATATTATTGTTCTGCAGAACTAGAACATAAAAAAGTTCCAACAGTTACAAAGGAACGGGGGAAAATTAATCAACTTTCAGTTTAAACTCTCCAAAGCTGGAAAGCAACCATACCGGAATAATCACCATGCTGTAGCGAGACCAAATAAGCCCAGTGCATGTAACCGCTGCATAAAAATCGAGGTTAGTGTTATATGAGGACAAAAACAATTTGAGAGACACTACATCGTGTACCAAAAACAGAAATCAGAAATCGTCTAATGCAAGACTAGAAGTTTTAAATGTATAAGGTGGATACCTATCTGCTGAGGATACGAAATCTTTTCAGGTGGCTTTGAAAAGTCCGCAAAATTTGCTATGCTGATGATCCATTTCGAAGTTGGAGCCCAAAAGTGAACTAGAAGTATGAGATACAGGTAAGAGTGTATTCGAACAAAAGATATAAAGGATAGAGAGTATGCAGCTCGACATTCCTCAACAAGACCAGCAGTCAACTCAAAGATTTCAGTTTTAGAGAAGGATTTAGTTTATGTTTATTTAGAAAAGCCTCTTCTACATAGTAAAAAAAGCTTTAAAATATTTCAAGACTTCAGCATCTTCTTCCATCAAGTGCAGTATCACGGTTCAGTCCCCGTCAACACTATCCTCTGTCAGAGATCACTGGAAAGACAAAAGAAATATTTATCGACAGATTCTGCGGGTAAGAAAACAAAATGCCGTGATATACAGAAGAATGTGAATGACCTGAAAGAGAACTGTTGTCTGCTATCCTTAAGACAACTAAAACTAATAACTCTTTCAAGGATAAATCCCGCTTGCAGATTGCTCATTACAAGTAAATTTCTCAACACAATCCTGGCAACAAGCACATTATTTTACTGTCCATCCAATTAAAGTCCACTCAACTTTAACACTAAAAATGGCTACAAGCAACTCTAATTTCCTACTTGAATGAATTAGGCAAGTCAGGCACTAGATTCCAACGTTTTTCCGGAGTACAAATCATTCAACCTGAATTAAGAAATTTAACATCTTACAAAAACAAAAATAAAGCGAGAGGATGATTCAGAAATAAACACGAGAAGATGAGGAAGGAACAAACTGGTTTTGGGTCCAGCCGGGTGGTTCCACAGAGCATGGAACTTGGAAGCTGCCATGGAAGATAGGACCCTCTGCCTTCCCTGGCTCAGCTATTTGGAGAACCTTGAAACCGATGTTTCAAGAAGAGTGTGGCACTCTAGTCCCACCTACTAGCTGTCAAAAATGGCACACAAGGTATCTGGCCACGTTTCCTTTTATTTTCTCCTTTTTAGATTTTCTAAGCTCGGGGAAAGAGAACCCCAAAAGAAATATTCATGGTTTGGGCTGGGAACAAAATATTTTGGGTCAATTATATGATTGGAAGAAAGACAGGACCCAATAAAAAAAGGGTTGAAATGAAACTTGGGCCAACTCAAAATTGATTGACAAATCCGCCTAGAGCTTAGATATAACCATTAGTGGAGAAATGGTTGTCCAAGAGGTACCTTTTTTAGTTGAAAACATTTTTATTTTTATTTTTTATGTTGTACAATCTTTGTGGTTTTATTTGAGACTTTTGGTCTCAAGGCCGATTTATTGGTCATATGACTTTTGGTCATCTCTCATTTATTGGTTATCTGTTTTCATTTATTGAAGAGGCTAATAATTGTGTTCTCACGAAAAGGGCCTCTACCTAGTTTCTTTTGCACGCACCATACATCCTTTATTGCTTCACCAATAGGTTACACTCGTTTTTCTTTCAGAATTTTTTACAAAATATTCAGGAATAAAAATAACAGCAATGTTTTTTTGGCTCTATCTCAATTTCTCTTTTCATTGAATTTTTTTAATATGATGAGACTCTTAATATGAGATTTCTTCTCCTTACAAAATTTCAAACTCATATGCTTGAAAAAATTTAATCACTTTTTACTAATTTTCTTTTTCGAGGACACTATAACAAGTTTAATATACTTAAACCATTGAAGTTTAGTTTACTTTTTACAAAGGTTAAAGTATTTTATCATTAATATTATTAAAAATATTTTTAACTTTTTCCAAAAACATAAATATATAAGAATGATATCAAATAAAAATATAATAAAATCCAACTTTGATGTTTTATGTAATATCTACAAACCCAATTCTTTGAAGCATAGTTCTTTTTCTTAAGAGAAGTGATCAATTTAGGTTTGTTTAGCCAACGGTAGTTTGGAGAGGGCACAAGCAGCAACAGTCCCATTGAAATTGTACCGGTGCGTCACATTGAAACTGTGAGTGGTGACTCAATGGCAAAACACAAACCAAAACCCTCCATGCGTGAAACCAGTGCTAGACACAAGAATATGTCAGTGTCTTCCCCATTATGACAGCACCATGGTTGCTGCTGTTCTCGGGATGATGACTGGCTTGCCAATGCCTGAAAGTTTTAAACAGGACTCTCTATTATTCTTCAGCAAAACAATCCCTTTCAATTCAAGATCGTTAAGTGTCCTAGCTCCATTTTCAATTGTTCCTGTCAGTAAGTATTTAAAGCAAAGTCACAGCTTTCAAAGCATTATCAATTGAAATGTCACTTTTCACTGAAATGACATCACATGGAACGAATCAAGTGGTTAACTGGAGAATAAGGTTTGATTGTTCATAGAGTAGGAGACGTGTTTTAGCTCAAAACCAACCGGAAGAGGCGAGGCTGAGAAGCAAAAATGATGAAGAATTTAGAACCCTCATGCTTCCTTCTTGGATTTGCATTGTTTATTTCAACATGATGGTCTAGTTAGATGCCTGCCATGTGTTCCTTTGTGATGGAGTGGCCGGTGGAATGTAAACCTCCATTGATTTCTTCAAGTCCATCCATCTTGAACAGAACCCGTATAAAAGGTGAAAAAAAAAGGATTAGTAGGATGGTCGACAGGAAGAGGAGGATGGGTAGGTTTTGTTAGACAAACAACGTTCTGTAATGTCAGTCTATTAAATTACTTTGAATTTCCATTTGTTACAAAATTCATAACATAAATTTCTGTTTACCAATCTATCACAATAAAAATTTAAAACTTCATTTTTTTTAACTACAAAGTCTCACCAAAAAAAAAAAAAAGTATTGCAAATGATACCAATAAATTGTAACAAATCTTTCGATTCGAGTTTTGGTTTCATGCTTATAAATTAAAAGGCATGCCTCACACATTTTGCACAAAAGAGAGTAACATTTCAATACGCAAAATTGCTCTCTTTCTCCTTTTTGTTCCCATATTTTATTAATTATCTCTTATGATTATATTAATCCTGAATTATTTTAACAGATTTTGTGTGAAGAAGAATCGCTAGCATCATTAATTTCAAACCAAATTGAGAAATACTTGTGTTTGAAGAAACTTTTCCTACCTTCCTTCTCCTTATTATTAGCAGGAAGACCAGGATGAAGTCATGGAAGTGGGCTTACGTTACAATTACTTGAAGGAGTAAGGCGCTGGGTTGTTCTGTCAGACTCTACTGTCTTTACATGTTTCTGCAGAAAGGAGTTAAAAAGTCTCACCAACCTTCGTCAGCCTTATTTTAAACTTCTGCTCCCGTACCCCCGTTCGCACTCATTCCCAACAACTCTATTAACCACCATCAGGCTAGTTATTGCATATATCCCAATGACTCAGGAACAGGCCTAAAGTAAAAAAAAAAGATGGCATGTAAGGCAATTCTTTGGTTTCTCTTAGCTCATCTCCTCCTGCAAATGCCAAAAATATATGCAAGAGTTCCAGCGATTATAGTATTTGGAGACTCCACTGTCGATTCAGGGAACAACAACCAGATTTCTACGGTCCTGAAGAGCAATTTCGAGCCTTACGGTAGAGATTTCATCGGTGGTCAGGCCACCGGAAGGTTTTCCAATGGACGGGTTCCTACAGACTTCATAGCTGAAGCTTTTGGTGTCAAGCCAACAATACCTGCGTATTTGGATCCAGCATATGATATCAAAGATTTTGCTACTGGAGTTTGCTTTGCTTCTGCCGGCACGGGTTATGATAATGCTACTTCTGACGTGCTAGTAAGTCAAATTTCGACCCTGGTAAATCCATAATATAGACAGAACAAAGACAGATAGTTGGAGTTCTATTGTCCATGTTTTTAGTAAACTATGTTGCTTTTCAAGTTCTCACCTTTTTGACCAAGTCATACTTTATGATGGAACTAGCAAGTTTCAAAGGAAGTTATCTATGGCTACCTAAAGATTATTTTCTGTATTACTTGCAGTCTGTGATACCTTTCTGGACGGAATTAGAGTACTACAAGGAATACCAGAGGGACCTGAGGGCATATCTTGGCAACGAGATAGCTAACGACGTTCTGAGTGAAGCACTCTACCTGATAAGTATAGGAACGAACGATTTCCTGGAGAACTACTATCTACTTCCACGAAGATCCTCAGAGTTTTCCGTTGACGAGTACCAGAATTTTCTAGCTGGGATTGCAGGAAACTTCATCAGAGAGCTCTACAATCTTGGAGCTCGGAAGATAGGCATCACTGGGCTCCCTCCAATGGGGTGTTTACCCTTGGAGAGAACCACAAATCTCTTGTCCGGAGGTAAATGTAAAGAGGAGTACAACAACGTGGCGAAAGAGTTCAATGAAAAGCTGAACGGAATGACTGCAAATCTGAACGAGGAGTTAACTGGAATCCGCCTGGTGCTCGGGGACCCATATGATATTCTCTTGGAAATGATTCAGAATCCAGAGGCCTTCGGTAAGCATTTTCCTTCTGCAACCACCATTAGTCTACTAATACGATCGGCTCTGGTGATCTGTAATGAAACTATCACATGGCTAAAGCAAGGGGACAAATATATGACTGAGGGTAGGTAGTCTAAATGGATAAATAGCTCCTTTAAGCACTCGCCAATTGCTGAATCCGCATCTCACTTGCTTTAATCAATGATTATGTACAGTTGTAGATACCAAAGCACGCGGGTTCGTTTCCTGGTTTTTTTAAACTCCCCGAATAAACTATTTTCAGCCATTAAGTTGTACTTTCTGAGCTTTCAACCAATCTAGATTCTTCTCTCATTATTTTATTTTATTTTATATTTATTATCAGTATCCTTCTAGCAAACAAGACACAAATCAAACACATGAACACGATTCACGAGACAGACATACCTACCAAGGCAGCCAAACTTTTCTAATGTTTTCTACAAAATAATCAGTTTTCCCTCATTGCCACATGTGCAACGACGTATGAATGGAAAATGAAGGGGAAGGGAACAAAATCTCTGTCCGCCCTAAAGTCCCAACCACATTGCCGGCTTTTGTCCTCATAAATCCAAATTATTGAGTAACATAATTCCTTTGTTACAGGATTCAGCGAGGCAGCAACAGCATGTTGTGGAACCGGATTGTTTGAGATGAGTTACTTGTGTGATAAGCTAAACCCACTCACCTGTTCAGATGCAAATAGATATGTGTTTTGGGATTCCTTCCACCCCACAGAGAAGACAAATGCTATCCTTGCTGATCATGTGATAAAAAATAGTCTAGCTGAGTTTCTATGGTGACTAGAGGATGTAGTGAATCAGATACATTTAATAGAATTAACTTATTGATCCTCAACATTGCTCTTTCTTAGTTACTTTGCTTTTTATCAATAAGAACTCCATAATAATGAAACAATTCAAACATAATAGAAATTAATATTTTCTTTACACCACCTGAGATTCTTCCTAAACATCACTAAGAGCACACAAGTTCTTTTTAGAAAAACGAAAAGACATTGCCAGTCTAAGTAACATGCAGACGGATGGGATGCCACTAGAAGAAGGTCATGCCTTGAGATGAGCATGGGAGAAGTTTTACAAGATTCACTGTTTACATATACAATCTCAGTTAAACCAGAATACTTCACCTTATTAAAGCAATTTTCAACCATTTTCCTCATTCATCTGTAGATAGTAGTTAGACAAATACAACATTAACAACTTAACTATCAACTAGTGCCGTAGATGAATAACCAAGGAAGGATTTTGTCAAGGTGAACTCATCAATGAGCTTGGTACACAACATGAAGCAGCTAAAAACTTGGATGAAAACCCCTCCCAAAAAAAAGAAAAAAATTGTTGAGCATGGAAATATTTAGGGTGATGACTAACAGAGGCACCTTAATCTCAATTTCTAAATTTACTTCGGCGCTTTTGGAAAATGCAATTTGATCAATGCAGGAAGCTCGGCTAGCTCCACCTTAGGCTTTCCCAACAGAATTGTTCTCAGCTTCTCATCACAATTGACCACATTCTTGTCTTTTGGATCCTTAACAATAAAAGACACACCCACATATTTCCAATAAGACAGATATATTCATTGAGATTAACATAAAAGTGCAAACTAGAACCAAGGAAATTATATTAATGCAAACAGAACACAAATTGCATTTGCTTCCTAAATCAGCCACAACATCGCAATTGTAAGTCCTTGGAACTGAGATTTTTCTAACAATAAAGAAACAAACCCTTGCTTCCAATGGCAGGCATCACATCTTATAACAAAGTGCTTCTACTGGCAGGCGAGTGTGCACAAGCACAAACTGAAACAAAATTCCAAAAGTTGTGCATATGAATTGGGAAAATTGTATACTTGACCTAGAAGATGATACAAGTTTATCTTCCATTCAAAGTTATCATAAATTTTTTCCAACAGATTCTTTAATTTCTCTTAGATTGATATTGACAAATCATCAAAGGCCTAATTCATCACTGATCATAGGGTGTATAAAGAATGATATCTAGATGATAGGCACATGACAGATCATAGGGCAAAACAAGTAAGAGTCAATCGTTAATAAAGGATCATCCCTTCAGAGGGAAGACTATTTTGTTTACTTCAGAAAATGAAATTGCTATGATTAGAAAAATGTTGGAACAAAATGGAGGAAAAAGAACCTGCAGATTGTTGGTTTTGATGTAGGACCAGACCCGCATAAAACAGCCTAGACGAGAAATCTGGGACTGACCCACAAACTCTCTGAGTGTTGAAGGAAGATTTACAAGGTCAATCAAGTTCGCAAGCTTCTTTGGGTTATCTGTAATGGCCTTCTTCATGCGCTGTGGCAGCATTGTTGTCAATCTACAACCACAAATTGAAAGTTGTTATTATAAATGTTTGAATTCATTTATTCTTATTGTGCTTAGAATTTAGTGTAAATAACCATTATATTGGGACGAACACTATTGGACATGAATTATTTTCACACTTGGGACCTCCTTTAAAGAATGTATGACCAAAATTCGCACAAACCTCTTGGTTAAACACAACTGAAAATCTTCTAACCTTTCTTAAATTCTTTCCGATGTTTTAACCTCATCTTATATTAATGCCATGCAGAAAGAGCTAGGTTTATAATAAGTTATGAGCCCCATGCATCTCAAAAGCCACAGCATCAACTTCTGATTAAAAATCATTCCATTGGAGATGGAACCAAACAAACTATTGCAAAATGAATTCCCCACACTCCTCCATTCATCGTACAGCTTGCATTGCCTATAAATCAACAATAGACACCATCTTAGTAGCATTTTCCATCTTGCCAAATATCTCATTTTTATTACTAAAATACTTTAGTGCTGCATAAAATTTGTGACCAAAGTTATCAGTCAAATCACATTGTAACATTGTTCCAAGCCAATCTAAATGAGATATCGAATGCAAAGCCCTAATCACAAGGAATAACGCCCAAGTTGGATTAAACACTCAATCATGAGTACAGCTCTATCTGTAGCCAAGCTTTCGTTTCTGACGCGAACATCTTTTGCAACTGTTAGTTTGATGCATTTCAGAAAGTAGACCACTTACAGCCCAAAACAAGAGCCAGTAAGACATGATTCCCTGTTTGATCACTGGGAAACTAGCAGTAACTAAAAGAAGGCAACATTTCACTGATCCTTGTTGGATTATGTCACCAAGATTAATTTATCTTTTCCTTTCTCGGGAACCAACGAGACTTTGAGGGAACTTTAATCAAACATCTTGCATGCAAAAACCCATGATTTCACAGTTTACTTCCAAGATGGAAAACATTAAAAGGAAAAGGATTTTGTACTATAGCCATCAAAGTAATATTTATGGATCAAAGAGAGAGAGAAAGAGAGAGAAATAAAAAAAGACATTCAGCAGAAGAAGTTGAATTCAACATCCAAAGCACTCATAGATGGTAGAGTTAAAAAATTCAAGGAATGAACCTAAAAGAGAAATTCGAATAACAAAGTTAGCCAACAGCGTACCTAAATGGAGAGGAACTTTCCCGCTGGTAAGGTCAATGCTTATCCTTGGGCGTTCGAGCTCAAATGGTTTGACAGGGAATGAAGGAAAAGCAGAGTTCAACTAGTCTAGGGAATTTGGGCTCTGATGAGCCTGTTATTCTAGCCCAAATTATAGGGTGATTCACGACATTCTGATGGGCTGGGCACCAGTGCAACTCATTCTAGAAAAGAAAACTGTTGGGGCCCTTTTATAAAAAGGGGGGAAAAAAAGAAAAGAAGGTGCATGGGTGTATGAATTGCCTACTTTTAAAGCCATTAATTTTCCTCTCAATTTTAAATCTTTGAATAATATTTTTGGCATGGCTGGTATTAAAAATTAGATCTGAAAACGAAAAATTAATACTTCCAACAAATTATCAATAGCAATTGTGTAACTTGACATTAGGCTTGACTAAAAAATGATAGTTCACATTTTCAATACATTTTTGTTGAAAATGATGAGATATGAGTTTCATATTACCTAAATTATTTTTTACAAAATAATTTTTGTAAAAAAAAAAAAGATTCATCTAGAATCCACTATTAGTAAGATTGAACTTTCTAATAATTATCTAAACATTTTCAACTTGACTTTGCTTTC
Organism: Casuarina cunninghamiana; assembly: GCA_028551485.1. NCBI lineage: Eukaryota > Viridiplantae > Streptophyta > Magnoliopsida > Fagales > Casuarinaceae > Casuarina > Casuarina cunninghamiana. The sequence continues at coordinate 28,447,734 of CM052363.1, read as the reverse complement.
AACCTCTTTGCTTGATTAACCTAAAATGCGCTCTGCCATTGATTAACATATAATATTACATGACCATGATTCATTCCGACTTTCAGGACGCCATCACTTTTAAGGGTACTTCTTCTTCTCATTTCCAAATGGCAAAGCCATCGCAGGAGCTTCTCTTTCTCCAAAACCTGTAATGATGCACATATTTTGTATTGATTTTTTGTCTTCACTTTGGAGAAATGGATCTGGGAAACGATTACAAGATAAGTTGCCGAAGGAAGATCATGGTGGCACCAAGGTTATGATCATAATACTAAGGCCAAAATTTGCTCTTGAGCTCTGGCATTTAGACCTCTTACAACACATATATTTTCTTCAAGTTAGTTTTAAGAAGAAATGTGCTTTCTAAGATGACATCAAAACTTATAATTAAGTGGAAGAAGATTATGTTGTGTCTTATGACTAAAGTGAAAATCTTTTATACGACTATACCACCTCACCTCCTGATGGTTATGAGGTTAGTGTTAGAATGGCATGCAGTCTGCTTAAATTATTTTTAAAATGAAAAAAAGATATGCTTTCTCACAAGCCAAGAAGAAAGAGCTTTTGAAAACTTATGTCTGTCATTCATTATTTGTAATATAAAATATGTTAGAACCCTGAAAAACCTTAAACCATACAACAAGTATTTAGTAAACCGGACAATGACAAAGCTTTACTGTCACATTCTTTGAAGCAGAAGAGAAACGGACCGGCGAACCTCTTCCTCAGACTTCACTCTGAAATCTCCTGTTGTTCTCGAATATCCTCATCGACCTCCCCACTAAAACATCCACTTCCGACAGCCGCTGCACATCTTCATCCCACTCGTCAAGGTAACAGTCAATCCACTCGTCTTTGGAGTCATCAACTGCAACAGGCTTCACCAGAAGGTCATCTAGATAAATACCATCGTAACCTCTTACAGCATGTGAACTTCAACGGTGTGTTAAAGCGCAGTGCTTCAATACCTTCCTGGGATTTTAAAGTTTTAGGCCCAAGTTTAAGCAAGAAATGCAACTGATCTTTTTTTTACTTTTTTTTTTTTCCGTATGTCTTAGTCTTTTTTTTTTTTTTCCCTTCTTTTTCTATCTGCCAAAGAAGGCTTTCCTTAATTGATGCGGACGGCATGAATGCGCATGTGCAATATTTAATACTGTTGCCGACGTGATCTTCTGTACAATTATAAAAATTGTTCTCTTATGAAAACAGACTCGACTTTCTTCACCATTTTTTTTCGCATATACATACTAAGCGTGAAAGAACTGCTCATCTTTATGAAATATATCATGCTAATATGTACGAAAGAACTGCTGATCTTTATGAAATATATTCATGCTAACTTTGGGTTCAATCAATAAATATTACAGAGATAATTTTTTCTACAAATGGACAAGTTAAGGAGAAGTCGACAATTGTTATGAGATTGAAGATTTAGATGCTCGTACTCTGCTAGGCTCCCACAAGATGTTGAAGCAGCTTTGCCACTGGCAATCCAACCTCTCCCTTTTCATACTCCAGGAAGTGCGGGAACCTCTAATCGTAGGGATTTCTAAAGTTTTTCAAAACATCTGGTATGTCATAACCCAGCATGTCATCAACAGCTTGTAGCATTTTGGGCTTCAACTTCTCAAACTTATCGAAACTGTAACCACTTAAGATTTCCCTGAAGTGCTCAACATTCGGGAAGTCACCAGGAGGTAAGTGGAACTCCCTTTGAACCTAGTTTGACAGAGTTAAAAGTAAGCACCACAGAAAACAAGATAAACACAAGTTTGAGAGGCGAGTGTTGAAACCTTTCCAAATTCATCTGCCAAATTATCAATAAGCCTCTGCTGAGCTTTAGCTTTTCCCATCATAGTAGGCATCTCCTTTTTAAGATGACTAATAATGTACGCATGTATCTTGGCAGCTCGAGCACGTTTCACAAATTCATTGATCTGCCAAGTATTGAAAACAAAATTTCATCAGAAAACAGGAAACTTCATAAATATTGAATTGTCCGGGCGCTGATCAAAAGATAAGCCTGAACCTGCGAAACAAGTAGATAACCACTCTGCTACGATATGATAGCCTAATACGTGAGACTTTTATTAAGCTTTGCTATGAACTGCACGAGCTAACTCATTTAGTGAAAAGAAAATTCCATCATACGGAGAAAGTAACTCACTCTTCGGTCACAAGCTTTCTTTGGGACATCTTTTAGATCAGCAAGAAGGTCGTCCTGTTCCTTCTCAAAAAGTTCTTTACCAATTGGACCAGTAGCAGCTTCATTCACAGGTTTATCATTGAAAGAGCTGCCAAAGCAATGAGACGTGTCAATTATGCGTAGTGAGATCACAACAAAAGTCAGAAGGCCTCTGGTAGGACATTAAAGACTTTACCAAGTTGGAGACCAAATTATAGAGAACCTACCCAATGTAGACACGCATAACCTCAGGAGTGTTAATAACTTTCCCAAGTGACCACATTAACGCTCCATAAACCCGCATAAGCTGCAATATAGGGACATAAGGCAAGGTTAAGTTGCTAGCCACCAAATAGTTGTGTAAAATATATATAGTGACTTCACTTAGCGACAAGAAGCCCTTACTTGTTGGGTATCAACTTGATCTGCCTTGTTCAAAACCACTCGAATCTTATCATCATGACCACGTAAAGATGATATGACCCTCTTGAACTCATCACTAACATCCAGTTTGTGAGGATCAAAGAGAAGTAGAATCAAGTCACACTTTGCAGCAAACCATGAGGTTACACCCGTAAAATCATATGCTCTTTGAGTTCGTTGCTTTTCTCCAGACAGAACACCAGGAGTATCCACAAATGTGACATGCTCCAGTAGCTTCCAACGAAAGAAAGAAGGAAAAGAAAAAAAAAAAAAAAGTCAGTCTCAGTTGTCAAGTACATAACAATCTTCACCCAAATACTAGAAAAAATAACTCACTGGATGTGGCATTTGAGAACACTCAAATTTTGACAAAAAAGCGGTTCCAAAAGTTGTCAAACCACTGAATGGCATATCTGCTTGAACAGCAACAGTATTCCCAGGGATACTTCTTTCATCAGGTCCAGACTGTATTAAAACAAACTTAGCTAGGATATACTTTCGCAAATAAAATATTGAAAGATAGGTAACAAAAGCATATGGCGCCCATAGAATGCCGAAGTGAAAGGTATGAGGGCCCGCCAGAGTCATGATAATAAGACAACCATTCCAACCAAAAGAATGAAAAAAAAAAAAAAAGGGATAAAGTGCAAGGAACAGGAACAAATAAAACTTTAGGTTTGCTTACCCTCATAGTTCCTTGTTTTTCCTTCCACTTCACAATATAAAATACTGTAGAAATGGAAGTTATAATATTGAAAGCAAAATGTTAAGTCAAACTCTTTAACAAATGCGTCCAAGTTCTGAACCTCGTACTTGACAAGGTGCTACAAGATCTAAGATATGCACATGAAAATGCACAAAACCTTCCCCATTTTTCAGTAATGTGATATTCAGTATGGTTCTTTTCTTTAGCATTCACTTTTTTTTATTTTAACTCATGAATGTTTAGAACAAGAACTCTTAAGAATTTATTTTTCAAGGACATCAAATGTTAATCATTATCTTTTGTAACTTGTTACGATGACAGGAAAGAATAGTGCTGACATATTGAAGTTACATAAAGAGTAGAAAGTACTTTGCGTGCTAACAGCATAAAGAGCAAACACAAGTGCTGACAAAAATGATACACAATCTGCTTAAAACTGACAAACACAGAATCAAGCTCGTGTAGCAGTAAAGAGTGAGCTCCATATGGTGAAAGTGCTTACGATGGTGATGGGCACATTGACAAATTGTCAACAAAATCAAGCATTAGAAGGATTACAATGACGTAAGGATAGTGTATCTAGATTTCTGTGGCTATCATGACCCATAAACAATGAAAACAACAAGAGGAGATGGTTTTGTATATACCATGACAACAACAAATCTGTCAGTTGTAGGCTCAGGTCCAATGTGAGCTCCTATTAACAATCATATGAGATCATCAGTAGAACACAAATAGTTTTGAGACTTTAGGCAACGACACACACACAAAGGATAACTTGCCTGGATAACTACTTTTCAGTAGATGCTTAATGAATGTTGTTTTTCCAGTGGAATATTGACCCAAAAGCATAACCATTGGTTTGGCATCAAAGTCACTATTTGTCTGCACAACGGGTTAACAGAAATCAATAAGTTCATTGTTCATCATCTGTGTTCTATGAATGGCATCAACATGTCTATGAAGTGAAACTTCCCATACCCAACAAGAGATGAAACTGAATAAAGCATCAGCCAAGCACTCTATGTGAGCAGAAGTGTTCACTCACCAGCAATGGGGATACAAAATCATTAAAACGATATGTAACTTCTAATGGCTTCAGCTTCTGAATGTACAGTCTCTTCAAGCCATCAACGATTGATGTAACAGATGAAAGAGGGACCTAAGAACATACCCAAAATAATCAGGGAGAAAAAAAAGATGTGGCTTGATATGGATATGAGGACCACACAGAATTAGAATTACACCCGCAAAATATTATTGAAAAAGGTTCAAATGAATGCCGAAAGTAACATGAAGTACTGAAATATACACATTCTTCTTTCTATTACAAACTCTACTTGCAGAATTTCCTCTTTCCTTGAAGGAAAAAATAAATAAAAAATCCTCCCCTCCATCCGGCCCAACAAGAATAAATGACAAATTTATGGCAGATAAAGAACGCATCATTAAGAATGCATGGCTAAGCAAAAGAAAGGCCGTTATTACAAACATAAGTAGCACTAATACAAAGAAGAATTACTTATTTTATCAAATACCAGCTTGGTACTGACATAAATTTGAATAGACACAAAAAAAAGGGCCAAAAATAAATAAAGAAATAATAAAGCAATGTAGTTAGAAGTCTCCAAAGTACAACTTAAGAAATGCTACCTGGGACTAAAGGGGGGCAAAAAAAAAAACTAAAACTAAAATGGAAATAAAAAGTAATACAAACAAGTTAAATGTACCATGACACAATCAGAGCCCAGGAGTATATTTGTTCTTGGAGAAACTATTAAAAGGGAAAAAAAAAAAAAAAAGGCACGATAGTGACTCACCTATGGAACAAGTTACTTTTAGACTAAAAAACATACCTTTTTTGAAGATTTTGATGAAAACCAATTAGCTGAAGGTGATGGTTGCACTGAAGAAGTACCTGCATCAATGCAAATCAGCGAATTCATAAAAAAAGCACCAATTGGCATTCTTCTCTATAATGAAAAATTATCTCACCATTCATATCAAGTTCACTTGTTTTTTCTTTACGCTTCTTCTTCTGATCGAAGGACATAAACAAGTAAGAGGTTGCCTAAAAGCGTTATTAAAGGAGTGTAGCATAGAAGGAAAATAAAAATGGCATACATACAGCTATCAGTGCATCCAGACCCTCCATAACAGGAGGTTTCAAATTCTCCAGGTCGACTGAAATACGTGAAGCCATTTGAACTTGTAAGCTAATGACAACACAGCATTGATGCCTCAACACAAAATATGCAGACATCACACTTATCAACAGTTGCTGACTTAAACATGAGAATCAGCAAATCCATGCTATAGTGAAAAACTTAAACATAGATAGCTTACCATCACTATTCAAGAGATCATGTGTTACTGCATGGCCAGCTTGTGCTAGAGATACTAGCTGCATGTTAAGTAGAAAGAATAGTTCAGGTCTTGAGGAATGAACAATTTTAGGGTGAACATCATTCAGTTGTGCTAATTACAACCTGCATAGCAGTTATAAACTCCTTGAAACCAAGGTATCCCTGCCGCTTCAAATCTGAAATTGCCCAAACCTGTAAATAAATTAAATTGAGTCGATAAAAAAGATCAAAAGAGCAAGAAAAGAACTAAAGAACTACTGAAAAATTAACATGCCAATAAAAAATAACTATGGGAAGAATATTAAAAGAACAAACAATAGCAATCAAATGACAGGGCAGAAATGAGATGCCCAAACTATGAAGCTTGAGATAGAAGTAAAAGAAACGTTAGTAGGCTCAACCAACCTACTAGATTCCAGTAAAGGTGGCTCTGCAACAGTGTATGACTAATCTAGATTAAAATTCTGTTTCAAGCGTCCATAATCAAATAATGGAGGTTCTACCACGCCATAGATGTAAGAATTTTAAAGATCTACGGCAGGTACTTGACACAGACATGTGATCTCGGTTTGCAAAAGTTCATATAAACTCAAAAAGGATTAAGAAGTGACAGCTTCAAGGGGGTTTTCCATCCAAATAATGACTTCAAGGTTGCTCACCTCTACGAGCAATTTGGAATTTTATTCAGCAATCAAAAGCCATGGATTCAAAATGTTACTGAGCAAAAACACCCAGAGCCAAGAGGAAATAGAAAAGAGTTGCCTAAAGTATTGTTACTACAACGAACAAACTGAAAAAATATCCCGGAGAAAATAAATAATATCACGGTGAAGAAAAATTGAACGCATCATTTCAAATATTTAAAACTAATCAAAAGAACAGTATTATCTATGCCATATAGCTCAGTGTCGTAAGATTAAATGAGGGATCCTCATATAGAAACGGACATAAATAACTGAAAGTATTATCTATGATGATGATACTCAGGCTAACATTATTTTCACATTGCGAAGAATTAATAACTATATACTAAGCACTACTTAGAAATACAGACATGAAAACAAGTCGGCTAAGCATTATAGCAACTCCTACTAAGAACACTTGGCACTAATAAAGAGGCCAAAAAAAAAAGGATAGAAAGAAGAAGAAGATTGAAGAAGCAAAAACAAAACATATGAAAGCAATTGGAAAAACCAAATTCACTGAACACCACCCTTATCATTCGAAACATAAATCAATTCCTAATCAGGCTTAAATTAGGCGCGACAACAACGAATGACCCCAAAAAGAACGGTAAGAAAATGAGGCAACACAAGGAAATCAAACCTGCTTGAGATCTTGCCTCGACAAATTCGACATGGCGAAGAACTTTATAGCATCATTGCCAGTAATGCGGCCATCGCCGTCTGGACAAAACATACCATCAGTCTTAATGCAGAAAAATGCTAAATTAGAAAAAGGAATATCGTTTATTCTTCAATTTCTAGAGAAGAAAGAGGAGGTTTGGAGATCGAATTTAGTACGGAAAATAGAGGAAAGTAATATCACCTGAATCAGCGTAACTGAACCATTCCTGATAAATCTTCTGGTGCTCCTTGGAACACGAACCGATTGGCGTAGAAGCAATCTCCATCGAGGGTAGAAGATCAGATAGAGCAAGATCCTCTCCGCATGAAGCAGCAATCTTCCCTGTATCCTTTGCTTCTGTTTCGAGATCCCTCCCCGGAAACAGAACCTTACGTGGAGTGGGAGTCCTTTGTATACGCGAAGCGGTATCGCGACAAAGGGGTTTACAGATACGTCGTCGTTTTCGCAATCTTGAGTTGGCGGTGGCACGGCAATGTCTCCGAGCAGCCGCACGACGTCGTATGATTGCAGCTTGGACTACTTGAATTAATGCTTTGAAGTTTGACTTCACTGTGACGCGCCAAAGTGAGAAAACTTTGGCTGTGCTTCTGTCTAGTCTCAGTGGAAAACGAAAAAACCAACGTGGCAAAACATTTGACGGCCGGGATTGCACCTGAGTAAAGGATACGTGTCGTGTCGTCATTGAAAATTGCAATTGACGTTCTTAACTTCTTTTAATAAACAGAGAATATCACAGGTGTCATCTAAGTTTTACTAATTTGAAATATTTGGACTTTTATGTTTTTCTCTAGTTAAAAAAATTTCGTACCATGAAATTGGATGAATTGTCACCTCTTGATAATTAATATATAATTAATATCTCCAACTTTAGGTAGTCTTGTTAAAAAGGGCCAGGGGCTACTTGTAGTCGAAAGCTTTTCCGGAATTTAAAGATTTAATCTTATCTGCAATGCTTGTTGGTCTAAAGAAGATATCGGTTTCGAGAATTTCTTAATTTTTTTCTTGCTTTTGTTTCAGGATCTTTTGGCGAAGGAGAAGCTGCGAGCGAGTCCCATCGAGAAGGCACCATGAGCCTGATCCAGGTAAATCGGTGGATTTTGAACTTTTTGTGACGAGAAAGGAAGTACCCAAAGTCTGTTTTCATTTATCTATAAAAGCAACCCATCTTCGCTTAGGCGAAAATGGTTCAAACAGAAAGTTTCCAAGGCATGAAGAGGGAGAGAAGGGGTTTCACAATTAGGGTTTTGAATAAAACGACTTTTTTATTTGTCATATCTTTCTTTTTCACATATTGAAAAGAAATACGAAGAAGAGATGTATCAAATTTGTTGGAATTGATGAATCAGAATGATGGAAAACGAGGGCAAAAAATTGGGCAAAAGAATAGATCATTGTCGTACGGTTACTATTAAAAATAATAGTTATTTAATCCTCTTAGTATCCTAACATAATATCATGATATATTTATGTATCTCTATTTGTTAACTATAGATCTTAAGGAAGAACGTTAAACACCTTTTAACATAATATTGAGATTCTAAGTTTAAAAATGGTACAACTAGGTCTGTATGATTTTCTCATTTTTCCTTCTGTTTCATCACTCGTTATTTAGTCTATATTTAGAATGAGGGAATGAAATGGAAATAATTATTGTTTACATTATAAAATTATGATAAAATATTTTTCTTATACACTTAAATGTCTATTTCTATTAATAAATTGATTCATTTCTAACAATTAAATCAAGTCACCTCCATGAACACTAACATGCTTTAATCAAGCATAACAGAACCATAATTACAAGAAATTAGGGGATTTAGAGAACAAAACCCCCCGGGGAAGAAAAAACAATGTGAGCAAAAAGAACAAACAACCGAACAAGAAACCAAACCCATCTCACCCTCTCTGTCCCTTTCTGTCTTCTCACGAAATGCCAATAGTTTTTCCAAGCAACCAGAGAACCAAAGACAACTGAATGCCAAAAATCGTGTGTAGTGTAGTCCGATCCAACGTGAACCCATAAACCGTAATCCCAGCTCTATTATTCTCGAAGTATGTCACTGACAAGAAACAAAAATCAAATCACGTTAACCCGTTAGAAAATAAAAGGAGTACCAATCTTATCATGTTCCCCGCATTTGCATTCTCAATCATGAGATTCTTTTTTAAAAGAGATTCTTTGTCGCTTACCCAGGGCCTGTCTCTTCTGAAACGATATGGTGCTGTACGCATATGATGGGATCAATTTATTGTTGTCCAGATCATCTTCCTCATCGCCGGCTTCATCGGCGTCTGATTCTTCCCCGAGCACGGGTAACACCCGCCCATTGTCAGTCGGAGCCCTTGGAGTCTCTGCATCGTTACCGTCAAATGATTCTAAAGTTGCGCAAACGTGCCACTTGGCAGCAAGACACGTGACTGCTTGCGCCTTGTGTGTGATCTTGGTTGCACTCCGCAATAATATCAAGAGTCCAGCGAGAAGAGCCATGGAACAAAGCTGTACACGAGAATCAGATCATCTCACAATTAGCGCGTGATGGGGCCATAAAGTGTAAACAATTATAGAGGGCTTTGTGACAAGACACAGTAAATACTACGTGGCAGAAGGATCACCGCTAGTTCCCCAGTTTTGTATATAGTGAGATCAGCACTGCTTTCGGTTGTGATCAGCAGCGAAGCAAGTTGGCTCCCCGTGACGAGGATCAGGAACCACAGGATGAACGCGCGGTACCGATGGCTTATGATCCGAAGATGCCGCCTGATCCTAAGGTGCTCAGACAACACGGACTCCACGTCGGAGTCCACCTGGAAGACTGAGGCGAAGTCCTGGAGCCGTAGGATCTGGAGGTAACAAATCAGACGGAAGAGAACACAAACGAGGAAGACAACAGTCGTGCGATAGAGCCAAGAGCACAGTTCCATTATGCACGCTACTGCATCGCTCACGTAGACATTGCCCAAAAAGGGAATTTGGGAAGCCCCAGAGGCATACCACCATATCTTGTACGCGCTCTCCGCCACGAAGCAGGGGATCACAAACACTGAGAGGATCTTGAGTGATCTCTGCGCCAAATAATCAAAACGTGAGGAAAGTCAAACAAATTTTACCAAAACTTGACCGAAATCCATTCAAACATACTATTAAAAGAATTGTAGGAAGCATGGTAGGAACAATATCAAAAAGCAATAGCTCTCTTCCTGATTTCGGGTGGAGAAAATGACAACAATTAAATTGATAATCATTGTTTAACTATAATTAACAAGATAAAAATGGGTTAACGTAATTAATACTAAAATTAAATTTCTGTAGAAAAATCAAGCAAATCAAAACATAATATTTCTATTGTTTCGTTAACAAGCATTTCGCTTTATCTGGAAGAGTCTAGGCAGGCTCACCTATGCAATTGTTGGGGAGGCTCTTTTCTTTTTATGACTCACCAGAAAGGTCTCTTTCTTTCTACTTAAAACTTTCGTGGTTGGTAAGTAATGAACCTTCCGGCGTCTATACGGCTCTCGGCTAAACATTTTGATCATCATAATTATAAGCTTAACGAAAAAATAATTCAAACTCAACGTTGAAATGTGATTCTTTAGATGCTTTAGAGAGATCAGTCATTTCCAATATTTCACACCAAAATCATCCAAAACCGGAATTCTAATAAAATTTCCAACCGGCCAGCATAACTAATTCCAGGGATAGGGAGGGAACTTACATTGAGTTGTCCGGTGTACCCATTGCGGACCATCTCGCTCTCGTCGACGAGCTTATCGAAGAACAAGAACCTACGGAGCCCGTACTTCCGAACGAAGCCGGAGAGGCACACGAACGAGAGCGTCGCGACGCTGCTGAGAGACAGCTGAACGACGCCGTCGTAGGGCCTCGAGTGCTTGTTGTCGCAGGTGGAGCAGGCCAGAAGGAAATGCGAGATGACGGGGACGACGATCGCGAAGAGGACAAACATGGACCAGGATAGGCACGCCGACCAAACATCCGATTGGTCGACGCACATCCACCGTAGATACGATCTGAAGCTCTGTAACTCGTCCTGCGCGTGCGATACGCACCGCGAGAATTTGTGGTTTCGGTTTAGCAATCTCTCCCCGCTGTCTCCCATGATTTTCCTCTTTTTCTTTTTCTTGTTAGGATTGAATTCAGAGTGAAAGAAACAGGAAAATAGCAAAAATCTCTGGGTTTTTCCTTCTCCAAGGTGTGTTTAAATTGAGGGCCGAAGAGAAATATGGGATGATTTTAAAGAACGCCGGGAGAGCATACGAGGAGGGAGCCCCGATCAGGGAACGTGGTTGGTTTTTGGGACGGAACATAAAAACCAATTTTAACAGAAAGTCCAGAGGGGTTAACTAAGCGTATATGTGCTCCCTTAAATTGCGGAGATCCACCGCTCATCAGGGCCGCAGAACTTTTGCGTTACTTAATCAGAACGACAGGATGAAGTCCCATATCACAACCTTCCAGGAGACACTAAGGTGTCATCTTTGATGCTTTGCATCTTATTGTTTAAGCCGTGATTTACGATTAACAAGTAGCCTTGGCGTCGGGGTTCCATGTGATCTCGCGCAGTCACGACTGATTAGTTAGACTGGTAGCAATATATACTAATTGTGGCTCCACTGGTGGTGGGACCAGTATCTAGCACGTGTACGGTTGGCTTAGCATTCTCTGAGATGGCACAACCTGTAGATCGCCAGATGGGATGCTATTAATTGGTCTTGCCACGCTTTATTACTTTATCCTTTGTCCTTTTCCCGTTTCCAGCGTCATCGGCGTTTTGGCCAACTTTACACTTCTTATGTGCTTATTTATTCGAACATTCTTATTAAACAATTGGTTGTCGAGAGTTGATTCAACGATGCACTGTATAATTTGTAACATGTAAGACAGGGATTTGAGGAATGTGCACAGCGTTAAGGACATTTCCTCAAAATATGACTTAAACGACCACTTAACATCGAAATGAAATTATATGGTAGGACTTGGGTTAATTTTAACGGAGGTTGAATTTATTTGTACCAATGAGTTTTGGTGAAGTTTAAATAAATGTTATATTATTAATATTTTGACTTATTCTATTTTTTTTTATATGTAGAGATGTTTACTCTTTTTATAAACATATGAAATCCTTATAAAAATATCTTTTCAGTTTTTTAATGAGAAGTATGTTAAAATGCAGTGTTAATTTCATGTGGCTAATATCTTGGCATATTATACTTTTATATATAAATGCCTTTTCTTCTCTTATATATTAATTTTTAAAGTGAAATAGAGCCTTTTATTAGAACTTTTATGATATGATAGGTACTTCCATTGTCGAACAAGTACAAATTGCCTAGCTGATTTCTACAATGTCTTAAAAAATCATAGTTTGTTACCTACGAGAATAGGAAATCATTGTTCATGCATAGCATGCACTCTTGCTTTTAGGGTAAAGACTATCGTTGGAAATAGCATTCAAAATATTTTTGTCCATTAAAGGATTCGCCCACAACATTAAAGCATCGAAGCACAATGTTGGTTACCCATATTTTTTCGAACTTAATTGATGGTTAATGAGTGTTGTTCCCATAATTGTATTGGTAGATGAACATAGCCATGATTTTGGAGTTGAAATCACCATTATCAGCTATTACATGCGGGTCCAACTATTCGAAAGTTATCCCACTCAATTCGATTATTACCCTTACATTGATGATTCGGATTGCAACATAGGAAAAGTCACAAGAAAGGTTAGGAAATGATTTCCATTGAATCAAGCGTTTCAATACAAAATTTAGAAAATATTCAAATTTGCATATATTCAAAACTTATTTATACTGCTATCCATGTCGTCTTTAAAGGGATCAAATAGGTATAATTAAAGAGAAACATGAAAATGGAAAATAACAATAAAATAAAAATGGTCACATTTATATCTTTGCAAACTCATGCACCTAAATGTCAAATTTAAAACTTCTTGGGCCCAAATCCCATTAGTTCACCATTGAACTAGCAAGTGATTCATTACTTGTTATGCTTGGATTTTGCATTACTTCTTTGCTATCACAGTCATATAAATTAGGGCAAATCTACATTAAATCATGGTAATTCAATCAGAACAAATTTGCATTAACCTGGTTGAATTATGGAAACCCCAATATGACCAAATTAACATTGACTTCATCAATATCATGATGGTCTTGATCTATATTAATTTGGGTTTGAATCTGCGTAATATCATCAACTTCAACGTTATCCTTTATTTTTGCTTACTCCAAGCATAACACCCTCCTAGGTCATGACCTTAGGATTATGGTGAGCTTAGGCTTATAGAGGCCTAATGTTGACAATAATATTCAAATGAATTTATCATTGATTAGCTATTAACTTTAGGGTTTTTAATATAACGGTTAAAGATTATAACAAACGGCATTAGAGTAAACTCCACATTCAAGTTTGAACCACAAAGGGGATGACTTGAGAAATAAAATGATTATAGGATTAGAACTTGGATTGTCACAAGTGGAAAAATGGATGATTGTGGATGGGCCTTGGAAGAGTGACAAGATGTCACAATCCTAAGATCATAGTCCTTTTTGTAAGAAATGGAGAACATAACCTTTTTCAAGCTGTTAGTTGCCATTCATTCTCCTCCATGGTGTCATTATTTCATTTTACTTTTTCCTTACCTTTTAAGCCTTCATAAATGACTTTTAAGTAGTACCCCTCCCTAAAAGGGGAAAAATATATATTTGGTCAACCATAATGAATAGCCCATCTTTAGTATGCAGCTGTCTATCACTTTGCAAGACTCAAACAAGACTTCTCATCAAAACTTAAAACATTCTTAAGAATAGTGACAAGTTGGTCATATGTTCAGATCATTATTAAAGCCATTGATTTAAACAAAAATGCACATTCTTTGGGATTAGATCACATAAGAAATGTGCCAAACCTAAATTTTCCACGTTAACTTGAAAATCGAATTAAAAAAGAGATGTGGCTAACCTAGATCTATCACTTCAATGTCAATTTAAGCTATTAATTTGAAAATGCATAATCTTTGGATCAAACCAAAGAAGAGATGTGGCCACATCAACTTCAAATCAAACCAAGGAAGAGGTTTGGCCAACTCTAACTTACCACATCAATGTCAATTTGAACTCTTGTTATAATATGCTTAACAATTATTGTAAACATCAAAGCAAGGAAAGCAAGCTGACCTCTTCACCAAGCCTTTACCAAAATAAGTCTTTACAAACTTTAACAACATACTAGACATTACCATGCCTCGTGTTAGAGGGGTATTAACACATACAATGCTAGGCCTAGTGAACCAATCCATGAACAAGTTACCAATACTTGAAAAAAAAAAAAAGAATACTTATTGGTCTATCACACATCATGTCGCAAAAATGCTTAGAATACTACGTCGATCGTAGAGATAATGTTGAACTCATCAATTGTTTCCAACCACCTTTACTAATCTCGCCCCATACAACAGCTCTAGAGAATCCAAAACCATCATCCTCTCTACCTCATTCACATCCGTGAGGCCACCATGGAAGTTGAGGCCTTCCACCATTTATAAAGGTGTCAAATCATTTTATCGACCTGAGTGTTCTATGTCGAAAAAGCTTTCTAAGTATTCATTTTGTTCCATATTAACATTAAAATATTAATCTAATAGTAGAAAGAGTACCTTGCTAAGTGTATAGACTTCAAACGATTTAACTTTAACCATGTTAATTGTTCCACATTATTGGTTAATAAAGAATCACCACCATTAAAACATAAAAAAATATCAAGGGTTAGTTGTCCAATCTAAACAAATCTGAGCTGAATGGTGTTCGGAGACTATGTTGGTAATGAAGGTTGATTGAGAAAAGGAAGAACCAAACCAACCAATTAATCTTTTTCATTTATGAAACGACTTTTTCATCCACCATTCACATTGAAAGTGCACAAGATTTCGTTGTATACGTCATGATAGAACCCACAATTTTATTTTATTGGGAGAAAATGTGTTATCTAATGACCAGAAAATTTAATGCTTCTTATTCCCTTGGAAAGATTGAAAAGTAAGATTACACTACAAAGTTATAAATGGTGTGAGAGAGAGAGAAAAAAAAAAAAAAAAACCTAAAACAAGTTAAATAGACCAACCAACACATGAACTTTAAAGGAGCTGAGGGTAATAGGGAATGATTTGAAAGTAAATATCTTACTAATGGTTTTGAAAATAATTTTCTATATTTTGATCTAATCTTTCAATGTGATATAAAATTAAGGAGTTCCAATATAATCTACATTAGAAATAACTTTCACAACAGTCATTTAAAGAAACTGTTTTATTAATTTCTTTTTCTTTTTCTTTTTAGGTTTCATCCTTTTAACATGTAATGTGTTCCTCTCGCAGGCTTGGGTTCACGTTGGTTTTGTTCGCGGCCCATGTGCTTCATATATGTTTTAAGTGGATAACATTTTCTGTTCAAAGTCGAAAACATATTCCGACAATGATAAAGGTCGAGCCCAATGCCCAAACAAGTCCAATCTTGAGTAGCCTCAACGGGACGGCTTGTTTAGCAATTTAATTAATAAAAAAGGGACGGTAATAATCATTGATACAAGATGATTATCTCCGTTTTGACCTTTTTTATGGTAATATGAAAGAAGAGATTAAGACAAAAGGGTCAAAATGCTTCGAGATTAACGGAGATAACCCCTTTATGTCTTTTTGAAACTTCAATTTGCATATTATTCGTTTTTACGATTCGAACTCTCATAAATTAGATCTTAAAGACGTTTTAATTGGATTCAACAACACTCAAATATGAAGAAAAAATTATGAAATGAACCTTGACAAATCCATCTTTGCAACTTGATCTTAGATCTGACTTCGAAAAGACTCTCTCATAGAAGATAATTGAATCTACATCTTGACAACCATACTCTACCATATCCACGTGAAGATACATCAAAAAATGTAAGTTTTGGACTATGCCCTGTTTTCCTCTAGCCTGATCTTGAGATGGGTGGACATGTAAGAAACGAAAGGAAGCCGTCAAAAAGCCGACGGCCAGGGAAAGTCCATGAAGCATCACCACAATGGTTAGGACAAAAGCCATTAAGTTAATCGTTTCTGTACAGCACCAACAGTTCACAAGATTCCAACACATGGATTATAATAGAACCCATATTCAAAATATACACATAAGAAAAAGAAAAATCTGCTTGTGGTGCCCTCCTTTCCCAGTCTCCGAAGTGACAAAGGAAACTGCCATGAAAGCCGATCTGCGTCTTCACATCTGGTCCAAGTTCAGAAATGGGCGACACGAAAAGAACTGATGCAACAAAGGAAACAGAAAAAGATACGAACTCCATACCGTATGAAGGAATCAAAGCTTCTCCTCGCTAAATTTACTTGGAAAAAACTCATAAATCGGAGATTCCTTTCCCAGACAACCCAACCCACAACTATTTCCGGCTATCTTCCCTTGCTTTTTCCGTCACATTTCCTTTTCTCAAACAAGAAAATTTCATAGTTGCTGCTAACAATCTCACATTGTGCACTTCTCGATCACCATAGATCTAAAGCAAATCGAAGACGAGAAAAGGATAAAAGAAAACGATTGCCCAAAAAAGAAAGAGCGATTAAAATCCAGAGAAATGCAACTAATACTAAGATTTTGATTTTCTTTTTCTGGCACTGCCAAATGCAGATAACAAAGGAATAAAGCTTTTTACAGGGAGGCAAATGGAAGGATGGGTGAAAACCCCACATCTCATAACTTTAGTACCATCATACAAAGTAGAAATGTAGAGAAGAAGAGAAGGAGAAGGGATTTTCATCAGACAACATGGGAATATAGTCTCGTAGAGATTCAGATCGTTTTATAATATAATCTTATCTCATAAATTCTTCTTCTTTTTCGCATTTAGAAAGAAAAAAAGATAGCGATAGAAGGAACAAAAATTAAAGTAAAAATCATTGATCATCACCATCATAATAATCATAATCATATCGTCGTCGTCATGGTAATAATTAGAGACACAAAGCGGTGCACTGCAGATCATCACCGGCAAGGTCAACGCCTTCCAACAGCGGAATATTTAGATCGAACGGCAGGGGAAACTTCCGGCAGGAGGACGACGCGAAGTCACCGTCATCCACGACGACCGAAGACGACGAGTCGCAGTCGCTGTGGCAGTCCTCGGGGACCACGGGGGGCGGCCTGTCATGCCGTCTCCGCGCTGCGAATCCGGATGCAGCGTACGGTGGTTGCAGCGGCGTGGGCTGAGGCGCCGCCCTGGGCCCGCTGAACGACTCGACCGTGCTGCTCATGCCGCTGGAGGTCGGCCTCTGGGGGTCCATAATCTGGTGCTCCTGAAACCCATCGTTGATCCCGTATAACCGATGGTGGTGATCCATAAACACACCGCTTTGGTTTGGATTGAGCGGAGAAAAATACGTGGACTGGGAGGGAGGGAAGTTAGTCTTGGCCTTGGGACCACGGAGGCTCCGAGCCGCCTTGTCATAGGCTCGTGCAGCATCCTCTGCTGAATCGAACGTGCCTAGCCAGACCCGAGTTTTCTTCCATGGGTCTCTGATCTCTGCCGCGAATCTTCCCCACGGTCTCCTTCTGACGCCCCTGTACCGTGGTTCTTTGCTTATATTCCTCATCTCCGATCCTCCTATAACCGGCGCTGCCGACTTATTAGCCGCCGCCGCCGCCGCTCCTCTCCCTCTCCTCATGATTCACCACAAAAACAGAATCCCAACTCCCAAAGAACAAAAAAGAAGAAATGAAATCAATGAAATTCTCAAGCTTTGTTTGAAGAAAGCTGAGTTTGGGTAGATCAGAATGAATCAAACATCCTCGAAGCAACACGGGAAGAGCCAAATAGAGACACAGACAGAGAAAGAGACAGAGATAGAGAGAGAAGGGTGGAAGGGGGAGGGAAGGTGGGATTGGGAAAGAAATGGAGAACACCGGTAGCACCACCTTCTCTTCTACAACCAAAAAAAAAATTAAAAATTATTATTTTATTTCATTTTTTATCCAAAGGAGAAATAATTATATAATTGTATGGGTTATGGCTTTTCCTTCTTTTGCTTTCTCGATTTCTCTACCCTCTCCCGCCCCCACAAACCGACCCGCCTTCTGATTGCCTGCCGCTTTATCGATTTTATTTTTCTCACAATAATCTAAGAGGACACCCCAATGACGTAAAAGCCCCTCTCCCTATCGTTGTTCATTGCCTCTTTGCTTTACGTGTCATATCTCTTTCCTTCGCTGAACGTATTTGGTTTTGGTTTGGTGAAGGTAATTAATGAAATCTGCAAGGCTAAAATCCGAAAAGCGCCAGTTCCTGACTCGGTCCTCCGTGGAAACTTTCCGAGCCGGTTTTAACACCCACTAGAAGATTTTTTTTTTTTTATTTATTATTATTCTCTTTCACCTCAACCATTTCGGCCAGGCCTAGTCCCGCCATGATTTTCTCCACTTTTTGGAGAAAAAGTTCTTCTCAAATCATCTTTTGTAGAAGTATATAAGATTAATATTGAAATTTAAAAATGTTGGTCGCATCTTATTTTCTGTTTGTGAGTTGTTTTCTTTGGGTTTTTTTAACTAGTAATAACGAATATGTTGAATCAATGTGACTAAGGTTCTAGAATTTACCAATGAGAGAATTAACAACTTTTTTCTTGATATTTCTTTTTACTAATAACAAGTTTAGTGGAGGCCCTATTGATAAACATAAATGATAGGCCTAATTACTTAGATTAACTGATTTTGGCATGAAGAATTTGGAAAAGAAAGATTTGGTTTGTCTAATTGAGGCAAGGGCGATGAAGAAACAAATTAAACTAGGATCTCGTATTGACGTCCTGATTTTTGGGTTGCAAAACGTTAATGGAGGTCTTAACTCTTTGTGTCAATCAGATCCCTCTAAACAAAGTATTAAGAGAGTTGCCTAATATAGCTAATCAAATTTCTCGATCTCAATAAATTTGGTAATTATAGATTAGCATGTATTAAAAGCTCAATTGTATGCTATTTTTTATCTCCTCTTCCCTTCTTCAAAAAACATCTAAACAAAGAAATGGGTAACTATTTCTACTCCTTTCCTCCTTATCCAATAAGGAGATTATAATATGGCTGAGAATGAAAATCCACGTAATTTCTCCTATTTTTACCTTCTCTTTTCTTCTTCTTTTTTTTTCCCAAGTAGTACATCAGTGAATTTTTCAAAGTAAACTTTTCCATCCGGAGTTGTTGAATGCTCTTCATCATTAACAATTAGTGACAAAGATCTACAGTGTCCAAAGTTGAAAGTCAATTTGCTTTTAGATGAAGAAAAGAAATGATAACCACAAGCCAACTGGTTTTGAGTCAAATGATAGGCTTACACATCCTATGAGATAGGGTCTTAATTGAGATCGAAATTTCAATGCTTTAGTAAATCTGTTCAACGGAAAGAGGATTTAAATAATATATGTTAAATGATGAAGCTAATACTATTGCACCATTTGGTAAAGTTGCTAACCTTACTACACTGTGGACACTAATTTATTCAGTTAAATAGAAGTGTTTACCTAATACCAATTTCATCATTCATAGACAAAGCCAAAATTATACTCCACGCAACATAAAATATTGGTTAGTGCTCCTTACACAATGTTATTTCCCGCTGTAAATGGCTTTAATATTTTGTAGCTTATTTCAAAAATAATAAAATAAAAATCATCAAAGAGAAAAAAATCTATTGTATGTAATTTTAGCATTTTTCAAGAAAAAAATTGTTAAAATGTTCAATTCTCCTATAAAATTTTGTAAGAGATGAAATGGGCAAAATGCTTTGGGGTGAGTGTTGGGCCCTCCAGTTTGAGCCATCATGCAAGTGGTGGGGTTCTTGGTCATAAAAAAAAAAAAAAAAAAGTATTGTCATATTTTCTCAATCTATACAAAACTTAATTTACAAGTAAAATAGTATTTCACATGAATTCTAAATTTTGATATCATATTAAAAAAATTATTTATTCCATTAAATTTAACTTGTAATGAAAAAGAACACATCACATGTGCGAAACACAACATACCATATTATCGGTATAAGATTTCAACGAAAAATTCTCTCGCCCTTTGACCAACTACATTATTCACATTCTTAGCATTAGCTAATGTCAAATAAAGCAGCCACGTGATTACGAATGGTCAGATATCGGTGCCAGCCGGTGCCTTTTGGGTGAGGTGGCCATTATTGATAAGTTTTTTCCCGGGCCACTTTGTTGATTCATGTATATAGAAATACATCCTCCCTGGAAAATTTCTGGCAACTCCACACTACATATCTGAGGTTGCGGGCAAAGTGGTGAATATGCTCTCAAATATTCTCCATAGCATAGGCCTCGTAATGAATGAGTCATTGATTAACCATGTGAACCTGATGAAAAGGAAAGAAATCGGGATTAAGAAGTTCACGCCAACCCGGAAGCTTTGCTTTCTTCTGTCTTTCTCCCATCGGACTGTTCATTTCTTTGGCGGAATTTGAGAAGAATATTCAGGAACACCATGATTTGGTGCAGAAGGAAGAGGAAATGTATTACAGCTGTGCGATGCTTAAAAAGCAGTTTAGTGGTCATGGGGATTGGAAGATGGGACAATGTTTCTTTGGAAATGCTTGCTTTGAGGTTGAACCGCTTTATAAGAAAAGAAAGAGGTTTAGGGGAATTGCACCTCCCACGCCCTCCTAATCATGACCCATGTGAACTTCGTTATTGGGACCCAAGATCATTAGGTTTTACCCGGATAAATCAAGTGACAAAGTGAATTTGATTAAGGAGGGGAAACTCATAATTGCAGTTATTAATGTCTTGGCCATAGTGTCCATAAAAAAAAAAGGTATTATATGTTAAAATCCAACATGTGTCTCATATTGTCAATATGTTAATTTTATGTATTTATTATATGCATAAGCATTCATTATGCTTAAGAATCCGATGTCAAAAGAGAAAATCAACCTCTTAACATAATATTAATATTTAAGGTTTAAATAATGCATCTTTTTACTCGTGGGTTAAGTGTTTGTAAAAAATACTTTCCACACTTGAAACAAAATAACATATTAAAATATATTATGTATGTATGTACTCTTATATTGTAATGGTTTCACCCATTGTATTAATTAAATGAAAATGTGACCTTATCTCTCATGAACCAATTTTAATGAGAAAACTAAACATATTAACATTGTCTCTATAAAGAAGTAGAATAGAGAGAGAGAGAGAGAGAGTACAAACTCAATATATTTTTAATGTATTTATAACATACATGTAAGATATTTTTTATGCATTACCCAATTTAGCGCATTTCAGTCCTAATTACTCGTTTAAAAGAAGTCCTTTTAATGAATTTGGATCATTAACCAAAACAAGAATAACACTAACCTTTTCTTTTGAGTAAAGTAACGATAATTCCATTAACAACGTCCGTATAAATATTTTTTACTTTTCAATTGCTCATGGGCGGTGGGCAGAGATGGTCCAAAAATCATGAGCATCGGAGATAGGGAAGAAGCGGGACACAGGTGTCACGCATCCCCCTCCTCCGCTGCCTTAAAAGCAATCGTGGATCACGTTGACCATTCCTCGGGTGGGCCCCTCCCCACACCTGACCAACCCCTCCAACCCAGCCCAACCCAAATCCAACCCCTCCTAACATCGAACCCGTGGACCCACACGCGTAGCTCCCGCCGCCAGTGGGTTCACTAATCTCCACCGGCATCTCCCGGTGACGCACTGACATTTGACCGGCTAATTGTAGCGACAGGTGGCAGGATCTACGGGCCGGTCCTCTCTGACCGGACCTCGTGAGTCGAGGCTGCGTTGCCTTTTAGACGGCGTCAATTAATAGAGAAGCGCCACGAGTGAGGATTTGGAGGGATTTTCTAATATTTTAGGAAATCGGCCCTTGACTGGTATGAGCGTCGCGGTTTGTCGTTTTTGTTTGTTTGGTGGCGTGGAAAGCAACGAAGGTGGCGTTGGTATACGGCGTAGCGGATTGAACGGGCGGGGAGGTGGGTGGCCACGTGGGCCCACATTGATGAGTCTGGTTCGTGTCAAGGGCCGGTCAGGATAGGCTTACTAGTTGACCAACATCGCCACGCCATTTCCTTATCCAAGATTGAAAGAGGGAACCAAATCTTTCAATTCCATTTCTAAGCAGCCGTATCATTAAATAATTTCTTTATTCTTATTTTTATCCCACATGATTATATTTTTCTAATTTATGTTGCAGTGTTTGCCTTTGTAAAAAAAAAAAAAAAAAAAAAAACTTTTTACCACCGTCATTTATGGATTAACATGGTATATTCTTTGTGAATTTATATAAACGCATTCCAATGGCTTTACGTGATACCCTTCCTCTGGTTAGAGATGGGAGGATTTTACAACAAACCCAGTCATCATCTGATGAAAGTGGGTCGAAGTTTCTTAAATGTCACGCCTCGCGCCAACTGCAGAGCGCTGTCCCTTTTCTTGCGAAGCGCGCACGCCAGCTCCGGGAAACGCAGCGGAAGCATGCAGAGACGCTTTTTCCCTACACAATTTTGTTGGCTTTTGCAACTTGGCGCGTGAAAGTGCCGCGCGCGATTGCGATCACATTGACGTGTCTACGCGACGTAATTCCCCTCGCCTCCAATCTTTGCCCCTCATCAAACGCGCCCAACAACGAATATACTCGCAGACGGAAATGCCTGCACGCCAGAGCCTGGTCTCTCCAAATATCATCGCGAAAATCTGAAATAATCACCCGATTTTATGTCAATATATGGGAATTGAAACCTGTAGCAAATAATCTCCCATTATTCATCAATAGTCAATGGTAGGGCAGTCAATTGTTAATTCACTAATCCTACACATCCAAGTCCTAATTGAGAAGATTTGATTTATTTATAATTTTTTAATCATTACCGATTTTTTTCATTTTCAAACAAAATAGGTACAAAAAGGTTCCATATTTCTTAATCTAAAAATATCTATGATTAATGAATTTGAAAGACATAAACCATTTAATGTCAAGTATTAAATTAATCTATAAATATCTATGATTAATGATTTGTGTTTGTCATCCTTTCACATGGCCCATGCTAATCTTCTTTGTATCATTTTAATTTTATCATATGTCTCGAATGATTCTTTTTATTTAGTACAATGTATTAAAAAATAAAAGACTTCATAAAAACTAAAGTATGTCATTTAATAGTACTTATTTATGATACCAATGTATACGAAAATACGACATGTATAACAAAAGAGAGTTATAGACTATCTTACTAATTATGGACATATAATTCAAAATATAAATTTTTTAAACCATTCTAGCTTATAGTCATGCCCATGCTTAATTGTTTGAAAAATAATTAATTAGGTTTGAGTAATTATAAAATACCATAGGATTAAATAAATGTGTAATCCAATATATTTAATGTTTTCACTTTTAAGTTTTATGTGAAAACTTGATATATATGATATGTTGTTTTTTCTAACAATTAGACTTACACCTTACCCTTTATACCAATTATAAGTATAATTATTATATTCAATTTTATTGTTACTAATAAAATTTTTTAAGATGCTATCTCAAATTTATTTTTTAAAAAAATATATGAATAATACATTAACTTAATATAGAAACAAATCTGATCAATTATTGTTCATATAGTCCGTATAAATGTGACGTATTGACGATTGCTTCATGCTGCTGTTCTAATGCTCCATTCACAAGAAAAAGGAACAGTATAAGTAAAGGAGATGAATTGCTTCCGGAACAATGCGCAAAGCCCGTGTTAGTTGCGAGCCGAGCAACCGAGGGCTTCAACCTTTCGTTCCTGTTCTCGGCTTGATTCAAGTAATTGATGGATCTGAGCTTTGTTGTAGTGAAAAGCTGTAATGGGACCACATTAAGTTCTTATATTTCTTTTTTCTGAATTACAAGGCTCAGCTGGTCTTCTCAGTTACTGTATCGGGCCTCGGCAGTTGATCTAGAGGCCTATTGGATCTGTTATGCATGTTTCTCTAATGGCCTTGCAAACTTGTGGCTTAAAAGCTTTCAAGCTCATAACTTCGAACAATTCTCTGTTGGGTCACATTTCTTGGGCCCAAAAGTTCCATTATCCTAGGCTGGTTTCAGTGCAATACTTCTTATTTGTGAACCCAAGTCCTTGCGAGAGTTCAGCACACTTACAAAGGAGATACGAATTAGAAATAGTGTTAGTCTACAAGACTGTCATCTATTTTGTTCATTGTTGGTTTATAGAACACATTTGTCCCTTGTTATCTGTTCTAGAATGATATTATCTATGTAAATCTTTACAGCATCACCTCCCCAGACCAAAAGATAGATTTGGTTTATAAATGTCAATTTCCTCCACGGTTGCTGTCATGAGAAAATAAGCTAACCACCATGTTCATGCGTAGAAATAAATATACTTTTGAATGACAAAAGTCGTAAAGAATTTAAAATAAAAACGTCCTTATATTCCACCTTATGGTCTAATCTATGTGCCCAAACCTCTCTCATACGTAATTCTGAGAAATGAACATATATGAATGGATCCGTCCTTATAGACAAAATGGCAACAACTACACCAACTCGTCATATTATAAGCATTAATACATAGAAAAAGAACACGTCCGTCTCCCAATCTCTAGAGCTAGAAGGGAAAAAGAATCAGTCGGTCAACAAATGCAAAGCTACACTTCACCCAACTCCCGATCTCTTCATCTTCTCAGTACCCTGTAGGGAAGTTGCAGGTTCCGAAATCTGGAAACACAGAATCAACATTTCAGCCAAAATGTCAAATGTTGATCTTACACGGTTGAAAAGCAAAAAGCAGAGAAAAGTAGTGATCTGGGCAAGGTTTTTGTCAACGGAAGTAGGTCGAAAATCAACCCAGCAATTAAATATTCCAAGAACATTTAGTGTCGACAAAAGATAGGGAGCTTTCAGTATTAGTGCTGTCTGACAATTTCTGTCTAAGTACATTTCTCCAACAAGGAACATCACATATCTGAATCATGTATCAAGATAAAGAACTAATTTGACTTTTTATTTTTGAAATAAAATAGAATGCAGGGATTTCTTACTAATAAAATCGAAGACTATATCTTTCAGCATCATGGATAAAGGTTAAAAGTAATGCGAACAAAATATACTATATATACAAGAAATAAACAAATGATCACTTCAACTCTTTCTGAAATGTCATCAAAACAATTCTTTATGCAAATATTCGTTCACTTTCTAGCTGAATTATAAAGAGTAATCATTTAAAAAAATTGTCAATAATTATTTAATGTTATAGTGGATGGATTTAGATGTGATGGAATACGTACTAGGAGGTTGGGTGACTACATGAGCCGCCCCGCCGAAGTTGCACGAACCGGCCGCACGAGCATTCTTCTGGAAATAGCTATTGAAAGCATAGGAAGCGTGGGCCACTAGGGTGTTAGGATTGTAGCAGGCGGCATTCGGCTGAATCGGACGGCAATCAGCACCTCCCTCGCCGCAAGCGTAGTCAAGTGCAGACTGCAACTTCTCCTCCCCAACATTCTCATTCGCCACGCACCACGTCTGCCCCGACTTCACCGGCGTCTCTGACGTGTTGTCGGTTGCCGGAGCCTGCTGGCTCTTGCTCCCGTTGATCGGCGTTGATTGGCCACTGTTAAGCTCCGCTTCTGTCAATGGAATATCATAGACCTTCTCCTGGTTTGGGTAAAACAGCCCGTAATTCCTCTCCGAGGTGGGACCCGGCTTTTGGTTCTCGTTGAACAAAGCAAATATAAAAACGTTGAGTGGGTCCTGAGGTCTCAAAGGGGTCCCACTCCCGGTGAGCACTCTGCGCACCAGGTTTCCGTTATACGCCGCCGCATTAGCCTGGCCAGCACCGATTTCATTGGCGTCGCCCCGTGAGGGCCAGCCCGTCTCTGTTACCACTACTTTCACATCGTTGTAATTGAGAGCCGAAAGCGCGGAGAAAATGGCGTCGAGTTGGGCTTCAAATAAGTTGTTGTAATGTAATCCATTTCCCGAATCTACCACGCCGGGGTTTTGCTTAAGTGTAGCGTAATCTAAAGAGATTTGATCGGATGTCGCAGTGTACGCGAAAAATGGATATACGTTGACCATGAAATACGACTTGGTTTGACGCAGAAGGTCCAGCATGGGCTTGATGACGGGTTCAACCAGCTCGGCTTTAAAAGCTCCGGCGGATGATGGGTACGAGGATTGGAGAGCGCTAAGAGCTACAGGGGACGAGATTTTGACTACGGATTCAAGGTTGTACTTGACAAGCGAAGAATAGATGTTTTTCATGGCGGGTACAAGGAAGTTGGTGGTGTTGTTGGGGTCAGCGAAGACCTCGTTCCCCACCGCAATGGCTTCGATTTTGGTGGCGGGGTAGTACGAATAGATGTTGGCTTGGACCCATTTATCGGCGAACGATTGGTCGGCGGCGGTTGAGGCGAGATGATCGTTGGGCAGTGCGACGGTGACGCTTATGCCCGAGTTGGCCAGCGCAGTGAGAACCCCGGAGTCGGTGTCGTAGAGCTTCACTCGGTCCAATCCCTGTGCTTTCAGTAGCTTCACAACTTCCAGCGGCGCTGGTAGGTCGTTCGCGATTCGGCCGTAGTTTATTCCGATCGAACCTCCCTCTGCAACAAAAGCGAACATAATTAAAATGACATAGCCACGCCGCGTCGGTACTTAAGATAGAAAAAAGAGAGCAAAAGAAATACCGGCGAAGGCCGAGAGAGAGAGAAGCAAGAGAAGGTATGAGAATCTAAGAGTCTCCATGCTCTGGTTCTGAGAGAAGCAGAGCTTGATGGAAGGAGAGGGATTTGGTTAAATGTACAAGCAGCTCCGATTATATAGACTCTGTGACGGCGTGTAAAAAGAAGACGACGAAGGAAGAATACAAATGAGAGAGTCGTTTTAGTGGGAAAGCTAGATTTAGAGGCGGACAGCCGCTACACACCAATCCCCATTTGCCCACCCAGTCGACCTCGTCATTATGTTCTTTTGTTTGCGTCAGGTACTGAACAACTGAAGTATCTTGCCGGGCGCCCGTTCCTTGGTAAAGACTAAAGCCTATGATGGATTTCA
Source organism: Casuarina cunninghamiana (assembly GCA_028551485.1). Lineage (NCBI taxonomy): Eukaryota > Viridiplantae > Streptophyta > Magnoliopsida > Fagales > Casuarinaceae > Casuarina > Casuarina cunninghamiana. The sequence goes on along the minus strand of CM052363.1, from coordinate 28,420,505 downwards.
TCATAACCTATGCTGGTAAGATTGAACAGCGAGAACTTTGCGGGTACCAAAATAATGCGACAATTCTGAGATGCATTTTTGGGTTTTCATCTGTTCTTTGCTATCAGGATTCAAGTGAAAGTGACACTTCTTGCCTGTTTATTAACCTAAAGTCGACGTTGCCTTGCTAACCGTGTTGGATTGATGACAATAATGAAAAGATTTCTTGATGTCTCTAATCGAACTTTTTTGGGTTTTACGTCAAGGAACTTGCCACATTGTTCAAGCAGTTCATTTTGGAGACAAGAACGCTTAACCCCTGTAAGCTTAACCTACTCAGTGCGTAACCTATGGTTTGATTTTGCAAGCTTTCAACCCCTATGATTTGACCAACAGCAGATGCTGTTTTCGGGAAGTAATAAGTCTTAAAAGCTGCTTATAATAAGAGTGTATTTTGTCACTAAACTGCTGCAGTAGCGTTTGAAACCATTGAGAGGTAACTGCATCGTTTGGGAAACTCAAAGGCTAGTGATAATGATTTTTTAACTGATTTTGAGTTCCAGAGTACGTGGAATTGTATGTAAATGCGGAATGCTTGGCTTTTGCTCAGCGTAAGGAGCCAAGCAAATTTCTTGCAGTAAATCGCCAAAAGCATGCCATCTCCCAGGCGGGGTAAAGAATCAATGCCAAGAATTGAATCTGTATACGCAAATGAATCTGGATTCATATGAACCCAAAGAAGCTCCTCCCACTTGAGATTTGAGATTGCGGCTAGGGATGGAGACAGGGCACTAATGCCATTCAATGTATGATAAAACTAAGCGCAAAATCAATCAATCATGAAACAAATATATATTAAGTATTGGAACAGTATCAAACTATATAGTAAACTAGATTAAATTATATGATACGTCGATGAACACAAATGACATAATCCACGTCCAATTCTTGCAATTATTTGCAATGAAACGCGTTAACTCGCTTTGCGGGTTTTCTAAGTCTGTTGCTTCCTTTCAATAGCGCGTTCGGACCCAGATGGCAAAGATTACTGAACTTCACTCAAAGGCCTAATCTCTTCTACTATCATAATTGACGGGCCATTATTTCACTTGGGAAGTTGGTAAGTTCAGTTAGGAAAAAAGGGATCTAGAAGGAGTAGATTGTTCTTCAAGGAAGATAAGTCCAACCCCACTTTGATTTTGTCTTCTGAAGTTCGTTGCCTGTGAAACAAACCCTTCACGATCTATCCTTATCCTTTCTTCCGTGATCTTAATTAACAAGAAGGTATTGTTCTTTTGGGTAGTTAGTTGAGTACTGGAGATGGGGATCCCCATCTGGTCCGGCATATACGGCTTCATGATTGATGAAGATCCCAAGAGTACCAAAATCGTTATGGCGAGGGAGAGTTTTGTTGGAGGGATGACAATACATGAGGTTCTTGCTAATTACAGTCTGGTTTCGGACGATAATAGACGATCACATCACACTCTTCTGTCTTGGGTTTGGCCGAACTGATGCGACAGCATAATGAATCTTTTAATGGGAATAGGAGACTATTCACAACTTATAGTCCAAATTTTGGTCGGCGATGAAGGGCCAACCCCAATTTTTCTGTGGGAAAGGAGGACTCTATTTACAAAAAATAGTCAAAAGAGTGATAATGAACTCCCAAGACATTTCGTGCGAAACGTTCTTGGAATCTGGTTGTCATGCATTAATCCGAACGTATCATTTATATTGGTAATATATTGATTCATTGTTTATATATTCTTTTTTAAATATTATGTTTTCAATAAATTATTAATATTGTTCGTAAATTATATTTTTATGGGACATTTTTTACGTTTGTGATATTTTTGTTTGCAAGTAAAGGAAACAAGTGGTTTGGGCAGACGATTGTGTCGGACCGAACGAGCTTAGGCCTCATCTTTTGTGAGGCCTGCGCCCCACCGAAACTGACGGCTGAGGCCCTCCTCCAGGGGTTATCGGAGCGAGAGATAGGAGGCCGGCGCTACGAGCATCAGTATATTGCTAGCGGTTACGACCGGAAACAAACTTGCTGTAATTTCAGGATAATGTCAAACTGAAATTTGAATAAGATAATTACACATTTGATGTAAAGTTTTTGGATTGCAACCGCTGGGGTGCTTTTACTTTGCCTCTATTTTTTGTTTGGGAGGAACTAGAGCAGAATACTAGGGAAGAAGGCGATGAATTGGGCTTCAAGATTGTGGAGAGTCTGCGCTGTTAGGCCTAGTCTGAAGACAGCAATGCCGTATGATTTCTTAGACAATAGGTGAAGAAGACAAGCTAATCACCACGGAAAGAAAGACGTACGAAAGACAAATCATAAAGAATAAATAAGAAGGATAAGCAATCGATTCAAAGATAAAACCGTCTTTGTATTCAACCTCATTAGTCTAATCAATCGGCAGAAACCTCCTCCATACGTAACCCTTCCTTATAAATAAAAATAAATGTGTGACCAATACATGCTTGAAGACAATATAGCAACAACTACACCAACCCGTCGTATTATAAACATAAATACATAGAAAGAACACGTCCATCTCCCCAATCTCTAAAGCTACGAGGAAAAAAGAATCAGTCTAGCTCACCAAATGCAAAGCTACATTTCACCCAACTCCCGGTCTCTTCGTCTCCCCGTCTCTTGGTCTTCTCAGTACCCTGTAGGGAAGTTGCAGGTTCCAAATTCTGGAAACACAAAAGCCAACATTTTAGCCAAAACGTCAAAAAAATTGAGATCTGGGCAAGGCTTTTGTCAACGAAAGTGGGTTGAAAGAAACCAAGCAACTGAATTTATCAACACCCAGGCCCACAGAGTTTCGGGAAAACTTCACATTAATTCCACCCGACAGTTACTGCCAAAGTTCAGTGGCTGAAACAACTATTCGTTCTGCAATATTTCATTTCTCTACAGAAGATCATCAAAGAGTTTGAACCCTATGCGTGTCATTTTGAAATAAAATACTATTTAAACGATTATTAAAAATCCAAGATTATATCTTTCATGGTTAATAAATGTGCAAATAAAATATATCCATGTCAATGAAAGATGATTCTAAATATGCAAAACATAAACAAATGATTTCTAATTTGATGTAATTTTATGTAATTTGTCTATTATCGTTTAGTATTTAAGTGGTCGGCATTAGATGTGACAGAATACGTACTGGGAGATTGGGTGGCCACATGGGCCGTACCACCGAAATCGCAGGAGCCGGCCGCACGAGCATTCTTTTGATAATAGCTGTTGAAAGCGTAAGAAGCGTGGGCCACTAGATTGTCAGGATTGTAGCACGCGGCATTCGGTTGAATCGGACGGCAATCAGCGCCTCCCTTACCGCAAGCGTAGTCAAGTGCAGCCTGCAACTTCTCCTCCCCAACATTCTCATTCGCCACGCACCACGTCTGACCCGACTTCACCGGCGTCCCCGACACGTCGCCGGGTGCCGGAGCCTGCTGGCTCTTGCTCCCGTTGATCGACGTTGATTGTTCTCTCTCCGCCTCCGCTTTTGTCAATGGTATATCGTAGACCTTCTTCTGGCTCGGGTAAAACAGCCCGTAATTTTTCTCCGAGGTGGGACCCGGCTTTTGGTTCTCGTTGAATAAAGCAAATAGAAAAACGTTGAGTGGATCCTTAGGTCTCAGAGGAGTCCCACTCCCGGTGAGCACCCTGCGCACCAGGTTTCCGTTATAGGCCGCCGCATTGGCCTGGCTGGCACCGATTTCATTGGAGTCGCCCACTGAGGGCCAGCCCGTCTCTGTTACCACCACCTTCAAATCGTTGTATTTGAGAGCTGACAGGGCGGCGAAAACGGCGTCGAGTTGGGCTTCGAACAAGCTGTTATAACGTAATCCATTTCCCGAATCTACCACGCCTGGGTTTTGCTTAAATAAAGCGTAATCTGAAGAGATCTTATCCGAAGTCGCAGTGTATGCAAAAAATGGATACACATTGACCATGAAGTATGACTTGGTTTGACGGAGAAGGTCCAGCATGGGCTTGATGACGGGTTCAACCAGTTCAGCTTTGAAAGCCCCGGCGGACGATGGGTACGATGACTGGAGAGCACTGAGAGCTACAGGGGACGAGATTTTGACGTCGGAATCAAGTTTGTACTTGACAAGCGAAGCGTGGATGTTTTTCATGGCGGGTACAAGGAAGTTGGTGGTGTTGTTGGGATCAGCGAAGACCTCGTTCCCCACCGAAATGGCTTCGATTTTGGTGGCGGGGTAGTAGTGAGAGATGTTGGCTTGGACCCATTTATCGGCGAAAGATTGGTCGGCGGCCGTTGAGGCGAGAAGCTCATTGGGAAGTGCGACTGTGACGCTTATGTCCGAGTTGGCCAGCGCAGTGAGCACCTCGGAGTCGGTGTCGTAGAGCTTGACTCGGTTCAATCCCTGTGCTTTCAGAAGCTTCACAACTTCCGGCGGTGCTGGTAAGTCGTTCGCGATTCGGCCGTAGTTTATTCCGATCGAACCTCCCTCTGCAACAAAACAGAACATAATTAAAATGACATAGCTACGCAGCGTTGGTACTTGAGGAAAAAAGAAAAAGAAGAGAGCAAAAGAAATACCAGCGAAAACCGAGAGAGAGAGAAGCAAGAGAAGGTATGAGAATCTGAGAGTCTCCATGCTCTGGTTCTGAGAGAAGCAGAGCTTGATGGAAGAAGAAGGATTTGGTTAAGATCCAAGCACTTCCCATTTTATAGACTCTATGACGGAGTGGAGAAAGAAGAAAGTATACCCATTGAGAGAGTGGGTTTAGTGGGAAACAGAGATTCAGGTGGGTCCATGCACATTTCGTCCACGTACCACGACAAAGTAACGGGTGGATCTCAATTACCCCACGTTACTCGACCGTTTCGTTCCTGTTTTTGTTTGTGTCAGATTTTGAGCAAAAAATATATTCAGCCGTACACGTGTTACCTGATAAAGATCGGACGCCAAAGCTGGATTTCATCAGTAGTTGTTTGGTGGCCTAATGGACAGCGGTTAGGATTGAACAGGGAGCACTTTGCGGGTGCCGCAAGAACGTGGGACATCAACGGCGACAATTCCGAGTTGCATTGTCGGATTTTCTAGCGTTCTTGGCCATCACTTCAAGTGAAAGTAACAATGCTTCCCATGTCTTTTACCCAAATTCGAACGTTGCCTTGCCGGCCGTGCTGAATTGATGATAATAAAGTCTTGAAATGTGAACATTGGTTACATGATCAGGTGTTTTTTTTATAAAGTGTAGATAATATATTTTCATGCCAATCAATTTTAAAGGATAAAGTAAATGGGATTTTACGTTTTTACTCATTATGAAGAGTGCTTTTTACATTGAGACGAAATAACCTATTTAAACATGATTATATATCTCTATTCATATATTGATAATGTTGTTATCTTTATATATAAAGGTGCTTTGTTTTTTCTCTGGAACTTGCTTATGTCAAAGAAAAGATTTGGTGTCGTGTCTAATTAAACCGACAAAATGTTACATCTTTTGAGTTTAATGTCAAGCATTTCATTCTTGTACTAGAATGCCTAACCCGTGTAAGATCTCTCTCTGCTTGGACCGCCCCTGCATAAGATAATTCTAATTCTATCGACGGGGGAAGAATGAAAAGAATCAACCTACTTTGCGTGTAACTTAAGCTTGGTTTGGCCAGCTTTCGTCCAATGATGATTTGACAAACAACAGATGGTTAGAATGAGAGCGTATTTTGTTTAGTAAAATGCTGTAGTAGGTGGCCGTAACATGGAAAGGTAAACTGCATCGTTTGGGAAACTCAAGGGCTAGTGACGGTGAATTTTAACTGATTTTGAGTTCTAGAGTACATGGAATTGTTTGGGAAACCCAAAAGCTGTTTACCATGTAAATGCAGAATGCTTGGCTTTAGCTTAGAGTAAAGAGCCAATTTACCTTAAAAAGCTCGTCAACAGTTTGGAAAGCAAAAACTCAGTTGGGAAGCATAGATATTTCTTGCAGTAAATCGCCAAAAACATGCATACCCGAATGAATCTGTAATCATGTGAACGCAATGGAGTCCTCGCCAATGAAATTCATTGTGTGATAAAATAAAATAAACACTCAACATTGGAGCAATATCAAAACTGTATGGGAACCCAAATTAAAGTATATGATATAGTGTATAAACAACAAGTGGATTTTGCAAAATTAAGTTTTGAGGCAAGTACCAAATCACATGAATCGAAATGATTTATCCTTTTCAATTTATAACGAAAAGTAAAATCCAAGCAAGAACTCTATGCAGTTCATGATTTCAAAATCATGACTTTTCATTTTAGATTGCTTCACATTCACCCTCGATTGGTCGCAGGTTGCGTTTTATGCAAATCTGTTGGCTTTTCTCTCCACGGTGTGTCATAGGACCCCAGGCTCTGATTCATCCAACCCAAGCAGACACTTGAAGTCGACTCAAAGGGCCTAATCTCTTTATGATCATTATCGATGGGTCATTATTATACTCGAGAAGTTGGTAAGATCAGTTAGGAAAGCAGGGAATGTCGAGGGAGTAGATTCTCCTAATCTAAGGACTTCGTGATGCATCGTTATCATTGATTTGAAGATCGTGTAACAGGGGTCGGCACATTTCTGTTCACCAAAGTCGTGATAAGGTGGGGGAGGTTTTCGTGGTCGCTCGGCAGCCCGTTCACTAAGATCCATGCAACGCTACGTTCACATAACTTTTGGAAAATTTGGGACAACCTTTGAAAAAGAAGGCGTTCTAACCGATCCCAGTAAAAATATTAAATATCATTTCGAGAATTGTTTTATATGAAGTAAAGATATCATATTCTGGAGTCATGATAAGCTTTCTAATGTGGGTTTGCCTAACAAAGAGTGAGAGAGAAGATTACGTATTGACATGGAATATATATATATATATATATATAACTCACAAATATTAAATAAGTAATTTTGTATTCATCATGATAAATCATCTTTACCACTACATAAGACAACATTTTATAGGCCTAAGAGCTATATGAGAATTTTTCCTGTCTACAGTTTTTTTTCTTTGATTACTAGCATGACTCACTACATAATACAACATATACATACACAGGATGCGTAGAAATTTCACACTTAAATACCATTTAATCTTCATAAATAATTCCAATTGATAGAAAATCTGCTACAGTTTCGTAAATGAAGTTTCCTTGGGATTTTCTTACCTTCCCCACTAAGAAATCAGGGTGCTAATAGCCCTTCCGGTTCACTAGTCAATTAGTTTTCGTTACTTTTTCCGTGGAAGTTTGTGGAAGGGATAAACAAGGAGTTTTTGCGCGAGCAGCCCAATGACCATGGGTGTCCCTCTTGGCTTAATGACAAAAAGTCAAGGAGCCCATAATCTATGAGTTCACCAAAAGTTTGAAACTCCCTACTCCTCTCCCTCCCTTGTGAGTGTAAATAAAAAATAAAAAAAAACTTATAGTCAAGATTTTGTGTGGCCATGGAGGGCCAATCATAATTTTCCATGAGAAAAGAAGACTATTTAAAACACAGTCAAAAGAAGAGTAATCAATTGTAACAAAATAAATGAATTTATGAATAATATTGAAACTTATGCTTTAAGAATAATATATATTAGAATGTAAGAGTTTATCTAAAAGCTTTAAGACATTAAATAGAAAAATTTCCTCATATTTATAAAATCAAAGGTTTATCCTCATATTTTTAATATAAAATAATATTTATCTTTAATATTCTCTATCACATGTATGTTAATATAAGTACTGGACATAAAAAAAAATAACTTTGGGCATATGAGATTATAAAAAAAAAAAGTAGATTTTGACTTTGATATTATATTAAAATGAAAAGTTTATTCCAAAATTTTAAAATAATAAGAGGAAAAGTCTTATTAATTATAAGGTCAGTGGTCTATCATTTTATTTTTTATGTGAGAAAATACTCACTTTTAACACATACAATTATTTATAAGTTGTTTATATGTTACGTGCATCATTTTGGGAGCACATAACATGCCTTTCATGGGGTTGATTTACACACATTTGGGGTGGCTTGTGAGAGATTAACAGAATATTTTGCATCTTTAAAGGGGCACAAAGACCTTTCGTATCATCAAAGGGATACAACACCTTAGTTTTCATAAGGGAAAACAAGACCTATGATTCCAGGTTTACAAAAGCTGCCCTCTACCTTCACACGGTTAGCTCTTATAAGAGCCTCCTCATCCTTCTACAGCAGCACAACGTCAACAAGAATGATTACCTCTTAACCCGTTACAGACGCAACATGCTTTTCCCCATATCCTGTTACAACCATCTCAAAGCCTAGGACTAAGGCTAGTAAGGAAAACCCATTACAGACGCAACATGCTTTTCCCCCTTACCCTTTTACAATCGTCTCAGGCCTAGGATCTAAGCCTAGTGAAGAAACCAACAACATAAAAGAACATCTTAATTCTTTTAAACAACAATTTATTAGACTTATTTTTTTGTGCTCAAAGTAACAAGATATAATAATTGGTTTGCAATATATATTATCAATATATTAACATGTTATCTTCTTATAGTAAATATCTTTTCTTTCTTACTTGTCAACTTTAAGAGAGGAAGCGATTTTCTTGGATATGGATCATCATCATTTGTGATTTTCTGGCCTACTAGTAAAGAAAACAAAGAAATAGTGGTGCCGCATCGAGGATTACACGAAATTCACGATTCTTGGGCCAAAATCTATGGACTCACCAATTGAGCAGTGTAGTCCAAATCCAAACACTTTCCAAGGCCAACCCATTTCGAGCTTGGGCCTTGCGAAAAACTGGGTTGTTCCACCGACGACGTTCAAATTGTTTGTGCAAGTCCGTCCGATCAACCTAAATCAAATGCATCTGACCCGTCCGTTTCCTGACTTACAATTTCCGTATGGAATGTTCTCTCTGCTTTAAACAAAGGACGGAGGGTCGGCAGCGACACGGAAAAAACACAAGCCCTTGGAAGTGGTGGTGGACTCCGCGAAGTCAAATCGGGTTATCAGAGCGAGAAATCAGAGGCCGAAACTAAGAGATGTCGGGCGTGACGAACCAGGAGGAGGACAAGAAGCCCACCGATCAGTCGGCACACATAAACCTGAAAGTCAAAGGCCAGGTTTCCCTCCTCCTCTATCTCTGGTCATGATTTCTCTGTTTCGCAGAAAAAAGCAAGAAAAATTCAAAATTGATTAGGGGGTTTAGATCCATACCATGTCTTATTTTTCCTCAATTTTTTGGTTAGAAAATGGAGAAACTTTTTGGGTCTTACGAATTTTTTCGGGATTCTTTAATGAAGAGGACTTTGGTTTTGGAAATTCAACATGTAACGAATTTTGAGGATAGCATTTTGTATTGTTCGTTCATTTTTCTCTATAATATTGTTTTGGATTTCTATTTTTGTTCGTGCTGTGATACACTCCGTGAAAAATACTCTTCAAATGCTTAGATCATGTTTCGGCGTCTACCGAGATTGATTGAGTTGTGTGTTTGAAAGTGGAAAGTTATCGTTATACTTGGACTATCAGATCCCTTAGGAAGTGATAATGGTAAGAATAGATATATTGAAGCAGCTTCATTTGAATCATCTCCATTTAATTTTGAAAGTTGATCGCCATGTCTCTAGTTTTGAGGAAAAATAAGAAATGGTATTCCATTTTATAACTATATTTACTATTCAATTACTGCTTAGCTTTCGTCTAAGGAAAACCTTGCTTGGATCGATGGTAGAAAGCATTATTTTAAAATTCTGTTTCAGGATGCATGTTTGGTGTTCCGGAAGCTCATTCCTGTCACGACATGTCTAGTCTACTTTATTTTCTTGATTATTTGTCTAAATTAGTGGATGAATGTTTTAGAGTTTTTTTTTTCTTCTAGTTCTTCTTATTGGTTGGTGGAAATTTTAGTAGTATGCTTGGTTTTTTGTCTTTATGAAAGGTTTCGTTTTCTTTTTGTTATGTATCATAATTCTTTATGCTTCTTAAACAATTGCATGATGTAAAAGCTACTTCCCTTTGACACTATTGCAGAAAGTTAATTAATCAAATGGGATTCTTGCCACTTGTTCCTATAGAATGAAATTTTTTGCCTTTTATTGTTGGCTTTGGTATGTCAAATATTGTGTTGGCAATATATTTTTTGAAGTGATCTCAATGTGTTCTAGAAAAGTTGATTTATCTTTAGGTAGTAAATACCAATTAGTGGGAACCATGCATTGAGTGGCCATCTATCTCACTTCTGTTAATTATAATATTCAATAGTTAGTATTCACGGCCATGCTAAGCCTTGGTGTCATGCATCTCTTTTCTTCTTTTGATCTACTTACTTTATGAAGACAGTTGTCTGAAGCAGCTCATTGACAATTGTGAGATCCTTATATATATACTTGCAGTAATTATTGCTTAAAAGTAAGAAGTTAGTGATATTTAGCTGTCCTATTGAAGATCATGCTATGCATGGCATTGGACATGTTGATCAAGCACATGGTAACATTAGTAAGTAGGACCAGTAGCACAGAAGCTTGGGTATGGATTTTGAGGACCAAGCTCTTCAATGTTCTTGGGATGATGGCCACAAGGCAGTTTTAGTGGGCTTGCAGTGCAAAAATCTTGTTAATACCTCCTTGGAAGTCGCATAATTATCTTTAATTGATAAGTCTGGGGTAAAGGCTTCGAAAATTTTTGGATGGTTTACAAACTAATTTCTCTGAAAGGATACCATCTATCACATTTACAATGTAAGGTACTTTTTGATGCACTTTTTGGTATATATAGTGTACACACTTTGTTTAGTGCTAGAGCAAGGCAACAATCAACGGTTTATGCACTACAAGCTAACTTTGTTCTATGCTTTTCTAGGATGGCAATGAAGTATTTTTTAGGATCAAGAGGAGCACTCAATTGAAGAAGCTTATGAATGCTTATTGTGATCGCCAGTCCGTGGAGCTCAACTCAATTGCATTCTTATTTGATGGTCGTCGCCTTCGGTCGGAGCAGACTCCAGACGAGGTCTCTCTCTCTCTCTCTCTCTCTCTCTCTCTCGAGTGTGTGTGTGTGTGTGTTGTGTGTACAAGGGCAAATGTTGTTAAATTAATTGTTTAACTTTGGATATTTGTTCTTGTAGCTGGAAATGGAGGACGGAGATGAGATAGATGCCATGCTGCACCAAACTGGAGGTGCTATTGCCTAAGGTTTGGCAGGTCGTTTCTCTAGCACGAGAGAAGTATAAATAGATTTTGCATATTGGAAAGATAATGTTTGGAACTGTAATGTTTATTATCTACTAAACAACCAACCTTGTCTGAACTATGATGAGATATGCCTTGTTTATTTCAAGACTTTTTGGTAGTAAGTGATTTCATCTAAACTGTAAATTATTGGGGCCAAAACAATCAGCGTAGAGATTGTTATCTAAGGGATTGATGTTTTGCAAAATGTTTAATTCACAAATGGGAGAACCAATATTAATTTTGGAGAAAAATGGTCGTCAGTTTGCCCCTTGGGAAGATTCTGTCTGTATCGTGGCATGTGAAGGACTAGGAAGGCATTCGAGGGATAATGTGAGTCTGAATTGTCCAATTTTTCACCCCTCTGAATGAGTTTATGTTGAAGCCATTGTATTATTGATAATGCATGGGGTCCTCCGTTCGCTTCTAAAGCATAAAGGCCGCCAGATATCATCCTTTCTGCTCCGTTAAATGTACTGTGAAAAGGACATGAAAACGTTTCAATGTTTAGTACGGTACAAAGACTGGCAGTTCCCCCTTTTAATTTTAGTTTCCGCTGAGGACTCTATGGCTTGGGATATCACCTTCTTCTTGCTATTCTCAAGAATAGAGTTAAGAAAAGCAAGTAGTATATATAAATGAGTTGTTATTAAGCAAAATTTAGTAGAGTTCTAAGTTATAAAAGGACAAAAAATAGTGTAAAAGTGATTTATGTTGGTACCATTAAATGTACAAGTTATATTAGCTATGATACCATATCTTAAAATTGATATGAAAATTATTTTATGGTGTTTAAATATTGTTTAAAAATCTTTTCTAAAATAAGAGTATGCTTTTTTAATAATAATAATTATTATTATAAGTTTATTTTAAAGAAAAAATGAGTTTTATTAACATTAGCTTTGGGGATTCCTATATCCTTCTACTAATTTTTTATAGCTCATTCTCTCTCTCTCTCTCTCTCTTTACATATAAGTTTTAATACAATGCATTTTTTGTAAGAACATGAAAAGTACTTGGAAAGTATTTAAGAATTTTAATAAGATTATATACTTAGAGCTATTTTAAACCTATTAAGGTTTGAATAGCTAAACTATGTTATTAAGGCATTATTTTTTTATTATATCTTTTCTAGTTTTATGAAACTAGAATTATGTAATATTTAATAGTTTGATGAAATATTTAATTCAAATTATCGTTGTGCTCACGTGCTTCACTCACACTAAAGAGAACTCCGTCCTATCGTAAGGCCACTGTTGGTAAATTTTCCCTATCATAGCGCCGCTGTTTGCCATTTCTTCCTGAAGATTTGTTGCCCAAGTTCTCTGAAATTAAGTAGGCAAGTAGCTTACCCCAATTCACTTATTTATGGATTTCGAATCTTTGTTTGAAAATCCCACGATAAGTCTCCCAAAAAATGGCCACAATATAATGATTGAAGCTCTGCTCTTCATTCGTGCAGGAGAGGCTAATTGGGGGTACTGCATTTGTTCATGAGACCTTCGGTGGCAACAGAACCATTGAGGAACTCTGGGATGGTGATCAGACTTTCGAAAATCAGCGCGGTTTCTCGGTGGTTTGGTCACAGACAACCAGGAAGTGAGAGTTGGTAGGGACTCTGTTGCTTCTGCTCGAGAGATTTAAAGAAATAAAAGATCATTGGCTTTGCGTGTTAGGTCGATAGGAAGTGCTTTGTGTCTGCTCATAAGTTGTAGTACCTTTCTTGGATATGTTTTTTAAGTTACCTATTGATTTATGAAATTCTTGCTTGGAAGACAGCTCTACGGGTCCCAGTTGTGCTTACTTTTGGCTGCAGCTGATCAGTGAGGGTCATGGCGCCTCAGAAGTAAGCACCGCACAATGGCCTCCACCGTCGGAAAACACTACAATATTCTTAACACATTCAAATAGTCAATGATCTACGAACGTAGAAGCACAGAACCAAACTCTTGCTGGTCTCCCAGGTTTGCAAAGTAGGAGATCCCAAAAAGGAAAGCTCGGCAACTTAGGAGCTCCAGATACTAGCTCTTCTCACATTTTGTGCACGTACAACACACAATGGCCTCCACATATGTTCAAAAGTTGAGAGCTTCAAGAAAAATTAAAGAATATTCTTAAATTCTAGAACCTTCATTATGGTCCTAGCATATAACCTGATACAAGTTTGAGTTCATTTTTCAACTTTTTAGTAAAAAAAATTAATAACTTTTATTGTTTTATTGAATTTCTATCATTTTGCCTTTAATTCTTTCTTTATCAGAAAAATATTACTTAATCTCGCCAATTTCAGGTCTATTTTATAGCTCGTCAATAATGACAACGAACTAAGAAGAGAGCCTACAAGGTTGATTAACTTCCCGGCCTTATTTTTTTCCTTTTTGATAATGCTAATGTTGTTGTCTTCTTTATAATCCATGTTGGTTTCAAGAGACTAGGTTCAGCCCAACTGTCCTACACCCTTAAGCTGTGCGTTTTATCTCTTCTACAATCTTTTTCTTTAGAATTATTAATTAATATTTTGCTAAATTAATTCACAATTGAAGTACTTAAAATAAGCTGCTTTTCAATTTAATTTTAGTAATACTTTTGAAGTAAATCCCATCAAGAAAGTAGGAACTCAAATCTTATCAAAAAAGAAAAAACATCTATCTATTGTGCTATTGATGCTTTCTGCTGTTATTAATTCTTGTATAATCAAATAATTTGTTAAAATATTTTTTTTCTCGCCAACAATCTCACCGGTAGTTGAATATGAACTGTTGATTTTTTTTTTTCTGCTTTAACTGGTCCGACAAAGCCATTAGGATGCCTAGCCTTTCTAGATTTTGACTCATTCATTTTCTTATTCTTGATTTACGCAAGAACAAGTTTTATTCAAAATTTGAGGAGACAAGAGTTGTCGTCTCCTGATTGGAGAGGTGAAAAGTCTTTTAACGAGAGTTCTCAATGACAAGGTCCCCCATTACTAACTTACGCATTGATGGTGATGGGCAAGAAATGGCAAACAGTGGCATGATATACGATAGTGGCGTTATTCTCTTTCTCTCTCACTCGTGATGCCATCCAAACACACCACATGGCCACAAAGAAAGACAATAAATAGGGGGAAGAGGTGTTGCGGGAGCGTGGGAACCGGGGCTCTTCATTATAAATAAAAGCAAGAAAATTTTAAAGAAATAGCAAATTTTAGTCAAACAATTTTCCTAAATCACCATGTATAAAATATTTTCTTCACTATTGTGATTTATAAAATTATTGTCCATTATAGAATGCAGTCAATATCATTTATGATACCACTTTTATTATAAAGGAATAAATTGAATATTGTTCTTTGTTGCTTTTACTCATACGTGGACATCTGTTCGTGGGTAGCTCCTGAAATTGAATCTGACTACCTAATAGATTTAAACTTTAGTTGACGTCACAGAGGCTGGTAGACATTAAAGCGATAAAGCAAATAAGAGAGAGAAAGACAATTTTTGATTCGACTCGGGTATCATTTTATTAAAAAACTGGGTATCATGAAGGTGCCCTTTAAGATCTGGGAAGAGAGAAGCGAGAAGAGTGAAGAAATCGTGTGCGGTCCCCCTCCTCTCCCCGCATTTTCCCTCTCCACCTTCTCTTCTTCCTTCTCTTGTTTGCCCATATATGTGACCCATCTCGATCTCCTCTTTTCTCACGCCCCCCTCTGCATCACGTGAAGTGGAGCCCTGGAGAGTGAAGTTCACCTACCCATTCCTACGCCCCCCTCGCCTGCTTCCCGACTGCGCCTATAAATAATTCTCACCGAGCTTAAACACCCTCTGTGCTTAAACACTGTCTACCGAGCTTCCAACTTACTTAACTTAAAAACTCTTTCGAGCTTCCAATTTTTTCCGCTCAACTTCTTCTTTCAATCCCTTTCAACGTTTCCATGGCTCATTCTCATTCTCTCCGTATGAGGGTCTACCGCCACTTAGCATGCTCAGCCTGTTCTGGGCAGGTGCGGCAAAGCCAGGTTGCACCAATTTTCTGTGGTTCGTTCTCTCTCTCTCTACATATAAGTTCTAAAGCAACGAGGGACAATTGGATGTCATTCAAAAATTTGAATGACTCGATGTTGACGGAGGCTGTTGGTTGTCGGAATCTTTGATTTTGCTACAAGCAAAATCTTGATTACGTGGCTGTCGGAATTTTTGATTTTGCTACCGAGCAAAATCTTGATTATGTGGCAACCTTGCCTGTGTCAAGAGGTAAAATTGGGTACAGATTTCAAGATTTGGTTATTGGTGAGCAATGAGACCAAAATTGTTGTCTAGAAAACTCATGTAAAAGAATAATTTGGAACTGAAGTAATGCATTAGAGCTATTTCAAACTTATTAAGGTTTGAATTTGTAAATTATGTTATCAAGACATTGTTGTGGGTTTGCTTGGTTGCAACGAAAACTTCTTTCTTATGTCCCTCTGCTCCCCAGTCCTTTCCCTTCCTCACAAATGTGAACAGTGCATCAATAATATAGAATGTTTTTCTGGAAAAACGTAATGGGACGTTTTGGAGAGAGAGAGAGTCGGATGTTGAGTGTTTCGGTCGAGGGTTCTCTCTCTACATAAGAATATATGCGAAAAAAGTTAAATCTTTTCGATAAGAACAAAAGAATTTATTTTCATATTCTTAAAATAAAAGTATTGACCGTGTCACGACCAGAATTCTTAAAATCAAGGTTTATGACAGCTTCTGCTAAATTAGTTACCCATTTCTTAATTTCTACAATCTTAAGGTTTGAACATGCGGATAAAACAGTGACCAACATATCATTTTCCGGCTGCAACTTCATCTGAACGGTTCTATGAAATAACAATAAAACCTCCGCAGTCTGACCTAACTTAGCATAACCAGCCAACAACGAAGTCCAACAACAAATCACTCCCTTATCTGGTATTTCATCGAACACTTTACTCGCTGACGCCAAATCTTTAAAACTCTTAGCATAAACTGCAAGAAGGCCATTGCATACAAACGAAACCTTTCGCAAACGGCTTTGCATTTAACACCAACCCTTGTTAAGTGCGTGTTGGGGGAGAAATTAAAGAGTTGGTGAAAGCACATTCATTGATCATCCGGCAGAAGAAGAAGGTGACTTGCAACAAAAACTTAAAGACCATCTCATTTGTGAGTGGCGGGTCTTAAAAACTGAAGGGTTCATCTAAAACACAGAATTGTGCTATAATAGGTTGTCAGCGGAAGCTTATAAGGTCAGACTCTCCTATCGCCTTACTCAATGTGGGACTGAATATTTCAACACTCCAACACTCCTCCGCAGTCTCACGTTGGGTGAGTTGATAGGTGAGACCAATCTAGAGGGACCACACCAAAGTAGGCAGGACACAGGGCCGGCTTCGATATCATCTTAGAAACTGAAGGGTCCATCTAAAACACAGAACTGTGCTATAGTGAGTTGTCAGCGAAAACTTATAAGGTCATGCTCTCTTATCGCCTTACCCAATGTGGGATTGAATATTTCAACATTCTAACAGTGAGTCCCATAATAAGATCTTTTTTCCTTTTTTGTAAGTGGTACACAAGTTCTCAGCCCCTGAAAAACTAAAGATATAATGTTGTTGATGGCACATGTGACGAGCAGTTGGGCTTAAAGGCAAATTGAGCAGTTGGGCTTAAAGGCAAATTGACGTCGGCTCTCACCTTTTACGAGATGGAGATAAAACGCACAGCTTTTTTGATTAGTCTTTGGATTGGATTTTTGCTTAGCCATCCCAATGTGTTTCTTGTCGGAACTCTGCATCAAGTGCCAATTACAGAGCACTTTTTTTTTTTTTTTTGATGAAAAGGTAAATTGTATTAATACATATTAAAGTACAAAAGCACAGGGGCACACCCCAGTATTACAAAAGTCACCATATCTATGAAAAGATGGAAGTTGGAAGCCTCCAAATCTCACTCAAAATAACATTGCATTGAGAAGATTTTATATTTCTAAACAAAGAAGCTCTCCCTCGTACTATCTTTTTTATTTTCGCTAAAAGAATATGGATATCCATTGTTTTTCCCTGAAAACGTCTTCTATTTCGTTCAGCCCATATACAATAAATACAAGCTAAGAAAGATATCTTGAGAAGTTTGGCAGCTAAATCCCTTCCTTTTATTGCTTTGATCATCCATTGTAGTTCTTCATTCCATCCTCCAATGTCACGTCGGATTCCATTCTGAGCAAGAATATTTTTCCAAATCATCATTGTCCACGCACATTCAAAAAAGTGATGACTTCTATTTTCTAAATGAGATTGACAAAAATCACAATATATGTTTACCGAAGGAAGCCATCGTACAATTTCTGTTGCTGTAGAAAGTCTGTCCCTACAAACAAGCCATCCAATGAAATTATGTTTGCTAATGCCACCTGTCCAAATTAAATTATACCAATCCACCGTTTCTCCAACTTGCCGAAGATCATTATAAATCTTTTGGCAACAATATGTAGGACTCGAGAGAACAAAGGTAAGTGTGGGCCTTAACTTGAGGAGACCCCGCCAACTCCAAGCCATGGTACCTTTTATGTCCAACTGCATTACTGAGGTTCTTTTACACTTTGTATTGTGAATTCATTTACTCCATAATGAGCTTTCTGGGAGATTAATGAGATTCCAAAGCATACGTCCTAAAAGGACTTTATTCCAAATTTTGAGGTTCAGTAAACCTAATTCTCCTTCCTTCTTCGGTGAACAAACAGTTTGCCAAGCTACTTTGTGAGGACGATGCATATCTATATTACCTACCCATAAGAATTTCCTTATCTTTTTCTCAATCTCATAAATAGTAATTATAGAGCACTTTTGTGATTACTTTCTTTTCTTGTTTGCCCATATACGTGACCCATCTCAATCTCCTCTTTCTCTCTCTTCATAAAATCATTCAATGAAATCAAGAGTTCCACCAACCCTAGGTGCTCCATCACGCGTGTTGGTCAGGCAAATAGAGGGTCAAATGGTTTTCAAAATTCGAGTAATGCCTGTTGTTAAGCTGTTCAATAGGCTTGTAACCATCATTTTCAAAATTCGAGTAACGCCTGTTGTTAAGCTGTTCAATAGGCTTGTAACCATCGCAGAAACCATTACTTGTTTTTATGAACTATTAATATTTTTTTTTTAAAGAAATTTAAAAATTTAGTCAACCTTAAACATATATAATTTATAGAGAGAGAGAGGGAAAGGGATGGGGTGAGAAAGGGTGAAAACCACGTAAAGGAGTTGGAAGAGTGACCAAACATCAATGCAATGCGAAAGAAGAAATGGATTTCCGATTCCTGAAAACAACAATCAGAGAGTTAAAGTTTTATGCATTTTATAAAAAAACTCGGGTATCATTTTATAAAAAATCTGGGGGATCATGAAGGTGACGTTAAGATCTGGGAAGAGAGAAGAGAGAAGAGAGCCCATTCCTTCGCCCCCCCCTCCCCTGCTTCTTCCGAGCGCGCCTATAAATAATCCCACCGACCTTAAACATCCTCGTAACTTAAACACAATCTGTCAAGCTTCTAACTTTTTCTCAGCTTAAAAATTATTTCGAGCTTCCAACTTCTTCCGCTGCTTGCTGTTGGTGCTTCTAAATCCCTCCGTTCTCTCAAGCTCCTAAATTCCTCCGTTCAAGCATTCTTTCAAGAGATCAACTTTCTCAGTATCCTTTCCAGCTTCAAACGAGTTGAGGAAGTTGGTGTTGGAAAAACCGAGCTCAAACGAGCTCAAAATCAAGATCTTGCTTCTCATCTTAGAACACAACGTTTAAGAGGGAAAATGAACATACCTGTTCTGGGATTTGTTCTGGCCACTGGATAATTCATTTTATCAAAGATAATGGCCGGATTTACTCCCTTGTTCTCTCAGTTACACTGGCTGATGAGGAGCCTCTGTCTACAAGATCGTGGGGAGGTCTTCGTGACCAACAAAACTTCTATCTATATTCACTTGTCCATCCGTGTGTTCATCATATATAAATTGAGTTACTATGCACCAGTCACTATTCATAGTACTGTGCACGATATTGATAAAGATGTGTTATTATTCATGATATAATAATAAGGTCATATATATATATATAACACCTCTTAATCCACCAACATGATCTTCTCAACATGTAGACTCATAGTGCACATAGTGAGAGGCAAAGGAGGGATCTTAGCCATATACAAAGTGTGCTGCCAATATAGTCCAACTCATCACTGTTCTATATAGCAAGCACTAGCCCACACTAGCCAGTCCCATATTCAACAATAATGGATCCAATATGTCTCATACAAATAGACTACACAATAATTAATAAAACAATTGAAGATAAACAATCACATTGATATAAGCCCACATCAATAAGAATTATTTAAAATATTCCAACAGTTGGAAGCTTGAAAGAAGTGGTTGAACGGAGGAAGTCGGAAGCTTCCCTGCTCTGGACAGGTGCGGCTCAATCAGGTTACACTAATTTTTTATGGGTCATTCTCTCTCTCTTTTTACACATTTTTTTATCAGACTCAGCGTATAAGAGTCTGATAAAAAAATAGTTTGAGCCGGATTGGGTTAGATTTTGATTTGTGACAAAATAAAAAATACCAACCGCCATGTTTGCTGCCTCGGCCAATCTTGAATTATTCAGATTCTTAAATGCTTTCCAAGTATTACTCTCCATGTTCTCGCAGAAAATGGTTTCGGTCGGGATCATCTTCTTTGTAAGAAGATGGTCGAAATAAAATAAAAATAGTTTGAAGTCCGGAGAAGTTGCAGAAAGAAGCTGGTCTACCGGGGTGGTCGTATGTTCAGCTTTTTTCCGGTTAGAAGTTGCAGAAAGAATCTGGTAGTACGGTGTATTTGTAAACATTTATGGTACGGTACGGTTTTATCTCCTGTTTGGTGACATCAATCCACCAAACAGAAAACCCATCCTTGAGATTGAATCCTTTTTTTAGTTTCCTTATATAGAGTCGATTAATCCTATGTGCATGTTTTTATTTTTATTTACGGGTAACAGTTTAATATATAGATATTTTGTCTTTATTTAAGAATTAGAATTATTTCATATTTTTTTTGTACTTACTTAATATAATTTTGTTAATATTAATAAATTTTATTCTTTTGGATAAGAATAAAAAAAGGTATCGAAAAAGGTGTCTCCATTTTTTTTTATAATTTTTACAAATTTTTTAAGGTTACCTCGTGCTCCGCCTGAACTGCGTTGCTTTTGTTAGCTCCGTTTCTTAGAAAACATTGGTTTCTTATAACATTTTTGTCAACTCCGTTTCTTAGGGGTCCACTATTGAACACAGTGAAACTGCACTCCATCATTCGGTTCTTTCCATCCACGCAAGCACTCATGCGGACAAAGACAGAGATGGATCAATCCCTTCTTCTGAGCTATCTTTGAAATGGCAATTGCAGAAGCCAAAGCCATGCCCATTAAAGAGACGTGTTTCAGCTCACACGAAACCCATGTTGAAGTCCTTGGAAGGTGGGACAGCTTTAGTCACGCGTTCTCACTGTAAAAGAATTGCCTAGTGGTCTAGGGTGATGATGGCTAGCCTCTTTTGCTGTGTTCCCACTAGATAGCTTGTCATGTTGCTCATTAAGACCCTGTCCTTATCTACTTTACGTGTGTTTTCTGCAAGCTCAAGTCAGCCCTATAAAAGGGCATGTAACGGCAATATTTATTTTATCCTGAATGAAAGTATTTTCCCTTTGTGAAACTTCCGCTTGCCAAAACTCTTATCTACACTTTTCTCTCTCCACCTTCTACTTTCATTTTGGTATCAAAGAGCAGGAAACTGCCCATCACACAAAGAAAAGAAAACTCACACAGAATGTCGCGAAAACAACCAACCTATCATTTTCCTCACCAGGTCAGTGTCCAAAATTTCGTCACCATCAAGCTAGGCGAGACAAATTATTTGTCTTGGGTTACCCAAGTCAAAGCTCTTGCCCAAACACAACGGCTTTTTGGCTTTCTCTCTGGAGATACGCCTGCTCCTGTGAAAACACTCATTGCAGATGACACAGAATCACCTAACCCGGATTATGAATCCTGGTTGCAGAGTGATGGACTTCTCAAATCCTGGATTATTGGGACTCTTTCGGAAGAGGCCCTTGGTCATGTCTTTGATCTGGAGACCTCGGCAGAGGTCTGGGAGGCTTTGGCAAATCAATTTGCCCAGAAAACTGAGACTCGAGAATATGATCTCTTGTCTCAAGTTCACCATCACCACAAAGGAAGCAAACCACTGAGCTCTTTTTTGAACGAGTTCAAGAACTTAACCAACCAGCTTGCCTCTATTGGCAAACCCATGAATGATACTGCCAAAACATTTCGTCTCCTTGAAGGCCTTGGACAGGAGTACGAAGCTTTCCGCACCAGTACTCTTAAACCACCTATCCCATGCCATAATGATGTTATTTCTCAACTCCAGGCCTTTGAGGTACGTCTAGCTCGTTTTGCCAATACCACTCAAAATGAAAACTGTGCCTTTACTGCCCAGCGTAGCTCAAGAGGAGGAAGAGGTGGTTCACGTGGTCGAGGCTCTGGATCCTCGTTTAACTCTCAGGGGCGTGGGTTCAACCCCTCTGTGCAGCAAGGGAGAGGGTCTAACCCAGGTCCTGTCCGACGGGGACCTAATCCCTCGAATGGTCAAAGAGCTGCTAACTCAGGTGAGAATTCTAGCAATAACTCCACTAACCGTCCACCTGCCAGTTGCCAGATTTGCTCTAAGCGTGGACACACTGCCCTTCAGTGTTGGTATCGATTTGACCATAGCTATCAGGAGGAAGAAATACCAGCTGCTTTAGCAGCGGTACAACTTACAGACTCGAGTCCAGAGGAATGGACCGTAGACTCTGGGGCAACCTCTCACGTTGTGAATACCCCATGT
This sequence comes from Casuarina cunninghamiana, assembly GCA_028551485.1. Taxonomy (NCBI): domain Eukaryota; kingdom Viridiplantae; phylum Streptophyta; class Magnoliopsida; order Fagales; family Casuarinaceae; genus Casuarina; species Casuarina cunninghamiana. The sequence goes on along the minus strand of CM052363.1, from coordinate 28,398,368 downwards.
AAACTTCAGTTCTCTACTAAGTTTGAGGGAACAGACTATATAATCATGGGAAATGGTGAGCATCTTCCTATTACACACATCGGAACTACAACTGTTGGTAGCCATCATGTTCCACTTAATTCTGTCTTGGTTGCTCCTGGCATTAAGCAAAATCTTCTTTCAATTTCTAAGCTTACCGATGATCTGCCTTGTTTGATACAAATCACTAAAGACTGTTTTGTTGTTAAGGATTTGAGGAACGGGGCAACCCTCCTCAAGGGAGCTAGAAAAGGTGGTCTGTATGTTCTGCCATCCCAAGAGAATCGTGCATATTTCTCTCACCACCAACAAACGGTCGATGGCAGTATTTGGCATAGGCGTTTGGGACACCCTCATGCCGGCATTTTGAAACTTTTGAAGCAACGAGGGATAATATCTATCAAAGGAAATGAAGAACAAATTTGCTCAAGTTGCATGTCCAGTAAAAGTAGTAGGCTTCCGTTTTCCTTGTCTTCACATCGGGCTACTGCACCGTTGGAAAAAGTGCATAGCGATGTCTGGGGTCCTTCCTCAGTACTGTCAGTACAACGTTACTCTTATTATGTAATATTTGTAGACGATTGTACAAGATTTGTGTGGTTTTTCCCAATGAAGCAAAAGTTTGATTTATGCCAAATATTTATTGCTTTTCACAAGATGGTGGAAAGACAATTTGAAACTAAATTAAAGATTTTCCAATCGGATAATGGTGGGGAATACACTGCAACCACCTTGTCCAATTACTTGACTACCCATGGGATAGTCCATCAATTCTCTTGCCCAAACACCCCTCAACAAAACGGATTAGCTGAAAGGAAGCATCGTCACTTGGTTGAACTTGGTCGGGCCATGATAATACAAGCAAATTTGCCTCGACGTTATTGGGTAGAAGCTTTTTCTACAGCAGTTTTCTTGATTAATAGACTCCCTACACCAGTTCTTGATCAAAGATCTCCTTACGAAGCTTTATATCACAGGCAGCCTGACTACTCTTATTTAAGAACTTTTGGTTCAGAGTGTTATCCATGTCTAAGAGCAACCCATACGGATAAATTGTCAGCTCGCTCTTTGCCCTGTGTGTTTCTTGGGTATAGCACCAAGCATAAAGGCTATCAGTGTTTACATATTGCTACCGGAAGAGTCTAGATTTCGAGACATGTTTTATTTAACGAAACTGTTTTTCCTTTTGATAAGACTCTCTCATCAAACAAAGGTGAACCTTTGATGCAGAATACAACTATTCCGGCACATTTTCCACTAAGCATAGACGGCGTGGAAGAATGTGGTTCACCCACTTCACATGTTCCAGACACCACTTCCCCACTTGTCCCATCTCCTTTGCTTGGCGTGTCCCCACCTCCTTTAAATGTGCTCTCACCACTACCGAGGGATGAAACTCTTTTCCCTCACTCAAGCAGTGACTTGTCTTCAACTGAAAGTCCACCTACCACACCTACAATACCTCACGTAGAAGCAACCTCTACTCCTTCATGCCTTCTTGACACATGTCAAGAGCCTACCATGTTTAGTCAACCACCCTTGGACACACCTTCCAACTTACATGCGTCCCCTCACCTTGTGGACCCCTCACCCATAAATGAGCAAGACCAAGAGCACGGCCCCATCCCTTCCCCTTCTTCCTTTGTCCAGCCGCCTCTCACCCCTTTAGAAGCCATCCCTCCTACTCCTCATCCGATGGTAACCCGAAGTCGCACTGGCATTCGCAAGCCTAATCCCCGCTATGCACTTTCCTCTCAAGTTCATGTACCTCCAACACCTACTTCTGTTGTTAAAGCTCTTCAAAATCCTGACTGGAAACGTGCCATGGAGGAAGAACTTTCAGCCTTGCATCGGAACCACACTTGGACATTGGTGCCTCGTACCTCCTCCATGAACGTTGTGGGGTGCAAATGGGTGTTCAAACCCAAGCTCGGACCAACCGGAACATTGGATAGGCTCAAGGCACGTTTAGTTGCCAAGGGGTATCACCAAGAATGTGGTGTAGATTACTTGGAAACTTTTAGTCCCGTTATTCGGCCAGCTACAATCCGTATCATTCTCTCCATTGCCACGGTAAATCGTTGGCCCCTCCATCAGTTTGATATCAACAATGCTTTTTTACATGGATTTCTCTCTCAACCTGTTTACATGGAGCAACCAACCAGGTTTAAAGATAACACATTTCCCACTCATGTGTGTCGCCTACGAAGAGCTTTGTATGGGTTGAAACAAGCACCTCGAGCTTGGTTCGATAGGTTCTCTTCTTTTCTCCTTGTTAATGGCTTCCGGTGCTGCCCCTTTGACTCTTCATTATTTGTACTTCATGATGGATCCACTGTGATTTGGCTTTTACTTTACGTTGATGATTTAATCATCACGGGTAACTCTGACTCTGCAATAGACGACTTTGTTCACAAGATGGGTAGAGAATTCCCACTAAAAAGCCTCGGTTCCTTGCATTACTTCTTGGGCATCCATGTTACTAAGGACCATCACGGTTTGATTCTCTCACAAAGACAATATGCTGAAGATCTCCTAACCCGTGCTCAAATGCGTGATTGTAAGTCTCTTTCTACTCCTTTAGGAGTCAAACTTGCTACTGTAAAAGGCGGGTCCTCCCTCTTTTCCCAACCTTCGACCTATAGAAGTCTTGTTGGGGGCCTTCAATACCTCACATTCACAAGGCCAGACCTTTCTTTAGCGGTCAACAAGCTTTGCCAAGCCATGGCAGCACCCACAACCAGTGATTTCCATAACCTAAAAAGGGTTTTACGGTATGTTCATGGCACCACCACCCTTGGGCTACGCATACATGCTACTAGTTCCCTAAATCTCTATGGGTTTAGTGATGCTGATTGGGCTGGTTGCCCTCACACACGCCGTTCCACTGGTGGTTTTTGCCTTTTTCTTGGCTCCAATTGTGTGACATGGAGTGCCAAAAAGCAACCCACGGTCTCTCGTTCCTCCACTGAAGCGGAATATCGGTCTCTTGCCTCAGCTACAGCTGAAGTAATGTGGGTTCTTCATCTTCTTCGCAGCTTGGGGGTTCGTCAGTCTCAACCTGTCCGTCTCTATTGTGATAATCTCTCTGCCTTGCATTTAACCACAAAACCAGCCTTGCATGGAAAATCCAAGCACATCGAAGTGGACTATCACTTCGTTAGGGAGAAAGTCGCACTTAAAACTCTTGTGACCGCTTACATTCCTACTCAAAAGCAACTTGCCGATGCCTTTACGAAGGTTCTTCCCCGAGATCGGTTTCATGAATTTCGAACAAAACTAGGTGTCATCCCGACGCCTATTTTGAGGGGGAATATTGAACACAGTGAAACTGCACTCCATCATTCGGTTCTTTCCATCCACGCAAGCACTCATGCGGACAAAGACAGAGATGGATCAATCCCTTCTTCTGAGCTATCTTTGAAATGGCAATTGCAGAAGCCAAAGCCATGCCCATTAAAGAGACGTGTTTCAGCTCACACGAAACCCATGTTGAAGTCCTTGGAAGGTGGGACAGCTTTAGTCACGCGTTCTCACTGTAAAAGAATTGCCTAGTGGTCTAGGGTGATGATGGCTAGCCTCTTTTGCTGTGTTCCCACTAGATAGCTTGTCATGTTGCTCATTAAGACCCTGTCCTTATCTACTTTACGTGTGTTTTCTGCAAGCTCAAGTCAGCCCTATAAAAGGGCATGTAACGGCAATATTTATTTTATCCTGAATGAAAGTATTTTCCCTTTGTGAAACTTCCGCTTGCCAAAACTCTTATCTACACTTTTCTCTCTCCACCTTCCACTTTCATTTTCCACGACGGTTGGGCTGAAATGCCTGGACGAAACAATGTCGTTTTGGCATGAAGTTGAAGTTTGAACGACAAGAAGTTGAAGCAAAGCCCCAACACTCGTTCTCCTTAACAAACTGAAAACCCAATTGAAAGAGGGAAAAACCAACCATCACTTGGACTGCAAAGCTCTATGTAAAATGAACGGCACTAGACGAGCACAAGGACTGTGAACTACAATTTTAACCCATTTTACAATCACACAAAGAATTCTTTTAACTCATAACAAAGCATACATATTTTTTGGTTGCTTTCTTTTATTTGTTTTTCTTTCCTTTGGTTCTGCGATTCTTGCCCTTAGCGTCATTCCTTGTAATCGTAGCAGCAGCAACTGCAACAACGGCATAAGCAATAACAGTTCTTGTTAAGAATGCCACAGATCGTTCCCCTACAGAAAGAAAGTTTTGTGCTGAATTAAAAAGGCCCACTTAACAGAATGGTACAAAACATTTTCTTCTAGGAGCGAAGGCTTGAAATGGTAGCATGCTTATATAACGATGGATCCATGGTACACGGGGAGAAATACTGAAGTAAGGCTTTTCGTAAATGCAAAAGCCTTGTTTAATTTGTTTTTCCTTTTTGTGAATCTTTTGACACTTGCACAAGTAGAGTGAGCACCTTCCTACTCGTTATACTTCTGTTCGAGTTTTGGGTAGCAAATATTCATATTTTTCACATTTGGGTTTTGTTTTAGAGAACTCCTTCATCACTATATCAAGTGATATTATTTTGGAACCGATTTAAGAAACGAATTTGCAACCCACACTCAGGCTAACGCGCTTCCATTCTAGACATTTGATTTGGAATTGACTTGGCACAATCAACTACGGCTTACTCAGTTGCTTTGAATGCCGTGCCCCAGTTAATCCCCTTCATTGGGTTTGTGGGAAACTATTTCACTAGTTCAATGAACTCACCAACCCCTTGTTCATCAAATACTACCTGTCAATTATCCCTTACTCAATGGTAAGCCAAGGTGGGGTTCTTGACATGTCAAGCCAACGAGTTGGAATTCTACCACTTCCCCCTCCCCAAAAAAGGAGGAAAAAAAAACTAGTAGGATAAAATGAGTTCCCATGCATTTAATATACTCCCCCATTTAATGCTTAAATTTCTTTTAAATTATTTATAAGAAAGAAATTGTTCACATAAAAATAAAAGACCAAAACTTTGGACGAATAAGAAGGCTTAAAAAGTATTGCCATCATGAAACTCTTTTCTCAAGCCTATTAGATCATCCGCCGGAACAGTAAAGCCATCATTAACTGAAACAAAAAACTCTAATTTTCAAGCCCTCACTCAAGTTCTTGTTCGGCCCTTTCAATCATGAGCTTCAAGTTCACATAAGCCCAGGCTCAAGGGAGTCTGTTGGGGCATCTTTGTCACAAGAATCACTTTTGCGCAAAAATAAATCTATAAAAGCACACGTGAAGAAGAAAAGGATAATTTTTTTCAAAACTAATTGAATAATAAACACAAATTGTAGTACTAACTGTAAACAAATATTGGATAAAAGAATTAACCGTTACCAATAGATAATTCAACACCCATCTAAAGTTTTTTAAGAAGAAAACAAATACTAGTTCAACTACAAACAATAAAAATATCAATTAAAACAAAATAAAGATTAATAATTTCACTTTATCCATTTGTTATACACAAGCCATATTCGGTGGTACTTAAAACTCTCTTATAGGAGATAATATGTCATCTATCAAGCGGGTGATGTGATCATATGATAAATAGCTCCTACCTTTGTCATTATGGTGGTTGTCTTTTCTTTTTTAAGGTTACGAGGACAGCTCTAATTTTCTCATGTTGGGAAGCTGGAGTTAGACATCATGAGTGTTTCACCAAGCCATGAATTGAAAATACAACTTTATTCATAGTAAAATCATTCAATGAAATCAAGAGTTCCACCAACCCTAGGTGCTCCATCACGCATGTTGGTCAGGCAAATAGAGGGTCAAACTTTTTAACGCAAGATAAAGGCAACGATGCCTTTATTTTTCTATACTCAAATTCTCATTTTTCTTTCCAACAACACTTTTTTGATGTGAGAAACCCAATATCCACTAACTAGGTTGCTTCTTGCTATACCTTTTAAGCTTTGATACTAATTTTTGGGGAGAAAAATAAGGATCAACGATTGCAAATTTCACTTACATAATAAATGTTAAGTTTTTAACTTAATTCTAAAATTGATTTTTATTTTTATAAGAGAAGTGATATATCTTCTCTTCTATATCTAAAAAGAAAATAATATTTTTATTTTTATTATTTTTCTTGTAACAATTATTTTTTCTTCTCTTTTTTCTATTTCTTTTGAGGCTAATGTCTATGATTTTTGTGTATACAAAAACAATGAGAAACAACGATAGAAAGAGAAAACAAATGTTCAAATTCTTAGGTTATAGGAGAATGGCGGTGTTGTAGGACTATGAATATTGGGTAGTCAATTGGTAAGTGTAAAATATAACAAAGTCATTTTTGTTCCACATAAGTGGACAGCATGAAAGCTTTCCTCTCAAAGGCATTTACAGTTGACCCTTTCGTATGTCCTGTTCCTACATTTTAAGTCCATGGCAACAATGTTGTTCACATGGTAGAGGTTTCCTACACATGAGCGTTGGTAAGATGGTGGTATTTCTATGCTGCATTTTACCTCTTTCGCACTGTACAATACTCGGGTATGAGAAGAACATTTTGTGGGAAGGCATTTCTTGGAGACAACAATAAATTTTGTAATATCTATCCTAGTAAGGCTTTTAGTAAATGCAAAGGCTTTGTTTAATTCTTTTGTTCTTTTGTTCTTTTGTTTTGTTTTTGTTTTTGTTTTTTTTTTGTTTTTGGTGATCTGTTGGCAGTTGGAGAAGTAGGGTGAGCTTCCTATGAATGATTCCTACTCATTATATTTCTATTCGAGTTTGAATCCCAGTTCCTCTGATGCTTTCAAGAAAGGTAATTGGGGTATTCAAAAGATTTATATGATCATATGCTTGGACGGCAATATTTATCTTTCATATTTGGCTTTAGTTGTAGAGAAATTATTCAGCACTACATCATATGATATTATTTTGGAATTTCATTGATCCTCAACATTGCTCTTTCTTAGATGCTTTGGCTTTTATCAATAGAACTCCAAAATAATGAAGCAACTCAAACATAATCGGAATTAATATTTTGTTTACACGCCTATGATTCTTCCTGAACATCACTAACAGCACACCAATTCTATTTAGAAAAAACGAAAAGACAATGGCATGTATCATAAATGTGCAAAGAGATGGGATGCCACAAAAAGGCCATCCGTTGACACGAGCATGGGAGAAGTTTTACAAGATACCCTGTTTACATATATAATCTCGGTTAAACAAGAATACTTCATCTTATTAAAGCAATTTTCAACCATTTCCTTCATTCATGTGACAATAATATTTAGACAAATACATCATGAACAACTTAACCTATCTACTAGTGTTGTAGATGAATAACCAAGGAAGGATTTTGTCAAACTGAAATCATCAATTGGCTTGGTACACATGAAGCAGCTAAAAACTTGGATGAAAACCCAAAAGTGTGGACAGTGATCATAAATGGTTTCAAATTTCTTGAGGAAGAACATAGAACGACTGATAAGGAGTTGACTTGGGATAAGAGAGCAGGATGCTGAGTGTTTCGGGAAGAAAAGTGCTTTTCCGCCTAGCTCCCGAGCACGACGGTTCCGTGGCAGATGGAAGAGAAGAGAATACGGTTTCGAAACAGCTTCCAACGTAAAATAAAATAAAATGAATAAATTAATTAAATCTTTTGGATAAGAATAAAAAAAGGTATCTCCATTTTTTCATAATTTTTGTAATTTTTTTAAGATTACTTCTACGAAAGGAGGTGCTGACCCATAAAATAATGAGAGAGAAAGAAAGAGAAAAGGCAACGTTAAGATGTGTGCAAAATTATGTACTATCGACCTGAGTCATGTGACATACGCAATACACCTGATACTAATCGAAAACGAAACCAATAGAACGTTATTTACAAATACCAAAAAACTGGAGATCATAAAGGGAAAGGATACGTAGAAGAGATCCGTATCCGTTTCCTACTACTTAATGCCTCCCGTGTTTGTGTCTCTGGTATGGATAAATTAAATTGTTTAAGCTTCTCGCTTTCCTTAGGATTTTGGATGTTTGTGGAGTTCTAGTAGAATTAGCGAAAGATATAGCAGTTGGTGCTGTGCTTACTTCCTCCATGGTCGAACTTGCTTCTAGGCAGGTGCGAGGTTGACTTAGATTATGTACTGGTTAACAAGGCTTTCTGCCATTTTAAGCACAATCAACCTCTAATTCGAGAAGCACTAAAAAGGAACAAACGGAGAGTTGTTATTAATTAGTTCTCCCTTTTAGACTCTGCTTAATCAGAGAAGCAAAATAAGTTTATATTGAGGAATGCCTTCAATTTTATGATTGGAGAGATTAGCACTGTGATTTTTGATATGATTGCGACTCAGTTTTTGTTGAAATATGTGGTGTTGTGGGCCAACGTTTCTTGTACTGTAGCTGGAATGAGTTCAACCCGTTTATGTTTTTTGTCATTCTTTGTATTTAAGTAAAGACCTTTTCGTTGTAATTCTTTAAGAAAGTGTGAATAGAAACAGCACTAGGTGCAGTTCCACCATGCCTTCCGATGTGCATTGTGTTGTGTTTTCTATGAGCATAGTTGCTGGAATCCAGCAAGTTCTTCATGGTATCGAGAGCAGGGTCGTTAAGGTGTAAGTTCTCTTCACCTACATCCTGTTTCTAGCATAAATTTTCTTCCGCTGCATTTGTTTTCCGTTCAGTTTATGCAAAGGGTATTTTAGGAAGTAAAAGACCTTTGTCAGACAGCTTTTTTACTCCATTGGTCCAGAACTAGGTTGATAGTGACATCTCACCTACTTGCTGACCACATTTCTACCCGTTGCCACTTTCACCCTCTCTGTTATTTCGGATTCCCTGAGCTGTCCTATAGACCAGTTATCTGAAAATGGCTTCTTCCACCTCGGAACAGAGCCATGCCTAGAACCCTTATAGGGATCCTTACTACTTATCTGCTTCGGACATGCCTGGAGTTGCCTTGTCCACATAAAAACTGGAGGATGATTCCAACTATGATTTGTGGAGTCGTCAAGTTAGAAACCAGTTAATTGGAAAAAACAAATGGGGTTATGTGGATGGTTCATTCCCACGACCCAAGAAGGATACAGAGAAACAAACCTTGTGGGATCAATCCCATTCAGCACTCGTGAGTTGGTTTGAGAAGTCCGTTGAATGCCAACATGTGCATTATGTGACTCGTCTTAACGATGTCAAGAAAATGTGGGACACTTTCCAGCTTCGCTTCGGCACACTTACGACAACTCAGTGTTACAATCTAAGGCAACGACAGTTTGAGAATCGACATTCTAGAACGTCGGTGACCGAATACTACTCCACTCTCTCCAATCTTTGGGTTGAAATCCAAATGATTGAGAAACCCATCCGCTGCAATTGTGGAGGATGCTCTTGCAGAGTCAATGAACGATTGGAAGAGAGGATTGCGAAACACAACCTGATAGATTTCCTATTGGGGCTGCCGGATTCTTTTCAGAACTTTCGGACAAATATCCTATCTAAAGACCCATTACCGGCAGTTGATTCTGCTTTTAATCTCGCCAAAGAAGACGAGCATCAACGGAGAAACCGTGAATCTGAGAGTGGAGGGTCTGATGGAGCCATTTTGGCCATATCATCTCAAAACCACCACGCCGGCACCGGAGGAAAGCCGGTATGCTCACACTGCCACAAACCTGGGCATACAAAGGAAAAATGCTTCCGATTAGTCAGATTCCCGCCTGGATGGGTTCCCAAAGGAAAAGGGAAGCAATCCTCCGCTCAAGCCTTCAATATGCAGTCACAAGGCATCCCAGATTCATCGTCGTCGGGGAAGAGCGATGGAACCGGATCTGTTTTTGGTAATATGGGTCACGGGTTTCCTAATCCCATGGGCCACTTATACAATGGAGCGGGCCAAGGCTTTACCCATCACATTGGGTCCGTAACGCCCCACACTTATTACCCAGGATTTAGGCCAATGAACATGATGCCCGGTCCAAACTCCTCTGGATCACAGCCACCTTACGGGCAGCAACAAGAACAGCCGGGTTCAGTTACACAAGCTGGAAATCTAGTTTTTGCCGCCCACATGGTGCAGCCTATGGGTCAAGGAAATTAAGCTTTTGCTGTCCACATGATGCAGCCTATGGACAAGGGGGTCCAAGTCCGCATGTCACTTTGGACCAGCTCCAAGGCATATTAGCCTCTTACAACATAGCCCCTCCACAACAAGGGAATTTCATGGATGGAAGCTTTGCAGGTAACATCATTTACCATCAAAATTTTCAATTTACATATCCATGGATTATAGATTCAGGTGCAAATGATCATATTACGTGCGATTTAAATTCTTTATATTCTTGGTTTTCATGCGGACCTCAGTTATTGCCTATTAAGTTGCCTGATGATACATGTGTCTATGCCACCCATATTGGCCATGCACAACCCACAAAAATGCTTCATCTTAACCGTGTGATGTATGTGCCTCGCCTGAAATTTAATCTTTTATCTGTTAAAAAAATAACATCTGATTGCAATTGCATGGTTATTTTTTTCGACAATTTCTGCATCTTTCAGGACGGTACGACTGGGCGGGTGATCGGACTGGGTAGAGCTGAGCGAGGACTTTATTTTTTGCAACCTAGTTTAGATGAACTTCCTCGTTGTATTAATCACATTTTGCATACTGTACATTCGCTTTTGGCCTGTACGAATGTGAGCAGTTCACATAATATTAATATGACTACTAGTTATATTTTGTGGCATCGCAGGCTTGGTCATAGTTCACAAAAAACTTATTTTGCAAATGGAAAATGTATTCAATGTCCTGAATTTTTCTCATGCCCCATATGCCCCTTAGCAAAACAGAGTCGCTATGTTTTTCCACAAAGTCACACAATTAGTCGTGCGATCTTTGATTTAGTTCATATGGACTTATGGGGACCACATAGAGTCCCCAACCATGATGGTTCACGCTATTTCTTAACAATAGTTGATGATTATACACGCACAACGTGGACTATCTTGTTACGTTCAAAGGACCAAGTTTTTTCAAAAATTCAGTCATTCATTTTAGTTGTCCAAACTCAATATGGTGCTAACATCAAGCACATTCGCTCAGATAATGGCACCAAGTTTTTCTCCACTGCTTGTTCATCTTTTTTAGCATCTCGTGGAATTCTCCACGAAAGCTCTTGCGTATATACCCCCCAACAAGATAGGGTGGTTGAACGCAAGCACCATCATTTACTGGACATAGCGCGAGCTTTGCTTTTTCAGTCTCACGTTCCTGCACGTTTTTGAGGTGAGTGCATATTGACGGCGACCTACCTTGTTAACTGATTACCAAGTACTAAACTTGGGAATCAGAGTCCTTTTGAACTCTTTCATGGTAAACCACCTACCCTAGATCATCTACAAGTGTTTGGATGTAGATGTTATGCCATGTTACTTCGCCCTAGGGATAAGTTTTCCCCAAGGGCTATTCCTTGTGTCTTTTTTGGTTATCCTTCACTACAGAAGGGATAACGAGTTTATGATCCCGAAAGTGGAAAAATTTTTGAGTCGTGACGTCGTATTCTATGAGTATGAGTTCCCATTTTCTACTAGTTCATCCTCAAAGGTTGCTCATGATCACTCCTTAGATCAGCCACTACCCAGGCCGGACACTGTTCAGACGCACGATCCACCTACCATTCCACCACAACCATCCCCAGACTCTTCACAGTCATTCCCTACTACACCGGAACCATCTCCGGAATCTTCACAACCATTGTCTCAAGATATAGTTTCTACTTGTTCCTATGAGCCAGTATCCGAACCCATACCAGAACCTACCCTTGATCAGTCATCTCACCCAGCTCCAGAACTTCCCTCAGATCAGCCAACCCTAGCTCCTAGGCGTTCATCACGGGCCACACGACCTCCCATTTGGACTTCTGACTATTTGTGTTCGACCACCTCCATAGAGTCGAACAACCAATACCCCATCTCATATCAATTTTCTTTGGACAATTTTTTCCCACATTATCAACGTTTCATTGCTTCCATATCCACTGTCACCGAACCTGAAACCTATCATCAGGCACTTGAGAACAATTATTGGATTGAAGCTATGGATCGAGAATTGACGGCCTTAAAGGCCAATCACACGTGGGATGTTGTTCCACTTCCACCTGGTCGAAAAACCATTGGATGTAAATGGGTATACAAGGTCAAATATCATGCAGATGGGACCATTGAGAGATACAAGGCCCGGCTAGTGGCCAAAGGATACACACAACGTGAGGGCATTGACTATGATGAGACCTTTTCACCCGTAGCAAAATCGGTGACAGTTAGATCAGTGATCAGTATGGCAGCTGTTAGACATTGGGATCTCCATCAATTAGATGTCCAAAATGCTTTTCTGCATGGCGATTTGATGGAAGAAGTGTATATGCAGCTGCCACCTGGATTTCCTCATCAGGGGGGTAGAATGGTTTGTCGTTTGCTGAAATCATTATATGGATTGAAGCAAGCCTCGAGACAATGGTATGCAAAACTTACAGAGGCACTCATAAGAGCGAGATTTCGCCAATCTTTGTATGATTATGCCTTGTTCACCAGGTACACTAAGAATTCCTTCATTATTATTTTGTTTTATGTTGATGATATTCTTATCACTGGAAACAACTTGTCTGCCATCATGGCTTTCAAGAAACACTTGAATTCAGTGTTCCATATGAAGGATCTTGGACAATGTAAATATTTCCTTGGGATAGAAATTGCCCGTTCACCAGGAGGCATTTATTTGAGTCAGCGCAAGTATGCTCTGGAATTGATCTCAGAGGCGGGACTCGCAGGTTCCAAACCTGCCATCACCCCGATGGAACAAAGTCTTAAGTTGACAACACCTGAATTTGATAAGGGAGATCCAGATAAAAGGGATGATCCCCTTCTTGAAAACTATGCCCCATTTCAGAGAATGATTGGGAGATTGATGTATTTGACTCACACGCGTCCAGACATTTGCTTTGTAGTTCAACATTTAAGCCAATTTACTCATGCTCCAAAGCAATCACACATGGAGGCAGCTATGAGAGTCTTGAGGTATCTTAAAGGTACACCTGGACTTGGTATCTTCCTTTCTTCATCCTCAAAGTTACAACTTACTGCTTTCTGTGACTCCGATTATGCGACTTGGCCCATTTCGCGTAAATGTGTCACTGGTTATTGTATCAAGCTAGGCGATTCTCTTGTATCATGGCTCACTAAGAAACAACCAATTGTATCACGTTCCTTTGCAGAATCAGAATATAGAGCCATGGGCTATACAGTTTGCAAGATCATCTGGTTATTGGGTTTGTTTCGAGACCTAGGTGTTACACTCCCTCGTCCAGTATCTCTACATTGTGATAATGAGGCCACTATGCATATAGCTGCCAACCTGATATTCCATCAAAGGACAAACATATTGAGATTGATTGTCACTTCATTAGAGAGAAGATTGAGCAAGGAATCATTAGAACTACATATGTAAATACGTGGGAACAACCCGCAGATGTTTTTACTAAAGCACTATGTAGCCAACAACACCAATATCTTCTATCCAAGCTTGGAGTATACAATTTATACTCTAAGCTTGAAGGGGGTTGTTGAAATATGTGGTGTTGTGGGCCAACGTTTCTTGTACTGTAGCTGGAATGAGTTCAGCCCGTTTATGTTTTCTGTCATTCTTTGTATTTAAGTAAAGACCTTTTCGTTGTAATTCTTTAAGAAAGTGTGAATAGAAACAGCACTAGGTGCAGTTCCACCATGCCTTCCGATGTGCATTGTGTTGTGTTTTCTATGAGCATAGTTGCTGGAATCCAGCAAGTTCTTCAGTTTTCGAAAACGGTAAAGCACCAGTAGGAGTAGCCACCTGAGCCACGTGACAAACGCAATACAGCTGAGACCATGCAGTCATAGTACCAATTGAAAACGGAACCTATAATCTATCGACGCGGTATCAAACCACTGAAAATCTGAAACGTGGATGTTTACAAAAGCCAAAATTACACGCCGTCTACCTCTTGTTGCGCCTGAACCATGTTGGTTTCGTCTAGCATCTGTTTCTTATAAAACATTTGTTCTCATCCTGCCAGGCTAGGGATACATGCTGAAATGTCGGGGGAAAGCAATGTCGTTTTAGTATGAGATTTGAACGAAAACAAGTTGAAGCAAGCCCCACACTTGTTCTTCTTCATAGACTGAAAACCCAACTAAAAGACGGAAAAATCAACCTTCAAATAGATTGCAAAGCTCCTGAGATTTCAGAGTCCAAAATTGTTATATTTTCCATGGGAAAGGAGCGTTCAAAAAACTCATTAAAATCTAAACATTTGTTCCCAAAATACAATCCTAAACTGATGCCGCGGAACACATGGCGTCCATCTACGTTCCTTAAGACTACTAGAACCGACACATGGTCTCCACAAAGCCGTTGAAAAAATATACATATCTTACTAATAAATTTATGAAAGATGGGGCTTAACTTGACCCCTTAAAAAGAGAGTGTAATTTAATGCGAGTCAAGGAGTCTTTGTGGTCTTTCTGGGTGCACATTGTTAGCATTTGAATACAATAAGAAAAAAGTTCAAAACAGCTTGAATTGGATGACCTAGTTTTCCAACCAACATGACTAGGATGGTTGTCGTTGTTTTTTTGGAGATAATCTTAATAGACGTTGTATGAGAACTTTGGAGGCTATAAATCTCATGTATACGCTCTAATGATTATTTGGTACAATCACTATCTTGATATGAATTTTTATTTATTTATATATGTTCAAGCATCTTTATTCTTTAGTAGTAAATTGATGGAGAAAAATAAATTATTTGTAACTTAATATCAAAGTTTAGGTTATGAGCGACATCTTAGTATGATCTAGATTCTTATGATTTTTGTCTTATAGTTTTTTCCCATTACTCATGAACTAGTAAACATTTAAGAGAAGAGAGCATACTAAATAGTGGTTATTTTACATTATGACTGTTTTTGTTTGATAGCTTTTTTATATCTTCATGTATTTTTCTGTTTTAATCTAAAGGAATCTGGATGACTTGTTGCAGGTAGGTTTCAAGTATCAAATGCAAGGTTAGTAGAAAAAGAAGAAATGTTCTTCATTTAATGTACTTAAGAGGCCACAATGCGTTAACATTTATTTATATGACGACACAAGTCATGCGTTCACTAGGGGAGAAAAGCTTAGAAAAAGAAAACCCATTACGGAAGTAAAACACACGCAAACGCGACGAATATCTATGTAGCTATCGATGTCACTTCTGGAACATGAACGGGAAACTCATCAATCTCATCCATCCAAGGATTTTGTTTCTCCTTTGCCGGATCAATGGTCCGCAGTGCGCGCCACACGGCGCTGTTGCACTTGAATCCTGACCCAAATGCAATCTGCCATGTCCGATCACCTCTCTTGATCCTCCCTTTGGCCTCGCAGTAAGCTAGTTCATACCACAAGGAACTACTAGAAGTGTTCCCGAACCTGTAAAGAGTCATTCTCGAGGGCTCCATATGCCACTTGCCAAGGCCAAGGTTCTTCTCTAGCTCGTCAAGCACCCCTCTTCCACCTGCATGTATGCAGAAGTGCTCGAAAGCCAGTTTAAAGTCGGGAACATATTGTTTGACCTTCATCTTAAGCACCTTTCTAGCCACCAAACTGGCAAAAAACAGGATTTGTTCGGAAAGGGGCAGGACTAAGGGCCCCAGTGTTGTGATGTTTGTTTTAAGAGCTTCTCCGGCGACCACCAGGAGGTCTTTGGAGAGTGAGATACCTACTTTTTTGTTAGTGTCTTCTTTTTGAACGACACAGTTGAAACACTTATCATCTGCCCCCTTGTGGGTGCGTAGAGAGTGAATGAGTTGGTACTTCGAACGATAGTGATCAGAATACCGGTTTGATAAGAGAATCGCGGCCGCACCCAAGCGGAAGAGGCAGTTTGTGATGAGCATCGAGCGGTTGTTGCCATCGTACCAGTTGAGAGTCATGCTTTCCAAAGTCACTACAAGTGCGTAGGTGTTGGGTTGCACCTGTAATGGGAAGATATTGACAATATGAAGTATATATTAAATTTATATGCGAATATAAGCCTTTTCTAGGATATATTAAAGCTAGTGGGCAACATTAAACTCGAGAATTCGCTACGGACGATGTTTACTAACCACTACTCCATCTACTCCAGACTTTTATAGAAAACAAAGAAGTTAGAAACTAACCTGTAACAATCGCTTGGCGAGGTCTATGGAAATAAGTCCGGCACTGCAGCCCATCCCTCCTAAGCTATAGCTTGAAACGTTCCCTCTGAGCTTGTACCGGTTCACAACCATGGCTGACAAAGATGGGGTTGGATTGAACAGGCTACAGTTTACAATAAGAATCCCGATATCCTTGGCCTTCACCCTGGTTTTTGCAAACAGTTCGTCGACAGCTCCAAACATTATCAGCTCGGCTTCCTTCTTAGCTTCCTCGAAAGTTTTTTTCGGTGGGTCTTCCAACACAGATCCTGATACGTAAGTCTTTTGTCCATTCCCTGACCTCTCCAAAATCTTCCTTTGAAACTCCAAACTTTCTTCTGAGAAACTCCCAGTAAGCCTGGATTTTTCCATGAAAGTTTCCTTACTGCACATCAGAGCTGCATCGGGCTTGTAACACGCAAAATTCAGTAAGTAAACATTTCTAGGACGACTCATGAAGTAAAGAGTTGCAAGGAAAACTGTGAGTGCAGTGCATAGAGTAACTGATATGAGATTAAGCCTAAGATGATCGAACAAATGCACAAAATCTTGAGCAGAAATATGAGCCGAAGCTATAGTGAGTGGCAATAGAAGGATATACAAGGCGTTGGAGATTAAGTAGTGATAACCAAGTTTCACGTATTTAAGTTTAACTGAGTTCGATTCATTTCCCGGCATTTCTTTCTTCTCCAACCCCATTGTTAACTATAAATCCAAACGAGTTATAAGAAAAGCAAATTTCTCAGCGAAACGAAAGTGCAACTTTGTGCTTGGAGACACAAAAGAAGAGAGTAAAGAATTCGAAAAAGAGATTGGTGGAAAGAACAAACATAGAGGGAGGGAAAGTTAAGACGGAAATGAAATGTCGAGTGCACTTTGAAATATGATAGCCAAGGTCCCTTTATAACGTTTTAAGAGCGTATACTTCGTCAAGGTTGACATATTCTAGGAGGGATGGGAGCTTCTGGTCATGATTTGTTATGAGTAGTTGACACTGCCGTCGTCATTTATTTCTTGCCATCCATGATATTTACTCCTCGCTTGAGAGGGCTCGGAAAAGACTATTCTACTCGGCAGTTTATCAACTAAGATTTCTATTAACCAAAACAAAACGCAAGAAAGTGTCTCAACCAGCAGCCCAAAACCGATCCTAAGAGTGAGAAAATCACCCACTAAACAAAGAATAAAAATGTTAAAATATGGTATGTTCACCCGATTTTTAAGATATTAATATGTTATTTTATTATTATATATAAACATGTTCTTCTATCTTATAAGTTGATTTTTTAGGAAAGAATTAAACTTCTTAACGTGAAAGCAAAGCCTAGATTTTAGGTAAACCTTTTCATTCGTAAATTTTTATAAAAAATATTTCCTCATGTTTTGAATAAGATGTGTTGAAATCCAATGTGTGTCTTATGTTACCAAAATATTGACTCATTATACACTAATATATGAAAGTGTTTTTCTCTCTTACTAACTAGTTTTAAGGGAATAAGTAAAGTTTCTAATAAAAATGGCTAAGTATGTTATAGATTAACATATGTAGTTATTTCTTTAGTAACATCTTCGGAGAGTCCCTCATATTAAACTAGTTGCTTGTTACAACGAGGTTGACTCTACCTGCAAAGAAAGCTAATTTCTTTGTCTTTTTCTTCTATCACATACCAACTGAGATTGATATGGATTTCCCTTTGAGATATCAAGTTATAATCAAGTATAAATGAACTGATTAGGTATGTGTTCTGGTTATGCATTTATTCTTTATCCAATGGGAACTCGTACAAGTTCCTTTGATGAAGCTCTGTTGGCTTGAAGTGATTTAGAATCTCACTAACATGAAAGAGAGACAGCGACAACCATGTGCACTGTACCAAATTAGTCAGGTTTTACGCGTATTTCAGGCTTCTTTTCTTCCATATCACATGCTGCGTTTTCTCAAAGGATGGGTGCATTCTCCAGTTCTAATGTCCCCAAGTGGAATTGCAGTAAAGGGTACGAACTGCGGAAGAGGTGCTACTTCTAGCATGTGATTGGTACTTGTTTTAACTGCTGAATTAAGTCTTTGAAACTATCATGTCTGGCTCTGCCATTGGATTACCAACTAATAATGCAAATGTTGTTCATGATTATTGGAAATGTCTAATCTGTATCGGTTGAGAATAATATGACACAAATCACATATTATTTAAATCTTAAAATCCTCTATATATAAAAAAAAAGATTTTTCACTTGACTCTACTTTTGAATATAATATAATAATCTAAGTTTGGGGAATATATCCTAGTATACAAACTTGACATAACTTTTACAACCTAGATTAGTTGTGAGTAGATATTTTACAATTGTTGTGACAGAAGTTTGATATTACTAAAATCTTATTTGAGAACTTTTGATGTATGGGAAAAAATATTTCCTACTCTTAAGTTAATTTTAATATATGAATAAATTTTTTAATAACATTTTCTTAAGATTAATAATCTTAATAGGTGTAAAATGTAAGAATTCAGTTCACGACAACTGAACGTGACACTCAACTAAGACCATTACCTAATGTATCTCCATATCGGAAAGATATAATATTCTTCTAGATTTGGTGGAAAACCAGTCTATTTGCAGGAGCTAAAGGAGTGTATCTTTCCGAAATCTAATGTAGTGGTTGATGGTAATTGTCGAGGCAAGTGGCTATTATTGTGCAATATGAACATGGTTGCCAGCGCACTGAATAGGGGTTCTCAACCAATTTTTCATTTACTATTTTTCTTTACTTTGAGTTGGTCATCAATAAATTCAAAGTTGGTATCCAAGAAGTAATTGGCCAGTATACGACAACATATTCGGTTGTTGAACGGGAAAAGTTTTCTATTGAAGCCGTCTTTCTTGACCTGGTAAAGCCATTATGATAGCCATGTTCTTTCTCTGTTAACCACGTCTATGTACTCTACACGCCATCGCCACTTTTAGAAAGGTCTCTCCCCCTTTTTTTTCCTAAAATGTCATGTTTCATCCCTCAATGGCCCTCAAAAATCTTAGGACTTCTGTCAGATCTTGCTCAAAATGGGGGCAATATAGTACAACTCTAAGGAAGAACATGATAATGTAATATGAGCAGCTCAAATGTTTCACTCGGCTTGATTCGAAATCGCAATATGAGTTAAGCTTTAACTTGTGGTATACTTCTGTTTAGATGTTGGGTTTTGTATCTCTATTCTATTAGTACCATGTCCTTGTCATTCTTCTTCTTGTACTCTGGACTGCGGGATTAGAGACTGGAAAGTCTTTTTTTTTTTGTAATTTCACTTGAGTAGATGACTCAAGTTCAAAGAATCAGAGACGAAAGCCAAGGATCCTAGAGCACGCAAGCTCAAAACCAAATGACAGAAGCAATGGATATCAAGTAATACTAATGCTGCTTTCATATAAATCCGAAGAACCTACAAGCCATCTACTGATCGATGTAGGCTTAAAGTTTTTCAGCACATCTATTATTCTATGTAGTTCGGTGCTACATGTGTTTGTTCTAGAAGACAGAGATCTTGCTTGCGCTGGATCGCTCTCGTAATTCTGTTTTTGGATGAAAGGTTTGAAAAAGAGACCTCTCTCATGTTGTGGTAGGTAGATTTCACTCCAAAGTGTTTGGGCTTTTAGGCCTGCCATAGCAGATATGGGAGGTGAGTCCCGACATGGTATGTATGAATTGAGAAAAGCAAAAAGCCGAAGGCCCTAATCAATTGGGTTTAGTGCTTTCATTTTGTTAATCGTAAAATCCAAACTTGAGAGTGAGGCAAAATAACTTCTTCTTTTTAATTATGATTTTCTTTAAGTTACTTTAAAAAATCTTAATATATTATGTCATTTGGTGAATCATTACAATAATTTAGGTGCAATAGTCATTATAGATAGAAAACTCTTTAGTAATTCTATGTATGAAATCTTCATATAATAACAATAATGATTTTTATTTTAATAACTCGTGCATCTACTCACGTGATCTCAAATTGTTGAATTTGGAACTAAAATATCTTGAAATTTAATCATAGATTACTACTTGATGATTATAGTAAAAAAATTTATCTCAAAATCATATAAAGTTTTTAATATTTTTTTATAATTATTATGTATGTATTTATCATAACAGTTGATATCAAAACTTGTTAATCTTCCAACTCTTTTCTCTTTCTCTTTCACGTGGAAAGTGGCGAGTGAACAATCTCTTAATCTCTTGGTGTGCATTAGGTATGTTCACATGATTCGTTTAGACGACGTTGCTTTCCATTAACATAGACTTCTTAGCAGCTTTAGCCACATTGTGCAGCACGGATAGTCCAGCAAAGATTGTGATGTTATTAGTTGACTTATCTTGTTTGGATCATTAGCCAATCATCTTTTACTTTAGTAGATTACATGCAGCAAATTTATATGTTTTCTTCACTTATTATGGTATTTAATTGGGTATAAACACTGCACGATGTTTATGATTGCTATTATTTTACTAAGCAAAACTATTCTTAAAAAAAAAAAAAAAATTGTTGTGCCTCGGGGTTGATGCACATTCTCCACGGACTATAGGTAGCTAGAAAGAGGTATCGAGACAACAAAATTGTACTAAAATTTTGAATTTTTATTTCTTATTCTTCATAGCATGGACCACATCTCCAATCATTAAACCTAACGGCTTCAAATGCTTGTCATGCATATGTGTTCTATAACTCAAGGGTTGGTACGGTTATCAAGTAAATCTGAAAAATGAAGGAAAACCATATTGGAAAAAATCTAAATCAAAACCCTTGTTTTGCATAAAGTGTTAAACAAAAAATCATCTTAAAATTTTTAACTGATAATAAATAGTTAATATTTGAGACTGAATCGTCGAATACGTGATACCAGAAATCTAGACCTAAATTCTCTAATATTATATGAAATTACTCATTATCTTTAAATTGAAAGTTAACAAAAGATAATAAAATGATCAAATATTAACCCATGTATTAAAAAAATATTTTCAGAAGTTATAGATTGCCTAGAATTAACATGATTATTTGGCCCCACGGTCTGCCAAACATAGCCTCGGATCCTTAACAGGCAAGAAGTTTCGGGGACTTGGGTCCCGTTTATATGATCAGAACCAAGTTGGTACATGACATTAAACTTTCGTACCCATCTTCATCATGCAATATGGTGAAAGGGCAAATCATGTTGCTAAGACGACCCTACTTCTTAACGAGCTTTCTGACTTCAAAATGGTTCATTATTGCAGTAGAACCTCTTCAGGAGCAACCAATACAAAGCAAACTCCATCATGCAATTATAAGCCTTTGGCTGCTTGGGGCCGAGGCATAAAATTTTCCCAACTTGCTCTCTGACTTTGAAATGATGTTATCATTGCAAAAGAGGCTCTTCGTAAGCAACACAAGCTCAAAGCAATTGCCTCCAGCAATTATAGGCCTTTGGTTGATCACAGCTTGCCGAGGCTTAAATCAAAGAAGGACGGAGAAATGTCACTTCAAAAAATGAGTGGAACTGATTGAAAGATAATAATGATATTTACATTTATAATTATAAAGAAAACTCGAATTTAATGTATTTCATAATGATTATTTTATATTTTCACGAAAATTTAATGATTTAAAGTTGTACTCTTTAAACTCTGATGGCTTGATCACTCAATTTCGTGACTTTCTTCTATTAATCAAACATGGAAAATAAGGAGCACTTTAAGTATGTGTAATGTATAAGCCATATTCGGTGGTCCTTAAAACTCTCTTATAGGAGATGATGTGTCGTCTTTCAAGTGGGTGATGGGGGCATATGATAAATAGCTCGTACCTTTTCCATTATGGTGGTTGTCATCTCTCTTTCAGGGTTTTTTTTTTTTTTTTTTTTTTTTTTTTTTTTTTTTTGATAAAAACAAACCACTCTCGTTAGTAATGTAATGTAACCCACAAACATACACTCTAGTCACGGAAACCCCCACCCTTTCCTCTTCACCAAAAAACTAAACAATCAAAAATTGAAAACCTCAACCACAAAATCGGTAGAAAAATACAACCAGTATCCCACACTATTACATGAAGATATCAACTGCAAAAGTGGTGAGCCGAGGAAATTACATAATACAAATTTACAAGGACACAAAATTATAGTCCTCCACAGCACACAAAGCAGCACCCACGTCGACTTGTGCGCTACACGATAAGGATGACAAGAAAGTTCTAATTTTGTCATATTTGGAAGATGGAGTTAGGTCACCGCAGGAGACATCGTGAGCGTTTCACCGAGCCATGAATGGAAAGTACAGCTTTATTCATAATAAAATCATTCAACAAAGTCAAGAGTTCCACCAACCCTTTGCTCCATCACCTATGTCGGTAAGGCAAATATAGTGTCAAATTCTTTACCCAGTATAAAGCCAACAACGCCCTTTCAACGAAGTCAAGAACCTGGAATCTACAGTATAATGCGCAAAAGGTATGGAGAATTTTGAAGAAAGAACTCATTAAGTACAAAATTTTTGTGCTAAAAGTGTAATGATAACTACTAGAATAATTAAGGGATATATAAAATTTCTATATTAAATGATAGGCCTAAATATAATACTAAGTAAAAGGTATTATACTAAAGTTGTCTCACATTCATTTTCTTCAGTGGGACATTTTTAGTATAAAAAAATATATCTTATTTTTAATGAAATTAGTATGGCTATTCGTCGTCATCGAAATGAATGTAAAAATAACCCATATTCCTAATGAGAAACCCTAATTATGAAATTTTTAATTTCATCCTTCACTCCTAAAATTACGATTTTACAGTCACTATTGATATTTACTCCAAGCCTAACAGGCTTGCTGTTCCGTCGGTGAAAATTTGGTCCCAGATTTCCTAGAAGAGGGCCATTGCTCAAGCAGATGGGGGTTAACTTTTCAAAACACTCATATACGCGAGGCTTTTGATGAAATGCAAATTCCATAATTTGGACCATGTTCTGTGCATGTGCTTTATGTCTGTACTTCCTTTCTTATGTCTGTCGGCATGTGGGATTCGTGAAGGGCATGGAACGAAGAATCTCCTTTCAAATGAACAAGGAAACATATATAAAGTTTTACTCAGAAACATGTTAAACCCTACAAAGTGGGGTGCAACATGTGTGTTGGACGTATGCATATTGTTGCAATCATTATCGTCGTCGTTGGCATTATCCACCCAGCATATGCACGATTGGATGTAAATGATGCATTTGACATGCCATAAAAGCAATTGCTTGCATTATATTCTCACGAACACAAGCTGACAGCCATCAGATGCACTTTATATTAACATCCTCAAGGAAAGAGTAGGGTGGAAATTGCCTCTTTTTTCTTCTCATTTTTTAATTAGAAAAGAAAGTTACAAGTGTAAACTTTTATACCGCGTTAGGATTGACATTGTAAGTAGGAAATTTTTTCTTATTATTGCTCTAAAGTTTTAGTGGACCAACCAGAGCCTTAACTTCTATATGTTCCGATGGTAAAATTGATTGGGCATTCAAGGAGTAAAGAGTTGAGTCCCACATATTATGTTTTTCCTCTTTGCAGGATGAGCAAGAGCAGTGTGTGGTTAGCTAGAGAAGATACCAATTGACGACCTAAAATGATGGAAATCATATAAAAAAAAAAACTTTAAATGTAGGTTTGTTTTAATGCTACATAATAAAATGTCTAACAACGGGTTTAGCCTCAACTTCACAAAAATTTGTCCCTTTTAATATTACTTGTGATTATTTATTTTAGAACATAATTTCAAAGTAGATCTAGATACATACTTGTTCCAAGATGTGAAAGGTTATCTTACATGTCTAAAAAGTTAAGTGAATTGTCTCCATTTCTCCAAAATGTCTACAGTTTTAAACTTGCTATCAAGTTGAGGTGGGTTTTCTTTTCTTTTTCATTTTTTTCTTTGATGTTTCGATATCATGGAAAACTGGCGCAAGCATTCTGTCTATTCTGTAGACATCATGTGAGAGAGCATCGCTATCCACTTTCTTCCTTCCCTTTTTTTTTTTTCTTTTTTTTTTTCCCCTAAAGAGAGCATCGCTATCAGTACAATCTGTCCATGGCCTCACATGCTAAACATTGACCATGAAAACGCAATACCATGTAGCATGACGTTAATGATCATAATTTTTCTTTATTTTCTCAATCATTTGGTAAGGGAAAACAAAATTTCATCTCTAATGATTCAAAATTTGAGATTAGAGACATCCTGCTTCAATTTAATAATAGTTTGATTGCTTGGTATTAAATTCTAAGATGGGCCATCACTTAGGAACAGACGCTCTGCATATCTCTTTGAAGTTGGCTTTTGACCTGTAAAACCAATTATTGGAGTCATGTTCGTTCCACATGCTCCATGTGTCCCTCTGTTTTGTGGATATAAAGGTTTGAGGGGAAGGTGGATTATTATAGAACAAAATCCAATATATTACTTCAACATGTGCATCTTTTGGTGAAATTCTATGTACATTCAATGCCTATCTAGTACCTTCCCAGACCCAGTTCCAACATCAGTACACTCAGAAAATACAGTATGATGGGAAACATTTTTGTGCGTTTTAAATTGTCCATAGCATACAAGAATGTTCTCCAATGAAGTACAAAGTTTAATGTTTGATCAGCTGAACTAGAATCCTGCGGTATTTCCTGTCATCCACGTCTTGAAAAGGGCTTCAGACAAGGTAACAGGAAAGCAAAAAATGGGGGGCGTAAAAAGTTGAACTCGAAGTCCAATATGTTTGTCCCACCAGTACAACTTTTTCCTATCTTTGATAATCAACCCAGTGTCCAAACAACCAAAAGTTAAGATCTTTCTACTGTAGTGGATCTGTGGAGCTTCTGAATTATTTGTTAATCTTATCATCATGTTAGTTTAACGTGTATCACATCGATTTCGTTCTTCAAAACTTGACAATCAAATCATGTTTATTGCACGGGATACAGCTCTTGTATGTCCTTTGGGTATCGTTCAAAATGATAAATAGTTTACTGGGACGCCCAATTTTTTATTTTCTCTCTTTAGCTTAAAGTTGTTAAAAATCAAATGAAAATGGCCTGTGTGAAGGCAGACGAGACAAGTAGTTCGCTTTTGCAAAACTCAAATGTCTTGCTGTGACATTTTCTGCTCTTTGATTTCCACATCGACTTCTCAAGTGTTGTTAATGATCCTGACAAGGAAAGAGAAAGTATATGATTTTAATTAAATAAGATCAATGATATTTAAGAAAATAATGAATATTTTAACGTGATGTTAAAGTCTGGATTTTGGAAGTAAACTTTTAATTTGATAGTTGAATCCATATTTTTCTTTCAATCTGTTGCAAATATTGATTTTTTCTTTTGCATGTATTAAAACTTACATACTTAGATGTCAAATCTAAAATTTTCATCTCAAGTCCTATTAACTTATTACTGAGTTAGTATATGTAATTGACATAAAATTCATACTTTGAGTGAGATATATTTTTACTCTTATATTTGAATGAATCACAAAAAATATATATTCATACTTTTGACAGAAGATAAGTTAAAATCTAAATATCTATTTTATGTTACTAAGGTATTAAAAAATTGTATCCTCTACTATATATATACACACATAATAGTGTTTCTCTTTTAAAAAAGGTGAGTATTATGTTTTTTTATTTATACTTTTAGTTTTTGGTGTGATTATTATCGTCTTTCCATTTTCACTCATGTAAATTTATAGAACCACATCATTGGACAATGGCCTACTTCCACCACATTAATGATTACGTTCATACGTTAGGCATGAAAATGCAGGGCTGGTGCCGGCCATGAACATTAAACTAGTTAGCATTCGAATGCTTAAGCTAAGCTCTGTGTGGAAGGGCACAAAATTGTTGCAAAGGGTAGTTAAAAATGTCGTGTCTGAACCAGTTAACGTACAGAAGGGTCTGGAAATTTACTGGAAAGCAGGGTCGTTGAAGCCGGTCGAGTATTTAATACATATACTGGACGACGCCGTTGTTGGGTCTTCCACTACTGTCCTGGATTCCACGCACTTGCACCTTCTCTGCAACTACATTTGAAAGGGACACATAGACAGACAACAGGACAGACCGACACTTCTGAAATCCGAGAGGCAAGGAGAGAGAGCCGGATTCTGTTTTCTGAGCTCCGATTTGCCGAACAAACAGGTTTCCTTTGTCTCTGAATAAGGGTCAACTCCGTTTGTTGACTTGGGATTTGAAGTGGGTTTTGCTTTGATTTAGCTTTTGATTGGGTAAAACGAAAGAGAAGAAGAAGAAGAAGAAGAAGAATCTCAATGGCTTGGAAGAACAGAGGAGTTGAGCCAGCTTCGAAGAGTGTGGTGTCTCGGAAATGGACTCTGCTGCTTTGCATTGGATGTTTCTGTGCTGGGATGCTTTTCTCTGACAGGTTTTTTTTTTTCCCTCATGCTTGCCTTCTTATTTTTCAAACTTTGAACTTGAATGTAATAACTTTGTTCTGGATTAGTAGGCTATATGTGCATCTGCTGAAGTGGGTAGCTTTTTATGTCTCCAAATTTTTGAAATTCTGCGTTTTTAGGGGTTTCTGATGATGGGTCTTAAGAATAAAGTGCATCAATGATTGGCTTGGCAATAGTTTGTAGGGAATTGATGCGGTGATGAGAGTTTTTGAACTTGGATGTGGTGGTCGTTTTCATAATTTGAGATTATCTTAACTCTTGTCATAATGATGGGAGCGATTCATAAAACTACAGTTAGAACATGAAGCTTGCTCATTGGGCATTTCTTCTTGTTGAAATTATTTCGGTCTGTTCTGTCAATTCCTATTTTCGAATTTAGAGAGATCCGAATTTAATTCCCAAATCGAGGTTTTAGTTTTCTTTATTTATTCTTTTGCATTGCCGGTGTATCAGTACAGATATCACGGTCGTCAGTTGAAGTTATTGTCACGATGTCACTTGCCTGAATATCCTGCCATCATCTTCTCCCTTCTTTTGAGTACGAAGATATGTGATTGGCCGCTGGCTGTTGTTGGACCGGCTCCCCTTCCCACCCCCCTTCCCCTCCTTTTCACTTTTCAGAGTCCCTCTTAATTGCGATTAAGGCCTATGCTGAAAGAGACTTCACTAATGTTCTGAAGCATAAGGGCTCTTAATTGTACTTTTGTACCCTCAATCCTTGATTGTTGGGACAAAATGCAAAGCAACTGGTTCAGTAGCAATGCCTGTAATAAGGGTTATTCTAATTATGAAGCGAATGTTGCTGGGCCAACAAAATTGTATATACCGTATGAGCATCATCATTACGTATTTCCTCTATGCGCAGCAGCCAATGCCTTTAATAGTGCTCTTATGGCTGGTCTGGCAGACATTTACCCCCTTTGGGATGTTTTTAGTGTATGTCAGAAGAACCAAGTTAAGAGGGATGAAGGACATGTCTTTCATTCTTATGGCGCTAATTACTCCAAGATATTATGGTCGCTTGTGACCAACATCCTTTTACTATTGTCTATCGCCTAACATTTCAAAAAGTCTATGAATATTTCTCCTTTATTTATTTCTATCCACTGGATACATGTTAAATGGAAGTGGTGAAGGTTAAATTGGTGGATAACGGTTGCATGGGTAATGGTAGCAGGAACGAGGATCTTCATCACTCTCTCAAAGATCGATTATGTGCTTTTTTTTTTTCTTTTCCTTTTTTTCTTTTCCCTTTTTTGTCTTTGCTGCTATTAATGGACAATGCCAAAGAGGGTGATAGATGTGTACTTTAGTTAGATTGGTTCTTTGACAAGCATAAAAGGAAATTGCTTTGGAAGGCTGCTTTACTTTGACTTTAATGGACAAAATGGAGGGTGAAGAATAGTTATTTTGAAGGCATTCGAAATCTGGTTTAGAACTCAGATTTTTTTCTTTTATTCCTTTTATGATTGTCATTATGAATGGGGCTCCTGTTTCCTCTTTCCTTGATTTTGTCGATTATATTAATGTTAGATTGTTATTTTTTAGAGGTTCTCTTAATACATTATGTGTACTCAAGTTTCTTCTCATCATAAATGTATATGAGGCTTTAAAGTACTTTATTTGAATATGTATCCCAATAATAACCAAGATAAGTTGGTTGCAGAATGTGGACAGTGCCTGAAGTTAAAGATATATCAAGGCCAACAGGGGTTGAAGATGAAAAGCTAAATTTAGTTTCAGAGGGTTGTGATACAACAGTTGTGAGTATACTTGTCCAAATAGTTTGAAAACTTGGATGTTACTGATTATTGAGGTCATAACAACTAAACAAGTATAAGTGTGTCTTTACCATTTTTTCTTTTCGTTTGCATTGTTTTAGAAGCTTTTTAGAATCTTCACTGAAAAGGTATTTGGACTAATTAACATGTTGGTGGTCTTTGGTTTTCATTAGAAGGATGCAAAGCGTGACTCCAAAAACATTCTAGGGGAAGTTTCAAAGACTCACAATGCTATACAGTAAGTATTTATGAAGCTTCTTATTGAAATTTCTATGGAAATACTGAAAATGCTAATCTTGTGGCTATGTGCAAAATGCAGAGTGTTGGATAAAACAATTTCAAATTTGGAGATGGAATTAGCTGCAGCAAGAGCTACACAGGAATCTATACTCAATGGCTCTCCCCTATCAGAGGATATTAAAATTTTCGAATCAGGAAGGAAAAGAAAATACTTGATGGTTGTAGGGATCAATACTGCTTTTAGCAGCCGCAAGCGAAGAGATTCTGTTCGCGAGACTTGGATGCCTCGGGGTATGTGCATTGGTTATGCAAATTTTGTTGGTCTCTGATTTTTGCTTTTTCCAGTTTTTGATTGAATTTGTTTACCGTGAATTCCTTTTTAATATGAAAAACAGGTGATAAAAGAAAGAAGCTCGAGGAAGAGAAGGGAATCATAATACGGTTTGTAATAGGTCACAGGTAGGTACTTTATATAATAGCAGAGTTTGTTAACAATCCACCGTCCTTTCATTTAGTTTTTCACTCTTTATTAAGTTCATGAACTTCAGGTCTTTCTATCAAGAAAATCATGGAACTCTTTTCTTTCTCTCATAGCTGTCTCAACCATGGCATGGATACAGTCTGCTGTAATCTGTCTTGGTAACGAAAAAGTACTTGGACAAGAAATGAATTTGTTCAATTTTCTAGAGACATTCACACGTCATCTGGGTCATATTATTTTTCCTGAGTTAATGAACTCAACTTTGCCGAGAACCTAAGTAAGCCTTTTTGTTGTAGATAGTGACTGTCCTGTGGTGCTTATCAAGCAAGGAAGCATTCAATTGGGTCACTGGATTTGTTATTTTTTTATTTTTTTATTTTTTAAGGAAAAGGACTTGTTTGCATGATGATGTGGTCCAAAGGTTAGGAATTTGGTCATGAGTTAATGGAGGTTTAGAGGACACAAACATTGCCAATTTTATGGCCTGGTTTTATAAAAACTGCTACTTTCAGTTTCTGACTGGTTAAAAGATATATGAAAGATCTTGTGATTTAATGCAAAACTTCTGAAGATCTACCGATCAGGAAAGTCCAGAAAAAGCAATAAACTTGGTGCTAATCTTTACAGCATATTTTAAGCACTGAGAAAATAAGATGCTTAGCCAGATGTGACTGAAACACAGGGAAGCAACAGGTTTCAGCATGAAGCCGTGTGGGTAAGACCAATTCCTTATATTTTAACACCAGAGGGCCTTTAGAAGATTGATCTTGGGACCTAAGCTAATACCAATAATTTAATGTCAGAGACAGTCAAAGTTCAAAGGGCTCAAAAATTTAATGTCAGAGACAGAGACTGATCTCTTAAGCTTGATGCTGAAAATAAGCTAATGTGATTGTCAATTACAGAAGACATTGTTTATTCATCAGTCTTTTAGAGAATAGCTTTACTACTCTCTCTTCACGCTGTAACTTTAGTGTGTCTTGAAACATTACGGATTGGTAAAAATCTACAGATTTGGGTTTTAACCTACAAATAGAAAAGTATTTGACACCAACAGAACAAAAAATACTCCAATTAGACATGTATGACTTATTATTTGATTTGTTGAAACAAGTTATGCCTATTTTAGTCTTTCATTTTCCGGTTGTCAGGAGAACTTAACAAAGTAGACACACCTAACTTCTTTCTGGTTCCAAAATTAGTGTTATAATCATTATGTGTGTGTTTCCATGTATATTTGTTTGTGTCTGAACTTCCTTCTTTCTTCAGAGGGAGACATATTTGATCACATCTTAAAAAGTATTTGTCTTTTATTGGTCTTTATATCGAAGTATCTCATTTTTTGAACCCCTTTATGATGACGCCATTTTTTGGATGGTCACATGTACCTGCATGATGTATCTCCAAATGTTTAAATTCAAATGTAGTATTCTAAATGTTGGAACTTTTGCTGTTCTTATGGATGGAGTTTGATTTTGTGTTTGTTTTTGTCTATTCTGTTGGCAGTGCTACATCAGGTGGTATCCTTGATAGAGCTATTGAAGCTGAGGACAGAAAGCATGGGGATCTCCTGAGGCTGGTAGTACTTTCTCTTTTCTCTTATGAATGATCCATGTCAATCCTTACTCGAAAATGAATCATCAGTCTGTTGACTCTAAGAAAAAGCTAATTGCACTGCCTTTTGTCATTACAATTTTCACGAAAGCAGGACCATGTTGAAGGTTACCTTGAATTGTCAGCCAAGACAAAGATATACTTTGCCACTGCTGTTGCTTTGTGGGATGCTGATTTCTATGTCAAAGTTGATGATGATGTACATGTAAATATAGGTAAAGATGAGATTTATTTACCAATCTTGCTGTTGTGCATGTAGAAGTTCAAATGAAATATTTATTGACACCACAAGATCTTTTCTAAATAAAATTGAGTAAAAAATTAGTTTACATAATTTCTGGCCTACCCATAGAAGCTTTTCAGTCTTTTGAGGATGATTACGTTTTCATGAAAAGCATGTTTTTACGTGGATATAATTGCAAGCAAGCAGTTTCTTAGTTTGCTGCAATAGAAACCAAAAATGAGTAATCAGAGATTATATTGGCTTTATCTAAATTCTTCTTCTGCAGAATTGAATTCAAATTCAAGTTTGTTTAGGAGGCCGCTACAAGTTCGTGTCCATATGGCCTGATTGTGTTCTACTTGCCATAGAAAAATACCTTTTTGTATTTCTCCATGTTAGCTACAATTAATCATGTTTTTGCAGCAACACTTGGAGCAACTTTGGCTAGGCATCGATCAAAGTCCAGGGTGTATATTGGATGCATGAAGTCTGGTCCGGTTCTTGCTCAAAAGTAAGCTGATCTTGAAAAATTTGTTCAATAGGTAGATGTTTAGAAATTGTAACACATCTTTCTGTTGCTTTTCATCAACAGAGGAGTGAGATACCATGAACCTGAGTATTGGAAATTTGGCGAGGAGGGAAACAGGTATTTCCGTCATGCTACAGGGCAGCTATATGCAATTTCAAACGATTTGGCTACTTATATATCTATCAACCAGTAAGTCCCCATGCCTCATTATTAAGGAAGTTTGCTAATCTTTTTTTTCCCTAAAGTTCATCTCCCCTAACTCGTTTCTCTTGAAATGGTATTCAAATAGGCACGTTTTACACAGGTATGCTAATGAGGATGTTTCCTTGGGTTCATGGTTCATTGGATTGGATGTAGAGCATATTGATGACCGGAGATTGTGTTGTGGAACTCCACCTGGTATGCATCTATGAAGTCTTTAACTGGTCTACAGGTTTTTGGTTTTCCTAAGGTTTCTGTGATGATTTTTTTTTTTAAATTTTTTTTTTTGAGAAACAAATGGTCACAATCAAGCATCTGATTGACGTAGACTTCTACTGTTTCTGCTTGCAGTGGATCATTTACTGAGTGATCCTCATCATGTCCTTCACCTCCATAATTTCCCTTCAGTTACCAACATTTTTTCTTCATATTCAGCTGAGGTTTATTGATCACAATAGGTGAATATTGAGAAACCTCAGTGCATACCTCACGTTAAAGGTGTGGGATGCCATAGTTGGGATCGATTTGGGTAAACTCCAGGAGTACATGTTACAACGTTCCTGCCTGCCACACACTACACATTAGTTGTTTCGTACTTGGAAGATACCACACACTATGGGAACGTCAGAAAATCTGTCCTACCCAGAGTAGACTCTTAGAGGCACCTTGATCCTGGTATAGCATAAAGTAGATTATAACCCCTTAACAACCATGTCAGTTTTGACTTAACTAGTGGCCCTTGTTGAGCCTTATCATTGTCTCCCAGATGTGATTCTGCCGTTAAGATTGCTAACCTCAACAACTCCGATCTATAATGAGGTTATTCAATTCTTGTTTTAATGCCTTCGAGTGTGAAAACGTCTGTACCGAGATCCATGTTGTTTAGCTTGAAAAAGGAATGAAAAATTGCTATGGAACGTGCCATCGCCTTGTTGTTGTTTATTGGGATGCCTTCTTGTGTGTGCATGGTGTAGGAGGAGCTGAAATGGTGATTTTTTATGCTAGGAATGGTTTTGTCCAGGTAGAATATGTAACTTAAAGTTATTTTTCCAAATTGTTACCGCAGATTGCGAGTGGAAGGCTCAGGCCGGCAACAACTGCGTTGCTTCTTTTGATTGGAGCTGCAGTGGGATCTGCAAATCTTCAGAGAGGATTAAGGAGGTTCACCGGCGGTGTGGAGAAGGTGAGAACGCTTTATGGACCGCAGAGTTCTGATGAATGATAGCTCTTCCAAACTCAGAAAGAACAAAATTCATGGCAGTGAATCTGTCTTGGAAAATATTTGTAACATGAAGATGTAAATGTGATGGATACAGATGAAGAGGGGGAAGGGGGAGGATTGGGCGTGGTAAGCAGGTTGGTTTCTTTTCCTGTGATTCTACTCCCAACTTAGATTAGGAGAGAGACCCCGTAGCAAAAACTTAAGAGAGAAAGGAATTATAGTAGTCATTCTTTCAACTGCTTTGAAGGCCAAGTTGCAAGTTTGCCATGGCCAAATGCAGCTTCATAATAAGAGTCTATTTGGGCTAGCATTTGCTGCCTATTTGCCAAATTTATAAGCGATTTTTTGTTGAAATTGTGATAGCTTAGGTTCGCTTTTCATGATTGCAAGTAAAAAGATGATAAATATCCTCCCTTCTGCCTTCATCTTTCCTTGATGAATACCCCATCTGACATATGCCTTCTATACAAAACCTGGCAACTGTCGCTCGTGTAAGTCATTTCCTTCCTTTTGTTCTTGTTTTCTGTTTCCCTTTTCTCTGACAAATAATTCTGCTTTAGCTAACCATTATCATTTTTTAGTAGGTTGATATTCGTCAAAACCATCACATATAATCTAATCCAATGAAAAGCCTAATGAAGTGAGGGATCGAACGGCACTGAGAAGTTGGTAATTTTTAGTCCAGAAGTGTTGACATTATTAAAAAGTTATTTTTCTCTTTAAAACCTATGAAAGAGAAATACTCTTATATATAAAAAAGATATTAAGTTTTCAAGAAAGGGAAATTGATGTAGATACACTCAAGGCCCAATATTATAAGTTCTCTTAATTGAGGAGTTGAGAATTCACACTATGATCCAATAGTCTTAATTATTCTTTTGAATTTTCTTTAAATTGCTAGTTCTTAATTTCTAGATTTTATTTGATTTTCCTTAACTATCTAGAATGGTCAGATCCCTTGTTTGTTTGAGATTCTAGATCTCAACAAATTAGAAATCCCAAAGATTAAGGAACCAACCATAAGGATCTTAATTAAAGGAATCTCAAACAAATAAGGGATTTGACAATTATAGAAATCTCAAATACAAAATTAAGGACTAACAATGTTTTTTTTTTAAAAAAAGGGAAAGAATAATAAAGGAAATTCAAAACAAATTAAAATTATTAAAGAATCTCTAGGATGCCCTTCAAACTTGGATTCCTTTTATAATGTGAATTCTCAACTCTTTGATGGGAAACTCATAATATAGGGTCTTAAATGCATCCACATCAATCAAGATATTAATAAATGAAATAAACATCCATATGGTTTTTAGCGCCTCTTCTTCTCGTGCGTGAAAATACTACGGATTGTCAAAATTTATTTAGAGGAAATTTGATTATAAAAGAGATATCAAACCAAAATATTAGTAATATGATATATAAATTAACATCATTTTCCACATAGCAGTCAAAAATCTGTGTTCAAGGCGGCTTTCTCCGCGAGACCTCTTGATATGTGAGGGTTTACACGAGAGCTTTCACAAAAGCTGAAAGACAACATGTATCTGCGCCAACTCACACAGCCACGTTGAACATTTTTAGCACCTAAATTGATTTTGAACTCTGTGCGTCTCTGAATTTTGGGTCCCCAACCTCCAAAAAATCGAAACTTTGAATCAACAGCTGAACTGTATCAGGTAAAGCTGGCTAAATTTTAGACTTCGTGAGAGAAAAACCCAAGCTACCCGAGCCTTTTCTCTGCTTTGAACTGCTGAAAAGTGATTGTTGAAACCATGTGGAATCTAATCGTGGATCTTGAAGATAATGCCACTCAAATCATGCCATCATTCCTAGACTGAAAAAGCAAAGCCCACTACTTCTCACTTTTCCCACTGGGAAGGCTATAGATATAAGATATCGTTCCACCTTCTTAAAGCCAGTTCCCTCATTTCAGTTTAACAAGGTCCTCATCTCTTTCGTTTGAACCTCTGTTTATTAGTGTTGAAAGTGAAGTGGGCTTTCCTTTTTCTTTTTCAAGAATGAGGACAGATCTTGATCCTAATATATCCAGCTCCAATGACAGCCTCCGAGTGCTCAAGCTCCTTGATTGTTCTCTTAGGGTATCTGTGATTCCTCTCAGTGCTGCAACCATATGGCTAACTGTGACAAACCACCAGGATAGCAGCATCTACGGGGAACTAGAGTTCCACAATATTATGGGGCTTAAGTAAGCAATACTTCCCTATTCATGTTTTCTGATTTGTCCATATTATTTCTCTTTGTTTCGAGCTTATGATTGAGTTGTTCTGCAGGTACTTGGTTTGCATCAGTGCTATTTGTGCTGGTTACGCTTTGATTGCTGCTGTTTCTTCGTGGGTCAGATGCTTAGCATCAAAAGCCTGGCTCTTTTTTGTCTCTGATCAGGTTTAATTACCTCCACTTCATTCAAGGAATCTCTTCTTTTCTACATGATTTACCACATTTCAATATGTCTGAAAATTTTCTTTCTGGTGCAGATTGTAGCTTACTTGATGGTCACATCCGGGGCTGCAGTGTTGGAGATACTGTACCTGGCATACAACGGTGATAGGAAAGTCTCATGGAGTGAAGCCTGTAGTTCCTTCGGAAGGTTTTGCGGCAGAATGAAGCTAGCCTTAGTTCTCCATGCCCTGGCTCTTTGCTGCTTCATTTTACTTGCTGTAATCTCAGCTTATAGGACTTTTAGCCTGTTTGAGCCTCCTTCCCTGCCTTCTAAAGAGGTTGAAGAAGGAAGAGCTTAGCTCTTCTTTTTTTGGTGGTTTTAAGCTCTTACTGTTGGGTTCAAATGGATAACTATGTCTACTTTTCTATTAAATTCCAAGTAATATATGATGAAAACCGTGTATTCCCATGTTATTTAAAGCTTATTTTAGTATTTTTTAAGTAAAAAAAAAAAAACCTTCTTTGTAAGTTGGTTGTTAAAATAAAAATAAACTTCTAACCTAATATTAAAAATTAGGCATAGGTGTATAGAGATTCTGATTTCTTCTGAAAGGTGTACTAAAAAGGTGGAGCAGAAAAGATTTGTAGAGGATTATATCAATCTTGTAAACATAGATTAGATATTATAAAATAAAATATGCTTCTTTTAGATGAGTAGATGTATTAAAAAGAAAAAAGAAAGGAAAATCTCTGAAATCAAAGATATTCCTTTTATCTTTTCCTTTTTACCAATTTGAGTTCTAAAGAAACGAACTGTTTAATTATGTCTATAAGTCAAATATATCCGCATGAAAAATGTATTTTGTTCATAAGGAAACAAAATCGTATTGGTTCTTTTGGCACTCATATGTGACTGTCAAAAGCATGGCGTTCAGGGACACTCAACGAAAAGTGTTATTAAAAAGGGAAAAAGAAATAAAAGAGGAGGAGAAAAACACCCTTGGGTTCTTTTACTTTTTGCGTAAGCAATTCCTTCAATCACGAGCAACTATGCATGACTTTGAGACCCTAAAAGCCATCAATCACTTGCTATCTGTGGGGTGCAATGTGGCAAGAGCTAGACGTCTTGCACCTACCTCATCACACCTTGTCAAGAATGTGAACGGGGCTTTGCTTTAGAGTGCTAGAGGAAACTTCCATGCGCACTTTACCTACCAACACAAAAAAGCTACACTTTGCTGCTCCTTCACTCTTTCATTTCATTATACCCTTCCACGCACCAGTTAACCACGCACAAGTCATCAAGGCCAGTGGGCTCTGGTGCTTGTTTAATTAACCACTAATCTGGCATTCACGCAAAACTTGACAGCGTTTCCTTCAGTGCAATACAGAAGCACATGTCAGCAAGTTTATTTCCAAATTTATATACTATAAAACCTTCTAATATTTTCATTGCTTTCATTATTAAGTAAAATTTTCAATTTTGTGAATGATATTACAAGGGAGATATACCTATAGTATCAACATCTTATTTACCTAAACAATAAGTTTTGATATTATATTTTTAGAAAAAAACTTATTTTCTTCTTAAAATCAGTTCTCCTTTGTTCTTTAATTTTGTGGTTCCAATAGTGGAACCACTCTTGTGCATAATGTCATTTTATTTTTTACTCAAACCTCGTTCAAAATTACCGAAACTCCTTCAATTGGTTGAGAATTGAAAATGACATTTTGAATTTTTGATAGTATTTTTAGGATCAATTTTGTCTATTATTAGAGCCCCTAGTTCTATCACAAAGTGTAAATATTGGGAAGAGAAGAGAAAAGCATAGAGACGACATGTTAAGAGAATTCAATTATATTAAATTCGTGATACCCTAAGTTTTATGTCTTTACATATATATATATCTAGACTTAGTTATACATGGAAACTATATCTTAAAAAAATTCAATACAATCATAGAATTTAATAAGGAATTGTACCCATTAAGGAAAATCTAATACAATAGGACCTAATAAGGAATTGTACCCAATAAGAAATTGTACATTAATTATATTATTAACAAGTTCCAAATTACAGGATCTTGAAGACCAATTTGTTGTTGTACATGGGCTTCTCATTTGGGCCTACTCCAGTTCGAACTGATTATAGCTCAAGCCTTGGCCAACAAGCTTTGTTAACGCCGGCGTTCTATAAGAATCTTACGGGTGCAATCAGCAAAGAGAAAAGGAAAAATCCTAATCCGGAGCATTTTACGTGAAAGCGATTTCTCTGTTTCTTCTAAGTCCAATCCTTCTCGAGCCTAGGATTCGTTGATATTTTCCTTCTCTTCTCTTCTCAGAAAATTTCTGGTAATTTGCTTCCTGTAATTCGTTCTCTTCGAATCATTCTCTATCTTCTGTCCTTCTCAAGAGCCCTAACTTTTTTTTCCCATTTTTTTTGGTGATCGAACCTCAGCAGTGTTAGCAAATCTCCAAACCATGGCCAAGAGCTCCTTCAAGCTCGAACATCCCCTTGGTTCTCTCTCTCTCTTTTTCTATGTTTTGTGTTTTTTTTTTTTTAAACGAAATTGTTTGTGGTTTATGTTGTGGAACTCCGAGTTTTATGATCTGGGTTTGTCAAATAAGTGATCATCAAGTGCCAATTTTATTGTATGAAGTGTTGATTTATGGAATTTGTGGAACGACCTATGCATGTTGCTTGATTGGAAATAGCATGTCCTTTGATACTTTGGGGAGTCGTACGATGCCATGAATAATTATACCATGTTTCCTATGGCGATCTGCTATGAATTCCTCGATTTCCTTTCTCTTACATTCTGCTAAGACTTAGCTTTTGGGCCAATCTTTATTTTATGGGTAAACATGTCATTTTAGTTTGGGTTTTTTCTCTGGTTTGGTCTTCCTTGGTCGATATGTTGGTGATCGCTGGGTTTGAAAG
This sequence comes from Casuarina cunninghamiana, assembly GCA_028551485.1. Taxonomy (NCBI): domain Eukaryota; kingdom Viridiplantae; phylum Streptophyta; class Magnoliopsida; order Fagales; family Casuarinaceae; genus Casuarina; species Casuarina cunninghamiana. Next base: position 28,360,015 of record CM052363.1, on the reverse strand, counting down.
TCCTAACTCCTTATGAGAGTGCCTTAATGGGTTCATCGTGGTTTATCCATTTGGTTTTATTTGGTTCAAATATTTATTGTTTTGACTTTGGAAATAAGATGCCTGCAATCTAGACACGTTGTCTTGCGTTTCCTCCTTTACTGTGCTTGCGTGGAACAAGGAAGAAGCTGGATAAATTAGAATGAAAAAGCAGTATATACCTTGTTTGCAATGGATTGAAAAGTAGAAGTAAACCGGTGGATGGCAGATTTTTGTAGCATTCATGTTCCTTGTGCTTGCCAAAGAGGTGAATTGCCTGAAATTTTCCATCTTTCCCTTATATCCTGTTTGCAATGGATTGATAAGTGGAAGTGAAGTGATGGATAGCAGGCTTTTGGAGCATTCATGTTACTTTTCCATCTTTCCATTGTGTGATACAGAGCTCTGGAAGTCTACTATGCCATACTTCTTCATTCATCTCTCTTAAGTTGTGAGTTCAAAATTGCATACTTTCGGGAAAAAAAGAAAGAAAGAAAGTATATTGATAGTTGAAATATGTATGCCATTGGTGGGTTGTTTAGCAAGAAATACGTGGGATGAATGATATCTGTGTCAAGGAAAGCTACTTAAGTAGACTACTAATTGGAACATTCACTGAAATTGTTGCTTAGTAGCTACCTTTTGTTTAGCAATCATCCATATTTTCTCAGTGGCTGTCTCTCATAGAATAAACATATCTTAGCAAAGACCATGTGTGTGTGTGTTTTGTTTTTTTTCCTCTTTTTTTTCTGGCATCTTCCCGTCCATTGGTTTAGAGATATGTGAAATTCTTTGCAAAGCATTTCATTTTCTTATTAGTTATCATGTTGCATTTTTGTCTATTTAATAGAAAGGAGGCAGGCGGAAGCTGCTCGAATCAGGGAGAAGTATCCTGATAGAATACCGGTATGGAGTCCATATCTTGTTTTCCAGAACATTTGTGCAGTGGAGGCCTTATAGATCATGTTTATCTTCTATTCTCCTTTTCATAGATTTTTCCCCCCCCTCTATTTAGGTTATTGTGGAAAAGGCTGAACGAAGCGACATACCTGACATTGACAAGAAGAAGTTAGTCAAATTTTTATTTCAGTTTTTATATGCCTTCTCTCATTTCAAATGTAGTTGTTGCTGAGATTATTATTGCATTATGTCAACCATATACTGCAGACATCTAGGTTCCCCCTTTGTAAAATGCTACGTCATGAGCATGCTTAGAGAAATATTTTGTACTGTTTGCAATATGGAGTTTGATGTTTAAGCTTCTTTGTGATGAATGCAGATACCTGGTTCCTGCTGACCTGACTGTGGGGCAGTTTGTGTATGTAGTCCGAAAGAGGATAAAGCTCAGTGCTGAGAAGGCCATATTTATCTTTGTCAAGAACATCTTACCGCCAACTGGTTGGAATTATCTTTGAGTGTCTTCCCCTATATATTCTTTTGAAACCTTGCTCCTTATTTACTTACCTTCCCATATTTTACATTTTTCTGTATTGCAGCTGCCATGATGTCTGCTATCTACGAGGAAAATAAAGACGAGGATGGTTTCCTTTACATGACTTACAGTGGCGAGAACACTTTCGGATCGTTCTGAGTGTTGTCAAATAAAGCTGTTAAGACTCAGATTGAGATTATGTGCATTCTTTGGTGTCAGCTGTTATTAGTAAATCCCGCTCTTAGCGTTGCACTTTAAAACTCAATTCCCCATGTTTATGGATGGTATGCTGTAAATATAATCTGGTTTCTTCTTGGTCTGTTACTAATAGAGGGCCTTGCAATAAATTCTTCTTACGAAACTATATTCTATATGATGATGACCCTTTCCCCGTGGATGTCCATTTTTGGCTTGCACTGCTAAATTAGCTAATCGTAATTTTATATATTTTTAGCACTTGAAACCTCGTAAACTTGATGTTATGGCTTGTCTATGTGATGTTGCATCTAACTTCCTTTTAGGTTCTTGGTGAAAAACTTGGATGTCAAATCTTGTGATTTCTGGTAGCTGGGGAATCTGTTTTCCCCAAAGAAACGTCTGGCAAATTTTGAAGAAAAACGTGGTGGTAAAGGTTTAGAATGGGTCCAGTTGAACAGCTTCATCCTAAATTCCCTGCTTTCATTTTAGCAAGTTCCTCGTTCGCAGATTCGTTGAATTTAGTAAGATTTGCCCAATATTGGGGTTCGCAAAGCATTTGGTTGTTCACTTCATATACTTGGGCTATGACAATTGGGCTAGTCGTGCTTAACACTTACTGACTTCAAGTTAGCCTTTTGCTTTGGCAAGGCAGCAGAAATGAAACTTCGACAGCTGGAAGGAGGTGCTAACCTTATCAGCTCGGTTTTCATATTAGTAATTTAGATGACATTCAGGCAAGCAAAGTAAAACTGTATCGTACATTAATTTTGACAGGCCTAAGCATCTTAAACTCAATGAATTCGAGCATTTAATCATCTTTCCTTATCTTATCTCATACTATTAAGGGCTTTTCAGTATGAAAAATGAGGGGTTTTGAAATTAGTGACTTGCTCTAAGACCATTCTTTTTATCATCAAAGTTGCATACCACACTATCCCCACTATTGATATCTATATGTTGTTCCGAGTTTCTACCACACAATCCTACAAGGGATCTAATTAGGACTGGGTGAGCATAACTTCTAGTCCTAGAATCAAAATCTTAAGTAAGTATCTATTAGATACTGCTAAATATTTAAGCTTGTTAAACAATTATTTAGCGCAAAATCATTTCCACCATAGGAACGGTTTGCTTAATGAAAATAACAATTAATGTGTCCAACTACCAAGCCACACCTTTATTTTCTGAACATGTGGACCTTTCGGTGTTTCCCATTCTTTGGTTAAATCACAATACCCACTAGGCTTCTTTGTAAGAAAATTAAGAACATGTTGGCTTTTGTTTCCATAAAAGCATAAGTATTTAAACTTTTGCTTACATACAAATATTGCCTAACAAAAAAAAAAAGACATCAAAACAAGATCAAGGACGGCAAGGATAATCCCCACCATAGCTTAAACGCTTCATGGAGCTTCTAACTTCCTTCACTCAATCCCAACTTCTTTTGCTGAACTTCCTCCACTCAATCCCTTCCAACATTTCCATGGCTTTTTTAAGAATGACTCACTTGAGTCTACTTTGAACAGGTGTAGTTCTCTCTCTCTCTCTTTACATATAAGTTCTAATATAATGTATTTTCTATAGGAACACTGGAGAGTACTTGGAAAACATTTAAAAAGATTCACAGAAGCAATAGAGATGGCCGTCAGTGTTTTCACGTCCTCTTCCCCCCTCCCCCTCTCCTTAAAAACTCTTTCGAGCCTCCAACTTTCTTTGCCTAACGTTTCGATGGCTCGTTCTCTCTCTCTTTTAGGGTCTATTGCTACTTAGCCTTCTTTAGGCAAGTGTAGCAAAGCCAAGCACTAGTTTTTCATGGCTCATTCTCTCATTCTCTCATTCTCTCTCTCTCCTTACATATAAGGTTTAATGTAGTGCATTTTCTATAGGTACATCAAAGCATAATTGGATATCACTCAAGAATTTGAATGATTTCATACTTACAGAGGCCATAGAGCTAGTTATTGGTATTTTTTATTTGTTACAAAGCAAAATCTTAACTAGGTGGCGGTCTTCAAAGGCTTGTATCAAGAGGTGAAATTAGGTATAGACTTGCGAGCAATGAGACCAACATTGCTGCCTACAAAACTCTAGTGAGAAAATGGTCTAGGACTAAATGACTATATACTTATAGTTATTTCAAACCTATTAAGGTTTAAATAGCTAAATTGTGTTATAAAGACATTACTTTTTATTTATTTATTATTGTATTATTTTTTAAGTATGTAATATTTAATTGTATGATGAAATATTTAACTCGAATTATTGTTGGTACTCTTGTGCTTCACTACACATGTTTGCCACTTGTCTTTTCTCTTCCCCACACCTATAAATAAAAAAAATAAAAAAGGACATTAGGATGGGCTCATTTGAGTCAACTTGGTCAACCCATTTGGTTAACAGGCTAATCGAGTCAGCCTATTCCAACCAATTGGGTTAGGCCAATTTGGGTCAATTCGGTTTGGCCCATTCAAATTAGCAAGATTTGCCCCACTTGGGACAACTGAGTCTAGCCCATTAGGTCACAATCCAATAGGGCATGGCTCATTTGAGTTGACCTGGCCCATTTGAGTTTGGAAGGTCCAACCCACTTGGGCCAACAAGTTTAGCCCATATAGATGAATGGCCTGACCCATTCAGTTAATGGTGCAACCCAGTTCGATCAACCATGATTGGTCAACAGTCAATGGTTAATGGTCAACTATCAACTAAGTTGACCAGCAAGCTTGTGGCAATGCATGAGGGCATGTGAGATATCCAAATTCAACGTAAGGGCGCGTGAAATGGCCATTGGTGTTTTCATGTCCCCCTATCCTACCCCCCTCTCCTTAAAAACTCTTTCAAATCTCTAACTTCCTTTACCCAACGTTTTGATGACTCGTTCTCTCTCTCTTTCGCAAGGTCTAGTGCTATTTAGCTTACTCTAGGCAGGTGCGGCAAAGCCAAGTTGCACTAGTTTTTCATGACTCATTCTCTCTCTTCCTCTCCCTCTCCCTCCTTACATATAAGTTTTAATGTAATGCATTTTTTACAGGTACACCGAAGTATAATTGGATACCATTCTAGAATTTGAATGATTCTATGCTGACGGAGGTCGTAAAGCTGGCTATTCGTATTTTTTATTTTGCTACAAAGTAAAATCTTAACTATGTAGCGACATTCAAAGGCTTGAACCAAGATGTGAAATTAGATATAGACTTGTGAGCAATGAAACCAACATTACTGCCTATAAAACTCTAGTAAGAAAACGACCTAGGACTAGAGGACTATATACCCATAGCTATAGGTTTGAATAGCTAAATTATGTTATAAAGTCATTTTTTTTATTATATCATTTTTGAATTATGTAATATTTAATGGTATGATGAAATATTTAACTCGAATAATTATTGGTGCTCTTATGCTTCATCATATGTGCTTGCCACTTATCTCTTTATTTCCTTGCCCTCATATAAATGAAGAAAAAGAAAGGACATTAGGAAGAGCTCATTCGAGTCAACCCGATTAGCACATTTGGTCAACGGGCTCACTAAGTCAACCCATTCAAGCAATCGAGTTAGGCCCATTTGGGTCAATTCAAATTAGCAAGATTTAGGCCACCTAAGCCAATTGGGTCTAACCCATTAGGTCACAATCCAATAGGGCTTGGCCCATTCAAGTTTGGCAGTCCAACCTACTTGGGCCAACAGGTTCGGCTCCTATAGGTCAATGGCCTGACCCATTCAGTCAATGGTGTGACTCGATTCGATCAAACTTGGTTCGATCAACCTACATCGATCAACCATGATCGGTTAACAGTCAACAATCAATGGTCAATGGCTTGTGGCAATACATGAAAGCATGTGGGATGTCCAAATTCAACGTGAGGGCGTGTGAGATGGTTGTCGGTGTTTTCATGTCCCCTTTCCCCTTTCCTTAAAAACTTTTTCAAGCCTCCAACTTCCTCTGCCCAACATTTTGATGGCTCATTCTCTTTCTCTCTCTCTCTCTCTTTCTCTCTCCTTACATATAAGTTTTAATGTAATGCATTTTCTACAAGTACACCAAAACATAATTGGATACCATTCAAAATTTTAAATGATTCTATGCTGACAGAGGCCGTAGAGCTAGTTGTTGGTATTTTTTATTTTGCTACAAAGCAAAATCTCAACTATGTAGTGGCCTTCAAAGGCTTATATCAAGAGGTGAAATTAGGGTCAGACTTGCGAGCAATGAGACCAACATTACTGCCTACAAAACTTTGGTAAGAAAATGATATGGGACCGGAAGATTATATACCCACAGCTATTTCAAACCTAGTAAGGTTTGAATAGTTAAATTATGTTATAAAGACAATTTTTTTTATTATATCATTTTCGAATAATGTATTATTTAATGGTATGATGAAATATTTAACTCGAATTATTATTGGTGTTCTCGTGTTTCATCAAACATGTTTGCCACTTGTCTCTTTCCTTCCCCACCCCTATAAATAAAAAGAATAAGAAAGGACATTAGGACATGCTCATTCAAGTCAATTCAGTTAGCCCATTTGGTCAACAAACTAATCGAGTCAGCCCATTTAGGCAATCAGGTTAGGCCTATTTGGGTCAATTTGATTTGGCCCATTCGGATCAGCAAGACCCATCCCACTTGGGCCAACTAGGTCTAGCTCATTAGGTCATAGTCCAATAGGCCTAGCCCATTCGAGTTAGCTTGGCCCATTTGAGTTTGGCCAGTCTAACCCATTTTGGCCAATGGGTTCGACCCTTATAGGTCAATGGCCCGACCCATTTGGTCAATAGTACAACTCGGTCTAGTTAAACTTAGTTCGATTAACCTAAATATGTTAACCATGATCAATCAACGGTCAATGGACAATAATTGAGAAATGTATGAGTCATGAATTGAAGCATTTTAAATTATGTACATATTATTAGTGACACCAGAATTTAGAATACATAAGTAATTTTAAAATAAGGGAGCAAAATTGGGTATAGTACTTGCAAAAGTTGAACTAGGCTCATTCATTGAGACTTGATTGCATGCTAAGAGAACCCATTGGAATTGTACTAGATAGTTCCATTGATACTTAGCCTCTTGAAATATCAATTGGCGTAACCCTTGTCCAAACACCTCCTAGGCTGTCCAGATAACCCAACAAAAATGTCATGATGGGCGTTTTTGGGCTTTGCTAATTGGGCATTTCAGATAGCCCAGCATGGCCGTGTGATTGCAAGCTTCCAACCAAGGCTTGGAAGACATGCTATTACCCGGCCCAATTTAAGCCTGCTGTATTTGGTGTTTGCAACCCGTGTTGTGAAGAAGTCGTCCCTGACTTGCGCCACGTTAATTGCTCAAGCAGCGACTATTCACATGGCCGGTTCCACCGTCACGCCTGCGTCCACAGCCGCCCCAGGTGAGTAATTCACAAACTGGTAGCATCGTTCCCGTGTGTGGCCAGATTTGTGACAATGGCCACACACAAGCTTGGTTCCTTGGGGCTACTACCAATTTTCACATATGTTCCTGATCCTTCCGTTAACCGTTGATCCTCATCTTCTTTTGTTAGACTAAAGGCAGCGTGCACACTCGGTAAGGGATCTTTTGCAAGTATATTTGTAATGGCAAAACCTTAAAATTACCAGCCAATCCAATTAGGAATTCCATCAAACGAGTTTCTTGTTTTCTCTCCTCCAATCTCTCATTAATTCTGCAAAGACATACAGGATTTGTCTTCGCATATGCAAAGAGCAAGGGGTTCGGTCACATCAATTCCTCCCTACGCGTTTGTAATAGCCTGGTAATATTTGATTATAGCGTTGTGTGCCCTATTAGTTCCAGTAGCTTAGCTTGAAAATGCCCCATATTTGTTTTGTGTTCCCAGTCCTAAACAGATACAGGATTAAACTAGGGTCCACTGATCCCACAATCCACCCTATCACAGCATCATGGCACTAATCTCATTAATTACCTCTTTCCTCATTATCTATAGGGCGTGTGAATGTTTCATCTATGAAATGGGATTCAGTACCTCGAGTTGCCAGCAAATAGTGAAACTCCAGCAAACTCTGCATCAAAATGCAAGCCTAGGACGCACAACAAGCTACAAGCTTCTACGCAGTCCCTGCTCTGATACCGCAAACAGTTCCAACAAGCCAAAAGAATAGACAACACACACTTGAGAATAACCTTTCTGTTGTTCGTAATATTTAAAGTACAAAACATGATGGACCCACTGATGAGCCATGCCCTTGATTCTAATAAAAACTCACTTGATGGACGACGTTTTACTTTGAATGAAACTATTTGATAATGTATCATAAAATAAATACTGTTGACCAGGCACTTGCTCTCCTTCAATTTATAACTGTTATCCGTCATGGGGTGAAGGGACTTGAGAGGCTCTCACTAAGCTTCAGAAAGTTTATTCGTACAAAAAAATTGACTTAAAAACAAATTTAAGAAATTCTTTCTTATAAAAATATTTTTTTAAATAAAATTTGTGCAATATAAGACTTTTCTTATATTATTCTTAATATATCCTCAGAAAGTCACTTTGCACTATAATATTCGGATATGAAAGTTGTCTCTTGAATTTAACTTCTAATACTATGTTAAAATGACTAATTTTTTTTATTAGAATCAAATTATAAGAGGAGGAAATACTTCTGCATACAAAAAGAACAATGATGCACCAATATATTAGTAATAAGATGTGTGTGTGTATATGTGTATATGTATATACACTCTGGATTTAACACAACTGAATGAAGCAAAATGACAAACCCAAGGTGGATTTATAAGTAGTAGTGGATAGAGTCTTATCAAATAAAGGTACTACTATCCATATGCTAACTCTCCAACTTTGTTCCTTGCGTAATGACTGTAAGACGAAGCATTCGATTGAAAATCCATGCTACTATCAATATAAATGATCATTTATAATTCTGTCATTTTCGTAAGTTCAGAAGAATGAAACAAACAATAACTATAAAAAAAGCAAACCCCATCGAAACCCAGATAAAAAAGGAAGAGAAAACAAGAAAACCCCATATTGAATTTATATCCTTTTACGATATTTATTATCGTTATTAATTCAATCTCATAATTATTGAGACTATCTAGCAGATTCCCGGCAAGTTGTCCCAAGAGCAGGAACCAGGCGTTCTGCTGTCTTCTGTTGTGGTCGCAAGAGGAAACAATGAACCTATATGCTGCATATCCATACCGATATTCTCCTCTGTAACACCGGAAGATTGCCCATTTGAGATCTCCCCACTATCGCTGTACCAGTCTGGGAGCTGCATGCTGGAAGGGATGCCGTTGAGCAGCTTCGAAAAGTCTTCCTCCATGGAGTTGAGCTGAAGCCCTCGTTCTTCCACTGGTTTCACTGCTGCATATATCAAAACGGACATGTTAAACAAGAGACTACCATAAGCTTGACTTTGATTTTGGAGAAGGTTTTTATATCTACTAGTGGGTGTTAAAGAAAGAAGTTCAAGACACGTTTCTCTTTCTTGTTATTATAAAATTTCACTGCGAAAGCGATCCCCAGATTCCACCCTCAATAATAAATTACAAAGACGAGCTAAGTCCATTCCACTTTTAGAGTTCATCTCACCAATCAAAGACTATATTTCACATCAATTCAATTAATTGGTATTTGAATACTGCAAAGTGCAAGTATCCAATCACCTAAACAAAAATATAGTATCTGGGGTAGGCCAAAAGTGATACAGACAATGGCTTATCTACCCCTACCTTCATATACCTGCAAAAGTCCAAAAATCTCAGGTGGAGAGAAAGATCTTAGGCTTGCTAGCCTAATGAATCGGAAAGCAAATTAGCTATTTACACTCGGCCTCAAGAGGTCATGGTTGGTCCTGAGCAACACTGCCATTGAACTTAATCAAGAACTAGTTCATGGGAATCTGCTATCAAATAACTGAAATCACTGGAAGCTCAGAAAGCTTGGAAGTGAGAGAGAGAGAGAAAAGATAGAGTAGATCACAAACATTAAATTCAAATTCCAAGCATTAATAAGGGACTTAATGGACAGCATTATAATGTGTAATAATGCGTCTGTAGTCCGAACTTCAACACAGTAAATGCAACTTAAGGCATTAGAACTCGAAGTGCTATGTCTGAAGTGTCTAGCTCGGACACACAGAATCATACACTACAGTTCGAAGGAAAACATCTGGATGCACTAAGAGATAGATGCTTTTACATATAACGGCTGGATTAACCAAATTAGATGAAAGAAACTTACCCGTAGCGCAATGAGTGGAACTCGAGTCATCCCAATGTTTGAACCCATCAAACGCACGCTTCTCGTCCAAAAAGTTTTTCCTCAAACCGTGGCTGGACGTTCCCAATGGCTGAGTCTGCTCCAACAAGTCCTCCAACAATCCATTTCCACCACACTGACCTGCTGCTGCATTTACCTCCGTATCGATAGTGATCTCCGAAGCCTCGGCCGGAAGATGATGCGACAAAAATTGGTTTGAAGGGAGCTCCTGTTTCACCGAATAAGCCGAGACCGGGGACACCATTTGTTCTAGCTCCAACTGGGTCCTCATCAGCTGCTGCGAACTGTGGCCAAAAGACATTGGAAACTGGAAGGAAGGCATATCAGGAAACTGGCCAAGTGTCTGCTGACCCAGAGAAGCAACACTACTCGTATTGCTTGGTGGTGTCGGAGAAATTGGCAGCGAGAAACCAGTGCAGTCACGGTAGCGCTTGAAGCGAAAAGGGGAGCCGAGGGTGGGAGTGGGACGTTGGAAGGTGAAGGAAGAGGAGGAGGAGGAGCAGGAGGCGTTGGCGTTGAAGGGTTGTGTGGAAAGGGGTTGATGAGAGTTGGGGGAGAGGGGTGGGGGTGTGGGCGAGAGAGGGAACGAAGGATGGTGGTGGGCGTGGAAGTGGTAGGTTTGGGAGTTTGGCGTTGTGGGCGGAGTTGGGGCTGGGGGTGTTGAAGGGGTTGGGGGTTGGGATTGAGATTGGCGTTGGGAGGTCGGCCGAATGTCAGGTGGGTAGAGAGGGAGGCCTTGGCGTTGGCGCCGCTTCACCCTGGTGTTCCAATAGTTCTTGATTTCGTTGTCCGTTCGTCCAGGTAACTGGCATAGAGAGCAGAGAGAAATCAATTGCTATGCGTATGAATTTGTGAGGGAGAGAGCAACCAGAGTTCGTCTAGATGAAGAAGATAAAAGATGCCAACATTTATTTGCTACACAAACACCAGGCAGCAGCAATTCTGTCTGGTAGAAAAGAATTGGAAGACAGTGAAAGGAAAGAAAAGAAAACTAACTCGTAGCTGAGAGACGGACAAACACACAAAAGCCGAACCAGCTAGGAGACCAACAAAGAAAGAAGCCACGGAAATAATCAACAAAACCCAATTAACCAAAGAGCAGGAAGAACCAAAACATGTTTCACACACAGATGAACAAACATGTACCTGAGCGGCCATGCGAGCCCATTTGTTCCCGTACTTAGCATGGAGCTCAAGGATGAGCCTCTCCTCCTGGGGAGAGAAAGCGCCCTTCTTGAGATTGGGTCGGAGGTGGTTAGCCCAACGGAGCCTGCAGCTCTTGCCGCAGCGTGCCAGCCCGGTGTTCCTCTGCACCGAGTTCCAGTTTCCTTCACCGTGCTTTCTCACGTAATCAGTTAGGACTGCATCCTCCACGGCCGTCCAAGGGCCCTTCTTCAGCGTGACCCCAACACCGTCGGACCCACCTCCAGTTCCCACGGTAGACCCCGTGGACCCGTCGCTCTGGGGACCGTCGGCGGTAGTGTTGTTGCTCTTGGGTGTCATTGCCACCATATATAGCTAATGCAGCTAATTGTCTCAGTGGCCAAACAAGGATTTTATCATCGGAGTACTACTCTATATATAGAGTTAGCTACTCCATTATTGCCTGGATAAACTTATCTGTATCGGTTCTACTTTTTTCTAGTTTTATTTTCTTGGGATTTCTGATTTTGGTGGGCCCTATGGATTTCCTTTACAGATTGGTCTTTCTTCTTTGCTGTTTGTTTGTGTTTTCTGATAATTGTTTGTACTATGTACTATGACGCATGCGAGCTGAGATCTCTCTCTCTCTCCCTCCCTCCCTCCCTCCTCCTCCTGTTTCAGAGCCAAATGGGGTTGGAATCTGTCAAATGTACTTGGTTTGGGTTCGTGGGTCTTGGCTTTTGCTTAATGAAAAAGAAGACAACGAACAGAAAGAAAACCAGAAATGGAAGGCGTTGCTTTGAGCTTTTGTTTCTAGAGCTTTTTAGGCAAGAGAAAACAGAGCCTGCTATGGTGGCGGTGGAGCTGAGGCTGAGAATGGCATTGGAGGGTCTCTCCTAGATGACCCACAAGAGAGGGGGGGTTGTGGGGAGTGAGAGCAATTTAGAGGTGGGAGAGCTTGCAATGCGCGTCCGAGTACTTCTCAAACTTCATGGTCTACCATTTTAGGCGCTATATTTGGCCTCCTAGTTGGGTTCCTTACAGCACTTTTTGGCTGTTTTTTTTACTTCTTAAATGCTCATATGCCGATTGAATACAGCCTTGGTTTTGCACTTTTAGGCGTTTAAGTTATACAAAAAGAGCTTATCCCACAAAAATAATTTTAAAAAATATAAAATAATCTGAAGAAAAACATTCAGGGTGGCCATGGGAACTGGCAACTAGGCAATCTCTATCATTTTAGGTACGACTTCGGCTTGGTTTTTCACATTTCCACTGTTGTAAAAGGAGAAAATCCAAAAGGTGTGTGTGGTTTCAGATTTTTGTCCCACCTGCTACATGGTACCTCGTTGTACTAAATGCCATATCAGAAGGGAAGGTGCATGAACTAAAAGGTACTGTAGCATGCCAGACAAGACTTTTGGCCTGGGCCTTTTAGACAATCCATTTTGATGTTTGTTCTCTTTAGGGACTGCATAAAACTTCCCTTTCGGCCATTTTGCCCCCTAATTGAAGGTTCCGTACAAGGAATAATAAGCAGCCAAGTTGCGGCAATAAGCTCCACCATAAGAAAAAGAAATAGAGACCAGGGAAATTACAATACTCAAATAGTACTTGCTATTGCTGTTTCCACTTCAATTAAATACCCAACTACATAAGTGCTCAGGAACAAAGTTAACATAATATCTACTTTTTAAAAGTTCAATCATCTTCAAAAATCCCCACTAAATGAGAGCTGCAAACCACACCTCATTTCCATAAACATGAAACGTTGTAATAAATGATCATTAGTGCATCTTTAATCCTGTACAATAGTACTTTTTAGGTAATGCCTTAGTGGGTTAGTGACAAATTTTAATATTCCTTCTACATAACCAAACATTAGTAAATAAAATAAATTAAAAATTAAAAATTAAAAAAGCTATTTTTATCCAAAGAATGAAGCAAACTTCGCCAGTTCTCTAGAAAACGACTCGGCAACCCTTCTAGAAAGCTGATTCTTACACAGTGGTGGAGAGTGATCGGGGTTTACGGGGGGAAGGCGAATCCAGACATGCTTCTTAGTAACGATTCATGAAGACTCTGTTATAATCATCATGTAATATATAGAGAACGTACCATAAAAAGAACAACAACCAAAACAAAGTTCGGTTGCAATTTCTTAATTAACTCAGATGGACGTTAATATAATGCGATAGAAAGAACACTACAAGCATCCACGGAGTTTAATTAATGTTATGGACTTGGTCAAGTTGCCTCCTCCGTTTGAATTGTTTGTCGATTGTTGTTAGATCTTCTGGGGAAAGAAAAAACGAGGGGGCAATAATATGACCATTCTTTTTTTCTTCTTTGTCGGCCAGAGGCGACTACTTTCTTTCTGATCAAGCTAGGATATGGTACGTTTTGACGGGTGTTGTTGTATAAAAAAGAAAAACAATGCTTAAGACCAACTCATCAAGACCTACTTGACCCTTTTGTTAATTAATGTCATAAATTTTGCTTGAGAGTTCTTTTTATTTTTATTTTTCAGAAAAAAAAGAAAGACATTCTAACATAATATCATAATATAGATACAATACTTCGTTACAAGCCGTATTGCTGTGATTTTTGTTCAATTACTTCATCTGATCACATATAGATATGTTAGATAGTGTTATGTATATCACATTATCTAAGTTTTACTAGAGAACCTTCTTTAAAATGGTAATAAAAATAGCCAAACTATTTTTAGAGCACTTTAAGATAATGATAGCGTGATAGTTAAAAGTCCCATTCCAACACGTTTGTCTGCTCGGGGTGCAGAATTTCAAGGCAAAGATGAGCTGGTGTCGTCAAATATCAGAGCCCCTTAATTTTGACCATCTGACCTTATATAATGGCCGCAGGAATGAAAAATCTCTATCTTCCCCAGCAAAACAGCATTTATAAGCAAACATCGGTTCAGGGGAGAATCTCCATGACTTTGCTCTCAAGCTTCTTCGTCTGTTTCTCACAGCCCTCCCCGCGCAAGCAATTCGTATGTGATGGAGATGTTTGTGTCCTCAGAGATCAGAAGAACCATGGAGGAGAATCATCAAAGAAGAAGGGAAAGAGAAACTTCTGGCGTTCGATTTCCTCTCCTTCTGTGAGTTCCTAATTGTTGTAGCGATTAAGCTAATAATCTTGGGTAGGATTGAGTTCATGTAGACTTGTATATTCATGTAACTACCTATGATGAGCCCTTTGAGGCAAAAAGGATCCATGCCCTTATAAGCATGTGTAGTATTTATCTTAAATCAACGTTAGCTGGCATCTTCTGCAGTTTCTGACGTCTCCTCTGTATTCAATGGCCATGGCTTTAAGTGACAATGAATTTTCAGAAATGGGCGTAATACGGGTAGCAACCAGAATTGCACTACTCAAATAAATCCTCACAAAAATTTGAACAACTTATAGAAGATAAGATCAGAAAATTTCCATTTCAGAGAGAATATAAATGCACATTTACATAACAATATCGGCAGTATCGAGTGACATTAAGAATGCAATTACATGATAAGCATAAAGAGAACAAGAAGCTAAAAAACTAATTCCCATCCACCCGTAACAAATGTACAAGGCATCAACTACATTTGTGCATTGACCGTCAGGCTTCAACTTCTAAGCAATTGGTAATTTTCATGAAATCAATTGTACTTCTGCCGAAACTTTTAAATGTTTTAGCTCCCTAAAATGACATAACTCTGCTGCTGCAAGTCAGTGATCCTCATTTAGAAAATACGATATAACAAAGTAGTTGAATTCTTTCTTCAAATCCGCTAGAATCCATCCCATCTCAAGCTAACTCCCCTGACTTAACTAAATCCTTCTCTCTTTATGAGCAAACCCCAGTCAGAGAGTAAAATGAGACATCTCAATTCCTGAATCCAAGATCTGGGAATAATCTTTTCAACAATTGGCACTATGAAACCCAGATAACCAGTCATATCAAACCAACGGCATTCCCACGTTGGATGCAACTAAGGCATTGGACATCGAACAAAATCCATGTTGCTGAGAGAGGAGCCAAATTGAGCCCCACTTTTTTCCTGTCTGATTCCTCAGATAGTCCATCTATCCTCACTTAGAGTTGCAAAGCCAGGTCTGGCTGCTGGGAGTCGACTAGAACGCCAGAGGATGGTCTCACTGGAGACCCTGGAGACTGGAAACCGATGTTCAAGTCTGGAGGAAGAGTTTCCAGCTTAGGCCTAGGTTGTGTATGAGGACTAAGACCTCGCCATGGGTACTGCCCCTGAAACCTAGACAAGTCAGCTGGTGCTAGTTGAGAAAAAACGATAGGTCGGTTTTGAATTTGTGCTTCATTCCCCAAGCGAACGGGCTGTGGTGCAAATGTCTTAAGTGGAAAACCGTTCCTCTCAGTCTGAGATTGCAACCCTGCAGAAAGTGGAAAGTCGCCACGCACTTGAGAAATCTGAGGCCGGAATTCCCGAGTAGGGTTGCCCAATGGATCTGCAGATACCTGAGTCTTTGGCAAGCTGGAATTTTCTGTCCCTTGTTTAAACCCTCCAGCCCCTATGGACATCCATGCACGGGCAGCAGCTGCCGCGGCATTATTTGTTTCATCTCTCCTTACAGAAGTAACGGAGGACAAGGCTGGCAGGGTTTCGCTCGGAGACTGATTTGAAGATTTCTGCTGCTTCTGAGCCCTCTCAGTCAAAATTCTCATCAACTGAACTGGGTCCGTAAGACCCTGCTCCTGTCCATGGGAGAAGTAACTTCCTCTAGTCATGTGATTTGGGACAGTGTCAGATGATGGACTACTCATCTTATTACTCAGACCATTGTTGATGGCTTTTCCATTAGGCAACCCTCCAGCAGCAACTCCATCTGTATCAGGTTGCTTAAAAGCCACAGGCTGGGAAAGATTCATGTTTCTTGAGACTGACTCTTTGGACTTTGAACCTGCCATTTCTAAATTGCTTGAAAACTGTTTTTCAGCAATAACCTCAGCATTATTTTGATGTGCAGAGGGCAAAGAATTCAATTCAAATTGCTTGACAACCTTATTCTCAGGCTTGGAAAAATTCCTAGATTGCGGATTTTGCTTCTGGTAAATGAAATTATCGGCAGTACTGAGGTTGACTCCAACAGGGCCTGAAACTGATAGTTTCCCTTCCGAAGGATGAGCACTGGCTGCACCAAAGAAAGACCGTTTCCCCTCTGATGTAGGCCCACTCACAGGATGCTCCTTAGCAGGAGCAGGAGTCTTTGTCTTATCATCTTTTCTTACTTCGGCATTGGACAGCAACTTCGGAATCAAAACAGGTTCTTTCAGGCTACAGTTCTCGAGCATTAATACAGGAGTTGGAAGTGGCTCATACTCTCCAACCCAACCACGACCAAATTTATACCCAGCAGGTAATGCCTGCTCAATTCTCTTGGAGGCAACTTTCCAAGCAACTGGTCCAAGAGTTGCAGCAAAACGAGCAAGGCTCCTCGCATAAGAATATTCTGCATGAAGCCCAACCTGATTCACAGAAACAAAATGAAAATTGAATAATTGGAACAAACTAAAAATACCTAAGACAAGTAGAAAGCCAACTATTCAGAGAAAAGGAACCAGTTTACTCATGACATACAGCAACCAGCTGCTTAATTTCGCCCTCAAAGGTTGTAAATATAGATTCTGATCTAGCAAGTGGTTGATTGGAAGTGTTATACGTTGCACGGCGGTTATCATCAAACACAAATTGTTTTCTTCCCAATCTAGAAAGCAGACCCTTCCCTGAAGCAGTAGAGCAATCAAAGGAATTAGAAGAGAAGAACATGCCCATGATTTAATGAAGTATAATCTTCAAAACTGAGAATCATTCTCAGCAAGCTTCCCAGTCAAGACTGGCATAAACACAAGTCAGTGTAACAGCTAGATACTACCAAGAATTTGCTAGCTATTTTCAAAAAGAAGTTAAGAATCTGACTTTCAGAAAGGAATTACTGAAATCAATGGGTACATGTGCTCTTTTTCACTCGACACATGCTCTGTTTACACCTATCACTGTTAATATACTGAACGGAACAAGGGGAAAGCCTTCTTCATGATACCTGATGACAGCTCTTCTGCCTTCTCCAGACTTGTATCAAGTATGGAAGGATTAGCCTCTACAACACCATCAGTATTACTAGGCCTCTCACAACCACCACCTTGGTTTAGGTTGGAACTGTTCTGTACATCTCCAATGGTAGCGAGAGTGGCACCAGTTGAGAAATCGGAGCCAACAGGCTCCTGAGAGGCCCGGCAGAAAGGCTTCTTTACAGGCTTCTTGATTAAGGAATTGGACCTTGTTTTCTGCTCAGACTTCAACTCTTTCTCAGAACGTTCAAGTTCACTTCTTAACCTCTCAAATTTCTTCCTTGCTAACTCTTGTATGGAACGGGCCTTTATTTGCAACAACAAAAAAAAAAAAGGTCTCATAAAACTAAAAAATAAAACAAGATACGAGAAAACAACATAGCCAAAGAACTGGCCAAGTGTCTTATACCTGCTTATGGTATATGGTGTCGGGTGCATTGTATTGCATTGCATTTGAGCAAATTAGGAAAACGTCACTCTGCATTAAGAAAACCAACTTTGCACGTAAAATAAACAATATATCATTCTTTTACTTCACATAATCTATTGGCAGGAGAGATCTAGTGCAAAATCTAAGTCATTTATGATTGAATTAACGTCAGAATTACTAAAGTGCTTAGCCATGACCAATAACAATCATAACAGACAATACAAACAATAAAGTAGCAATGTCATTTAACAAAAGCAGCCATTCTTAG